>CM045734.1:21973563-22396063 GCA_024760905.1 Plotosus lineatus | reverse complement strand
CTGCTCGCGACTTTACTGGCATAGTACACGTGCAGCATGGACTTGAATGTAGATCCACTAAAACTTGCAGAATTAATTAAGGAAGTGGTGCATGGTGGTATTTACACGGAGCAAACAGAAGCAGTGAGAATGTTGTAAGCATGGGTGCAATTTGATTGACAGTAGTAATAACAATTAGTGGGAACCCGAGAACCTGGCATGGACATGGTAAGGATGTATATACCTTGGAAACTATTTTTTTTTCCCCCAGTTTGACCACGCTACAAGAGCATTCATTAAAATTTTCCTGATTTGCTTCTGAGTGTGATGAAGAACTCAGTGAGTCGGTGTGCATGGATACAGAGAGTTTAATATAACAGTGCTCAGTACGGTACTTACAGTGTAAGGTGCGGAAATCGACACCAAGGTATGGGTGTGAGCCTCTTCGTTCCGGCTCAAATCCTACCTGGCTCCTCACTCTCACATCTCCTAGAAGGCATCAACACAAAGTCCCTCAAGAGGTTTGTTAGATCACAGATCAAGGGTCTAGGCTGGTGCTGGAGACACACACACACACACACATATATACACACACACACACACACACACACACACACACACACGGAAAGGAGGGCGAGGAAAGAAAGAGAGCATGCAGCTCCATGCCGGGAGGAGAAAGGCATTAGTATTCAGACTGGCACAAGCGAGCTAAACGTAAGGAAAGAAAGGCAAGCTTGTGCCTCAGCCCAAGTCAGAATGAAGGGTGGGTGACGTAAGAGGAGCATGAGGAGAGGGGGTGAAGGGGTTTGGAGTCAGAGGAACATCAATGAGGTTGGCTAAAGCTCTTAAGTCACATCTGTTAAATTCTCATTCAATAGGCCCTTTCATGAGACTGAGTGTTGGAGACAGAAGAAGGGAAAAAACAAAGAAAATTAGAATAAAAAAATTACTCAAAACAAAAAAGCTTGCATAGAATTCTACTGAGTAATGGCAGCCTCCAACAGTTCAAGTCACTAATGATTGGTGTACAATGTGCAATAAGTGAATAAATATAAATAATTAATAGATAAAAATCAGTGAATAAAGAAACAGCCTCCCACCAGTACATTTACTTACTTGAAAACAGCTGTTTGAATATTACACAAGCCCCTATCAAAATATCAAAACTGTGAATTACAATTACATAAAAACACTATAATTAAAAAAAAACACCGAAAAAGAAAATCATTCAACCAAAAGTCAGATAAAGTAGTAAAAAAAAATTTAAAGCATTCAAAAGACAGAAAATGTTTCATTAAAGTGTAACAGAACGCATCACGCATGCAATCAGGAAGTATCACACATGAGAACCCAGACTGAAGCTCCTCGAGCATGCAGGAGGAGGAGGGGAAGCCACTGAGGTGGAGAAGGGAAGCGTTGGGGAACGGGAAAAGGAATGGGCAGCATTTAAAAAATCAATCTTCATAAAAACCACAGCAGCTTTTTCCCCTCAGTCTAAACTTTTTTTTTTTTTTCTTCCTTCTTTTTAGCAGCAGCATGGCCTTTGACCTCAGCTGCTTGATATCTGTAACTTCTCCACACATTGATGATTATTAACAGCATTACGTGAGAATGCCACTGGCTGCTTTCTCAAGCGCCGACACTGCATGCTTCAGCTGAGCAGATGGGGAGGGGGTGGTGGTGGAGAGAGGAGCAACTAAGTGGATGCTTTTGTTTACTATTGGACTCTTTTATCGGTCACGGCTCAAAATAAAAAAGGAGCAGGTCAGGGTGAGAGGGCTGTTGTTTTTGGCTCGGGGCTTCGGAAAGTAGCCTTATCAAAGCTTTTAAAAATTTCACTTAACATTTGCACAACTTTCAGCACGGATGCATGTCTAGTTGAGAATTACTGCTCGTAAATTTAACAGTCGACTTGGAAAAAAAAAGGCACAAATTTTAAATAAAGTGGATGGATATATATATATATATATATATATATATATATATATATATATATATATATTCACACATGCACATTATAATCAAAAGAAATTATTTTAAAATGTTACCACAAATAAAAGCAGATCTGTTTTTGACATATGTTTAAAGGAACTTGCCAAGCTTTTCTATATAATCTCCAGCTACTGTGTGTTAACCACAAACAAGAATTGTAAGTGTTCTCATGGATTAAAAAAAAAAAAAAAAATTAAATTCCAAACAATAAAAATCGAAACTATGACCCACACACACATACACACACACACACATTTTTTTTCCGACCATAAGGCACACTTAAAAGCCTTCAATCCTCAAAAAAATTGACAGTGCGCTTTATAATCCGGTGCACGTTATGTATGGATGAAGCCACGACACTCCATCTCATTGATGCCGTCAAAACACAAGTGAAGCAAACTCATTCAGAGCTTACCATCATGCCAGTGGATTAACCAAAAAACTCCAACCTAGATATCGGTGTCAACAGGTCGTAAGTTAGAGGGATCTGGGCTTTATATCCAAATACCAGCATTACTGCTATCGTGGTCAGGTAAGGCTGAGTTCCGGTGAGTGGTTTTTCGCCTAATCTCCGTCTCTATCCTCATGACGCTCAACTGGCTTAATGAGAGTCTCACGTTCACCACTGGCATAAAGCACTGCTCCAGATCTCCTCCTGAGACCTTGGATTAACCTTCTTGAATTTAAAGTTACACTGATGCAGCTTTCTAAAATGTAATGACCTCCGTTCTGTAATGAACACAATACTCACGCTGCGAACGGGCGCCGCAATGTTTATCGTGATGACAGCCCTTTAAGGCGACATGGCTGAGAGAAGTTCAGGTCACGCCCAAGAAGACTTCTAATCTCTGTCTCTATTGATCTGACTCCATGCACACAAGGAAAAATAGATAAAATACAATATAATTTTAAAAAAAAAAAGAGGGATCTGAGCTTTATGTGCAAATACCAGCATTTCTGTTATCGTAGTCAGGTAACGCCGAGTACCTGGTTTTTCCACTTAATCTTTGTTATGTTTGTTATTTTGATTATGTCTCTTTAAGGGGCGTGGCTGAGAGAAGTGTACATCACAACCCAGGACGACTTCTAATCTTCACCTTTCTTGATCTGACTCCATGTGAGAGGGAATAATAGATAAAATAATAATATAATAATACAAAATAATATATGGATCCGGGCTTTATGTCGAACTCACTCAACTGTTAAACTCTGACATTGAAGTTGAAGAATTTGATGGATTTATGGAAAAGGAATGAAAGTGTTGTATAAAAGTATTGTTTTATATTGTTACAGCTGAAAAATGTTGGGAATTGAATCAGGGTTGAATTATCTTACTTTTTCTTTCGCTTAATGCGTGTTATAATCCGGTGCGCCTTATGTATGGACGGAGACTGCACTATCAGCGTTCATTGGGATTGCGCGTTATAATTCGGTGTACCTTGTGGCCCAGAAAAATGCGGTGTGTGTGTATATATATATATATATATATATATATATATATATATATATATATATTTATTTATAATACACACACACATACATACATACATACATACATACATACATACATACACGGATCCCTCGCTGCTTCACGATTCAATTCATATAGCTTCAGTTGAGTTCCATTAAGGAAGAATCGGGGAAAAGTTAATGAAAATGCCACAAAACAATGCCAACTATGCAAAAAAAAAAAAAAAATTAAAAAAAAAAAACCCGAACAAAAACAAAAAGACAACCCACCCACCCTCCATCAAAACTACTTGCATTTTTATGTGAGGTGTGCATCTGTGTGTGTATTTATATTTTATTTACATCTTGTGTATTATTTGTTATTATAAGCATTTAATTTTTATTATAGGCATTTATAGCATTGACTATGTATTTATTGATATTATATACACATATACATATGTGGGGCAGTGGTGATCTAGTGGTATAGGGCGTTGGATCGCTGATCCAAAGGTTGCGGGTGCAAGTCCCACTCTCCACAAGGTTGTCACTGTCCTCCCCCCCCCCAGTGCGGCTAACTGGGTTATCAAAGGCGGGCCATGTCTCTCACTGTCTATGGTGTGAGGCATGTAAAAGAACCATTGCTGACATTCGTAAAGAGTAGGCTGCAAAGTCTTCAGCGTATTTCTGTCCCTTGCTAAAAAGGGTTGTGACAGGAAGGGCATCCGATGTAAAAACCTCTGCCAAATCAAACGTGCGAATCAGATGATTCACTGTGGCGACTCCCGAGTAAAAGGGAAAAAGTCGAAAGGAAGACAGACATTGCCATTATACATATATGTCAGTCAGGGGGATTAATCCTACTTTGTGGAATTCAGCGGCCGTAGGGGCTCTCGGTTCCAATTAACCACAGAAAGTGAGGGATCCCTGTATATGTCGGTGTGTGTGTGTATACACACACACACACACACACACATATATATATATATACACACACACACACACACACACACACACACACCCACACACACACACCTCGACTTACGAGCTCGCCCTCGGAATGGATTAATTTCGTAAGTCGAAGCGTTCGTTAGATGAAACAAAAATTCCCATAATAAATAGAAAACCAATTAATGACCCTGGGGAACATGCTTTTTTTACATACTGGTGGACCAGCTTTAAGTGTGATTGCGCATCCTCTACACTAGGTGGCACTAGCTCTCACTGTGTTCCCTATGGCGTAGGAAAAAGCACCGAGCAAACCATATGAACTGCAGTAAACACTATTTTCAGTTGCACGCGGGGAGGTGTAAAATGTTTGTTTTTTTTTTCTTATAAGGGCATAACAGAAAATAATTGAGAAATACTGCACAAGGCGTTCTTGGAGCATGGAGGAATATACGCGGAAAAATACAAGGCTAATCGGTCCGGAAAAGCCATTTCCCCAGCAGAGTTCGTAAATCAAAAATTTGCTTGTTGGATGCAGCAGATTTTTGGTGGAATCGAAGCTCGTATCATGGAAAATTTGTTATAAGGGACACTCGTAAGTCGAGGACACACACACACATACTCCGAGGTTCTGGTTACAACTAGGTGTGCATCAGGATGCCATGGAATACAACAAAGAAACACATGAGTGGCACACAAGTACCTTGTGGTGTACATTTATGTGAGCAGACTAAGCTAGCAGTCAGACAGAGACTCATGTGACAAACGAGATTCAAATGAACATCAGTATGAAGTACTTCATTCATCCAGAAGTCCGTGGCTACTGGTTTATTTATATTTTGGGGAAGCTCTAGATCATTTCACTAAAAAAATACATGAGCAGGATGAAAAAAATATATAAAAACACACACATACCTCTAGTTCAGATTAACTGATAGCGTATTACAGAAAATAGCATGTGACGAGTCACCTGATTCACAATTTGCTGCTCACAGTTCAATTATCCTGTGATATTTTGTGGCAGGAATGTGAATAAAATTGCATGACAAAAATGCTTTACTTGATTCACCTAAACCTAACAGTAATAAGCCCTTTTTTTCTAAAATATTCCCTCCATTAAAATCAGCGAATAACAAATTTATTTAAAAAAAAAAAAAAAACATTACTGGCCGAAACCAGCAATAAACCAGGCCTAAATACAAAACAACTTCCCACTTGTTTCTTTTTCTTTACACTTTTATTTAAAGAATGTCCGCAGAAATGTGTTTTTGTAACTTACAAGCCCAATGCTCATGTAACTGTATCAGGGTTTAATCATATTCTACATGTATTCTCTATAATGTATGCGATTGCACCCTCCGCTGATAAAAACAATTATGGCCAGGAAAAATGAAAGAATTACGTATTTTAAATATTTAATTAATTACATAATAACAATAAGAAGAACAGACTGACAGATGGATCACTGCAACCTCTGCTGTAAACGGGAGCTTGTCCCGGTTGTTCGTAGTGAAGAGGGAGCTGAGTCATAAGGCAAAGCTCTCAATTTACCAGTCAATCTACATTCCAACCCTCACCTATGGTCACGAGCTTCAGATAGCGAACAAAAGAACAAGATCACAAGAGGCTGAAATGAGCTTCTTTTGCAGGGTGACGGGACTCTCTCAGATAGTGAGAAGCTCAGTCATCTGGAAGGAGCTCGGAGTAGAACCACTGCTCCTCCGAGTTGAGACGAGCCAGTTGAGGTGTATTGGACATTTAATAAGAATGCCTCCTGCACACCTCCCTGGTGTGGTGTTTGGGGGATGCCCAATGTAAAAAGACCACGGGGTCGACAGAGAACACCCTGGAGGGACTACGTCTCTCGGCTGGTTTGGGAACACCCCTGTTTTCCCCTGGAAGATGTCGAGGAGGTTGCTGAAGAGTGGGACTTCTGGGCCCCATGACCCAACCCCAAATTAAGAATAAGATGAACATAAAAATAATAATAATAATAATAATAATAATAATATCTTTAATTTCAAGAAGTCAATTTTCCATGTGTACGTATTTCAGCATAACCAGGGGAGCAGTTTTTTAACCCTTTGCTGTTTAGGCCACAGCCACTTTACTCATAATCGGGCAGTGGTGGCCTGGTGGTAAAAGGCGCTGGATCACTGATCCTAAGTTTGGGGGTTTCAAGCCCTACTCTCCACGGGTTGTCTCTCCAATTTCTGACCCTCGAGCCGATTAAAAGGTTAGGGAAAATATGGGTTGTATCTATGTTAAGTACACTTACTCTAATCAAATCACATAAAATTTTAAAAAGGCAAGTTCCTGAGGTCCCTAAACTTTCCCACTGATGATATGATCTCAGACTGTGTGATTGATGGGGCAGGTATTCGGTACACACTACACAGTGTAATCAGAGACAGAACTACATTGGTTCCTGGTTTGGTTTATTGTGTGTAAGGTATAAAATGTTGCTTACCTAGCATACGAATATACAGAGCAGTTTGATCAGAACTGTCGTAGGAGATTGCACCGCGTCTCTGTGCAGGAAAAAAAGAAGAAAAAAAAAAAAGATGTTGAGTTAGTTTAAATAAAACACACATTGCTAGGATTAAAACGGTCTTAGAGTCAAATAAATAATTGAATAAAATAAAAATTCCAGGATGTGATTGTACAGTCACGGGGGGGGGGGGCAAACAAACTTTAAACCCACGATAAACAAAGTGTTCCTAATTAACCCTGGGAATTAGTTATTCCCAAATAACCTACCTTCAAATTTTTCGATACAAAATTCTTGAGATTAAAAAAAAAGGCAGAAACTATAATTTATTTTAACACAGAGACAGACACGTAATCATGACTTCGCTAGCTTCCATCTTAACACTAGAAGTATACGTAACAAACTTAATTACTTAAAACAATATGTCAGATTGTGATGTAATCTGCTTCACAGAGACGCACGTAGACGATTCAGTAGATAGTAATATTTTACATTGGAATAATTTTCATGAACCAATCCGTAAAGACAGAAATGGCTTCGGAGGTGGAGTCATGATTTATGTGACCAATAGATTAACTTTCAAAAGAGTTAATGAGCTTGAAAATATGTATGATGAAACTATATGGATCAAAATATTTCTACCTGAGAAACCTTTACTAGTTTGTGCTGCTTATAGACCTGAATACAATTCTATACAATTTTGGAATCGTCTAGAATAATAGTAATATATCAAGCAAAGTGACCCTTGTTGGAGATTTAAACAAAAATTTACTTTCTAATTAATAAACAAAATCATATTTCAGAGCTGTTAAACAGAAAACATCTCAGAAATGTCATAACACAACCCACAAGAGTCCCGTCTAAAACCAGTACACTACTCGATCCAATAATTGTTCGTGATGATGTGGATGTACTTGATAGTGGTATAAATGAGTTTGATTGTACAAGATCTGATCACAGAGGTACACATTAATACAAAAATATCCGACACCAGAGAAGTCTTCTTCTTCTTCTTTCGGCTGTTCCCTTCAGGGGTCGCCACAGCAAATGATCTGCCTCCATCTCTCCCTATCCTCTGCATCTTCTACTCTTACTCCAATGACCTTCATGTCTTCCTTCACCACATCCATAAATCTTCTCTTTGGTCTTCCTCTGGGCCTTTTGCCTGGTAGTTCCAACCTCAGCATCCTACTACCAATATACTCACTATCCCTCCTCTGTACATGTCCAAACCATCTCAATCTAGCCTCTCTGACTTTGTCTCCAAAACATCAAACATGTGCTGTCCCTCTGATGTACTCATTTCTGATCCTATCCATCCTCGTTTCTCCCAAAGAAGTATGGTGTTATAATCAAGGTGACTTTGAGAAGTTAAATGATTTACTAAGTATGACTGATTGGCCAGAGCTATTTGATAATTGCTCAAATATAAATGCTATTTGTGATGTATTTTACGATAAAATGAATCAACAAAGAATGTATCCCCAAACGAGTTGTCACTATCAGACCCAATGATAAGCTGTGGTTTGATTCTAAATTAAGAAGGGAATGCAGGAAAAGAGAGTCTGTGCAAAAAAGCAAAACGTACTAAAAGGGAAAGCGATTTATCTATATATAAAAACAACGTAATAAAGTAAATAACATGAAATACTATGTGAAAGAACATTTCTATTCAAATATAGACACATTTTTGCCTGAACTTTATTCAGCAAACAAACCATCATATTGGAAACTTTTGCGTTTTATGATAAAACAGGCAGACTAATCATCATGCATTCCCCCTCTTAAAAAGCATGATTCAGATGATCACCCAACACTCTTTACAGATTTAGATAAGGCTGACAAATTAAATGAATATTTTGAATCGATATCTACTATAACTGACAATGATCCCTTGCCATATTTCGAAACGTGGACAAGTAATTCCCTAGAAAATATATTTGTTACTAAAGAAGAAATATCTGATGTTGTTAAATGTTTCAGTGATAATAAGGCATCTGGGTCAGACAGAATTAGTCATAAACTTCTCAAGAACATAGGCGATTCTATTAGTGATGTTTTATGTATAATCTTCAACTAATATTCAATTTGTACTGTATCATCATTTGTAAATATCATGGAGTGGGTTCTCGAAGTTGGATAACTTGTTCCCAATCCATTTCATCAGTGAATAAAATATGTTTAAAACAAAACAGACACAAACTTTACAGTTTCTTCATCAGCAGGTGTGGATTAAAATTGTGGTTTATCAGCCCAAATAAATAGTTTTAAACATAGACAAACCTGTCCTGAAGATTTCCCTCAAAAGGTTACATATCCAAAACACAGATTTATGACAAAACGCCTTAATGCACCATGTAAATAAAGACTTAGAGTAACTGGTCTGATGGTGGTGGTTCATGTCAAGTTTGTTTAACTAAAACACTGTTTATCATGCAATGATGCAAACATGCATATTACAAAAACACACACACACACACAAACTGCACCTTTAATAACGAACACAATAAGAATATCAAACACAAACACACAATGAATTCTCTGCAAATTCATGTAACTGACTGATGCTTAGATCTGATTTGAGTCATGTGACCGATTACTACAATAGAAATGGTTAACAGGACCATCCCTTACCGATGCTAATTCAACATGCATAAACACAGGCACAAAGTTCTGAATTAAGCACTCCTCATCTCTCCTGTTTAATATTTTTGTCTATTTCCTGCCGCTACACTAAGCTGCTGGCTGATTAACACACAAACTCACACCACATAAAGCAAATAACAAATAAAGCAAAGTTCCCCATACAAAAATGATCCTTCTTGGCTTTTCCTAGAAAACTTATAACACCCCATAATCTAAACCCAATTAGATATTACAAATACCCTTTTAAAAAAAGAAGTAACAAAAGAATCAGAGCCTTCTTTTTCTCTCTCTACCATTTCTCAGTTGAATCAATAACAAAAATGATTAAAAAAAAAAAAAAAAAGATACCGAAGAGCAAGTTAAAGTGCGGCTCAGCAGTTCTCTCTTGACTTGATGCCCAATTAAAAATGGAAAAGTCTCATACATACATATTTTTTGGAACTGTAGCATAACGTTTACGTCAACCAAATAAATAATTTAATTGTCTGTTTTCCTTTCGGCTTTTTCCCTTTTACTCGGGAGTCGCCACAGCGAATCATCTGATTCGCACGTTTTGATTTGGCAGAGGTTTTTACGTCGGTTGCCCTTCCTGTCACAACCCATTTTAGCAAGGGACAGAAACATGCTGACGACTTTGCAGCTACTCTTTACGAAAGTCAGCAATGGTTCTTTTACATGCCTCTCACCATAGACGGTGAGAGACATGGCCCGCCTTTGATAACCCAGTTGGCTGCACTGGAGGGGACGGTGACAACTTTGTGGAGAGTGGGACTCGAACCCCCAACCTTTGGATAAGCGATCTAGCGCCCTATACCACTACTGCCCCTAAATAAATAATTGAATTAAATAGTCATAACAACAT
Source organism: Plotosus lineatus (assembly GCA_024760905.1). NCBI lineage: Eukaryota > Metazoa > Chordata > Actinopteri > Siluriformes > Plotosidae > Plotosus > Plotosus lineatus. The sequence goes on along the minus strand of CM045734.1, from coordinate 22,385,696 downwards.
ATGTAAAATTAAAAGATGCAACCTATCTTTCTCAGACAATCTTCACTTCTAAGATGAGCATGGTGATTCTTGATTTGGAAAAAAAAAAAAAAGTTCTGAAAAAAAAAATGTAAATACCTTGAACATATCTCTATTGAATGTATTACTCCTCCCCCAGCAAAACAAAAGAGGCATCATTGGAGGCTGTTCATCAACCGTCCATGCTCCAATTTGGAGTGAACGGCTTAAATAAGTAAGCAAATCAAGCAAAACAAATGAAATGGGGGGGGGAGATAAAGGGGTCCCTCACTTTCTGCGGTTAATTGGGACCAGGGACCCCCCCCGCCGCGCAACCATCAAATTCCGCAAAGTAGGATCAACCCCCCTCCCCAACTGACGTGTGTATATACCAATAAATACATATTCAATGCTATAAATGCTTATAACAAAAATTAAACATTAAAATAATGAATAAGATGTAAATAAAATATAAATACACAGACACACACCTCACATAAAAATGCAAGTACAGTAGGCCCTTGACATTCGCGGGGGGTATGGTTCCGGGCCTTCCCGCGAATCAAGATAATCCGTGAGTTCTGGACCCGGAAGTAAAACCCCATGTATGACGTCACAAGCGCAAATGAGCAGCTGTAAGTAAAATACTATGTTTCTATTACATGTGCTAAAATATGCTTCTTAAACACATTCTATAGACAGTCTTACTCATTAATACAGTATTAATGTAGTAAAATATAGTAATGATTCAGAAAAACTTCATTTTTACTGTTATATTTATTGATGCTAAAATATAAACATTATACAGCATACGCATAAAACACCTTTCAGTGCATTCTCTTTATAAACATACAGCACTCTAGTTTTCAAAAATGCCCACTAGAGGAACGTACTGTATTGCATTAGGCATGACACAACTGAATTCAAGTATTAACTGCATCAAGTCCGAGCAGCTCAGCCACACACCCCCAGCCAGAACCGGAGTACAAAACAGAGTTTTAGAGTGATAGAGTAAGAGGCATTACAAACCAAAGAAGCGGTGATGTTGATGTGAGATAATCCTCTGGCGCAGAGGTGAGCATGCTTTTGTTTATTGGGAGTAAATGAGAATAGTGAATCCAGGTGTGTGTGCTCCGAGCAGCTCAGCTATGCCCCTCAGGAAGTAAACAGTTAGTGAGAGGCCAAAATCAAAGCCAAAATCAAAGTCCCTCAAAACACAGACCATAACAAAAAGGACAGAAAAGAACAAGAAATCTAATAAATTGGATAAACAAAACAAAATGAGAAACATGCTACACCACAGTAAATAAAATATAACACACAAACATTTTAAACATTGCCTTAGGTCATGTACTGGAATAATAATTTAAAAAGACTTTAATAGTGGAGTGTTTAACAACAGTTCAGTTATTCCTCTTTAGCAATGATGTGGCTCCAGAGGAAACTGTCGTTTCTTCCGGAGAAAGTCTTATTTCTTCAGAAGAGACATCCAACCTCATTACGTTTTACTGGTGCTTAAGCAGGCGTTTGAGTGACTTAACTGGTAATTAAAACACACTAAAAAAGGCTCATTGCCAACTTGTGCACGAATGAGGAAAAGGGGGCGTTACATCACCTCAACCAATTAGCAGGAAGGAGGACAGCCATTGGCTGAATTTGAATCACGTGCGAGCTGCTCGGCAGCCCATGAATACTCAAACTGCAAGTGCAAAACCGCGAATAGTCGAGGGCCTACCTTAGCTTTAATTGGGGGGGGGGGTGTTTTTTGTTTGTTTGGGGGTTTTTTTTGCATAGTCGACCTTGTTTTGCAGCATTTCCTTAACTTTTTTCTACTATTCTTCCTGAGAAGCACTGAAGCCGCATGAATTGAAGCGCGAACTAGCGAGGGATCCCTGTACATTTTATGTTGAAATGCAACCTAATTCTCTTGAATATCTGCCAAGTCATTGAACCCCAAGACGTGCACGAGCACGCACACACAAACACGGTTTGAATCTAAGACACATCACATGTCTCTTTTGTGCATGAAATAAAGGAATAAAGAAATTAAATTAAAATACATATTAAAAAGTAGAACTGAAAATAGAATAACCAATAAAAAATTGCAATAGACAATAATACAAACAATGAATTAACAGCTAGTAATAATAGAATAAAATAAAAATAAATGTCATGTGATCGTCACTAAATGTATGAATGTCGAATGATCCCATCATAGTGATTTAGTAATTTCCCTTCTACCGTGTTTTCCCGAAAATAAGACAGTGCTTATATTAATTTTCATACCGAAATATGATACTAGGGCTTATTTTTAAGTGATGATGTATTTTACATTTTTTAAATATTTTAACCAGAACCAAATTGAGCGATTTTAGCGATTTTTATAGACACAAGTGTATGTCCTCGTTTTAAAGCAGTCGCTGACGTCATCGACTGAGCCTCAACGTGCACGGATTGATGCTTTGACAGCGTACCTTAGGTAAAGCTGCCTAATAGATGAGTCAGTGCTTTCACCTAGAGCCCGAGATTGAGCGAGAAGCAGGGCCAATGAATCGCTGCCGCTCTCAACTAGGGCTTATTTTAAGGGAAGGGCCTATATTAAAATCATCTTGTAAAATCACGCTAGGTCTTATTTTATGGTTAGGCCTTATTTTCAGGGAAAAACAATAGATGTTGCATACTTTGCTGCATTTAAAGAACTTCACAATTAACCAAGTGTAAATATAACATTCATATCAAAGATCTGCTTTAAAAAACAAACTACTCCAAAATATTTTTGCAGGAGAGAAGGAGACCAGGCTGAACAGTGAGGGACCTGGCTCGTCTTGTGCTGCTTTTTCTTCTTTCTCACTCTTTTACACACACACACACACACACACTACAGCTTTTAGATGGCTGGACATGGTGTCCCCAGATGGCACCCAATTCAGCGTTTGACGTCAATGGACAACCAATTTGCATACTTGATTTTTAGCCATTATCAGTCCTGCTCTGCCTTCAAACTCCACAAATGCAATTATTGAATAATTTAAAGACATTTTTCCTGGCAAAACTGCAAAAACAAAAAAGTGTGTATTTTTCATTAAGTCCTGCTATAAAAGATAACCCCACAGATGACAATTTGTTGGACTCAGTCCAGGCACCCTGCAATAATGACCTGCTAAGGGACATGACAACACACTCACTACGGGCAGACATGAAGCAACAAGCACGCCGTCTGTTGAGTCATTTCACCATCTACGAGCACCATGTTTACACACATCACTCGGCATTCGGCTTGGCTGTGAGTAAATCACAAGTAGGGGGTGCCGAGAGGAGCATGCCCATATGGCACTGGTGTTACCAAAGGCTGGTATAACCCCGAGGAGAGCAGAATAACATTGCCTGCTTAGGCATGAACACACTCAGTGGGCCTACAACCGACTCATGAGGACACACCTATGACTTCAGAGATTTTGGAAAACCCGCTCTCTTTCGTCAAAACTACAGAACGTCTATACAACCCTCAAAAGAAAAGAAAAAAGGAGCAGTATAAAAGAAAAGCATCATCAAAACCATTTATAAACTTCATGAGGAATTTCAGCCCTGCTTTGAAGACTATTTGAACAGGTTTAACTCGGCACAGACACATGCCAACTACTACACAACAGTGAGGTGTGAACTGAGTTAAAAGCTCTTCAGGAGTTTTCATGGACGCACCGGAGCCAAAGTCCATACATGCAGCATGAACATCTGCTACATTACAGTAAGCAAATAAAGAATAAAATACTATGTTGTGCTTGTATAAGATGATTATCAATGATAGCACAGTTTAATGAGGCAGAGTTTAAAAAGTCTCCACCCTGAAATGTTTTGGGGGTTTTTTTAACTCCTAGCCAGGGAACAACTAAAAAAAAAAAAATAAGTGAGGTTCTGAACATGCTAATACCATTAAAATAGTATTTTGTCAGTCCTCTGTATTAATACAAAGGAAATGGGGAATGTCAAGGAAGACAGAGTTCATGTATGACGAGCAGTGTTGCTCAGCACATGCAATGCTGGCTCCATCTAATCTACAATATACAAGCATGATCCAGGTGCAGATAAGCAGTTAGACAGGAAATGGTACTTCACTCAAGGATCATGAAAAATCTGGACGGTTCTCCATGCTTCCAAGTGTGCATGGTGACATCACAGGGATATAAAATTGAAAACTCTCTTCAGCGACTAACCTTTCATGAAATAAACCCCATCAGGATGCACAATTTTTCAAAATAATCAATGAGGTTATAGTGTAACAAAGTGACGTGTTTTCCCTGTAATAACATAGCAAATGCTTTAAGCTTTGTCTACCCGTCTACCAAAACTGACCGCAATTCAAAAGCCGGGGTTCTCAAATGTATGTGTTCTCAATGAACAGAGGTGAAGGGAGGTAAATAAACAATTATAAAGGGATCCCTCATTTTCCGCATTTAATGGGGACCAATATCCCCCGAGACCACCTATTTCCAGGAAGTAGGATCGAACACACCCCCCCGGACTGTAGTATATACACACACACACACACACACACACACACACACACGTATGCATGTACATAATATCAATAAATACATATTCAATGCTATGCTTAAAACAACAACTAAATATTCAAAAATAATGCATAAGATGTGAATAGAATATAAATACACACACACACACACACACACACACACACACACACACACACACACAGATGCGCACCTCACATAAAAATGTAAGTAGTTTTGTTGAGTTGTTTTTTGGGGGATTTTTGCATAATTGCCCTTGTTTTGTGGAATTTTCCTTAACTCCCCCCCCCCCTTTTTTTTAACTTTTCGATGACTTTTTGAAAAACACACGATGCACTGAAGCCGCAAAAACTGAAGCACGAAGTAGTCAAGCATCACTGTATCTGTTTTCTGGCAAAATAAGCTAAATTTATTTATTTTTTTTCTAATATAGTATTGATTATGTACCACAATTGAAAAAAATAAACCTTGGGGGTTTTTTGCTTTGTTTTGTACAGCAAAAGCATAAAATTTTGCCGATATAAAATCCTAGCATAATTGCTAAGTTGATGCATACATTTGTAGAATTCTATCAATATCAAACGGGTATAAAAAGAGAGATTAGGTTATTAAAAACATGCAATTTGCTGCAAGAAAAATTAAAAGACACTCGCTTTCCCTGAAATGCCACTTTCCATGTTGTAAATATTTTATTTCAGTCAGTCATTTGGCCAAACTGATCTTGGATCCTATTAGGGTCACGAAAAGGCTGGAGCCGATCTCAGCTGACACTGGGCAAAGACAAGGTACACCCCGAACAGCCTGCCTGACCATCATAGAGCCAACATACACAACCATTCACACACAAACCTCACACCAAGGAGAGAACTGGAACAGATAATTATCCTAATCTGTACGTCTTTGGATTGTGGGAAGAAACCGAGGTACCATGAGGAAAACCATACCAGCACAGGAAGAACATTCCCACAAACGCCACATAGAAAACTTCTTCGCTGAGAATGGGACTTCTTGCAGTGAGGCGGTCATGCTAATCACTATGCTTCCCATGAACAGACTCATTCTCTTTATTTCATCCATCCAGAGAGCCTAAATAATTTCTTAAAATACAAATGCATATGGAACAGAACGTCAAAACAAAGCTACCAAAACTTGAATTTGGTTAGCTTCAAGAAGATTCAGAAGTGATAGTTCATCACAACAGTCAGCAGTGGAAGGGAATTTTAAAACGTATTATTTGAGACTAAATCCTTCCCAATGTTTAGATAGTGTACGAGTTCAGTTTAGCACAAATTTCAGTAGCTAAATGACTGGATGTTGTTAAAACTGAAAGAGGGTCGGTAGCTTATGGGGTTACGTAATTTCTGCAGGTCTCTAGTTTTCATATTAATGGCTAGAAGTGTTAATGGTATATTCATATGTGAGGCGCTCCACTGAATGTAGGCGCTTGTCACACGGACTACTTTCAAGAAAATGGCCAAAGAAGTAAAAATGGTCATGTTTTAATAGTTTATGCAAAAATCCGACTTTTGATAAAATAAGTATTCAACTATCACTTGCTCAAGTGAAATTGACTAAAAATCACTAAAAATGTCTTATTTCCATTTTTCTGACGAGAACCCTCATAAAACTAGATAAAAACAGTAGCAAACTTACCGATTTTCGTTGCAATTATTCACCGAGTTCGGTATAAGACACTATAATCCATACACCAAAAGAACGGTCGTGAAGTTGTCTCTCCATTTTGGATACTGTTTTAATATTAAAATGCCACTTCAGTGAATAAAATAAAGGTTATAAAGACGATATGCATGTAAACAATGCAGGCTAGTTGCAAAGTAAGATCTGAAACGAGCACACTGATTTGTCAGTTCGGGTTTGCACATGCGCAGTGCCCGTCACACGTTAACTTCCGGTTTACTTCCTGGCTCTAGTATACCACATGTGGAACTTATCTCCGACTTTTTCTTCAATAACAGTAAGTAAGTTTATTTATAAGATTGTGAATACACAATTTCTGGAAAAGGAGAGTGAACTGTCATCTGTGATGTCTAGCAGCATTAGTATAGATGTTAACTTCGACGCTGGATTTCAGCTTTGAAGATTATTTTTCTCTCTCACACACACACAGTGTGTAAACGGTTAAATGAGCAGCATCCAGATGAACTAGTGCAATTTGAATGGAAGAAAATATATGAAGGGAGTGGGGCAAATGAGTGCAAATGGTGTGATAGATGCACAAATGAACAGTCACCCACTGCTTACAGTCTATCTGTGTGTGTGTGTGTGTGTGTATGTGACAGAGACAGACAGACAGAGGGAGAGAGAGAAATAATCTTCTTCAAAGCCGAATTCCAGCATTGAATTTAACATCTATACTAATGCTGCTAGACTTCACAGATGACATTTCACTCTCCTTTTCCAGAAATTACGTGTATTCACAATCTTATAAATAAACTTACTTCCTGTTATTGAAGAGAAAGTCAGAGATAAGTTCCACATATGGTATACTGGAGTCAAGAAGTAAACAGGAAGTTAACGCGTGACAGGCACTGAGCACGTGCAATGTGAGCATGTGCCCGAGTTCACCAATCAGGGTGCTCGTTTCAGATCTTCCTTAGTAACTAGCCTGCATTGTTTACGTGCATATCGTCTTTATAACCTTTATTTTATTCACTGAAACGGCATTTAAATATTAAAACAGTATCCAAAATGAAGAGACGACTTCATGGCCATTCTTCTGGTGTGTCTTGTACCGAACTCAGTGAATAAATCGCAAAGAAAACCGGTAAGTTTGCTACTGTTTTTATCTATTTTTATGAGGGTACTCATCAGAAAAATGGAAATAAAAGACATTTTTAGTGAGTTTTAGTCGATTTCACTTCAGCAAGTGATAGCTGAATACTTGTTTTAATGGTTTATGCAAAAATCCGAATTTCGATAAAAAATTACCACTTTTACTTTTTTGGCCATTTTCTCAAAAGTAGAGCGAGTCGTCGACTTCTGACCGCTTCACTTTTGGTTCCAGCAGACCGGTCGTAAATCAATCTGGTCGTATGTCGACTTTCCATCCAAATACACTCACGCGAAACAAAAACAGATGAATAAATCTCACGCATTCAAATCTATACATCTATTTTCAATTCCACGTCACTGTGACACGCAGCGGAGAGCCAATCCTTTCTGTCCTCCACTGTGTGGGCGGGTCTGATAGCTTCAAACTCCAATTTTATTGGATAACAACAACAGCCACAGACTGCGCGTGTTGTTTGAGTAAAGAGATAGATTTCCCTCGTTTTGATCGGCTCATTTCCACGAAGCCAAGCACAGCTGGCAAGCAAACACAAATGGGCAGACATGGAAAAACTTTAACCCGCAGACCAGCTGATTGCCAAAATTTGTGACGTGCTTCCTGTCACATAAACACTGCAGCGTGTGAGTCCAATAAAATTAGAGTTTCAAGGTATCGGACCTACCCACACAAAGGATTGGCTCATCGCTTCGCGTCACAGTGACGTGGCATTGAAAGTAGACGAATAGATTTGCTCTGAGCAGTTATAAAGTGAAGCTGCATCATCTCCTGCTTGGCCTTTTAAGATGCTGGCGCTGCCGGCAGCGCAAACAACTGTCATACGCAACACTCACACTGCACTGCCATGAATCATGCTTCATGACTTTTGCGGTCGAGAAGTCGATCAGACGTAACTCGCATAGGTTGTAAGTCGACGACTCACTGTAGTCCGTGCGACAAGCGCCTACATTCTGTGGAGCGCCTCACATACATGGTATGGTATAATTTGTATTGGACACTCGCCACAGAAATAAAGTTTGGATGAGAAAAGGGACACAAAGTTTGTTTAGTCATCTAAATATGTGGAGATGGGCAGCGCTAACTGTTCGACAGCTAGATAGTATGGATACTCGACTTCCAGTGACTTCACAGACATCTGATCAGGACGACATCTATGGTGGAAACACGCACAGTCTATGATATGAAGAATCTGATATGCTGTAAAGTTCCTGTGAAAGAGCTGATACTATAGAAAATATTACGCATCAACATTTGCAATACAGGGATCCCTCGCTACTTCACGCTTCAATTCATGCCGCATCCCGTTTTTTTTTTTTTTAAATAAATATTCAGTGAATTAAAAAGTAAGGAAATTAAGGAAGAATAGGGGTGAAAAATAAGGAAAATGCCACAAAAACAAGGCTAATTATGCAAAAAAATAAAACAAAAACAAAACAACCCTAAACCAATACAAGCAACCCAATATCTCCCATCAAAACTAGTTACATTGTTGCATCTGTGTGTGCAAGCGCATACGTATGTATGTGTCGTCTTCTCGTGCAATACCATCGGTGTGTGTGTATTTATTTTATTTACATCTTGTTTTTTTAATGTTTAATTGTTATTATAAGCATTTATAGCATTGAATATGTATTTATTGATATTATATACACATATACATGTGTGTATACGTCAGTCAGGTGGGGTGTGATCCTACTTCGCGGATTTCGGTGGTCACGTGGGGATCTCGGTCCCAATTAATCGCGGAAAGTGAGGGATCCCTGTACTGGACTAGTCCAAGTAATTATTAAAATTTGTTCAGTACCTAAATAACCAACCATTTTTAAAATCAAGAATAAAAATGCATAAATCCCTTACTTTAGTTTGTTTAACATGTCTGTACATATCTACTCATGTAGTTTTCCGAGAATTCTAAATGACAGCAAAGACTTTTGGAACTGCAATTTCTTAATAACAATCAAAGAATCCTTTACAACAGCTCAGAATTTGACAGGAAAGCAAATATATGCCACCTGCAGGCATGGACTCGATTGTCTGTCTGTCTTCCTTTCGGCTTTTTCCCTTTTACTCGGGAGTCACCACAGCAAATCATCTGATTCGCACGTTTGATTTGGCAGGAGGTTTTTATGTCGAATGCCCATCCTGTCACAACCCTTTTAGCAAGGGACAGAAACACGCTGACGACTTTGCAGCTACTCTTTACGAAGGTCAGCAATGGTTCTTTTACATGCCTCTCACCATAGACAGTGAGAGACATGGCCCGCCTTTGATAACCCAAGTTAGCTGCACTGGGGGGGGGGGGGGGGGGGGTTTTACAGTGACAACCTTGTGGAGCGTGGGACTCGAACCCCCAACCTTTTGGATCAGCAATCCAGCGCCCTATACCACTAGACCACCACTGCCCTCGCAAGCATGGACTCGATTAATTTTCAAAATTTGTCCTGAAAACCAAGTTCTACTGTAATGTGTTCACTCTTTTGACATGCTATCCACCAGCTATACCCTCATCCAAAATGACTGTAACGGCTAGATTTGGGATGAGAGGAACGTACACTCACACGGAGTGCTGGTATTAGGATCGCGACAAGATCAAGAAAGTGACCTTATTTAACCAGTTGTGCCATGCAGCGAGAGAATCATTGAGTCAACAAATTCCGAAGGAGGGCAGAGTCAGGCCCACGTTAAGCACACTATTAGGATTTGCTAGTTCTAATATTTTGTTTAATCTCTCATAGACAAAACATCGTTTTACTCAAAAAGTGCTAAAAAGCTACATTTCAATCGAAAACCTACCTTGATGAAAATCCATTTGATGAGAAATGCAATTATCGACCAGATTAGAGCTATTCCCATTGGTCCTTGATGACACGGATGAACATAGTCTCAGTCTCCAAGTGTAGTTGTATGTTCCTACACATGTCAGAATGTGGGCGTGTGTGTGTGTGCGCATGTGTATGTGTCAGAGACTCAAGCTTAATACCCAGACAGCACGCCGAGTGCTCAGCTTACTGCAGCTGTCTTAGCCGTGCTGCCGTCATCTGACCACACAATCACGGGACAGGCGCCATGGCGAGACACAGACATGCACAAACCAGCTGTCCACGATGGCCATGAATGCCGCTCATAAACTCCACCTCCGACACACATACACTCACGCCCCTCCATCCCCACATCCTCCCGAGTGACAGCAAATAAGAGCAGCAGGTGCTCTGATGCAAGCAATCGAAGGGGTTTAGAGGATCCAAGCATGCTGCACTCTTATCAGTGCAGCTCAAGTGCACACTGTACACTCCATTTACTAAATAATACACTTCCCAGACCATCAACACCCTAATGAACAATCAGGACACAGTGACTTACTTTCCATTATCCTTCCATTAAAAAAACCTCCCCCAACTACATAACCCAGCTACTTACCTCTCACACCTCCATTCAGTAATAGAATGGATATTATATACACTCGGCCCCCTACTTACGAAATTAATCCATTCCAGCGCCTGTTTCGTAACGCGGAGGTTTCGTAAGTAGAGGTACATTTTACATGTAAAACGCCTGATTTGTTCCAAGGCTCCCAAGAGTACCCCATAAACCCTTTAAAAATGATAAAAGTATACCAATTTTGTATTAAATATGCATGAAATGTGTTAAAAGTAAAAAAAAAATTATTTATTAAACAATTTAAACATTATTATTAACATATTAAACCATTTTATTAACATATTTGTTAATTAAACCATTATTAAGCATTTTTATTAACGCACACACACAGCACTGTCTCCATCTCTCTCTGTCTCACACACACTGCGCTCCACTGAATGCGGGCTTCACCCACACGCAGGATGCCAGAGCATTTTAAAGACGGGGAATTCAAAGCGCATTCCCTGCTTGACAGATCGGAGGTCCAAACTCAACTTTAACTTGATTCCTTGAGGGATCAGAGGTCCAGATGAGCCGTGTTTTGCTCACACTCAGCAGAGTGTGCCACATTTATTAAACATTTACTGAATTAAACAACTTAAAAAACAATAAATAAGCGACACTGTGCTCCCTCGAAAGAGAGTTAAGGCTCTTTTCATCTCTGGCTGACTCTGTGGGCAGTCTCTCTCTCTCTCTCTGACACAGTCTCTCTCTCTCACACACACACACACACACACACACACACACACAAAACTCTGTCTCTATTGTGTGTTTTACCGAATACGGGCTCCGCCCACACGCAATGCGCAGCTGATAGAACAATTGTATTTAAATGCACGGGATGTTGTATTTAAAGCAGAATTACAGTACCTGTTTGAAAGATCAGAGGTAATGATTCAATATTAGCTTGCTTCCTTGTGATATCGGAGGTCTCGTTCCACGGAGCATTCTGCTCATGCTCCTTCTGCTTCAATATCGTGCCGAAGTAATTGCCTCCGTCACTGTATTTCCACTTTAAGGTCTCCTTCAATATCGTCCCGATTGTAGAGGGGTTTCGGCGATAACGAAATGTAACGCTGCAGTGATCTCAAACCAAGCCAACAGTCCTGTTCAACTCTCCTTCACGCGTGTGACAAACAAGCTTTATAGGCGCAGTACTATGGAGCTTCAGCTCCCTCCTGGCCAATGAGACGCCAGCAAGGGAGGATGTTGGGAGACAGCCAATGAGAGGACATCGTGTGAAATTTTGAATGGCGCGTTTGACGCTTTTCGTAAGAGGAAGATATTTTTGTATACAGAGGACAAAAACTTAGGAAAATGTTTTTCGTAACCCGGAGTTTTCGTACACAGGGGGGTTTCGTAAATAGGGGGCCGACTGTATTTGGTATGTAATAAAAAGCAGATCTACATGCTCATTAATATTTAATAATTTGCTCGTGGCAAGACACCTGGAACATATGTTTTGAAAATAATTAGTAATAAATAAAATGTCATATTACAGAGAGAGAAAAGAAAAAAAATAATAAGATATATATCTCTCTCGATAGGTCAGTGAAATGCACTGCACACATTTTTCCACTGCAATATGAGCTGAGCTGCTAACCGTCGTATCTGTTGATTTAAGATAATCCATCTACTTTTCTAAAAAATAAATTCATTAATTAAGTTTTAAAAAATTTCAATTTTTGTTGCTTTTCATCTAATAAATCTAGACTGAGTGGAATAACCAACCAGGTAGCTCACGTTGTTAGCAGAGATTCTCCCTACACCCCACTCATAACTCCCTAGCAACCGGCATCAGGCGGCATCGAGGGCTGTAAGCCTGATCCTTGCAGTGGGAAAAATTTATTTGCAGATAAAGTGGTCGGAAAATTTTAGAATTAAAATAATAGTATGGTTAAAACACACACATTCTTCCCAATAAATACTTCCATTTTAAATTAGGTTGCCTTTCATTGAATAAGGCTACAAGGCACTGAAGACTGATCTGGCTACTGTTAGTGGCTAGCTTAGCATGAAACGTGATCACTTCTATTTTTGTTCTGACGTAGCCAATAATGGTATACATGGTGACATCCTTCTATCAACAAGTCGAAACAAATAATTGCCCAAGTTTTTTCATCCACCAGCACTTCTAACTACCTGAATTACCAGTCTTCCGAGGGACCAGTGAATAAAGCTGCAAATTCCATTACTCCACATTCATGCCTGAAGTGCCCTTGAGCAAGGCACCTAAACCCCAGGTGCTCTCCAGGCACCCCCAATGCGCGAGTACTCACTTGAGATGGGTTAAATGAAGTAAAAATAATTTTCCTTGTGGGTTTAACTTAGTTTATCAAAAATTAAAAAAAAAAAAAAAAAAAAAAAATTGATTGTTACTTTCTCTCCCCAAAAGCACAAACTAGACAAATGCTAATGTATGTCAGTAGCAAGTTAACACGGATAAATGTTTGTGCCATGATTGAGTGCAACACTCCGTGCAGATTTTTATATGATACATGTTTTAAGAACTACTATATTGAATCAGGCAGTCTAATGGAAGCACCTGATAGATGACCCAGGGCCGTAGTGCACTATATTCACGTTATTGCCATATACAGGGATCCCCCTGCGACCACCGAATTCCACGAAGTGGGAGACCCCCCCCCCGACTGACGGATACGTACATATATGTCTATAATATCAATAGATACATATTCAAAGCTAGAAATGCTTATAATTGAGAAGGCTGAGAAAGGCGCCATATAAATAAAATGTATTATTATTATTATAATTAGACATTTAAAAATAATGCATAACATGCAAATAAAATATAAATACACACACAGATGCACGTGCATGCACACATATTGATTTCGCATCGTTTTTTTTTTTTGTTTTATTTAAGTCGGATGTCCTTCCTGTCACAACCCTTTTAGCAAGGGACAGAAACACACTGATGGCTTTGCAGCCTACTCTTTACGAAAGTCAGCAATGGTTCTTTTACATGCCTCTCACCATAGACAGTGATAGACATGGCCTGCCTTAGATAACCCAGTTAGCTGCACGGGTGGGGGTGGGGGGGGGGTGTGAGGGTTCAGTGACAACCTTGTGGGGACTCGAACCCCCAACCTTAGGATCAGCAATTCAGCGCCCTATACCGCTAGACCACCACTGCCCCACTGCATTTTCATTCATTTTTTCCCCTATTCTTCCTTAATTTCCTTATTTTTTTTAATTCGATGAATATTTTAAGAAAAATAAAACATGATGCACGGAAGCCACATGAATTGAAGCACGAAGTAGCGAGGGATCCCTGTACCCTATTTAGGGTCCTTAAAAGTGGAAGCCAAGTGAGATTTGGAAACCACTTCTAAAAAGGATCCTGATGTCTTTTTGGTTTGTTTGATTTTTACTAGGTCAAGCTATTTGCCTGCAATCAAAGGAAGCATGCATGCATACATGCATGCACACACACACAAACATGAGGAGGAACTCTTAAATTTACAAAGAGCTTAAATTTTAAATCACCCTTAGGACAGACATGTTAACTTGTTATTGATACACACGGTCATGGGTCTAGGCATGAGAGAGAGAGAGAATGCATTAGTATATGTACACCTGAATAATTTAAAATATATTTATCAGATCATAGAGAGAGAGAGTCTGTTTTTTTATTCTGAAAATAAATTAACAATAAACTGTGATGTAAACCTCAGCATCTGCTGTACAAAACTTTATGAACATTTGAAAAAGACTAATCAGATACGATGCTAATACAGTCATCCCTTGAATATCGTGGATAACGTAGACCAGACCTGGCCGCAATATTCGAAAAACCACGAAGTAGGAACGCCCCTCTCATTTCTACCATGTTGTCTCATTTCTATATGTTTTCACATCTATACAATATCAAGAAGTGTATATTAAACATTACACAGTTGTATGCATATGTAAATACTAATGTATTATTATATAAATTCTATTTAAATAATAATACATTAGTATTTACATATATAAATACTTTAAGTACTGTACTCACCTCTGACAATAGCTCTTCTCTGCAGGATGTTCACAAACACTATAAGATCACAAAAAAATAAAATCCCGCGGGAATGTACAAGGCAACAGCATCACACGTCTAAGCCGATCAGCTTGCAAGATTGAGTTGAGTGGGCGGGAGGCAACAGCGTCACGCATCTAAGCCAATCAGCTTGCGAGATTGAGTTGAGTGGGCGGGAGGCAACAGCGTCACGCATCTAAGCCAATCAGCTTGCGAGATTGAGTTGAGTGGGCAGTCCCTGCCTGAACTGGGGAGGAGGGAAACTTCAGACTGTCATTTGGAAACAATGGACGCAGCCTGCCTTGGGTCCCTGCCTTCTGCTTGCTTACATGCAAGTTTCAGCACGAATTTTGAATTTTTTATGATTTTTTTTTTTTATTATTAAAATACCACGATGTACCAAGGCCACGGTGCTCAAATCGCGAAGTGGCAAGGGATGACTGTATAATAATATAGAACATTCATTTTGCCTGTATATTTAAATATATTCTGGGTAAAATCAAGTGTGAGCAGTGCCAAAAGATGAGAGCTTTATCATTAGCATCAGTATAATTTTGGACTTGGTTTTGAGGAAAAACTGTCGTGACATGACTGTTCGGATTTTAAACAAAATATCCATTGTTAAACCAAACCAAGTATGTCTCATGTTCAAATCCATTACAATCAAACCCAGTCCCAGCCTTGGCCTTGCAAACACCTCTTTTTTTTGAGAACAGGTGTGCAATCAAAAGCTCTCCCGTGGCCTAAATTAGGCCTGGCGTAGCATTGACATCACCACATATGTCTGTGGAGGAGAGTTTCCACAAATAGACTCGTAACACGTTAGGCAAACTGAACACCGCACCACAGGCACTACAACACACACAAGACTCCTCGCTGTTTCTCACATGACTTTCCACACGATGTAGACTTATTTAAAGGGTGTGATTTTAACTATGACTTTTACTGTCTGGAAATAATCTTCTACACATGAGCCCCGAGTATGAACACACCCCCACATGAGCTGTTTCTTGGAGTTGATCTTGGTCAAATATGCAAACTCATCTGTTTGTTCACAGGGTCATATTTAAACACACACACGCACATTTGGGAGGCAGCTGATGAAGACGTGGGTGAGTGAGAAAAAAACCTGTAGTTTGAGGATCCAGAGATGAAGCTTGCAGCTGCTGATTCCCAAACCAAACACAGGAAATGTGAAGATGTTGCATGTGACCAAGTGGCTCTGTGGTTGATGGTGGATGAAGGAGGAAACTTAGATGTCATCACAGAAGGTACACTTCCATTAAGATCATTTCATCACTTACAAGTTATCTGAACGCAGGCTCAATCTTAAGCGTTATCTTGCGTTTCTTGCCGAAACTGTTTTGTTAGTCACACCTACTGCAATTCAAAAATCCATGATCTAGATCATAGAGAATAAAATGCTAGAAATTATTAAATTACTAAAAATTAACTAAAATTATACTGTTGACAGAAAAATATAAATCAGCCTTCAAATTTAAATCATAATCGGATTAATTAATTATGACAAAGTTTTAAAAATTAAAGTCATCAAAACGATTTTCCTCTCCATCATGTCTCATGCCTCCTGGTTACCATAGCCTATTCATTCCTGCAAGAGCACCCCCCAGTTCCCACATATACAAGTGTAAACAAACATGGTGTTTGAAAAAGGCGGCGAGAATTTCATTGCTCAGGAGGGCAACAGCAAGTAAGTCGTGTGGAACTGGTATGCCGTTTCTGACGCAGACCAAACCTCTCCCCACTGCAAAGTCTGTGATGGTGGTGACTACTAAAGACAGCAGCACGACAAACTTATTTCAACATCTCGAAAAGAACTGCACACTGGAGTGAAAGCAGTGTGTTGCATTGCAAGCTCTACAAGAAAACCAAATACCAGCTAAGACACCACCAGCAACTCCAAAGCAAGTAATGCTAACAGCTTCATTTTGTCGTGATGTCCCATATGGCAAGACAGAAGGCAAGTGTAAAATTATTATGGATGGGGTGGAATTTCACATAGCAAAAGACATGGTCTTGATATATATATATGGTAGAAAATACTGGGTTAAAACAAGCTAAACGTGATAAACTCTCGCTACAAGCTGCAAGAAGATGACCGTGCTCTCTTCTTCCCTGTCACTGGCAGACAGACTTAGGGCTTAGCTGGAAACGCATCTGTTGACCCTTGGGATAAGTGAGGATGCTGATCCACTTCAGTGATGGAAGAAACACAGACAACTTTCCAAGACTCTGCAAACTAGCAAAGAAATAGTTCTCAATCCCTGCAATGAGGGCCCATCAAAGAGGCTCTTTAGTGTGGAGGGAATATTGCAACATGCCACAGGGCATCCCCTAAGGCAAATGTTATATTTTATATAGATGCAAAATAAAGATTTTATTTATTTAAAGTACAAGACATATTGGGGTCCAGGGCGGAGCCTGTTTGCTAGCTACAGTTGGTCAACATATCATCTAGCATAGATTAATTGGAATAGAATTATTTGTAAACATATATGTATTTGCAATATAATATACAGACAGTATGTCCGCTTTTGGTTCCGACAGACCGGTCGTAAAGCGATCTGGTCGTTTGTCGACTTTCCATCCAAATACACTCATGCCTCGGTTTACTGGACTATTGGGGGGGGGGGGGGGAGACACTGGTCCAAAGTACCCGATTGGTCGAAATTTCCGATTCCATATATTTCAATGATTACGTTACACAAAACTTTTACTTAAGTACACCATGTAATTTGCAAATACTGTACTTATACTCTGTAAATGTCCACATAAGATCAGGGGTCGGGAACCCGTGGCTCTCTCTTTTGATGACTATATCTGCCTCTCAGATAAATCAGGTGGCCTTTCTTAACAGAATAACGAATACACAATTTCACGGTCATTTAAATAAAAATACAAAAAAGCCATCAAGTAAAACAAACAGATGAATAATTCTCACACATTTAAATCCATACATCTATTTTCAATTCCATGTCACTATGGCGCACAGCGGAGAGCCAATTCTTTCTGTATGCCAATGTGTGGGCATGTCCGATAGCTTCAAACTCCAATTTTATTGGATTATAACAACAGCCACAGACTGCGCGTGTTGTTTTTAAGTAAAGAGAGAAATTTCCCTCATTTGATCAACTCATTTCCACGAAGCTAAGCAACGCTGGCAAGCAAACACAAATGGACAGACATGGAAAAACTTCAACCCGCAGACCAGCTGATTGCCAAAACTTGGAACGCGCTTCTTGTCACAAATACTGCAGCGTGGAGTCCAATAAAATTAGAGTTTCAAGGTATCGGACCCACCCACACACAGAAAGGATTGGCTCTCCACTTCGCGTCACAGTGACATGGCATTGAAAGTAGATGAATAGATTTGCTCTGAGCAGTTAGAAAGTGAAGCTACATCATCTCCTGCTTGGCCTTTGAAGATGCTGGTGCTGCCGGCAGCGCAAACAACTGTCGTACGCAAGACTCACACTACACTGCCATGAATCATGCTTCACGACGGTTGCGGTCGTAACTCGTATACGTCGTAAGTCGATGACTATCTGTATACACAGAATTGAGAAATAGGTCAACCATAGCTCTAGGTTGTGTGTTGTATAAATGAATGAAAAAAAAAAAATAATACACAAATATTTCCTGTAAACCACTTTATAAAACTGAAACATTTTCAGCTAACTGTCCCAGCCTGCCAGTTAAGTAATTAATGTTGAGATATTACTCAGGTAAATAACAACGACAGTGTATTTATTTATATGACAACCATAACCAATGTATTGAGTATTGTCAAATTAAACATGAATTACTTACTTTTGGCTGCAAATTAAAAAAAAAAAAAATGAATAAAATGAAAATAAAATTCCCATACATATTAAACTGTTACTATCAACAATTCGAGTAAGTTATCACACAATGATTTTACCAATACAGATTACTTTTATTAAGTTACATTTCAATGGGATTTCACAATGCAGCCGTGGGGGGGCACAAAACAATGTCTCTCCCTCACACCGGTCCCAAGCCCGGATAAATGCAGAGGGTTGCGTCAGGAAGGGTATCCGGCGTAAAACAAATGCCAAATAAACTATGCGAATCACAAGAAAGAATGACATACCGGATCGGTCGAGGCCCGGGTTAACAACGACCGCCATCAGTGCCGTCAACCAACAGGGTGCTGATGGAAATTGGACTACTGTTGGTCGAAGACGTCGAAGAAGGAGAGGTGGGAGGCGTGTCCGTTGCCAGAGAGAGAAGAGGAAAGGCATGAGTCTAGGACTGAAAGTAGGGACTTTGAACGTTGGAACTATGGCAGGAAAAAGTAGACAGCTGGCTGACATGATGCAGAGGAGGAAGGTGGACATACTGTGTGTTCAGGAGACCAGGTGGAAAGGTAACAAGGCTAGAAGCATAGGAACAGGGTTTAACCTGTTTTATCATGGTGTGGATGGGAAGAGAAATGGAGTAGGAGTCATCTTGAAGGAGGAGTTTGTCAGGAATGTTATAGAAGTGAAAAGAGTGTCAGACAGAGTGATGAGTCTCAAGTGAGAAATTAAAGGTGTGATGGTCAATGTTGTTAGTGCTTATGCCCCACAGACAGGATGTGAGCGAGGAGAAGGAGAGATTCTGGAGAGAGTTAGATGAAGTGATGCAGAGTACCCCCAGAGATGAAAGAGTGGTCATTGGGGCAGACTTCAATGGACATGTTGGTGCAGGAAACAGAGGGGACGAGAACGTGATGGGCAGGTTTGGTATCCAGGACAGGAACGCAGAAGGACAGATGTTGGTAGATTTTGCAAAAAGGATGGAAATGGCTGTGGTAAATACTTTCTTCCAGAAGAGAGAGGAGCATAGGGTGACTTATAAAAGTGGAGGTAGGAGCACACAGGTAGACTACATCTTGTGCAGGCGATGTAATTTAAAGGAAGTCAGTGACTGCAAAGTAGTAGTGGGTGAGAGTGTTGCCAAACAGCATAGGATGGTGGTGTGCAGGATGATGCTGATGGTGAGGAAGGTGAAGAAGGCAAAGGCAGAGCAGAAGACAAAGTGGTGGAAGTTGAAAAAGGAAGAGTGTCGGGTTGTCTTCAAGGAGGAGTTGAAACAGGCTTTGGGTGGTCAGGAAGTGCTTCCAGATGACTGGACAACTACAGCTAATGTGATCAGGGAGACAGGTAGGAGAATACTTGGTGTGTCATCTGGAAGGAAAGTTGATAAGGAAACTTGGTGGTGGAATGAGGAAGTGCAGGAGTGTGTACAAAGGAAGAGGTTAGCTAAGAAGAAGTGGGACATTGAGAAAACTGAAGAGAGTAAACAGGAGTACAGGGAGACACAGCGTAAGGCAAAAGGTAGCAGTGTCAAAGGCCAAACAGAGCGCGTTTGATGACTTGTATGCTCGGTTGGAAAGTAAGGAGGGAGAAAATGATTTATACAGGTTGGCACAGCAGAGAAATAGAGATGGGAAGGACGTGCAGCAAGTTAGAATGATAAAGGACAGAGAGGGAAATGTATTGACTGAGGACAGAAGTGTGCTGTGAAGATGGAAAGAGTACTTTGAAGAGCTGATGAATGAGGAAAATGAGAGAGAAAAAAAAAAACAAGAGTAGAAGAGATGACTGTTGAGGACCAGGAAGTAGCAAAGATTAGTAAGGGTGAAGTGAGGAGGGCATTGAAGAGGATGAAGAATGGAAAGGCAGTTGGTCCTGATGACATACCGGTGGAGGTATGGAAGTGTCTAGGAGAGGTAGCAGTAGATTTTCTGACAAGAACATTTAACAGGGTCTTAGAGAGTGAGAGGATGCCAGAGGAATGGAGGAGAAGTGTGCTGGTGCCCATTTTTAAGAACAAGGGAGACGTGCAGAATTGTGGCAACTACAGAGGGATAAAGTTGATGAGCCATACGATGAAGTTATGGGAAAGAATAGTGGAAGCTAGACTAAGGGCAGAGGTCAGCATTTGTGAACAACAGTTTGGTTTCATGCCAAGAAAGAGCACCACAGATGCAGTTTTTGCTTTGAGGATGTTAATGGAGACGTACAGAGAAGGTCAGAAGGAGCTGCATTGTGCCTTTGTGGATCTGGAGAAAGCATATGACAGGGTGCCGGGAAAGGAACTGTGGTATTGCATTAGGAAGTCTGGAGTGGCAGAGAAGTATGTTAGAGTGATGCAGGACATGTATAAGAGATGTAAGACAGTGGTGTGGTGTGATGTCGGTATGACAGAAGAGTTCAAGGTGGAGGTGGGACTGCATCAAGGGTCAGCTCTGAGCCCCTTCTTGTTTCCTATGGTGATGGACAGGCTGACAGACGAGGTTAGACAAGATTCCCCATGGACTATGATGTTTGCAGATGACATTGTGATCTGTAGTGAGAGCAGAGAACAAGTGCAGGAAAATCTAGAGAGGTGGAGGTATGCCTTGGAAAGGAGGGGAATGAAGATTAGCCTCAGTAAGACAGAATACATGTGCATGAATGACAAGGACCCAAGAGGAACGGTGAGATTACAGGGAGCAGAGATAAGAAAGGTGGAGGATTTTAAGTACTTAGGCTCAACAATCCAGAGCAATGGACAGTGTGGAAAAGAGGTCAAGAAGCGTATGCAGGCAGGCTGGAATGGTTGGAGAAAAGTGTCCGGTGTGATGTGTGATAGGAGGGTATCAGCAAGAATGAAAGGAAAAGTGTACAAGACGGTGTTGTATGGGTTAGAAACAGTGGCCCTGGGGAAAAGACAGGAGGCAGAGCTGGAGGTAGCAGAGATGAAAATGTTGAGGTTCTCTTTGGGAGTAACGAGGATGGATAGGATTAGGAATGAGCACATCAGAGGGACAGCACATGTAAGATGTTTTGGAGACAAAGTCAGAGAGGCTAGATTGAGATGGTTTGGACATGTATAGAGGAGGGATAGTGAGTATGTTGGTAATAGGATGCTGAGGCTGGAACTCCCAGGCAAAAGGCCTAGAGGAAGACCAAAGAGACGATTCATGGATGTGGTGAAGGAGGACATAAAGGTCGTTGGTGTAAGAGAAGAAGATGCAAAGGATAGGGTGAGATGGAGGCAGATGATTCGCTGTGGCGACCCCTGAAGGGAAAAGCCAAAAGGAAAAGAAGAAGATTTCAATGGGATTTCACGAATTTTAAACAAAATAAATATTTTGTAATTCCCTCTGAGTGTGCTTGTCTGTCAGCCATAAGTGCAACACATCCACGAGATCCATAATTGATCAGGTCGTTGCAATAAACACACAAGACCTTGCCGGCAACTTCAGATTTTTTATAAAATTCGCCAAAGGTTCCGATACGTTCGGAGTCTGTTTGCCGATTTTCACCTCAAATTTCACAATCTTTTCTCGCCATTCCCACTTACACTTAGTCTTAACATCCTTATCTATTTCTGACACGCGGGATTCCTCTTCTTTCATTAAAGTTCGCACTATTTTAAACACAACATGCTGCAAATATGCATTGAGCCGAGTCACTTTACATGAAGCGGAGCCAAGTCACTGTACATTAGGCTTAAAACAACCAATCAAAGTAGTTCACTTGCATGTGTTTGAGACAAAGCACGGCTTATCCGGACTTCTGGTCTTGCAAGTAAACAAGGGCGCTGTCGAATACTTGTTTAGTACTCAGCCTGCACTGATGTGAATCACCAGCAGAGCAGAGAGTTCTCTTTCTTTTCTGGATTCTGGTTTTCATTCATTTTACAACTCTCTTTGCTTAACCGAGTATGCATGGTAGATTGCGCCAATCCGAGCAAACAAACAACTAACCCCCCCACCCCGAAAAATTTCAGCGGATTTATACGGATTAGAAAAATAGTTAATTAAGTCTTGGGAAAACCAGAATTTCCAGCATATGCCGGAAAACTTGCACCTATGTAGTAACTATTCTACACTTTGCTCATAAAGCTGTTTAAATCTTTATTTTAGTCCAAGATATCTGGAATTAAATTTTAAATATGATATTTTGCTGTATCTGTACTATAGAGTGTCTGGTGTATACATTTTTTTTTAAATAATCAAAAATGGGTTTGAGTTTTAACAGCTTCTAAACATAAATAATGATCTTTAGAATAAATTATGTGCAAGAAAAGTTTTAATATTTTTTTTTTCTTTTAATTGAGTCTTCCTTGGAAAATTTGTAAAATGGACTGTATACTTCCACTTACATTAATAAGAAAAAATAGGAGGTACACAAAAGCAAGTTCAATAAAACTAATTAGCAAGTGTAGGAGGAGGAGTTGCAGATTACTCTCAAGACCCCTGTTCAATAATGAAAGTGTTGGTATGGAGAAACCCCCAAAATTGATTTAATTAGAACGAGAGGGTGACTCAGAGTGCAGCGCGCTTCTGCCACAATGAATTATAGTGACCAGACGCACTGCTGTACCTCAAAATCTTCAAGACTGCTAGTTTTTACTATACAGACGCTCCCCAACTCCCTGTTCATTCGTTTTACGTCCCCCCCCCCCTTAAAAAAAAAAAAAAAAAGTAAAATTTTGAGTTTAGCGTTCTCTCTGTAGTACGATGACGTGATGACGCAATGAAGCTGTAAAGTGACTCGGCTCAGCTTCGTGTCCATCCGTCGACCATCGGAACCATTTACAACCAGAAAGATCACATCATAGAGAATGTTGAAGGTTATATTTGATACTGTATGTGATATTTGATGAGTGAATTTGATTAAAATTTATCTATTTGAAATTATTTTGCTTGAAATTAATTTATTTGAAATTAATGTTGATATTCTTTGATATATTTGATATTTTACAATGTTCTAATAATTGATTTAGGGGTGTTTTATGAGAAACGGTAATGGTATTTATGGATGTATAGTACAGAATGGACGTCATACGTCACTGGAACATACAGTAACAGCTTATGTTTTTTTTTGTTTTTTTTTCACCTTATGTTCGGCCGTCCGGAACCAAACTAAAACGTAAGTTGGGGAGCATCTGTAGATTGGTATAGCTTTTATAATGAAATGTCACCCCCAAGTGGGTGTCTTTTGAACAGTCATTGATATTTTTACTTATGGACATGAATAAAAATAAATAAACACCAAGATTATCACACAGATGTTCAATGACAATGGTTTGTCACTCTTAAAAAAAGAAAATAAAAGTCTGTATAACTGCAAGTTATATTGTTCAGAGGAAAAAACAAACAAACTAACGAACAAACACCACTAGAAACGTAACCTTGTAGCAGAGATAAAATAGGAGGTGTACAATGGCATTCATTTGAATAAATGAAGGTTTCCTTGTTTCGTAAAATCCATTTACACATGTAGGGGAGTTGTGGAATAAAGGTGGCCAGCTTGGAGCAGCGATACAGTCAATGTTTTTCTATGGGAAACACCAAAAACTGATTAATACAAAAATAAAATAGGATTTTATATATATTCTATAAGATTTCAGCAAAACTTCACAGAATAAATGGATTAGCTCAGGAGTAGGACAATGACGCAAGACAACGCATGATCCCTATGTGTAATAATTGTTTTAAAGCTCTGATTTATCCATCACGTATGTTCCCAAGGTCACATCCTCGAACCTTTCCCTAATAATATCTCAAAGATGGTGGTGAAATTCAGCTGCCAACAGAGCAGCTTCCTTTCTATATAATTCATCACAGACGCAGTCAGTATGTTTCTTTTTTTTTTTTTTTTCCCATTCATTTTAGTGCACACCCCCCCTCAAAAAAAAAAAAAAAAAAACCAAACGGGTCTTCCCACCCACCTCCCAAGTCTCCAGGAAGTTACATTCACTTCTTCAGGAAACTATCGCAGTGCCATACTAAGTTCACCTCACTCAGAAGGGGTCATGTCCTTTACTTCGAACACATACAGGCCCGCTTCTGTTTTCTTTCCTCTTAACGCAATAACGGTCAGTTTATCAGCACTGCATTCTTCCTCATATGATCGACTGCAAGCGGATGAAAAAAGAGGAAGCAGTGATGGTTCCCATTAAGTCTCAGCCAGACTCAGATTAAAGGAACAGTGCTCGACTTCATAAATTCACAACCACTGTGAGATGCTCTGTAATGGCACTGTATGTTCCTGTAAGATTGGGGCCGCAACCGAGATGAAACTTATACGGCACCAAGAATGGCGTGATGCACAGACCCACTGCTTCAATATAATGAAAATCTTTTAATAATAAATAAATAAATAATACATTGAAAGACAAGTTTCAAACCGTTTTGCTCAATATTTGAAGTTTACAATTTTCTACTTTTCTCCATAATGTTTCTGGTGAATAATTTTTTGGCAAAAGATAAAAATGATTAAAAAAATAAATAAATAAAATTAGTGCCTACTACCACCACCACAACTATGTCAATTGTTAAAAAAAAAGTTCCACACAAGTAAAACTGAATTTAATTTTTTTTCTGTTTGTAAGATGAATTGTGTCACACGGCCTTGTCATAAATGTCAATTTCAAAGAAAAAGCAATAATTCCAATTCTAATGGAAGGTTTAAGTCTCTGTGGCCTATATTGTACTACCTTAAAAGTGCAGTCAAGATCAGTTTATAAACATTATAGCAGTTCAGTTCTCCTTTAGAAACGCCACCCATAATAAATGATGAGACAGATACAATACTTGGGCTCGATTTTTTTAAATTTGGAAATGGCTCTTAAAGTTAACTTAGACGTCCCAACATTAGTTCACAGCCAAACAAACACAGATGATTGGAATACCTCCAGGTTGTGGTAAAGGTAACTAATGGAAAAACATAGCTTTTTGCCTTTCCCTGTAATTAATATTTTCGTATAAAGTGTAACGCATTCAATAAGATAATTAAAATACCACGGTGGTGGAGTGACTCTTTAGTCAAACAAATTGGAGTTTGATCAAAAAAAAAAAAAAAAAAAAAAAAAAAAGAGGAAAATATGTCTTGGGTTTCGAACAAATGATCAGAGTTTAAACGGAATAGAGCCAATCATGTTGAACGCTGCTCAGTGTACAGTACTTTGAACGGCCATTGAGCACGTGTCTTGTACTACGTATTGTGTTTATTCATTACATTATGGCTACTTTAACCCTAAACCATGAGTCCTAAGAAAAGCAGCGGTAATTCTACTGGAAAGGAAAATACAAAAGTTGGGAGAACGTGAAGAATCAACTGCAATCAAGTGATAGAAGGGAAAAATCACAACACCCCTTAAAGCAATAACCCCAGCTCTCCATTCACATACGTTGACACATCGCAACCAGAAAGATATGTACTGTAAACAAATACAGTATGTAATTAGATTAACTACATACTATTACGTTTTACTCTTTTGTTCATTAATGTATGTATTGTATATTAATATGTTTCATAAACCAGGGATCCCAGTAAGGTTTAGAAAAAGAAAAAAAAAAAAAAAAAAAGAAATAAAAAAAAAGAGGAAATGAAATATTTCAGCTGGGGGTCAAGGGGGCCACAGTATCCCTTGCGGGGTACAAGGGCAGAGAATGTCGTGTAATAAAATCATGCAAACAAGTTAATCATTGTTTTGTAACATGCATAAACACTAAACAAAGCAGCTTAAATAATGTAAAAAATACTAAAAGGTTATTTTAGTGTAGATAAACACAATTCAAGTAACATAGCCCTATGGCTAGTCATTCATGTGTAAAATAATTATGAAATAATTATCAACTAAATTGTAGAATGATCACATATAACGACATATCACAACAAACATTTGTGTTCAACTATACCTGCTACAAGTTAGAATTTTAATAGTATAAACACTATAATTCAAAAGGTCACAGCATTTACTCTGCACTAGTAAACAGTCTTATACTGTACTTAGTGCACAAGTTTATAAAAAACAGCGGAACGCCGCTAAATAGCGGCGATCTGGGATCCCTCGCCACTTTGCGCTTCAATTAATGCGGCTTCAGTGCATTGTGTTTTTATATATACATACACACATACATACACATATATATATATATACATACACACATACATACACATATACACATATATATATATATATATATATATATATATATATATATATATATATATATATATGTGTGTGTGTGTGTGTGTGAGTTATTATATAATAAATAAATATTCATCGAATTAAAAAAAATAAGGAAATTAATGAAGAATAAGTGGAAAAGTTAAGGAAAATGTCACAAAAACAAGGTAAATTATGCAAAAAAAAAAAAAAAAAAAAAAAAGAAACCTAAACCAACACAAAACAAAAATCAACTCAAAATTTCCCATCAAAACTGGATACATTGTTGCATCTGTGTGCCTGCGCATCCACACCCCCTCTGCCAGAGACTAGTATTAAGTGTACCTCAGGATAATGTTTAATCATATTTCATATTTTTATTTATGATCTATCTTTCTGTAGATTTTATTCCATTTCTATTTCTACTTGCTCTTCAATTTCATTTCACTTTCGACCTTGAACAGCTTTGTTGGTATGTCCGGATGTTTGCAAAAGGAATGTTGGCAAGTTGGAGAGCGTCTGTATTTATATTTTATTTACATCTTATGTTATTTTTTTCAATGGTTAATTGTTATTATAAGCATTTATAGCATTAGATTTATAGCATTGGATTGGATCAATATTATATACACACATACACATTTACGTATAGGTCAGTCGAGGGTGGGGGTGATCCGACTTCGCGGATTTCGATGGTCGCGTGGGGATCTTGGTCCCAATTAACCGCGGAAAGTGAGGGATCCGTGTACCTCGTTTTCAAATTAACTCTATTGACAGAAGTAAACATTCATCTAAACCAGTGCTTCTCAATTATTTTCTGTGGTGCCCCCTCTAGGAAGAAAAAAAATTTTGATGCCCTCCAACATGAAATTTTTTTTTCTCCTTTAAGCAGTTGATAACTCCAACAACAAGCCAAATACCTTAGAGGAAAGGTTGGGGGGGGGCGCTTTATATCTTGTGTGTGTGTATATGTAAACACACACACGCACACAGATCTCTTGCTACTTCGCGTTTCAATTCATGCGGCTTCCCTGCATTGCGCTTTTTTTTTTTTTTTTTTTTTTAATATTCATCAAAAAAAAAAAAAAAAAAAAAGACGAAATTAAGGTAGAATAGGGTGAAAAGTTAAGGAAAATGCCACAAAAACAAGGCGAACTTTGCAAAAAATAACTCAAACCCCCCCCCCCCCCCCCCCCAATCAAAACTACTTACATTTTTATGAGGTGCGCATCTGAGTGTGTGCACGGCATCGATGTCTATGTGTATTTGTACATTTTATTTACATCTTATGCATTAATTTTGAATGTTTGTTATTACAAGCATTTATAGTGTTGAAAATGTATTTATTGATACTATATACACATATACATGTATGTCAGTCAGGAGGAGTATCAATCCTACTCAGCAGAATTCGGTGGTCGCGGGGGGATCTCGGTCCCAATTAACCGTGAAAAGTGAGGGATCCCTGTGTGTATGTACCTTCCGTTGTAACGCTGACTGATGATCCTGGTCTATAAATTCAGGTGGACAGCCTTTTCTAGGCTCTAGGTGGGTTTGCTCGGATATCGTATTCTTTCCATTTTGTAATTATTGATTTCCATGGCTGGACAACTTTCTTGCTTCCTTTGAGTTCGTGGTGTCATTTCCTTGGTTATATACGTCGGTCCTAAAAGGCCCCAGAGTCTGCAGCACTACTAAAGATGCAGCCCAGAAATTTATGTGACCAGTTGGATCTTATTTAACTGATTATGTGACACCTGAAAGTAACTGGTAGTATCAGATCTTATTTATTCCTTTGCTAAGAAGCCACTAAAGACATACACACATGCTATTATTTTTTCATTTGACTTCACCAATTTTGAATATTATATTTTGAGCAGGTCCATTACATAAACTACAAGAAACAAAGTCCATTTTGATTCCAGGATATATAAAGCACTAAAATAGTAAAAAATGTTCTGGGGGTGAATACCTTTGCAAGCCATTGAATATGATTCTTCTTTTCCTTTTTCCTTTCGGCTGTTCTCTTTCTCTCAGAGGTCGCCACAGCAAATCATCGCATGTTTGATTTGGCATAGGTTTTTATGTCGGATGATTATTTTGTTCAATTTCAGCCCATAATGGGTATTCTTCAATGGTGTGGTAGATATCACTGTTTTCCTACTAAAATCAGAGCTAAGCAAGCTCAAATGTAAACTATTGCTAACCTGACACATGACAAAGTCGATCATCTTGTCTTAAATGGCTCTGAAGGTTTTCAGCAGTTTGATTGTTTTTTTTTTCACAGCTTTTAGTCATTTGAACAATTACAGTATATTCTGTGGTGGTACATTTGACAGAACACAGCTGTGCATTTCCTTGTTTTCTCTCTCTTTTTTTTTTTTTTTAAATACTGAAATGTCATCCCAAACTTTCAAAATGTACATGACAGTACAATAAAGTACACTGAACTTAAGGCACTTATGTTTTAAAATAACATACAAAATATTTCAAAATACACGACTGGAGAAAGATTCATGTACTCAGATTTTCTGATAACTATTTAAAAAGTAAGGAACAACTTGTTTTATAAACAAAACTGGGGCGATCTTATGAAACCGTTTCGGTTACCACTGTCAAGTTGATAACATTCCATTAACATTACATCCCGAACTGTTTAATTCCTCTTATATCAAAATGAATTAGCATTAATTAGGCAATTTTATTCAGTAAAATTTAACACATTATTTATAGACATAGTTAAGGCAGTTCGACTAGTTAGCGTATATAAACACTTGCTGCTTCAATAACTGCTTCGTTTTCTCATCCAACACTAATAAGTTGAATATATTGCAAATTTTTCATGTTACCAAGAAACGGTAGATTTAAAAGTTCCACTACTGTAGAAAATGAAACTTTCTGACTAATCCAGAAGATGAAGAAATGCTGTTGTAGGCAAAACATCGGTGACATATTGGTGTAGTTTGGCACACAGCGTTTAAAGTTTATTTGTGAAATATAAATGAGAAAGACAGACCCGCGAGCACACACGCAGCGATAAAAGCATAATGCGATGCCTCATATATACCATTCTGAATGCATGTGTATGATAAACATTAAATATTTATATAATATTCTCGGAATAATTGGAAAAATTCAAATAATGATACTGCTTGAGATACTCATTCCGATACACAAAGCAATATCTCATGACATGTAAAATATTATGTAGAGCCTATGCGTAACACAATACATTACAAGACTGTTTCATAAATACTACCATTTGCATCAGGCATAAAAGGAAATTTGGTTATCTGACATCACAAAATTTCTCACCCAATATCTGATCACCATTTTGCTACAAAAAGCTTTCCATTCGTTTTCTGAAATCTAATTAGGGTCACTGGGAGGTTGGCACCCATCTCAGCCAATTCTGGGTGAGGGCAGCATACACACAGGACAGCTCGCCAGAGTGTCACAGAAGAGAAACACGCTGAAAGCTGAGCAGCCAAGTCAGCAACTGTTCTTTTACATGCCTATAACCATAGACAGTGAAAGACATGGCTGGCCTTTCATAACCCAGTTAGTGACACTTGGCGACAGCAGCGACAACCAATTGATAGTGGGGACTGGACTTTGGATCAGTAATCCAGCACCTCACCACCAGGACACCATGATGGAAGGGGACAATGATGAGGTAAAAATAAATAAATAAATAAATAAACAAACCTGTTCTCTGTCACTAGTAAAGGACCTAACATGAAAATAATTAATAAATTAAATGTGTTTCAAATTGAGCAACACATTTGCTGACATTTTCAAACAAATACAAGTTCATTATAAATTTCCAGCAAGAGCATGGAGTGTGACGAAGGTCACGTTGTTGTTAGTTGTTGACTGCAATATTAAAAGTTGATATGATGAAGAAACCTTGATACTCTGTTGATTACAATATTAAAAGAATAAACTTTGATATTCAGTATGTTGAGTTCAAATACAAGATATTTATTTGAATTCCACTGTGTTTACAACACCACATAGATAATAATAACATTATGTATGAAAAAAAATTCCCCACGAATCCTGGGTGGCCTACACAGGCAAAAAAAAAAAAAAAAAAAAAAAAAAAAAAAAAAATTCAGCAATTAAGGAAGGAACATGATATTTAAAAGTAAAACATTAATAATTGCATAAAAACACTGGCATCTGTGATATATAGCAAGTATCATGCGTAGAATGAGGTTGCACACACACACACACACACAACTTGTGAAATGCTGAACAGCTCATTCAGCATTCTTACCACATCCTGAAACTACGTCAATCCAAGAGCTCTGCGTGACGTCCTTATCGCCTCACTGAAGATAAACAAATTCAAGAAGAAACAGTCTCCAAACACTAGCAACAGAGCCTCCAACGAATACTTGCACTTGCAACAGAGCCGACAGCTAATCTCTCACATTTCAGACTTCCTAACAACACCGTGATACAGATGGGTTTGGGTCTCAGTTGACACATAAAACTAAATGATAGGGAAAAAAGTAAGAATGAATGCACTGAGGTGGTGTAGAGCCACACACGTACTAGAAACACAATGTGAAATTTGTAACACTGACGACCCGCCATTATGAAACATTATAGTACTAGTATCATGGTAATTCAGGTGACCGGTATTAAGACAGATTTTTTTAAGTCCTAATGCATCCAATGCTGAAATCGAACACTTCATTGTAAGTTTACACTACTTTCTCAAACAAGTTAGATACATTTTGATCAACACTCAGTAATACATACCTCTTTCAGATTGGTGGCTTGAAGCATAATACACAGCCTTTTTTGTATACGCATAGGAAAACATGAACAAGATTTACCCATGTCAATGTCAACAATCAAGACAAGACTTTGCCAAAGTAAATACAGATGGTTTACTACAAGATGTGAACAATTGGTTTGCCTTAAAAACAGGAAGACCACATTAGAGTATGGCGAAAACATCTGAAAAGCCTGGAAACTCCTAGATGTGTCTCATACGGATGAGACAAATATCAAGTTGTACTAGAATGATGGAAAGAGAAGAGCATGGCAACAACAAAAGCTGTGTTCAAGAGTGAAAGCATAGCACATTATTGCATGGTGTGGGTTTGCAAGACTGCCAATGGATCTGGTATTTATTACTGTATTGATGATGTGACGGCTGGCAAGTAGCAGCAGTGAATTGGCGCTTCCCAGTACAACTGCACAATGAAAATCTGAAAAATGCTGTTAAAAGCAAACTACGTCTTAAGGGTGAAGATCTGGAATGTTCTGTGATGCCAGGTCAATCCTCACACCTGCAACAAATTTCCTGTGCATTTCCTTTGCCAAAAGAAAAACTGAAAACAAAATCATGCCAAGAACATCGCCATAAAAAGGAGCCCAATGTTTGGTGATATTCCTTTTGGTATTAAAAAAGGTAGGACAACATACACAAATCATCAACACTGTTCAGCCATTTGTGATAGACTTCTGTTTTAATTTGAGTATATGTTTTATTTAAAATCAAATGCACTATTGTAGAAATCTAAAATTTACACTATTTGGTCAGTGTTCAAATATTCAAGAACCTGATTATAAACAGCAGTATGTCCCTGTTGCTTATGCACACAGACTGTTGTTTGTGTATTCCGAAACATCACGGAAACCTCCCTAATTTCTCGAAAGGACATCATTTGACTGATATTGCAACAGACCAATCAGGCGTTCTCATGTCTTCCATCAGCAGTCATACACTCACCATTAGCATTTTCAAACAAAACATTAAAGAACATACAGACACCTAATGACATGAACTTTTTAAAACTGTATGATGTTCAGAAAAGCTTCAAATTCGGAACTTCACTTCTATTAAAAGAAAGGGTATAACATTATATACAGTCCCGTTATAAAGTACATAACATTGAAAAATACTTCTATTTCCACAACAGTCAGTACTGTGCCAAACAGCTGGTACTTCTAGTGCTAAACATTGTCAAGAAGCATCACTTTTGGACTGGAACAGGCAATTTTACTTACATGACAGACAATCAACCGCAGACGTTTCCTGTACTGTGGTAGAATGACTGCTCGTTTTTTTGTTGTTGTTTTTTCATCCTGTACCTAATGGGTCGGTTTGTTCTTTATAATCTGACAACAGGAGGGTTTAATCCTGATTTGTTCAAAAGAGTATTTATGCAAAATATGCACTTGAAAATTAGAGATGCAGCGAGAAACCAGTGTGACTGGCCCCGACCAAAAACCTGCCAAGCATTCTCATATTTTTAATTCTGAGCTGATCCATAGGAGTCTGGTGCAGGTACTTAACAGTCGCACGCACACATACAACATAACAGTTGCATTTAGGCTTAAAGACATGCAAAATCAAAATAAACCATGAGGGATCCACCACAAAAACATTTGAAGCAAACCTAATAAGGCACTTAAAACACTATCACCTGCTAAACATGCCCAGTTGGACTATGATAACTAATGAAAAGTGGCTAAAGCTAAAGTTGTGTATTCCATCAGTCATTGCACTAAAATTGCTTTTGGAGAAATGAACAGAACAGTGCACAACTGTTAAAACCACATGGTTGTAGGGGGAATAGCAACAGTGAAAAGGAACCACTTTACACTTTTGGTACTCATCTTGATCCCAGACAAGTTACATAACCTTCTCTTACTATCCAACAATATTAATAACAATAATGACCATTATTACTAATACAACAGCAGCTACTACTACTAATAATAATAATAATACTGTTAATATGCATGTGTATATATAATATCAATAAATACATCGTCAACGCTATAAATGCTTAGAATAATTAAACCTTCAAAAATAATGCACAAAAATGTCAATAAAATATAAATACAGTCATACCTCACCTTACAAAATTAATCCGTTCAAGAAATGATTTCAAAACCTGATTTTTTTCGTAAATTGAGTAGCATTATAGACGTAAAAGGCCTGATTTGTTCCAAGGCCCCCAATACTACCCCCTAAACCCTTTAAAAATTATAAAAGTATACCTTTTAAGGCCTCCTTCTGTTTCAATACCGTACCGATGGTAGACAGGTTTCGGCCATATTCCTTTGCGATATCCCTCAACCGCATGCCACGAGCCCGCTTCTTTTCACTCGCACCGGGAATCACGAGCGTGTGCGTGCACCATGTCTTCTTAGTAGAGTTATAATCTAACAAATGTTTATGCAAGGTTAAAAGCCTGAGCCAAAAAATAAAGTTGCAATGAGCACACTCGAAAAACCTCACGAAACAACAGTAACTCTGTCCTTTACACATGTTAGAACTCCGTGACGAATAATGGGTCGAAGGCACACGAAAAGCATCATTGGTATTATGGAGATGCAGCTCCCTCCTAGCCAATGGGAGGCCAGCAGGGAGGGGTGTTGGGAGACAGCCAATGGGAGAGCAACTCACGCCATGTTTGAATTTTTGAGATGGCGCGTTTCGAAGCGTGGATTTTTTTCATATCCGGAGACGGAAATTTTAGGTAAATGTGCTTCGTAACTTGGAGTTTTTGTTTGTTGGGTCTTTCGTAAGGTGAGATACCACTGTACACACACATACAGACGCACGTGCGCACACACACACACAGATGCGCACCTCACATAAAAGATGCAAGTAGTGTTGATGGGGGGGTTTTGGGTTCTTTTTATTTGTTTCTTTGGGGTTTTATTGCATAATTGGCCTTGTTTTGCGGCATTTTCCTTAACTTTTTTTCCCCCACTACAGTAATTCCCCTTATTTCACGGTTAATGGAGACCATTAAAAAAAAAAGGAAAGAAAAAAAAAATTTGCGATGCACTGAAGCCACATGAATTGAAGTGCGAAGTAGCGAGGGATCCCTGTATAATTGGCAATATTCCTAATACTGATGTGGCGGTTACAACAACTTACTATTAATCATAATTAGGGTCGTAGGGAGCTGGTGCCCACCTCAGTCTACTCTCGACAAGGGCAGAGTACGTCCCAGACAGCTCACTTTATACTATTTATGTATCTATTTATTTATTTACTTATATAATATATAGGTATGTGTGTATGTATTATTGTATATGTCTCTATTTTGCACCCCCTACTGATGGTACCTCAAGAGCCTGTAACAGTGAATTTCTCCATTGTGAGATTAATAAAGCTGTATCTATCTATCTATCTATCAGAGTAGAAACATACTGTGTGTCTCTATCTAATTGCAGCAGAAGTCAGAAGTTTGACAAAATATATCTCAAGAGATCATTTGTGGCAGTGGTGGTCTAGTGGTATAGGGCGCTGGATCGCTGATCCAAAGGTTGGGGGTTCGAGTCCCACGGTCAACAAGGTTGTCACTGTCCCCCAGTGCAGCTAACTGGGTTATCAAAGGCCTGCCATGTCGCTCGCTGTCTATGGTGCGAGGCATGTAAAAGAACCATTGCTGACTTTCGACAAGAGTAGGCTGCAAAGCCTTCGGAGTGTTTCCACCCTGGGATGGCCTGGCGAGTTCTCCAGGGTGTACTCTGCCCTCGCCCGAAGTTGGCTGGGATGGGCGCCAGCCTCCCCGTGACCCTAATTAGGATTAAGCAGTTACAGAAAATGAACTGAACCGAGATCATTTGTATCACACAGATAGTTTCCAGACAGGTAAATAATAGTAAAAGAAATACAAATCATAACATTATAGCATTTCATATATTTGTCAGGAGACTCCTATTAAGGATAAATATCTGTTATCACATGCAGCATGTTATAGACCTTGTATCTTCTCAGCTATACAACGATAATAGAAGAATAATGGGTTATAGCTTAAAGTCTCGGGATAATACACTCAGTAGCCTTCAAGTAGTCTTGAGATAGCCTTGGCGAGCCCTGGTGCGATAGAGTTACAGCAACTATTGTTTAGTCATTTTTATAAACATATGCACAAAAGTTATAGGGAAAACCAGATATGCTGATAGGA
Source organism: Plotosus lineatus (assembly GCA_024760905.1). Taxonomy (NCBI): domain Eukaryota; kingdom Metazoa; phylum Chordata; class Actinopteri; order Siluriformes; family Plotosidae; genus Plotosus; species Plotosus lineatus. The sequence goes on along the minus strand of CM045734.1, from coordinate 22,349,972 downwards.
GGGTTTAACTTGTGCCTATAAAAAAAAAATCCACATACCATTAACAAAATACTAACAAATAAGCTAGAATGTTTCACTTTATTTCGAGGTTTGATTTCTCGTTCAACACGGGTTAACAATCAGAATACAGCCTCAAGGGTTCTGCAGGAAAAGTACACAAATGGACACTTTTGTGGCCCAAGTGGTCACCTCAAAAAGTGTGATCTAATCTCTGGAATATGTTTAAACTTGTGGTCTTGGCAACAGGTTCAACAATGGCTTCAAAGAATGGAAAAAATCTTGGTGTGGGTCAAATTAACAATAAAAGCTAGCTCACCCAGTAATCCCTGTATGCTGAACGGACTTGTGCATTTTTTTAGCTTTCACACACATTCGTCCATGTGACACTCGCCTACTTCACAAAATACCATTATGCTTCGTCATATAAACTTCTTGTATCTAAACTGGAGGCTGCAGGAAGTATCATCTCACTAAAATCCATGATTCAAGAGGATGGCATCTGAAATGGCCTCTAATGAGACACAGCAGGATGTTTTCAGAGTGCGTGACGACACAAACCAGCACCTACAGAGCACCAGGGCCAACACTGTAAACACCTCATGTAAGCTGACATCACCTTGATCAACTGAACCGATCCGTATGACTTCTTTCGGCGTTTTCCCTTTTTCAGGGGTCGCCACAGCGAATCATCTGACTCGCGTGTTTGATTTGGCAGAGATTTTTACATCGGACGCCCTTCCTGACACAACCCTTTTAGCAAGGGGCAGAAACACGCTGACGGTTATGCTGCTACTCTTTACAAAAGTCAGCAATGGTTCTTTTACATGAACCTCTCACCGTAGACAGTGAGAGACATGGCCAGCCTTTGAAAACCCAGTTAGCTGCACTGGGGGGGGGGACGGTGACAACCTTGTGGAGAGTGGGACTCGAATCCCCAACCTGAGGATCAGCAATCCAGCGCCCTCTACCACCAGGTCACCACTGCGCTCATTTGAGAACTAAACGACATATATATATATACACATATATATACACACACACACACACACACACACACACACACACACACACACACACACACACTAGTCCTTCTCAAAAAATTAGCATATTGTGATAAAGTTCATTATTTTGTGTAATGTACTGATAAAAAATAAACTTTCATATATTTTAGCTTCATTGCACACCAACTGAAATATTTCAGGTCTTTTATTGTTTTAATACTGATGATTTTGGCATACAGCTCATGAAAACCCAAAATCTCAAAAAATTAGCATATTTTATCCGGAGGCCCAGGATGCTTCGATAGCGGCCTAAGCTCATCCACAGTGTTGGGTCTGGTGTCTCTCAACGTTCTCTTCACAATATTCCACAGATTCTCTCTGGGGTTCAGGTCAGGAGAGTTGGCAGGCCAATTGAGCACAGTAATACCATGGTCAGTAAACCATTTAGCAGTGGTTTTGGCACTGTGAGCAGGTGCCAGGTCGTGCTGAAAAATGAAATCTTCATCTCCATGAAGCTTTTCAGCAGATGGAAGTATGAAGTGCTCCAAAATCTCCTGATAGCTAGCTGCATTGACCCCGCCCTTGATAAAACACAGTGGACCAACACCAACAGCTGACATGGCACCCCAGACCATCACTGACTGTGGGTACTTGACACTGGACTTCAGGCATTTTGGCATTTCGTTCTCCCCAGTCTTCCTCCAGACTCTGGCACCTTGATTTCCGAATGACATGCAAAATTTGCTTTCATCCGAAAAAAGTACTTTGGACCACTGAGCAACAGTCCAGTGCTGCTTCTCTGTAGCCCAGGTCAGGCGCTTCTGCCGCTGTTTCTGGTTTAAAAGTGGCTTGACCTGGGGAATGCGGCACCTGTAGCCCAGTCCACTGCTTCCACAGGTCCCCCAAGGTCTGGAATCGGCCCTTCTCCACAATCTTCCTCAGGGTCCGGTCACCTCTTCTGATTGTGCAGCGTTTTCTGCCACACTTTTTCCTGCCCACAGATGTCCCACTGAGGTGGCTTGATACAGCACTCTGGGAACAGCCTATTCGCTCAGAGATTTCTTTCTGGGTCTTACCCTCTTGCTTGAGGGTGTCAATGATGGCCTTCTAGACAGCAGTCAGGTCGGCAGTCTTATCCATGATTGCGGTTTTGAGTAATGAACCAGGCTGGGAGTTTTTAAAAGCCTCAGGAATCTTTTGCAGGTGTTTCAAGTTAATTGGTTGATTCAGATGATTAGGTTAATAGCTCGTTTAGACTACCTGAACATGATATGCTAATTTTTTGAGAATTTTGGGTTGTCATGAGCTGTATGCCAAAATCATCAGTATTAAAACAATAAAAGACCTGAAATATTTCAGTTGGTGTGCAATGAATCTAAAATATATGAAAGTTTAATTTTTATCTGTACATTACAGAAAATAATGAACTTTACCACAATATGCTAATTTTTTGAGAAGGACTAGTGTGTGTGTATATATATATATATATATATATACACAGTGTTCACGTTTGCGTGCGTCCTTGCGTCCCTGACGCATGAAAATCCGTAGGGATGCATGGTGTCAAACCAATGTGCGTCCGCCGGACTCATTAATATTTTTCATCAATTTATGTAACATTGTCCCAAAACAGAAATATTTGCCAAAATATCTTGCGAAATCGGTCGATGCTTTGACAATACCGCCATATTTGTTTACCTTTCCGAGTGCGAGTTTTGCCTTCTGCGCTTTCGAGATATCGAATCGGGATCCTCTCGCGAGATTTCGTCTGCTCACGTGATTTCGTCTGCTCGCCAGTGTTCATTCATTTCCGCTAGTTCTCGAGTGTTTAACGTGCAACATGCCTCCGAAAAAAGTATTCAAAGTCGACGAAAATCAGCGTAGATTAAGCAATTTTTTTCTCAATGAACAAAGATTCAAACAGGGATAAAGAGAATGTCTTTGATGAAGAGGAAAATTGCGAAGACAAGCCACGAAAAAAGCGATCGTTTCAGCAACACTGGCTCAAACTTTACACGTGGTTGCGATATGTAGAGAACGACAACGACGAGGATTTTATGTACTGTAGTGTATGCACGGAACACAGCAAAGTTAATGGCATGAACAAAGTGACTAAAAATCGCAATTTTCAGAACACAACCTTATCGAGACATGCGGATCTCAGTGCTCACAAATTAGCAATGGATATACCGAAGTTTTTAATTTTTGTTTTTATCTGTGAACCTAATAAACTTTTCATAAAATGATTGAATGAACTTTGTGTTGGCAATGATCTATTTGAAGTTCTATACATTTTCGGGCGAATCTTTTCCGTTATTTGACAGGACTCATTACTATTGCATTTGGACTCATACTTTCCCAACCTGCGAGTCCCTGGGACTCATAGCTTTCTTGAGCAAAAATGAACACTGTATATATATATATATATATATATATATATATATATATATATATATATATACACACACACACACACACACACACACAGTCGGCCCTCTACTTACGAAATTAATCCGTTCCAGCACCTTTTTCGTCAGTAGGGGTCGCATTTTACATGTTAAAAGCCTGGTTCGTTCCAAGGCTCCCAAGACTACCCCATAAACCCTTTAAAAATGATAAAAGAACACCAATTTTGTATGAAATGTGTTAAAAGTAAAAGAAAATTATTTATTAAACCATTTAAACATTTTAGTAACACACACACACACACACACACACACGCGCACACAATACAGCATGCATTAAATGTGTATTGTATACACATTAAATGTTTATTGTGGAGCTGCGGGCCACGCCCACAAGCAGAGTGCCATTTTAAGACATGGAATAGACAATTCGCATCACGGCATCATGGGATCGCGACTACCAAGCAAGGCGTAAGTAAACCTTGATGTGGATGAGAACTGCCCTATCGATGCGTTTAATTTATGGAATGTTCCACACCTGGGAAAAATAATTTGAATTTGGAAAAAAAAAGGTAACATCATTATATTACATGCCACAACGCTGAAAGTTTTTTTTTGTTTTTTTTTTTGGGGGGGGGGGGGGGGGGGCTGGTTTGCTGTTGTTTTTTTTAAACTTGTATAGACCCTCCCCGACTTGCATTCATCCGTTTTATGTTTTTTCGATTTTAGTGGTTTTTTTTCCAAAAAAAAAAGTCAAATTTTAAGTTTAGACGTACCTACGTTGTATGCTGACGTAATGACGCAATGACGCTACATTCATTGTACAAACTACAGACCGAGTACCAAATTTGGTTGGTCAGAAGTGTAAGCCTACTAGCATGGGTGCAAGTCTCATATACAGATGAATAAACTGTCTGCTCAGATCGGCACAATCTTTATATTTATTATCTTTTAGCAGAATCCAAGAGTGTATACTTATTTTTATATTAACATTCATTAGGATTTGTACTTGTTCTTGTATGCATCTCTTGAATAAAGTTTACTTACTTACACAAAAGAAAGGGTTCTCAGCTTTGCTGGGAGACTGCAACAGTGCAGGTGTTCTAAACGAGTTCAACGGCACCCTTGTGCACTTGAAAGACCGGAAGTCCGTATAACCCACAGCAAGTACACTACTTTTGCAAGTACACTACTTTTGCAAGTACACTACTTTCGGTATTGAGCGCTTCACATATTATAAGCATTGATTGACTGTTTTAAGCTTCATGTGAAGTAACTCGGTATAAATAAGTGACTTATTTGAAATTAATGTTGATATATTTGATATAATTTTACAATGTTATGTTTATAATAATTGATTTAGGGGTGTTTTATGAGATACGGTAATGGTATTTATGGATGTATAGTACAGTATGAGCGTCACAAGTCACTAACAACTTACGTTCACTTTCAACTTGCGTTCGGCCGTCCGGAACCAATTAAAAACGTAAGTTGTGGAGTGTCTGTATAAAACTAATATATCCACATCCACTGGATCATGAGAAATATAATATGTTTAATTTAACAATTTTTCCACTAAAATCTCATCATATACAGCTGATTGTTGATGCCCCACTAAGTCACCCATGGGTTATTAGCTCACACCCAAGTCAAATTAATTGAATAACGAAACATTTACCAGTCACCGAGCCATAACAAAAATTCCAAAACATTTATTTCATTAATGCTTAAAAAATGTACAAGAGTTTGTATTCCTGTGTCAGAATACAGGGATCCCTCACTTTCCGCAGTTAATTGAGACCAAGATCCCCATGCGACCATCGAAATCCGCAAAGTAGTATCACCCCCAACCCGCCGTGACTGATGTATACGTACATGTATATAATATCAATAAATACATATTCAATGCTATAAATGCTTATAATAACAACAACAATTAAACATTACAAAAATAACATAAGATGTAAATAAAATATAAATACAGACGCTCTCCAACTTACCAACATTCGTTTTGCAAACATCCGGAAATACAGTACCAACAAAGTTGTCCAAGGTCGAAAGTGAAATGAAATTGAAGAACAAGTAGAAAAAGAAAGGAAAAAAAACTACAGAAAGATAGATCATAAATATAAGTATTGAAATATACTTAAACATTAGCCTGAGGTAGCGGCAGTGGTGGTCTAGTGGTAAGAGCGCAGGATCGCTGATCCTAAGGTTGGGGGTTCGAGTCCCCACATGGTTGTCACTGTCCCCCCCCCCAGTGCAGTTAACTGGGTTATCATAGGCGGGCCATGTCTCTCACTGTCTATGGTGAGAGGCATGTAAAAGAACCATTGCTGACTTTTGTAAAGAGTAGGCTGCAAAGCCGTCAGCATGTTTCTGTCCCTTGCTAAAAGGGTTGTGACAGGAAGGGCATCCGACGTAAAAACCTCTGCCAAATCAAACGTGCGAATCAGATGAGTCGCTGTGGCGACCCCTGAGAAAAGGGAAAAGCCGAAAAGAAAAGAAGATTATCCTGAGGTACACTTAATACTAGACTCCGGCAGAGGGGGGGCGTGGTTGCGCAGAGGCGCAGGCACACACAGATGCAACAATGTATCCAGTTTTGATAAGAGATTTTGGGGGTTTTTTTTGCATAATTGGCCTTGTTTGTGTTTATTTATTTATTTATTTATTTACAAAACCGCGATGCACTGAAGCCGCATTAATTGAAGCACGAAATAGCAACGGATCCCTGTATTTATTTATTTTTTAAATCCCGCAATGCACTGAAGCCACATGAATTGAAGCGCAAAGTAGCGAGGAATCCCTGTACAGACAGTCGTCAACTTCCAACCACTTTTGCTTCCGGCAGACCGGTCGTAAATCGATCTGGTCGTATATCGACTTTCCATCCAAATACACTCATGCCAAACAAAAACAGATGAATAAATCTCGCATATTTACATCTATACAACTATTTTCAATTCCACTTCACTGTGATGCGCAACAAAGAGCCAATCCTTTCTGTACTCCACTGTGTGGGCGGGTCTGATAACTTCAAACTCCAATTTTATTGGATTATAACAACAGCCACACTGCGTGTGTTATTTTTGAGTAAAGAGAGAAATTTCCCTCGTTGTGATTGGCTCATTTCCACGAAGCCATGCACAGCTGGTAGGCAAAGACAAATGGACAGACATGGAAAAACTCAACCCGCAGACCAGCTGATTGCCAAAACTTGGGATGCGCTTCCTGTCACAAACACTGCAGCGTGCAATGATATGTTTCTTCTACGTCATTGGCAGCGTGCGAGTCCAATGAAATTAGAGTGTCAAGGTATCGGAACCGCCCACACACAGAAAGGATTGGCTCTCCATTTCGCACCACAGTGACGTGGAAATGAAAGTAGATGAATAGCTTTGCTCTGCGCAGTTAGAAAGTGAAGCTGCATCATCTCCTGCTTGGCCTTTTAAGATGCTGGCGCTGCCGGCAGCGCAAACAACCGTCGTAAGCAACACTCGCACTGCCATGAATCATGCTTCACCACTTTTGCGGTCGTAAAGTCAATCTGACGTAACTCACATAGGTCGTAAGTCAACGACTCACTGTATTATAAAACATATTAATGTAGTATGGTACAGTTTAACACGGTGCATAGTCTTGTTTTTAACTTAACAAATATGACTTTGATATTCCATTTGGCCATTTTAAAAATCTGCGATATGAGATCATCCTTTATCACCGGATATTTGTTTTCGTTGCTTGGGGTTTGTTTATGTTTTTTTGGGGGGTTTTTTGGTTTTTCTTCATGGCTATCTTTGCACAACCTAACAAAATTATCAAAATTTCATCACTTTGGTGAGCAAAGTTCATCGTCATCATCACAATCTGCATTCCTCAGGCTAAAGTGGCAACATCCGTCCCATCTTGGCCATTAGCTGTGCCTGAGCTTTGTGCTGGAAGGACGACATGGAAAGTTTTGACTCTGGCATGCAACTGACTCTCTCTCCGTTTGTGGGAATCTGAATAATTTGAAATGTCCCCCACATGCCTTCTTCCACAAAAACGTGCCTGTTTGTGAGGAACAAGAGTGGGATGTAGTGATAGTAGTGAAACAGTGCAAAGAACATTGACAGTGTGAAAATAGAAAAAAAAAAAGGAATTGGAGAGATAGAGACAGCATTGTGGCCATCTGTGAACTTGGAACGCAGCCAAACCCCAGCGCATGTTTAACCACATTATTTTTTGACATAGCCCACCTCAGTCCTGACAAACATGGCAATGTGAAATAACCCTACACGTGCTTACACACGCTGCAAGATGTCACACATTGACAAATGCATATACATATACACACACACACACACACACACACACACACACGGGTTTTATGACCCCACAGAAACAATATTTGCACAAAAAAGATCTCCACAGGTCATTAAATACCCAGCATAAACAAAAATGCTCATATAAAGGTCCTCACTTATTTAACTTCTGAGATTTACAAACGACATCACTAACTAAAATGACTTTCTCCGGGTGCAACTGTAGTTAAGGTCAGCTCACCTTACTTGGTATTGATGTAAAAATCCCCTGTAGCACAACAAGACTCCCTCTACACAGGTGGTGTCAAAGTCATGTCACAAAGGGCCATGTAACTGCAGGTTTTTGTTTCAACCAAGCAGAAGCACACCCGACTGGGATCATCGAATCAACTGATTTGGGTCTTCAGGCAGTTGATTGGTCAATCTGTGTGTGCTATACAGAGGTTAACCATTCAACTGCCTGAAGACTCAGATCAGTTGACAGGAACAGAACAGTAACATTCACCAAATTAGTTGCAAAATGAATGTGAATGATAGTCAAGACATCAAGTTTGCAAACTATTTTTTACTTGAAATAATTTGGTTCTTTAAACTTATCTTTCGTCTAAAATCATGTTTCAGGACTTAGAAATAAACCTATCAAAATTTTGTAAGTTTAAAAATGTGCAAAATTTGGTCGTTTTAAATTGAGGGGGATTGGTTGAGCAGGAAAATTATATTTTTTAATGAATAAACTTAAGAACATTACAGTACTCTATGCTTGACATGGTTTCTATTATTTCTTAATGCCAAAAAGTGCTTTCAAATAAGGTTACCAGTCATAGCACAACTAAATTATGTGGAAAATGACTCGTACACCTTATACACATGCTCATGATTCTAAACCTTCAATCTGCTGATTCTGAAGGACTGTTGATATTTGAACTTAAACCTCAAAAACATCTGCTTCCTTTTAATACTTCATCTGAAGCACCTCCAAACTCATGGACACACATTACCAAGTTAACAACATTATCCCCTCTAGCTAAGAGCACTGTGCATTTGAGCTCTCTTTAAGCACATGCACCCTGATTGGCTTGAATAGTGTTGTTAGGCTCACTCCGTTTCCCCATTTACAAAGCCAGGGTTGTGTCGGCACATTGGATTCTTTCAGCACATACCCTGACCATGCAGCCAACAGACCATGAGGAGATATTCACTGAATTTGACAAAGAGTAATGGATTAGAACTGATGGATACACCTTGAATTATTTAAACCGATGACAGAACACAACGCAATGCTCCAATCCAGTCTGGGAATCTGAAGCTACAAGGGCAGAGAGTCACCAAAACTGGACAATTAATGATTAGAAAAGACCACTCACAAATTCTGTACATCTCACATTATGTCAGTGGTTCTCTCTGTCATGGAGACAAGTTACCGCCTTATTAGGTTTGGTTTCCTTGGCTATGCTTTCTTGACCTGCTTCAATTGTCCATTCCCTCTCAGCATGATGTTCCTATTCCATCAATGAAACGTCAAGCTAGCCACAATGTGCTTAAGAAAACACACACAAACACAGGTCTCTTTATCACAGCAATTCCCTCCCATGCACATGTTTATATAAGACAAGAAGAGTACAAAGGCTTGGGCAGGTCTAGGCTTGGACTCAGGGCTCCATTCCACATTCCACACACACAATAAATTCCAGCCAAAAGCCCTGAAGGTACTGCCATTTAAAGGCAAGAAAGTACTAGGTCACACAGGATCAATATTTCAATCCATTCTCGACCAATATGACAGCTGACATTTGATGATTTTCTGCATTTTTAATTTGTGATAGTTTGGACGAAAGAATAAGACCCATAATGCCACTTTGACATATGACAAATTTCCATATCTAAAATACTCAACATTTAAGTTCAATATAAAACTGCTCTTAACCGCCTCACACTACTTTAAAGGAATTAAACCCGAATTAAAAGCTTGCATGTATTTTTGTGCATTTTTATTAAAACAGTTCACAAACCTTTTTTCATACAGAGAAAATTTAAAAAAAAAATGACCCATTACTCCATAGTCTGGGGATGGCGACATTGTGCTGTGAGAAGGAGCAGAAAGTCACCATCACCCCATGTTTAACCCGTAACATGAAACTAATATGCATATGAATACATGCCACGATATTCTTTTCTGATGTATGTAAACAGAAGCATTTTATAATTTGTATCGATGTTTATTTTATTCAAAACTCCTCTAGTTTCTATCTGATTTGTTAGTTTAATATTCGCATACTGTTCTTTTTACCATTAAGTTGCATTATGTGACCTGAGGGATTCACATCCTATTCTCGCAATTACATACACTCATGAGAGTGAAAGAGCAGCCCTTTCAAACAGGCTAATGCCAGGATCACAGGGATTTTATTAAGTTGCAACTTTGAAACTGGAAATAAAAAAGACCTGAAAATGAAAATATGCATATGTATTAGGAGACTTTGTGTGAGAAACACAAGCCAACTATGAAATTAACAGTGGAGTTCCTCACAACCCATGAGCTTAACCCATGAGTCAGGAAAACCATGCGCCATATGCGCATCAAAGCTGAAAAATGTCCCATGAAACACACAAACCTCTTTGGCTTAAAAATAAGAGCACATTAGCTTCTTACTGTATCAACTGGCTATCAAAGAGCCCTATGGTATGTATGTTAATGTCCCTAAATCGCTCCAAGTTTATTTAAACAAAACACCACTTCGCAAGAGGGGAGTGGAAGTGACAATGAATAGTAAAAACCCAAAATCAACTGCACATAGAATGCGTGCTTTATACAGCAAATACTATTGCATAACAGAAAGGCCTTCATCAACAGATAGGTCAGCTGCGAGCCATCCACTTCCTGTTAACAACCTTTTTTTTTTTTTTTTTTTTTTTTTAAGTATGTTGAGATTCTGACCGCTACTATGCCTCCAAAGAAATGACTATGCCCCAAAAAGGGACAAAATATGCTTTTCAGTGTTCTATTTGAGTGAATTGAGAATAAAATAAGGTGATTAAATAAAGTTTTAGAAAATCATTTATACCACAATCTACATTATAATTATTGAGATGAATGGTATTCCCAGCAATTTTTCAGCTGTATGAAAAATATCCTATTACTTTTTTCATATGGCCAATTAATAGCAAAAAATGGCCCATTATTGTCTGATGTATCTGTGACGTTGTCCCATTAGGTCACTTTGCCGTCCTAAATCCTGTTAAAGTTTTTATTGTTCACAGCAGAACCATTTTAGTGTACCTCCCCATTTGCTAAAATTAGTTTATTTATATGTTTACAATTCATCACCTAAAACTAGCCAATCCTTAATTTGGCCCTAAATCCAACACCTGCAAGTGACTCCATTAACATCAAGGAACAAGCAACAAGTTTGAAACAACTGTTGGAGGCTAGATAACTTCAAATGCTGAAAGGCACTACATTTGTTTTTCCAACTGCGATAGAAACAGACTGAGAAGTAAACACATTTGTAATGCCACTCAATTTATAAAATTTATAAACTTGGAGCTGAAGATAAGCAAGCAGGCAGACTGCAAAGATTACGACTCGAGAGCACACAGAGCCGAAACTGCGGCACAGACCACAGAGCATAAACACAGAACTACGTAACCGAGTGTAAACCCTACATTATGAAGTTGAGAGAGTAAAACCTAAAATATAAAACACTGCCTGAGTATAAAACACATGGGTATTCAACATTTCTAGTATACGTCTAAATTTTTAATACTAGGAATAACCATTATACACCATGGAACGCATAAAAAAAAAATTAAAAAAAAAGTACTAAAGTTCAAGGCTGAACCCCAATAGTATAAACCAAAAATATTAAACTCCTGTAATACATTATAAAGGTTTATGGTGCCAAGTTAAACCATTTTATAAACCCCAAGTATTAAAAGTTGGTAATTAATATTTAACCATTCTAATAATCAATTTCTGTTGTGTATATACTCAGTGATTATAGCACAAAGTACAACCATGATATTAACCACAAAGTTTAAAATATATATATGAAACGAGGTTAAATCCCACAGTCTGAACTCCATTCGTAGAATGTATGCTAGCATAAAACGTTTCTCATAATGACAACAGTCCTCATAATACAAACCATCAATGAAACGCAAGAACACAAATGTTTTCACGAAACCTCCAAAAATATAAAATAAATAAAACAGACCAAGCAGCAAAAGTGAGGGCATTTATGACCCAGTGGTAAGGTTCTGGATTACCAATCATACGGTCCCAACAATGCCCCACTGACAACGGGTTGTCACTGCTGTCTCCAAGAGCGGCTAACTAGGTTATCGAAGCCGGCCATGTCTCGCACTATCTATGTTGAGAATCATGCAAAATAACCATTACTGACGTTCATCAAGAGTAGGCTGCAAGGCCGTCAGCGTGGCCTGGCGAGCGGTTCAGGTGTGTACTCTGCCCTCGCCCAGGGTGCCATTAGGATTAAGCGGCTCAGAAAATGAATGAATAAAGTAGCAAAAGGTTTAGTATTGTATAAGTGACAAATTATAGTTTGTTATAAAGCACTAAAATAAAAACAAACTCAAAGGGACAAAAAGGAAAAAAATAAAGTAAGAACAGTTTAATGTTAACCTCCTATTATATTCACGTGCATACTTTACACTCCAAAATACAAAAAGCTGTAGCAGAAACACCAGAAAACAAAAAATAACCCAAGCTAAAATATATAACCTTTTCGTAAATGTCTAAAGTAAAATAAACTTGTAGGTGTGGTATAAAGTACTTGAAATATACAGTTATAATCTTCGTGTGCTGTTTGGTTTAAAAGTAAAAAATTATTTTAATGAAGTAGCATAAACCCTGGGGTTTGTACATTTATTTCAAAGTATAAACCTTCAAAATTATTTTACTATTAAACTATTCTCCACAGTATAAAGCCCCTGTAATGTATTGAGTACATATACACTGTACAAAAATGATCATATTTCATCATATAACTTTATATAAATATAAAAACTAATCAAAAATTTAAAGTAGAACCCAAATGTAACGTCCAAAAAAAAAAAACCCAGTCTGTCAACACGAGAAATATAAACCTTGTACAAAACACCATTACTACCATTACATACTACTCCAGTAATATATATTGCCACAAGTCACAGTAGCTTCTTCTTCTTTCCCTTTTGGCCTTTCCCCCCCCCTCATACATATTAAAATATATCTAGGGGGGGGGGGGGGAGCATCGCCAAAATAATCCAAAAAAATAAAACAAAATTCTATATACATGAACTCCAGTGTGTGAACCTGAGAAATAATACAAAATTACCAGTATTAAAGTCCTGTATATTATATGAATAAAAAAGATTGGTATACACTACACAGGAATGGTGTAATCTGGCTGGGTTGCTGTCTTTTGATAATATCCATTCGTTATTCAATCGATTTTCATTTCTGATTGGTGAAAAGTCATGAACCAATTAAATGATATTGAATCACGGCCATGGGATAGCCACATTATTGCACTGTTCCCATGGGATAAGCTGAATGATTATTGCACAAATGCAACACATTAATCTGAAAAATACTTTTAATGAGTCATAAAACATTCTAGAATTCAGCCTTCATATCAGTTTAAAAGAAAATGCCAAAATGGAGTGCATGTGACTTCGGTCACTCTAAAAACAAACATCTTTACATATATAAACATCTTTACTTTATGTTTCTGTGTGGTATATTCTAAGACATCCATGATTGGTTTACAAAACATGAGGCCATTCACAGACATTCACCGTATCTTCTGTCAATATTGATAAGTATATCCTATCATAGTATAAATCATTGTATAAAACCGTCGTCAAAAAATCCCAGAGCACAAACTGAATTTAACTGTATAACAGCTAGATGGTAACCATGTCACTATAAACCTTAGATACAAAACAGGCAGTCTAGTATTTCTTGTAGTATATTTACTATACTTAAACCAAAGTTTTGAACGATTAAATTAAACATGTACTGTATAAATGAGGGGCAGTGGTGGTCTAGTGGTATAGGGCGCTGGATCGCTGATCCAAAGGTTGGGGGTTCGAGTCCCACTCTCCACAAGATTGTCACTGTCCCCCAGTGCAGCTAACTGGGTTATCAAAGGCGGGCCATGTCTGTCACTGTCTATGGTGAGAGGCATGTAAAAGAACCATTGCTGACTTTCGTAAAGAGTAGCTGCAAAGTCATCAGCGTGTTTCTGTCCCTTGCTAAAAGAGTTGTGACAGGAAGGGCATCCGACGTAAAAACCTCTGCCAAATCAAACATGCGAATCAGATGATTCGCTGTGGCAACTCCTGAGTAAAAGGGAAAAAGCTGAAAGGAAGACAGACTGTATAAATGACCTGGTGAGTTGTCTGGACTGTAACCTGCCCTCGCCTAGAGTTGGCCGAGATGGGCACCAGCCTCCCTGTGACTATAATTAGGATTAAGTGGTTCAGAAAATGAATGAAGTATATAAACCACAAATTATACTGAACTGCCAGAAAACAAAACGCAATATAAACTCTGCTTATGAACACTTCCAAGTGTGAAACCTGAAAATACATAGAGTACAAAACACCTAGCACTAAACTTCTGTAGTAGAAGAGCATAAATGACTGAACACGAGTAAAACCTTCACTGCATGAATCCCAAAGCCAATTCCAAAATACCAACAGGGGACAAACCCCAGCTGTATAAACCCCAAATAAAAAAGGGAAATGATCCAGAAGCAAAAGTATCAACCCTGCAGTAGCTCTCCATACAACAAGGTAGACACTAAATTTTAACCATCATACAAACTCAGAAGAATAGATCCCAGCATGAGCCCTTATGATTTAAACAGAAGGCATCAAACAATTCCAACATATAATTTCTTAGATGATGTAATGTTTATAGTAGATGTAACAGTAGCATAACCCCCTAAAAATATGTTTATACAGACAAATACCTTAAACACTAAAGCAAAAACCTTCCAAATTCTAAAATATGCAGATGAGACAACCGCTACCCATATAAAACAAAAAAGCAAAAGGAACAAAATTTCACAATCCTAAATCGAAACCCTGTAGTAGCTATACATTCAACACTGTAGAAAATAAGGTTCATTGGTTATGCAACAAACCCAATATAAACTTGGTGTGTAATCCCCAGTGTGAATCCTTAAAATATTACACAAAATTAAGTACAAGACCAAAACAAAAGTATTACACCACTTTACATACTTTTCATTAAGTGCCGGCAGCAGCGCCGGCTACTATTAGCCTAGCGCCGGTTATATTTTATAATAGTAATTAATAATATAATAATAATCTTTAATAAAAACATTTTCATGGCGTTGTTAAGCTATGTACTTGACAACACAATCACTTGTTTTGATAATTTCTCAATCGGTTCACTTCCGATATCCCATGATGCACTATGCTGCCTCATTCAAAAGCGTGGCGCTTTTTATATACGTGCCGCCATTTACCTGTGCTCCCGTGTAGATTTAGATCGTGACGGGGTTGTACAAACCCGGGTAAAATATGACAAATATTGGCGCCGAAGCGAAGTAGATCTAAACAACCAACATTAAATACGTTGTGAAAGCGACTCAAGACCGATGATTCCACTGTTTCGGAAACATTCGTATCTCATGAAATAGGTAAAATAGTTTTATGTCATGTCTGAACACAAATTATTTCTTGATTGCACTGAGCAATAATAGTGAAAACTAGCCCCCAACTAAACTAACCTAATCTTATTCTAATAGTCTAATCTTATTAATCATAAAATGATATTACATAAACAGTTTTGACAGATTAGGGTAGCAGTTTGATTCACAAATGTTCCATATTATTAAGTTAACTGTTAAATTTTTCAAATAAGAAGTTTTATGTACTTTCCTTTAAGAAGTAAGTCTACTATTCTTGCAACAAATACTATTTTTATACTATAAACTTTGTTTAATTTGCTGATTTTCTCATAAATATGGGCCCAGAATGCACCACAGAGCACATGAATTTCAAAAAGAATTTCTGGGGGTGCCCCCCCCCCCCAAGACCCCCCTGAAAGAGGGGACACCCCCATCCCCATGCTTGCCTCAAACAATTTCCACCCCCTACTTATCAATATCCCCCTTCTACTCTAAAACTTAATGAATACCCTGACTTTAAATCTATCTTCATTTTTACTAACTTCAAAATATAAACAGCCAGTCAAATTTTCAAAACACACACACACACAAGATATAAATCCCAGCCATATGAAATCTATGATTTAAAATAAGTATCGTACCTATTAGTAAAAGACTGAAGTATAAACATTGTAGAAAAACTTACACACACACGGTCCTCGACTTACGACAACGCCATTAAATATATGTACGAATCCTTCTATATTTTCTTACGTTACGTTACGCCAGACGGACATCATGAAATATCTCACCAAGGTGGATAGGCCAGTAGAACCCATACCTTCACTTGTCAACCCTACCACCTCATCAGATAGTCCTGATAGTTATTTAGAAAATGTAAGGGGTTTTAGGAGGAAAATCCGACTTGCGCAGAATTCCAGGTTACGACGCATCATAGGAACGAAACTCGCTCGTAACTCGTGTATGTATGTATGTGTGTGAGAGATATATTATACACACACACACACACACACACACACACACACACATATACACACATACACACATGCCTCGGTTTAATGGACTAATAGGGGGGGAACACTGGTCCGAAGTACCCGATTGGCCGAAGTTTCCGATTCCATATATTTCAACGATTACATCACGGAAAACTTTTACTTAAGCACATTATGTAATCTGCAAATATAAATACTGTACCTATACTCTGTAAATGTACACCATAAGATCAGGGGTCAGGAACCTTTTTGACCAAGAGAGCATCTCGCACATTTAAATCTATACATCTATTTTCAATGCCACGTCACTGTGGCACGCAGCGGAGAGCCAATCCTTTCTGTACGCCAATGTGTGGGCTGGTCCCATATCTTCAAACTCTAATTTTATTGGATTATAACAACAGCCTCAGACTGCAAGTGTTGTTTTTGAATAAAGAGGTAAATTTCCCTCGTTTTGATCAGCTCATTTCCACGAAGCCAGCACAGCTGGCAAGCAAACACAAATGGATAGACAAGGAAAAACTTCAGCCCACAGACTAGCTGATTGGCAAAAGTTGGAACGCGCTTCCTGTCACAAACACTGCAGCGTGTGAGTCCAATAAAGTTAGAGTTTCAAGGTATCGGACCCACCCGCATACAGAAAGGATTGGCTCTTCGCTTCACGCCACAGTGGCGTGGCATTGAAAATAGATTACTAGATTTAAATATGCGAGATTTCTTCAAGCCAGTCTAGTCATCTGACAGTCACTTTTGAAAACAACAGCCCACATCCAGACGATCCAGACTAGTCGGAAGCTACAGATTTTGTCCGTTGAATCCGAAATCTGTTAAAGCGAAGTCCGTAAAACCGAGGCATGAGTGTGTGTGTGTGTGTGTGTGTATATATACACACACACACACACACACACACACACACACACAGTGGTACCTCACCTTACGAAATTAATCCATTCCAGAAGTGATTTCGTAACCTGTTTTTTTTGATAAGTTGAGTTGCATTTTACATGTAAAAGGCCTGATTCGTTCCAAGGCTCCCAATACTACCCCCTAAACCCTTTCAAAATTATAAAAGTATACCTTTTAAGGCCTCCTTCTGCTTCAATATCGTACCGATGGTAGACGGGTTTCGGCCATATTCTTTTGCGATATCGTTCAACCACGAGGCCACTTCTTTACACTTGCACCGGGAATCACTTTCTTGGGGCCCATGATGAATGACGAAAAATTAACTTGCAATCAGCACACTGGTAAAACTCACGAAAACTCACTCTGCCCTTTACACGTGTTAGAACTCCGTGACGAACAATGGGTTGAAGGCACACAAAAAGCATCATTGGTATCATGGAGATGCAGCTCCCTCCTAGCCAATGGGAGGCAAGTGGGGCATGGTGTTGGAAGATAGCCAATGGAGAGCAACTCTATTGCGCCAATTTCAAAACAAAATACAGGATGCTACAAGTGTATTTACATTTCAGGGGATTCGGGCGGCTGCGAAGCCAAGCACGCATTGTTTGAATTTTTGAGATGGCGAGTTTCGGAACATGAAATTTTTTCGTATCCAGAGATAGATATTTTTGGTAAATGCGTTTTGTAACTTGGATTTTTCGTTTGTTAGTCTTTTGTAAGGTGAGGTACCACTGTGTGTGTCTATATTTTATAATTATATTATATATAAATAAATAAAATTAACATGAGCATTTAACCATTGTCGAGCCTGGTAAAACTAATTCAGTGCCATTTTTACCCAACAAATTCAAACCATAATATACTTGAGATATTTCATACTCATTTTGTATAACTTGTAGTAATTATAAATTTAAAGGTACACTACAGTATGAGGCCGGTGATGTAGTGGTTAGGGTGCTGCGCTCATGATCGGGAGGTTGAGAGTTTGAATCCCACCGAGACCCTCACTGTGCTAAGACCCCTGGGCAAGGTCTCAACCACAGGTGTGCCTCTGTTCACCCAGCAGTATAAATGGGTACCAGTAAAATATACTGGGAAGGTAACCTGTGATGGACTAGCATCCCATCCAGGAGGAGTTGAACTCCTAGTTGCTTCACGCTACGGAAACCGGGGATAAGCACCGGCCTGATGAGCCACTAGGCTCGGGTGTAAAAAAACCCAACAGACTTTACCTTACACTACAGTATAACCATTACACAGGGCCATGGTATAAACCCCAACGAAAACTCAGAACTATCAAAAAAGTATTACACCATTTGTATAATGTATAACCCCTTCATTTTAATACCCTTCAAGCTGTACTCCAAAAAATTCAAGTACTGTATAAAGCAGGGATCACCAACGTGGTGCCCGTGGGCACCAGGTAGCCCGCAAGGACAATATAAGTTGCCCGCGGACCTGTTCACTGCTATTTTTAGGACAGGCCCATTTTTAGGACAGCGCCACTCTCCATTGAGCTGCATATAATTTTTTTGAATATATTTTTAAATCAAGTCAATATCTTCACATAGATGAATATCATTAATTATTAATAATAACATCTAATTAAATCTAATTAAATGTAAATTGAGCAAATTTGTAATTTCAGAGGTGTGTATCGACCTAGTAGCCCTTCGCATTAATTGGTACCCATGAAGTAGCTCTCAGTTTCAAAAAGGTTGGTGACCCCTGGTATAAAGTTTATACTTATTTGTAATGTTAACATCTTATAACGTCCAGCAGTATATAAACCCCAGTGTGAACACCAGTAGAATTTACAAGTTTATACTAATTACAAACAAAACTAGTACACTACTCTAGAATCACAACAGCCTTTCTTTCGTCCTTTTGGCTTTTCCCTTTCTCAGGGGTCGCCACAGCGAATCATCTGATTCGGCATAGGTTTTTAGGTCGGATGCCCTTCCTGTCACAACCCTTTAGCAAGGGACAGAAACACGCTGACGGCTTTGCAGCTACTCTTTACAAAAGTCAGCAATGGTTCTTTTATATGTCTCTCACCATAGACAGCGAGAGACATGGCCCGCCTTTGATAACCCAGTTAGCTGCACTGGGGGGGGGGGGGGGTTGACAGTGACAACCTTGTGGGGACTTGAACCCCCAACCTTAGTATCATCCATCCTGCACCCTATCCACTAGACCACCACTGCCCGCTCTAGAATCACAACAGTAGCCATTTAAAAAAAAAAAAAAAAAAAGTCCAATTTGTGACTCCAGCATACCCAAGGGTGTAATATACTAGATGTATAAACCCAATGCAAAAAAAGTACACAAAACGAAACTACTTTTTTTTAATCTCAGGTATAAACTCTGGAGTAGAAACATTCAACAATGTAAAAAATATGACCACTGCTAATCTTCAGTGTTTAATCTACAAACCCAGAATAAACCTGGTGCGTAAACCCTGGTTTGAACATTAAATTTTTTTTTTATTCAATATTAAGTAAACATGTACAAAACTGAGCAGCTCTGGCTGTAAAAAAGTACCCAAAGTAAGGCAAGAGAAGCAAAACTAGTCGTTATAATCTGAAGAGCCTTTCATTACTTTAAACTACACACCCAACATAAACCGGAGTATAAACTGAAGTGTGAACGCAGAAGAAATGAAACCGTATTAAGTACTGAAGCCCAAAACAAAACTTAAGTGCCTCATGTAGCCTCTGACACTTTCCTCGATAAACCCAATGTATAAAAGGTAGTTCTGTTCAGCCAGGAACACACAACCGCTTTCATGATAACGTGCTCGCTCAAGTGACGTGAAAGAGTTCGGAAGAGATTTAATGGGTTTTTACCTGCGCCAGCTGCCGCGGGTCCGGAGCGCCAAACAGAGAGGAGCTGGAGCTGAAGCTGATCGCTCCTCTCCGGCTCAGCACATGCTTGGGAACCGGCCTGTCCAGAGGCAACACCGGTAACTGATAACATACTTCCATTGAACAATATGAACGCTGGATCCGGATCAAAAAAAGATTAAAAATGTAAAAAGAAAAAAAGAAAAAAAAGGGGAAAAAGAAAACTATAGATGGTTTAAAAAAAAAAAACTCCTCAGCGGGTTCGAGTATAACGGCGGCTTCTCGCGAAAAGAGAAAAAAGTCAAAATACGAAGGTTTATTCTGATAATTCTGTGCGTGTTTGTTTGTTTGAAACACAGTTATCAGGCACGTTCACGAGTCGAAGTGCTTCATTTTGTTCGGCTCGTCGGGGTAATAAGTCGCGCGCGCGCGCACGCCACCGTTGGTGCTGCTGTCCGTGTTCTCCCGTCCGCGTGCTCCATTTTCCCTTCTTCTCCTTTATTCGTTTCTCGTTCCTTTCCTCCTTTCCTCAGCCACAGCGGGCCATGCCGACGACGAGGCCTTGATCTTTTCAGTATGTTTTAGAAAGCGCTTCCTCATGTTTCAACTCGTGTGTGCGTGTTAATCGAGCCTCATCGTCAAATGGCTCCGCGCGACGTTTCCGAATAAAGACAAAAGGCACGAGCATGACCATTTAAAAAAAAAAATAATAATAATAAAAATAATAATAATAACAATCAAGACAGACGCACGAGAAGGAAGCATGCACGAGCGATTAAAAACGGAAGGAAGAAAGGAATCCACCAGGAAATGAGCACGAACTCGTTTCTCATGACGGGGTCTCGAGCGTATTTCATTCAGGATCAGCGCCGCGTTTTTATTCGAGCGCGTTTTTATTCCGTGCCTTCATTTTCCCCTTTCAATGCAGAGAGAGAGAGAGAGAGAGAGAGAAAGAAAAGACCTCACAGCTCTGTCTGTTCACTCAATGCACCAGTGTGTGGCTTGGCAAAATTAAATAAATAAAAAATAATAATAAAGCATTTCCAGTGCGAGTATTTTTGCCCCTTCATTCAGTTAATGCTCTTGCAATGAAAAGAAAAACTGCGCACGACCAGCTAACTCCACAGGCTTGCTTTTTTTTTTTTTTTTCCTTGTTCTTCTTTTCCTCCAAAACACTGCAAGCAAACTGCTTCCAAATATACAGACAGGAGGCTGTCGAAAAGCGCCGCTTAGAAAGAAAATCATTTCCAGCCAATAGCTGAGCGGCTGTTCGTGTAACTCCGTCTCTGATTGGTCGAAATCAAAAAGCAGTTTCAACACGAGTGAGCGGATTGGTTGGACGTCCTGAACGACTCCACGGCTGATTGATATGCAGTCGTGCGCCGACTGTATGGATGGACCTCAGCGAGGGTATTCCACACACCGGGGTTTGCCCTACATCACCGCCTGTGATTACCCTCGCTGCCATGACTCACCCAGGAAACACACATTCTCCCTTAAAGTGGCCCTGAAATCGAAATAATTGTTTTCCATTTTGTCTCATACTCATAAAGACATCAATCGGGTGGATTACTTGGTAGGTATTCGTTTATTCATAATAATTGTTTCATTGATCCTTCATCCTGAATCCAGAACCATTTACAGTACAGAATTTGGTGGATGTGCTTATCCATGGGGCAGTGGTGGCCTGGTGGTAAAGGGTGCTGGATTGCTGATCATAAGGTTGGGGGTTCGAGTCCCACTCTCCATAAGGTTGTCACTGTCCCCCCAGTGCAGCTAACTGGGTTATCAAAGGCCAGCCATGTCTCTCACTGTCCATGATGAGAGGTTCATGTGAAAGAACCATTGCTGACTTTCGTAAAGAGTAGCTGCATAGCCGTCAGCGTGTTCCTGTCCTTTGTTAAAGGGTTGTTTCAGGAAGGGCAACCGATGCCAAATCAAACATGCAAATCAGATGATTCGTTGTGGCGACCCCTGAGGAGAAGAAGGTACATGCTCTTATTCAGAGAGACTTAAAATGATAATTTTTATACAACTTGAGCAATTCAGGTTAAGGGGCTTGCTCAAGGGCCCAATAGTGGTGACAGTGGGGATTGAACCACTGACCTTCGGATTAGCAACCTATCACATTAACCACCGCTGCCCAGAACCTATCCAGGGATCACCGTCCATGAATATGTTCTGGAATATACGCTGGTGGGAATGCAGTCGATGAGGAATACACCCTGGAGTTCATTTGCATCTGCAGATAATGTACTCTCTCCAGTCCTCGCCAATTTTGGAGACAAAGTCAGAGAGGCTAGATTGAGATGGTTTGGACATGTACAGAGGAGGGATAGTGAGTATATTGGTAGTGGGATGCTGAGGTTGGAACTACCAGGCAGAAGGCCTAGAGGAAGACCAAAGAGAAGATTTATGGATGTGGTGAAGGAGGACATGAAGGAAGTTGGTGTAAGAGAAGAAGAAGCAGAGGATAGGGTAAGATGGAGGCGGATGATTTGCTGTGGCGACCCCTGAAGGGAAAAGCTGAAAGGAAAAGAAGAAAGAAGTCCACCTACATGTAGATAGGAGGAAACCAGAGAACACAAAAGAAATCCCCATGAAAACACACACACACACACACACACACACACACACACACATCGACAGATGGTAACCTTTAGTGCATTTTACAGTTTGCTACTTCTTGCTTTTTTTTTTTTTTTTTAAGACTTAACCTTGGGTGGTGTGATGTACGCCTCCTTTCAAGAAGGTACTGGATTTGAAACTGGTGGTCGTCCAGAGTCTATCCATGAAAGTCTGCATATTTTCTCTGTGTCTGCATTGGTTTCGTCCTTTTAAAGACATACAGATAACTCAGTCACCCTCATTCATTTGCAGGGCTGCTTAATTCCACTTCCTGAACAACTCAGCATATCATAGCAGGGTCAGTACACTCACACAACCATCCACACTCACACCAGGGGTAATTTGGAATAGTCAATAGGCTAATGTGCATGTCTATGGACTGAGGGAGAAAACAGAAGTACCCGGAGAAAACTCACGCAAGCATGGGGAAAATATGTAAATTCCTCACACATAGACATTTGAGACCAAGACGCGAACCCGGCATCTTTTTGTTGAGACGGGCGGATGTGGTAACCATCACACCACCATGACGCACAGGTGAATAGGTCATCTTGATAATTGAAATTGGTATGAATATGACTGTTTACCTATTTATATTAGAACCACAGTAGCTTGGTGGCCTGCGCAGGGTGTACACATCCTCTTATGCAAAGTCATTCGTATTTGATTCCAGCTTCCCCTGTAAACTTAATAAATGCTGACATTCATTTTTAGGATGTAGGTATAAGAATGTAATGTGTCATTGTCTCGGATTTCACATTTTTCAAACTCAGGTGATGAATAGAAATCTAAAACCTTCGCAGCTGAAAAAGGGTTCTTATCGATATCTATATTTAGCTGGTTTGCTAAACTTGGGTCACATTTGTTAGGTTTACTGGAACACATCTCAAATTATATTTGCCGTGTGAAAATTTGTCAAACTGCCAGATAACCTGTTTCAAAAAGGAAATACTGTATGTGAAATCTAATGAATGCTCTCCAAAAAATGTGGCTTTATCAGATTAGAAGGTAGAGAAAATGTTGCTCCCCATCATATTGTTTTGATTTTACCCTAAAGAATTAAACAAAAATGAAAAACGTGTGTACGAACGTCTCCATGTACTTAGCGCACTTAGCGTCCTTGACAGAAAATGAGTCATAGGCAAATGTTGACCTGCACTTACCACTGCATATGGCTCATAGACCACCATGGAATGACAGTGATGAATTCTTCCAAATTTTAGTGCCAGAACACAGCCACAACTCAACCTTGATGACAGGAATTCTGTACAGCAGAAGGAAGTTGGGAAAGACTTCAAGGGCCCCCAGAAGGCAATGAGCTCCCCAAAGGGCCACTGGGAACAGGCTGAGGAGGGCTTGTTTATTAACTTGTCAATATTCTAACTGTTGAAAAGCATTACAATTATTTTTTATTTCCTTTGAGAGTTAGGTTCCTGGTTTCCAATAAGCATTTTCCCATCATGATGTCTTTGTGTTTCTATTGAATGAAGGACAGATTCACTTGGGGGTGTGCTGCTATGGAAAATAATCATTGACTGTGAGTGTGATGTAGCCTGACACAAAGTTGGCGATTTTCCATTAACAGCATGTCCTGGAGACGGTCGCATACAACAGCAATTTACCAACATGAATAAATGATTTTTTTATGTCCTAAAGAGTAACACATGATTCACTTATAGTTATTGTTTAATGCTGATGAACATCTGAAACAAGTTAGTTCAGATTATCACTTATTTTCATTGCAATTATAGACAAAATTTGATAAAAACCCAATTGTGCATGGTTTGTTTTTCCATTCAGTGATGTAATACAATTAATTCTGGGTTTTCTCCTCTTGAAATGGCTTTTACAGAGCATTTCTTTCTGAATGGCTGCATTTCCACTGGGTGGCATGCGGCGTAGTGGATCACATGTTCACCGCACAGAAAAAAGGTCCTGGAATTGATTCCCAGGCTCTGGTGTTTCTGTGTGGACTTTGCATGTTCTCCCTGTGTTTGTGTGACTTTTTTTCTCTGGGTAATTTGATTTATTCACATAGTTCAAAAACATGCACATTAGGCCTGAACTTGATTCAGTTTAATCAAAAGCAAACCTGTGCTCGTAAAAGAATTAGAGATAAAATGTTTTTGTTTCTGAGAGATTGAATGTTTTAATTGCATGAGGCCAAGGGGACAATAGCATGCTGTGCCATGGCAACAATCAGGCTGTATGCCAACAGTGGGTACAATGACTCGCTGGATACCTCCTCCCTAGCAGCCGAGAATACAATTCAGCACAGCCCAACCCCCTGCCATGCAGCCCTGAGCCTCATCCGGCTGGATCAATTTGAATCCCCTGAAGTACAAACCTGGAAAAAAATACATTAATTTTCTGAACCGCTTAATCCTAATTAGGGTCGCATGGAGGCTGGTGCCCATCTCAGCCAACTCTAAGCAAGGGCAGAGTACATCCGGGACAGCTCGCCAGGCCATCGTGGGGCATAAACACACTGACGGTTTGGTAGCTACTCTTGTCAAAAGTCAGCAATGGGTTCATTTACAGCCTCACACCATAGACAGTGAGAGACATGGCTCGCCTTTGATAACCCAGTTAGCTGCACTGGGGCAGGAACAGCGGTGACAACTGTTCACAGTGGAATTTGAACCCCCAATCTAAGGATTGGCAATCCATCACCTTACCACCAGGCCACCACTGCTCCGCAAAGAATATACAATAATTTAAAAAAAAAAAAAAAAATATATATATATATATATATATATATATATATATATAGATAGATAGATATATATATATATATATAGATAGATAGAGTGCTGGGCTCATGATCAGGAGGTCATGGGTTCAAATCCCAGTTAGACCCCCACTGTGCTAAGAGTCCTGGGCAAGGTCTTAACCACAAGTGTATAATAAGCAGTATAAATGGGTACCAGTAAAAATACTGGGAAGGTAAAACCTGCAATTGACTCGTGTTCCATCCAGGAGGAGTTGCACACTTGGCGGCTACAAAGTATGGAACCTGGGAATAAGAACTGGCCTGATGAACCACAAGGCTCGAGAGTAAAACCCCAACAAACTGTGTGTGTTTCTGGGAGTGCTTGGTGGCATGACCAAGTATTAAGTTTAGGGGCAATTATGTTTTCACCCATGTGAATTTTGATGAGTCTTTATTCTTCAGTAAATCACAGAAAACTTTTTAAACTGTGCATTTTGTTTTCTTCGAGTTTGATTTTTTTAATTTTACAGAGCTTGTTTATAGATCAGAAGCAATGAAATATTAAAAATAAACTTTTTTACAGCACTGCATAGTATGTACTACTACCACCACCACCACCACCCTGGGCAGTGGTGGCCCAGTGGTAAGGTGCTGGATTATTGATCATAAGGTTGGTGGTTCAGGCCCCTGTGTGAACGGTTTTCACTGCTGTCCCCAGTGCAGTTAATTGGGTTATCAAAGGCTGGCCGGCCATGTCTCTCACTGTCTATGGTGAGTGGTTCATGTAAAACAACCATTGCTGAATTTTGACAAGAGTAGCTGCATATCCGTCAGTGTGTTCCTGCGATGGCATGGCGAGCTGGCCAGGGTGTACTCTGCTCTTTCCCGGAGTCAGCTGAGATGGGTACCAGCATCCCTGTGACCCTCATTAGATTAAGTAAAAGAATAAATGGATAGTAATACCCTACCTCCTGCCACTATGATTGGCTCCAGCTTACCTGTGGCTCACAATGGAAATGCTGGATTTCAATGTTGTCAAACAGTAGTCACATGACTAATGTGCGCGTGCAGACTGGATGCAAAAAAAAAAAAAAAATTCCAGTAGATCATCAGGATCTTGTATTTTAAAGTCTTGTATGTCGTTTGTTATAGTTAGAATTCCAGACATCTCATCCTGTATTTCTAACTGTCTTTTAGCAGGGGGCTGATTTTCATGATGTCTCGTTTGCGCTTTCTTTCATTTCTGGAAAAAGCAGCGCAGGATTGTTTTTATGATAGGTCTCGTAAATAACAAACATGCAAGGAACTAAAATTTGTGTATTTTTATTTTATTTTTTGAATTAAAAAAGTTATATTTAAAGTTATAACAACTAAAAGTACTCTGTTAATGGTTGATATATATTATATATGATATAATAATTCAGTTCCATGTCACTGTGATGGTATGGGGAGGGGGATTTACATGAAAGGATATACAGTATACAGTATATGTAAGTACAATCTGTAGGATTTTGGATTAAAAAAACAGCATTTTTATTTAGACCTAAAACATTTTACAGTTCTCTTTGGATAAGAATTGGCATTTACCTTTCCATTTTTTTCTGCGAGCTGGAACTGTCTTGGAACAGGAACAGTCCAGGGTTGTCTTTGCTTCTATTTGTGCAGTCAACAACACACATGAAGGCATAATGCCATATTTTTATACACCAAAAACACAACTCGCGATAAGCCAATAAGCCATGTAAAACTGTGTAAACAACAAAATTTTGGACCTAGTCTGCGTGCGCACATACCTAATTAAATATGCATACGTAACGTGAAATCCATTCCATTGGTCGAGTGGTATAGGGCGCTGGATCGCTGATCCAAAGGTTGGGGGTTCGAGTCCCACTCTCCACAGGGTTGTCACTGTCCCCCCAGTGCGGCTAACTGGGTTATCAAAGGCGGGCCATGTCTGTCACTGTCTATGGTGAGAGGCATGTAAAAGAACCATTGCTGACTTTCGTAAAGAGTAGCTGCAAAGTCGTCAGCGTGTTTCTATCCCTTGCTAAAAAAGGGTTGTGACAGGAAGGACATCCGACGTAAAAATCTCTGCCAAATTAAACGTGCGAATCAAAATGATTAGCTGTGGCGACTCCCGAGTAAAAGGGAAAAAGCCGAAAGGAAGATAGACGTAACGTGAAATCCATGTATATAAATGTTCGCTTTCAAAAAGGCTTTGAAATAGGAGTGGGATATTCATTCATCCATGTATTATGATTTCACTCCTTCACCAGCTAGTGGGTGCAGGCAGGGGTGGCCTAGTGGTATAGGTGCTGGATCACTGATCCTAAGGTTGAGGGTTCAAGCCCCACTCTCCACAAGGTTGTCACTGTCCCCCCAGTGCAGCTAACTGGGTTATCAAAGGCTGGCCATGTCTCTCACTGTCTATGGTGTGAGGTTCATGTAAAAGAACCATTGCTGACTTTCATCAAGAGTAAGCTGCAAAGCCATCAGTGTGTTTCTGCCCTGCAATGGCCCGGTGAGCTGTCCAGGGTGTACTCTACCCTCGCTTGGAGTTGGCTGGGATGGGTGCCAGCCTCCCTGTGACCCTAATTAGGATTAAGTGGTTACAGAAAATGAACTGAACCAGCTAGTGGGGTTTGAGAATTTTTTTACATTGTAATAATGTATTTGGTGTAATACAGTAAGTATAATGTATGTTGGTAATGCTTTAACTGTGCATGTCCTGAACTTATACACTGTAGAACTAACAGACAGCATGCAATATGCTACAGTCTTCATGCCCGGCTCATCAGGGACTCTCCTCATTCCCTAACTAGGAGGAAACCATTTAGGAATGATTTGTTTCTAAAGCAGTGTTTGTGGTGCACAGTAATCATAGGGCTGCATCAGCTTCACCCAGAGCCTCAGGGGAAGTGTGCTGTGATGAGAGGGAAGCAGTGCACCTGTTAATTCCTCCAGAGACACCACCAGAGAGACTCTGAATCCGGTGTGTGTGCTTTGCCCAAGTCATCTCTCTCTCTCTCTCTCTCTCACACACACACACACACACACACACACACACACACACACAATTTTGTAATAACGCATACCTTGTCCCTTACATTAACCATCACAACTAAATGCTTAACACTAACCCAAACCTAATCCAATTCATTCAGTCCTTTCACCAGTCCTCTGAAGAAGTGAGAACCAGCCAGAATGTCCCCATGGTTGACTGAAAATTTGAAACTTATATGCAGCAAGAGTATATATGTGTATACATACACATACAACTTATCCCTTAACATCCAAGGATGTCATTGGGGCACCTTCATGGCGAGACTTGGGCTGATTTGGCCTGGAAGAGCCCGTCCCTCTCCAGGTCATAGAAACACGCTGACGGCTTTGCAGCCTACTGTTTACCAAAGTCAGTAATGGTTCTTTTACATGCCTCTCACCATAGACAGTGAGAGACATGGCCTGCCTTTGATAACCCAGTTAGCTGCACTGGGGGGGTGACAACCTTGTGGGGACTCGAACCACCAACCTTAGGATCAGCGATCCTGTGCCTTATCCACTAGACCACCACTGCCCATATTTTATTTATATTTATATATATATATATATATATATATATATATATAAAAAATATAAAATTATTATTATTAATTATTATTATTATTAAATTTATAAAATATATATTTATTGATTTATTTATATATATAAATACACACACACACAAAAGTAGTGTTTGTATCAGCCATGGTGCAGGGCCTGCTTCAGATATCACTTCCACACACTTCCTTACACGACTTGGGAAGATTCATGATATGTCCGGGGGGGGGGGGAGCATCGAAGTCTGTTCCTAGTAAAATTGTTTTCATTTCACGTTATCCCCGGATACACATTTCCTAAACTCTTCAGTAAGTGTATGTGAGTTCGCTATCTCTATATTCAATTAATATGTAAAATAACCCTTGTTTTTCAACAGGGGAAAATTGAACGCCCCTGCGTGTTGGACTGGTCCAACGGGTCTGGAATTGAGCAGCTGTTTAATGAGAGGCGCTTATTGTGTTAACGTCTGCCTTTAAAAACACTTTACCGCAAATTTTACCAAGAAAAACAATTTGTATTTGTAAACAGAATGATTTTTTTTTTAATTATTCAAATAATTAGTTTTCGTTGTTACTTTGGGCTCTCTCTTGATTTTTAATTTTGATTATATATCACCCAGTAAACTTATATCATGAGTAAGAAGTGGCGTGTTATCATAATACTGTACTGTACTGTACTTGTGCTTTTAGTACAAAAACATTTCAAAGGGGGGAAATTATTTTTTTGTTTGTGTTGTCTGAAAAAAATCAGTGTCCTCGGTCGCCATCTTGTGGCAGTATGAGTGAAGAGGAGTAAAAAGTTTTCACAGAATTTGTGGAAGCACCCTCGCCCATTCACTCACTCACTGAATCGCTTAATCCCACAAGGGCCCCAGGGAGGCTAGAGCCTAGCTCAGCGAGCATATTGGGTGAAGACGGGGTACACCCGGAACAGCGTACCAGACCATCGTATGTCAACATCTATTCATACTTATACCTAGGTCCCCAGAACAGTCAATTATCCTAATTTACATGTCTTTGGACTATGAGAGGAGATGAGAGAGCCTGGAGAAAACCCACCCAAGCACTGGGAGAACATGCAAACCTGTGAAATCGAACCTTGCTGTGAAGTGGGTGGACTAACCACTAAACAACAGAGCCACCCTGTAGGGATACATTTTATTTTCTGCAGCCACTTAATTAGGGCCACAGGGAGGCTGGTGCCCATGCAGCTGACTCCGGGTGAGGGCAGAGTACACCCTGGACGGCTCGCCATGCCATTGCAGGGTGGAAACACACTGACGGCTATGCAGCTACTCTTGTCGAAAGTTAGCAATGGTTCTTTTACATGAACCTCTCACCATAGACAGTGAGAAACATGGCCGGCCTTTGATAACCCAGTTAGCTGCACTGGGGGGACAGTGACAACCTGTGGTGAGTGGGGCTTGAACCTCCAACCTGAGGATCAGTGATCCAGCACCTTTACCACCAGGCCACCATTGTCCTGTCACGATACTATGAACATAAAATCATACATATGAATATGATTAAAGGTGGTGATGGATCTAAAAATATATAGAACAGTAAGATATAAGAAAATATTTGGCAACTGCTCGGTATCTAAAGTGGATGAAGTTCAGTTCCTAAGAGTAAACAATGACAAATGTGCAGTCAGAAAATGTGATTGCAAAACAATACAAAATATAAGAAAATATACAGTGACAGTGTACAGCTGTTGTGTAGTGTCTGGGCAGTCCTCTGTTAGACATTCATTCATTCATTCATTTTATGAACCACTTAATCCTAATTATGGTCACGGTGAGGCTGGCGCCCATCTCAGCCGACTCTGGGCGAGGGCCCTCTGTTAGACAATAAGCAGGTGAAGTAGGAGTACAAATCAATAAATTTGATGTAGAAGTATACAGTACATGATATGTCATAAATATGATAAATGTAGAGAAGAGTGAAGACAGTCCTGAGCAGCAATGAAGTGATAATGATGCCCTCTGAGATATTGAAACATACCCACAAATGACAGAAACATAAATCTTACTCGCTTATCTCACTTACTTACCGAAACCCTTATTTCTACTACTACCAGGGTTCTTAGGAGGCTTTGGACTGTGGAAGGACACCAGAAGTGGTAGGCTACCCAAAAGAAATCCGCACAAACACAGGGAGCACATAAACACAAAACACCTGATCCAGGGAATTGAACCCAGGACCTTCTTACTGTGAGCTGTGGGTCTGCTTATGTCCTATAGACAAGCAAATTGTCAGGGTGAGCAAGTGCTACAATGTCCTGAAGTTACATCTATTTTTTTCAAGCTGAGATTACCAGGTAGCCAAAGCCTATATTATATATGAAAATATTATGTGATAAAATATGACATTGTTCACAAGCGCTACATAAATTCACCACAAGATGGCGCGCCGACATGCTGCCAAATACAAAAGACGAAAGTACCCATGTACAGTACTGTATACCTGTATGATTTTAGAGAAGGTAGGCCTACATTAATGAAATCTGGATATCTATCATTATTTAGTCTTCAGTTCATCATGAGGTGCATCCCTGCATCCATTTTTCCTTCTGTCCAAAAATTCTTATATCCATCCATCTCAAACCACCACACACACACACACACACTGAAACCCAATCAAGCTTGTGGCAGTTACCTGAACTCATGATTCAGTCCATGTATAATTGATTTGCTCAGTGATCCACTGGCATATAGAGAAGCAACCTGACTCCAGTGACCCGTCTGCAAAACATAGGACAGCATCGACACCTGCAACGTCAAAAAGTTGGGTTTTACAGGTAGGGAAGCTAGTGACATTCTTCCTGTATCATTTCTGAATGTGTAATTACAGCCAGATATTAATTGTTGGTAATTTTCTGAGATTCTAGAATTCAAAATATCTTGATAAACATCACGGTTGTATAATTTTGTGTAATACTAAATATTCCGTGCAGGCTCTGTATTAGGGATGGAATATTCATGTAGATGATGCAATGCATGAAATTATACAGGTGTGTAATTAAGCTTTGCCATTTTAGATGAGACTATTTTCCACGCTACCGAAAATAAACTTTTATTTAGTCCCATGTCAGCAATTTCAAGTGAACAGCCTATCAATTACCGCTTGCTTTTAAAATGGAACAGTTGGACCCTTGCTGCTGTGTTGAACCGGTGACCCGCCGCTCTAGAGACATTGTATTTATAGTACTGTATATGTAATGTGGTGTGAAGGTAATGCTCAGGGAACATGAGTGAACAAAGACAGCGAGCCCTGTCCACGTCAGGTGAGGCTCTGTACCAGGTGCTCGGCCTTGACAAGAACTGCACCCATGATGACATCAAGAAATCATACAGGTGGGTTTGAAGGTCTCTCGCTGTGTAGGATCTTTCTGATTAAGTACATGACTTCTGAAAATGAGATCTTCTGGTGTCGCTGATGGTAAACAAGTAACTCAAATAGCTGTTTGTTCTTGGATGGGCTTGTGTTTAATCTGATGGATGAAAAAAAAGGTCGTTTTGAAATATGTACATACTGTACTTGATTATATTTCATGAAAACAAAATGAGGCTGATATGCTGCTGGTTGGCTCGTGAACCTTGTTTTTTTTCCCCCCCACTACAAATATTAAGCCATAGACATTTATCTATGATTAAGAACTTCATAATGATGATCATGACACCCAAACCATTTTTTCCCACACTCACATATTACCGTAGACACAAAAAGAGGAATTTTTGGGAATCATTCAGACATGCTAACCAAGTACATCAAGTTGCACATGGCTACCCTGCACTTCATCTAAAAATATCCCCAGCAATAAAACACTGATATAACAAATGGGGCAATGCCATCAATTCAATAACATCAGTTCATGTCAAACCCAGAGTGGTGCTCTAACAATTACAGAGATTTAAGTGCACTAATTCATGCTGCCTTTAAGAGCAATTTGGATATTAAAGCTTTTTAATTGCACTTGCTTGTGCTTAATGAAAATGTCGTCAAAGTAAGTCTTTCTGAGGCCGTCAGCTTAATCAAAATTTAATGAGCATGTGTGTGTTCGTGTTGGGTCCATTATAAAAAGTTGATGAGAAATGACAAATTTTAGTGCAGCGCTGAAAAGTAAATTATATAAACAGAGCTGTGTTTATTTAAAGCTTTTATACAAGTAGTGCTTCAAGTGTGGGCAATGGATGAGTCTAAACTTTATGCTTTTATATAAATTTTATTTTGTTTGGAGAGTCTCTCTCTCTTTCTCTCGCTCGCTCTCTCTCTCTCTCTCTCTCTCGTTCGCTCTCTCTCTCTCTCAGTGTGACATTGTCACCTGATGATTTTAGCTTCCAACAAGACCATTTGGAAAGCACAAACTGCCTTCTGGCCCAGAAATACCCTATACGAGTCAAAACCTCAAAAACAGTCCTATCTCACTATGTTTAAGAATTCTTTATTTAAAAAAAAAAAAAAAAAAAAAAAAAGCCTGGATTTAAAATGTTATCCAGATCCTCTCCAAACTCGAATCTTCTATGTCCAAAGCCACACCTCTGGTAGACATTTTATGCACATAACTTCACTTCACTTATCCCTTAACGTCCGAGGATGTCGTTGGGGCGCCTTCATGGCGAGACTTGGGCTGATTTGGCCTGGCGGAGCCCATCCCTCTCCAGGTTGTAGAAATACGCTGACGGCTCTGCAGCCTACTCTTTACGAAAGTCAGCAATGGTTCTTTTACATGAACTTCTCACCATCGACAGTGAGAGACATGGCCAGCCTTTGATAACCCAGTTAGCTGCATTGGGGGGGCAGTGACAACCCTGTGGGGACTCGAACTCCCAACCTTAGGATCAGCGATCCTGCACCCTATCCACTAGACCACCACTGCCCCATACATATAACTTATTTTGCTAAGAAAAGAATACAGTAAATAAATATCAGATGGTACACAATACCCCGGGGCAGTGGTGGTCTAGTGGTATAGGGTGCTGGATCGCTGATCCAAAAGGTTGGGGGTTCGAGTCCCACTCTCCACAAGGTTGTCACTGTCCCCCCCAGTGTGGCTAACTGGGTTATCAAAGGCGGGCCATGTCTGTCACTGTCTATGGTGTGAGGCATGTAAAAGAACCATTGCTGACTTTCGTAAAGAGTAGCTGCAAAGTCGTCAGCGTGTTTCTGTCCCTTGCTAAAAGGGTTGTGACAGGAAGGGCATCCGACATAAAAACCTCTGCCAAATCAAACGTGCGAATCAAGATGATTCGCTCTGGCGACTCCCAAGTAGAAAGGAAAAAGCCAAAAGGAAGACATGGTACACAAGTACCCCCCCCCCCCCCCGTTGGGCAAGGGGAGTGGTGGCCTAGTGGTATAGGGTGCTGGATCACTGATCCAATGGTTGGGGGTTCGAGTCCCACTCTCCACAACGTTGTCACTGTGTGTGTGTGTGTGTGTGTGTGTGTGTGTATGTGTGTGGACCCCCCCCGTTGCTAACTGGGTTATCAAAGGCCAGCCATGTCTCTCACTGTCTATGGTGTGAGGTGTAAAATAACCATTGCTGACTTTTGACAAGAGTAGCTGCAAATTCGTCGGGATGTTTCTGCCCTGTAATGGCCTGGTAAGCTGTCCAGGGTGTATTCTGCCCTCGCCTGGAGTTGGCTGGGATGGGTGCCAGCCTCCCCGTGACCCTAATTAAGATTCAGCAGTTACAGAAAATGAACTGAACTGAACTCCCATTGGGCTGATTGCAATACAACACTTCCAAGAAATCATCTAATGTTACAATTCTCAATGTTTCACTTTTTTCAAAATTCCCGAATCCAGAATTTGATCCAGATCATCTCCAAAATCAAACGGAGTATTTTTTAACCCAACTAATGTAATTCACACGCAACTTTTTGTGTAACCCTGCAAATAACAAACACACAAAACATATGCTCCTCTGCAGAGGTTCGCTAACATTTGCACACATAGACGCTGTGTAAAGTTAGTAAGAACATAACAGGATGATTCTAACATTGGAAAGTTTAGCGACACGCTGCTTTCACAGTCTGAGCTCAGTGTACACACAATAAAGTCTTAAATGTAAAAAATGAACAAAAAGGAAAAATAATTTCTGATTACTGATCATGGGTCTGCCTGATGCTGAGATCCAACATTGAAGTCACATGATAATAATCACTTTTATTGCAGTGAAGCTTTTTGATCGTTGCTTCTGCTTATGTAATATAATAAAGCAAATCGAAGTGGTCTGATATATTGATTCTGTCACCACAGAATAAAAAAGGCAACACTCACTTCATATGTTCCCAAATATTTCTGTCTGACCTCTAACCCCACCAGATCTCACACAATGGCTTCTTAAATTCAGTCTGAAGGCTGACAGGGCCACGCGGCACAACCATTCTGCTTTTGGTCCTCGTTGATATTTTCCTATAAATTATAGTTTTGGTTTACTGTTCATTTTCTTGATATTTTTTAGAAAAACTAAAATACAATTAATTCATGCACAAACTGTACGGGGGTACAAATTTTTGCACAGAGGTCTCACAAATTTGAAGTCATTTCCTCAATCCTGTAGCTCATTTTTAGGTGAAATTGTGCACGTGTTAAGAGTACACTTAAAGTTTTTTTTTTTTTTTTTCCGTCATAGAAAGCTCGCATTAAAATATCACCCAGACAAGAACCCGGAGAACCCTGATGCTGCCGAAAAGTTCAAGGAGCTCAACAATGCACACTCGGTCCTCTCAGACATCACGAAACGAAATATCTATGACAAATATGGTTCGTTGGGGCTATACGTGGCCCAGCAGTTTGGAGAGGAGAACGTGAACACTTATTTTATGCTCTCCAGTTGGTGGGCCAAGGTGAGATTTCCAGCATAGCACAGATAGATATATTCTGGTCCTGTTTAGTGATGAGCATGCTGTACCTTTATCAACATTTTACTGTGTGTGTGTGTGTGTGTGTGTGTGTGTGTGTGTGTGGGTGTGTAAAATCGTCAACAGGGGCTGTTTGCCATCTGTGGCTTGCTGACAGGTTGCTATTTCTGCTGCTGTCTGTGTTGCTGCTTCAACTGCTGCTGTGGGAAGTGTAAGCCCCACACTCCCGGAGAGGAAGACCCTGAGTGCTATGTATCTCCTGAAGACCTAGAAGAGCAGATCCGCACAGACTCAGAAAGAGGTGAGCTCACACATGCGAAGACAAATCATTGTCTGGGCGTCTTAAAACGTTTATTTCTAGGTGTATAAGCAGTGCTGGATGTAGTTGTGTGTAAAGGACATATGTGACTCATCATCGCAAAATGAGTTTGTAGGTACTAAAATAACTTTTGGAGTTATACACATATCTAAATAGAGAGAGGATGGCTTTAAAATTTTACAGCATTTTTAAAAAAAATCACAAAACAGACCCCTAAGACATGAGAAAACAACAGAGGAATCAGTCTCCCTTGCCCGGACGCGGGTCACCGGGGTTCCCTCCTGGAGCCAGGCCCAGGGGAGGGGCTCGAAGGCGAGCGCCTGGTGGTCGGGCTTATGCCCATGGAGCCTGGCCGGGCCCAGCCCGAAAAGGAGACATGGGTCCGCCCTCCCATGGACCCACCACCCGTGGGAGGAGTTTTAGGGGTCGGGTGCAGTGTGAGTTGGGTGGCAGCCGAAGGCATGGGTTCTGTCGGACTGATCCTCGGCTGCTTACTCTGACCTTCGGGACATGGAATGTCACCTCTCTGGCGGGAAAGGAGCCCGATTTGGTGCGTGAGGTGGAGAGATACCGACTAGATATAGTCGGGCTCACCTCAACGCATAGCTTGGGCTCTGGAACCATCCATCTCGAAAGAGGCTGGACCTTCTTCTATTCTGGAGTTGCTCATGGGGAGAGGCGGCGAGCCGGTGTGGGTATTCTTGTTGCCCCCGTCTCGGTGCCCAAATGTTGGGGTTCTCCCGGTTGACGAAAGGGTAGCTTCCCTCCGTCTTCGGGTGGGGGCGGGTCCTGACTGTTATTTGTGCTTATGCACCAAATGACAGTTCAGAGTACCCACCCTTTTGGAGTCTTTGGGGTGTTGGAGACCGCTCCCTCGGGAGACTCGCTCGTTGTCTTGGGAGACTTCAATGCCCATGTGGGCAACGATAGTGTGACCTGGAAGGGTGTGATCGGTAGGTACGGCCTCTCCAGTCTGAATCCGAATGGTGTGTCGTTGTTGGACTTCTGTGCTCGTCATAGTTTGTCTATCCACGAACACCATGTTCGAACATAAGGGTGTCCATAAGTGCACTTGGCACCAGGACACCTAGGTCGCAGTTCGATGATTGACTTTGTAGTCGTGTCATCGGACTTGCGACCATATGTTCTGGACACTTTCGGGTGAAGAGAGGAGCTGAGCTGTCTACCGATCACTACCTGGTGGTGAGTTGGCTTCGTGGTGTGGGAGGTTGCCTTCCAGACCTGGCAGGCCCAAGCGTGTAATCAGGGTCTGCTGGGAACGTTTGGCGGAGCCCCTGTCCGAGAGGCCTTTAACTCCCACCTCCGGCAGAGCTACAACCCCGTTCCGGAGGAGGCGGGGCACATGGAATCTGAATGGGCCATGTTTCGTGCCTCCATTGCTGAGGCGGCAGCCCATAGCTGTGGCCGTAAGGGCGTCGGTGTTTGTCGTGGCGGTAATCCCGAACCGGTGGTGGACACCTGCGGTGAAGGGGGCCGTCCAGCTGAAGAAGGAGGCCTATCGGGTTTTATTAGCCTGTGGGACTCCTGAGGCAGCAAACGGGTACCGGCAGGCCAAACGTGCTGCAGCCGAGGCTGTCGCAGATGCAAAATCTCGGGCGTGGGAGGAGTTCGGTGAGGGCCTGGAGAGTGATTATCGGTTGGCCTCAAAAAGGTTCTGGGCCACCATCCGACGCCTCAGGAGGGAAAAGCAGTTCTTCACAAACACTGTTTACGGTGGAGGTGGAGAGCTGCTTACCTTGACTGGGGATGTTGTTGAGAGGTGGAGGGAATACTTTGAGGACCTTCTCAATCCCACCAACACGCCCTCCGTGGAAGAGGAAGACCCTGGGGGTGAGGGTGAGGGTCCGCCCATCACTCGAGTGGAGGTCACTGCGCTTGTCAAAAGCTCCTCGGTGGTCGAGCTCTGGGGTTGGACGAGATCCGCCCGCAATACCTCAGGACTCTGGATGTTGTAGGACTGTCTTGGTTGACACGGCCCTGCAACATCGCATGGTCATCGGGGCTGTACCTCTGGATTGGCAAACTGGGGTGGTGGTCCCAATTTTTAAGAAGGGGACCGGAGGGTGTGTTCCAATTATCGGGGAATTACACTCCTCAGCCTACCTGGTAAAGTCTATGCAGGGGTACTAGAGAGGAGGATCCGACCGATAGTCGAACCTCGGATTCAGGAGGAACAATGTGGTTTTCGTCCTGGCCGCAGCACTCTTGACCAACTCTATACGCTCCACAGGATTCTGGAGGGGGCATGGGAGTTTGCCCAATCTGTCCACATGTGCTTTGTGGATTTGGAGAAGGCTTTCGACCGTGTCCCTCGAAAGATCTTGTGGGGCGAGCTCGGAGAGTACGGCGTTCGGGATCCGTTGCTACGAGCTATTCGGTCGCTGTATCACCGGAGCCAGAGTTTGGTCCGTATTGGTAACAGCAGCTCGGATTCGTTTCCGGTGGGAGTTGGAGTCCGCCAAGGCTGTCCTTTGTCACCGATTCTGTTCATAATTTTTATGGACAGAATTTCTAGGCGCAGTCGAGGCGATGAGGGGTTCTGGTTCGTGGCCATCGGATATCATCTCTGCTTTTTGCGGATGATGTTGTCCTTTGGCTTCATCAAGTCGGGCCTCCAGCTCTCATTGGAGCGATTCGCAGCTGAGTGCGAAGCAGCCGGGATGAAGATCAGTACCTCCAAGTCTGAGGCCATGGTTCTCAGTCGGACAATGGTGGAATGCACCCTCTGGGTCGGGGATGAGGTCCTGCCCCAAGTGGAGGAGTTTAAGTATCTTGGGGTCTTGTTTACGAGTGAGGGAAGGATGGAGCGAGAGATCGACAGACGGATCGCTGCAGCCTCTGCTGTTAAGCGGTGCCTGTACCGGTCCGTCGTGGTGAAAAAGGAGCTGAGCCGCAAGGCGAAGCTCTCAATTTACCAGTCGATCTACGTTCCAACCCTCACCTATGGTCACGAGCTTTGGGTAATGACCGAAAGAACAAGATCACGGATACAAGCGGCTGAAATGAGCTTCCTTCGCCGGGTGGCGGGGTTCTCCCTTAGAGATAGGGTGAGAAGCTCCGCCATCCGGGGAGAGCTCGGAGTAGATCCGCTGCTCCTCCGCATTGAGAGGGGCCAGTTGAGGTGGCTCGGGCATCTGGTTAGAATGCCCCCCGGACGCCTCCCTGGTGTGGTGTTTCGGGCATGTCCAACCGGGAAGAGACCCCGGGGTCGACCTAGAACACGCTGGAGGGACTATGTCTCTCGGCTTGTCTGGGACCGCCTCGGTGTCCCCCCGGGAGAGTTGGAGGAAGTGGCTCGGGAGAGGGATGTCTGGACCTCTTTGCTAAGGTTGCTGCCCCCGCGACCCGACCCCGGACTAAGCGGAAGAAGATGAGATGAGATGAGATGAGACAAAATGCTACCATTACTCATTCATTCAATATCTGAACAAATTAATCCAAATTAGGGTGGTGGGGAGCCTGGTGCCTATCTCAACCGACTCTGGGCGATGTGGGGTATACCCTGGACAGCTTGCCAGGCCTTCGCAGGACTGTGACCATTATGATTAGATAAAAAAATAATATAAATGCATTCTTCTTGTTGTTTTAAATTTTAATCTAGACATATCACTTATTTATTGCATTCATACATTCATTCATTTTCATAACTGC
Source organism: Plotosus lineatus (assembly GCA_024760905.1). Taxonomy (NCBI): domain Eukaryota; kingdom Metazoa; phylum Chordata; class Actinopteri; order Siluriformes; family Plotosidae; genus Plotosus; species Plotosus lineatus. The sequence continues at coordinate 22,310,051 of CM045734.1, read as the reverse complement.
TTATCCCATTATGGTCCTAAAGAGGCTGGAGTCTATTTTGACCATCTCTGAGATAGGGTCTAACTGGGCTCACAGCTCGCTAGTCCACTCTAAGGCCAAAACACACAAAACCATTCACACTCAAACTTAGAGGCAACTTGGATAGCCAATTATCTGTCGCCAAGCCCAGAACTTGAGCCCAGGACCCGCAGTTCTCATGGTAACCTATATCTTTAAAAAATGATTTAGTGAAACCTTGACACCTGTTTGACAAGATGATCAATAAATTTCAAGCATTGAAGCATTGTCAGTGTGTTCCCTGCAGAAGTCTTTCATAACAGGGGCCAGAACGCAAAGCTTAAAATACACAATTTATCCAACACCCAGAAATCCTGTTAGTGACAATAAATAGACGACATACTTCTCAGCCAGATGTTTGGATATAAACCGTTTTCTTTGCGCCAGTTCACAGTAGGAGGTTTTTTCAAGGCCCTCACAAAGCTGATAATTACTGCCTCTGAGTCATTTCTTCGAGCGAGTTTGCATATCGGGTTATTTTTACTTATCACACGATAATCAGAGGCAATGTGTTCATGCCTGGCCTTTGGGAAAATATCAGCAGTATCAGTAGACACAAAAACCTGTCTGATTTACTTTAATGTCTGCCGAGTTCTTGATGTCAAAAAAACAATCAGGTGATTCAGACTAGTCAGAAAATCACACACACACACACACACACACACACACACACACACACACACACACACACACACACACACACATATATATATATATATATATATATATATATATATATATATATATATATATATATATATATATATATATATATATATGAAGACAAGCTGTACATGGTGTACCCTGCCCTCGCCTAGAGTTGGCTGTGATGGGCGCCAGCCTCCTCGTGACCCTAATTATGGTTAAGCAGTTCAGAAAATGAATGAATGCTATATAAACGCACATGTATGTTTTCATTTACTTCCGTGCTCATGTAATGTTGCAGCGTTTGAAACTTTCTGGATGGTGCATATTTAATAATCTCACCAGGGTTCACTTCAAACTGGGGCCAAAGTCCTCTTTTGTCCTTAAACTGGACTAGAAACACATTTTTTCTGCAGGAAACCCAAATACAGTCCACATTCTAATGTGACCCTGCATGAGAGGCAGCACTCATTTTGCTTTATGATGATGGCCCTCACTTACCAGTGTGTGTGTGTGTGTGTGTGTGTGTGTGTGTGTGTGTGTGTGTGTGTGTGTGTGTGTGTGTGTGTGTGTGTGTATCCATCCAGATGGTAATACTCCTGTAATGCATCAGCCAACTAATGCGAGTGAGAAGACCCAGCTAATTGGGGACGGACACCGGACATACACTTGAGAGTATCTTCATGAGCAATATTTTTAATATATTTACTGATATGTTGATTTGCTTCTGCTTTGAATAGCTTTAAACACACACACACACACACACACACACACACACACACACATCTTCTAATGTTAACCCTTGATTGTAATGGAGATGGAAAATGTATATGATGAATATGTATTCATGTTTAATGAATTAACATATCTTAAACATGAACGTTTTTCACCCGATGTTGTTTGTACATATCTTATAATGAACTCTTACAATTTTTTTCTGCAGATAACATGACTTACTGTAATGTAATATAGCTCTTATGTTTAGTGTATTAAGAATAAAAGAATGTTTTCACACGAGTAGGACATTTTACACACACACACACACATATACACACTATGCTATGCTATATCTGATCCCCCCACACACACACACACAGCACTACCAACTCAACATCACGCTGTACAGGGAGGAACCACCACTCAAATAAATATCTACTGTCCTCAGCAGCATTACTACCGAGATCCTCTTCTCTTGAAGTACATTATGCATAGTAATAGATTTGTGCATGTAAAATGCAAAAAAGGCCATTCACTTGATCATCACATATACGTTGGCTTGTTAAGCTTCTCATCACAGCCAAAACTCCATTATTCCAGGAAGATGTTTCTACATATTTCATAACACAGCTCTGACCTGAGGAGGAATAGACTAAATTTGCATCTCGGCTCGCGCACGGCATCATGGGATCTCGGCTACCAAACGTGGCGGAAGTAAACCTTGACGTGGATGAGAACTGCACTATCGATATGTTTAATTTATGGAAAGTTCCCGACCTTCGAGTGTATTGTATACATAGGGGTCTTCCCAGTTGTTCCCGCAAAGCGTAAAGATGAACTTGTTGCGCTTGCATTTGCGGCAACGTTACAAAAGGAATCTAAACAAATCCAACGTGACTATGCCAGCTTGTTGACATTTGAAGTGGATGAGGAAAGCATGACAATTCCTGACCTCTTGGGACTTGAAGACGGCTGGGAGACAGAAAATGACGCCTTATTGAAGTGGCCTCCGTGTATATACGCTGACATAGCGGATTTTTAGTTAATGAAGGACTAGGCACCCCTATTAGCGCGACTTCGTAATGACTACAAAGAAGTTTGACAGCTGTCACCGAGTGATCTGACAGCTCTTGTTTGTCTATTTTACAAATTAACATAACAGTAATTTTCAAGATCTAAGTCTATGACAGTGGTTCCCAACCTGGGTTCGATCGAACCCTAGGGGTTCGGTGAGTCGGTCTCAGGGGTTCGGCGGAGCCTCTGCCACGGAGGTCAGGAGACACCCGACTCATCATGTCAATTAGTGATGACATGCCCCGCTTGGCCATCACTGGCTGCAGATGATCACATTACATTGCTTGGCCAATCAGTGCCGCGGGGAATTTAGCCCGCTCAGTCATCAATGTGTGAAGTCGTGAAATTTTTTTCGGAATATTTTAATCCATACTAACTATGTCAAGCAAATAAAGAAAGTGGTTGGACGAATATGTACAACATGGATTCACATGCATCACGGAACGTGATGGGACTCAGCATCCTATCTGAATGATTTGCAGTGCCAAGTTGAGCAACTCTAGTTTCTCACAAGCAAAACTAAAGGAACACTTCGTGAAACTGCATGGAGATGGGAATACAAGAACACAACAGTACCTGTGTCTTGAATTTGTAAAAAAATCATATTTTTATTTTTCACTGATGAAGGGTTCGGTGAATGTGCATATGAAACTGGTGGGGTTCGGTACCTCCAACAAGGTTAAGAACCACTGCTCTATGATATTTAATGATTACAGCATCGCCAATTTTTATGGTAATTTAACAGGTAAATAAACGGTAATATAGTCTATAGGGTTTATGAATTCGAATAAAGAACACTTTAATAATAAACTTACTGCTTTAATCCAACGTTTGCGTCCCTCCGGATCCTTCAGCTTGGTAGGGAATGTAAATAATGTGAATGGCGGCGGACATGTACACGTGTTAATCCCAAATTTGCAGGCATGTATACTGCAAATTTCCTTTTTCCAACGCTCGAGATGATAAATGCCATTCCCACAGTTCCGTACGGCACAATGCGCACCTGGCGTATCGATACATGTAATTTAAGGCTTAAGGTAGAACGTTTGGTAGCAGTGACGCTTGGACCAGCTGTTGGGTCACGTTCCCCGCACATACACAGTCGTAATGCGAATTTAGTCTATTGACCATTGTATATCTATATTCATTATACTGACATTTTTTGTCGGCAATGATCCAGGAAGCTGTTCATGGTGTGCTTTTGTCCAGTGTTGTCTGAGAAAGGTACAGCATCCCCGTGAACCCAGTAATAGGATAGAGTGGGTCGGAAAATGAGTGTGGGAGTGAGAGTGATATTGTTGTTGCCAAATTCACAAGTTAAAAAAGCATATTGACTCCTTTCAGCCAGACTGTAACCAGCATCTTAACGATGAGTGTGTAACCTCTGCATTGATCAAATAAGCCAAAACCCGAGAGCAAAAGTTAAATTGTGCCCGCTTGACCCTTTTCATTTCAGCAATATCAGCTGCCTCCTTTCAAAAATACAAGCTGACATGCCTGCCATGAACGTAGGGTACAGCACTGGTGGTGCATCCTACTGCCAGTTGACAGATGAAATGCCAGATGTCTAAGCGGATGATGATCCGCCAATCCACTGTATGTGGCCTTAAGCTCTGACTATCCCGCCTTCTCACAGCATCCACTGTCCACATAAAGGCTGGGGTTAAACTCCAACATTCTGTTCCAAATTAAAACACCCCAGTCATTGGAGGATAGTCACACAGCACAGCACGTCGAAATCTTATTTCTACAGATGGCTGTGATATACTGTTTCCTGTCGTAAATTACGAGAGTACTGGTATTGGTCATCCTTACAGCATAGCTTGTGCTTAATATAGTTTGATTAAATGATACAGAACTTATTTTGACAGAGATGATCATAAAGAACACTACACTGGGCAATTGTATACAGTACTGTGGATTATGGAGTGGGGCCAGTGGCGTAGTGGTTAGGGTACTGCGCTGATGATTGGGCGGTTGTTTTCAAATCCCAGTTAGACCCCCACTATGCTAAGACCCCTGGGCAAGGTTTTAACCACAAGTGTGCCTCTGTTCACCCAGCAGTATAAACGGGACCAGTAAAATTATACTGGGAAGGTAACCTGTGATGGACTAGCGTCCCATCCAGGAGGAATTGAACTCCTAGTTGTTTCACGCTATAGAAACCGGGGATAAGCACCGGCCTGATGAGCCACTAGGCTCGGGTGTAAAAAACCCAATAGACTTTACCTTTACTGTAGATTACAAGCGGTCACTGAAACAATGTGGAACCACCATTGTATTCTGGAAGTGACGTGAACCTTTGGGCAGGGTTGTTGAGCGCAGATCCCTATGTTTGGCCTACTATAGTTATAGTTATCCAGACTGACTTGCAATTATGAAAAAATAACAATTTCAAACATAACGAAACATAAACTAAACGTAAACTAAACCAATCTCAGAATCACCACCACAGCATCTAACACCTTCTGTGTCATTTTTATAGTCTGTGGCGTATTTCTGAGGTTTTGTCTGTTTTTACCCATCAATCAATCAATCAATCAATCAATAAAAATGATGTGGTGTCAATTTTTGGTGACAGGTGCTGATGAGACACTTGCTGCCAATTATAAATTCTTCTCTGGATTGGTTGAACAAATAACACTCACATTTAGTTTTTTTCTCGATTTTCCAGAATTACTTATCATTACAAAAATACACTGCACAAAGATGTGGCGTCACCCAGCATATTGGAGAAACATGAATTGCTTTGGGGCTTTTCATATAAACAATCAACTTCACATTGGAAACAAATTCGTTGACCTGTGAGTGTGTGATCCACCCGGTGGTTTGTTTCACAAAAAAATCGACAAAAATGTGCACCGCCTAATGTTGAACCAATTTATTTGTTTCGTTGGCAAAAAAAAGAAAAGAAGAAGAATGCATGCAATATTACTTGCTTTAGATTAGTCAAGTTGAGAAGATTAAAAAAAAAATTTGACTCCTTCGAGCCGGATTCGAACCAGCGACCTAAGGATGACCGTTTAGCCACTACAGTCCTCCGCTCTACCAACTGAGCTATCGAAGGGTCTGGAGCCGAGTGAATTCCGTGGTATTAATAGTGTATAGATAGGATAGATCATGTATTGGCATTTCGAATTATATTGGATTGGTGATGTCGATATTGTTCTCCACTCAATTTGCTGTTATTGAAGGGGACGCTACTTTTCAGCTGTAAATATAGATCATGCTTCAGGTAACGGACGGCTAGCTCGTGTACCAAACTTATCCTAATTATTATCTCACTCGTTATCTCGCTGGTTTTATCTTATTTATTATCTCACTTATCCCACGGATCAATTCCCTTACTTAAATCAGACTATAAAATTGTCAGCACGAGGTTTTCGGTGAGTGTCCTACACTTTCATTAGGAGAATACTCGGCTGCGGTTGTAACGGGGAATTAGCTCAAATGGTAGAGCGCTCGCTTAGCATGCGAGAGGTAGCGGGATCGATGCCCGCATTCTCCAGGACACGTTTTATTTTTCTTGTTTCACTTCGATTTAATTCGAGTTTCGATACGAGTCTGTACATTGTGCACTACCGATGTACTTGTAAACCTTGAAGTTTATACAATCCGCTGCGACATTTCTGCATCACCTTCATCCATGTCCTGCGTTTCTAATTCTGATGGCTTTGCTCAAGAGCCCAACTTCGCCTGGCATGCATATATGGTAAACAAAACATGGCAACTGACGTGACGGTTTCTAAAAACAGCTCAGGGTGACAGTCACAGGTCTGTGTGTGGGGTCAGCAACACACAGTCAGGAAACCACGACGCCATATACAGTGAGATCGATTATTATATAAACGGAAAAGATTACTGCGTGTAAATTAGTTATCTTAAAAAAAAAAAAAAAAAAAAAAAAAAACCAAGCATGGACATTTTGGAGAAGCAGCTGATTTGTCCAATTTGCCTGGAAATCTTTACAAAACCCGTCGTGATTCTGCCATGCCAACACAATCTCTGCCGGAAATGTGCCAATGATATATTTCAGGTATTTACTATCTATGTATGTATGTATGTATGTATGTATGTGTCAATCAATAAACCAATCAATCAATCAATCTATCAATCAATCAATCAATCAATCTATCTATCTATCTATCTATCTATCTATCTATCTATCTGTCTGTCTGTCTATCTGTCTATCTATATATCTATCTATTTGTGTTGGGTAACTCTGAGAAAATGCAGTACAGTATTTATGTTTTATTATTTAAAGTGTTTATTTTGTGATATACAGTACTGAATTATATAGGCATCTATCAGTAACCATTCATGTGATTGTTACTCATATCTCATCGAACAACAGGCTGTTTTATTCCCACCCACCCTTGACTTTTGGTACAATTTAACTCTGTTTCATATTTCATAAAGTTACTTTAAATATAAACCTGGAATAATATTCTATTGAACCATTCTTTTATGATGATGATGATGATAACGCACGCCTCTGTTCGCTAAACGATCACAGGGATGCACAGGCCTCAGACAAAAGAAAAAGGGGCTTCCGAAGTCTTTCCTAACATGGTATTACAAAGGAAGTTCATGAATTCTGGATTGGACATAAAACGTAACACCTTATTGTCTAAAATTAACAGTCTGGGGACAAAAACCGTTAAATATAAAACAGGATAAAATACAAACATAATTTATTTGTGCGATAAGTCACATCTGATTTAGTGTCACCCTTAAACACAGAGAAAACGAAGCAAAATCTGAGACTTTTTTCTTTCATTTTTAAAAAAAATCTTTTATTGATTTTTTGTAAACATGGACCAAAAAGCTACATCATAAATATCATCTTGGTCAAAGAAGTTGTGACTGATAATTAATTATGAGTATCTGAGTATAAAATACACAGAAACGCCACAATCTGATTGGTTAATAGTGAAGCTCCTGTTCAGAGCGAAACAGGGAAATGGGAAATGGCTTTGGATATTTGACTCATCCTCTCGGGTGTCTGCACATGCCCACCACAGGAAAACAAAAAATCATCAATCAATATCATGTCACTGAATTGATACTAATTGGCTGTCAATTTAATTTGGCTATCACTGACTTTCACAATGATAGGCATCAATAGAAAAACAAAACAAAACAAACAAACAACCAAAAAAGGATTTACAGCAATTAAAATATCGAAAATGAAACCTAAAAAAATAGAGGCGCATAAATCACCACTTAGACTCACACAATAAAAAAACACAATCTAACTCAGGTAGGCAGATGGACTTGCAGGTAAATAAATACAGTACTGTATTTGTGGAGCAAACGCCGAAATCAGAAGCTTGACAGAACATGAACTCCTTCAGCGTATAATGTATGAAAAACTGAAATCAGAAAGGCATTACAGAAGTAAAACCCAGAGACACCTATCAAGAGACATCTATCAGAGGCTCTGTTTTTGCAGAATAGCCCACCTGAATTATTCATTATATGTGATATATTAGATGTTATCCCAAGTGGATAGTGCTTGAATTAAAATGGGTGATAAACATGTTTCATCATTTTATCATGGCTGAAAAAACTTCGTTGTCACAGTCACTTGGTACAGAGGGTGTCATCATCATCATCATCATCATTATCATCATCATCATCATCATCATCATCAAACTTAAAAATGGAAAAATAAATCATGAATACAGTATTTCATTTTAGTTTGGGTTTTTTATGTTTTGTGTCTTATATACTAAATCTTTCTTAGCATTAATATATGCAGAGCTCACCTGCCCGAGTCATAGTGAAAATATGTACAACTAAATTAGTTTCCTTGTTATGTTCCCATTTAAAACAGTTATTCGCCTCAGGCTGGGTGAATGTCACTGAATTGAAAAGTAGCATCCACCGATCTGTCAACACCTAATTCTTCATTATTGTTTAGTTTCTACATTTGGATCAGATGTGTTATAAGTAGTACGAAAGAGAGAGAGAGAGAGAGAGAGAGAGAGAGAACTTCTAGTACCAGAATGTGTTTGTGATAACATTGAGAACATGAAATTGTGTAATACATAGTTACTGACCTTATTACTCCATGTAAACAGTCATCGAATCCATACCTTCCCACCAGAGGAGGGTCAGTGACCTCAGGTGGCCGTTTTAGATGTCCATCCTGTAGGCACGAGGTTGTTCTGGACCGCCATGGGGTTTACGGACTGCAGAGGAATCTTCTGGTGGAAAACATCATTGATATGTATAAACAAGAGTCCACAAGGTAATCATGTTTACATGTGCAGAACTAGAAAACCAGAGCAATAGCCTTACAGCTATTATTACAATCTATGTGAATAAATATAATATAACAATTCAATGCCTCTGTTTATCTCCTGGAAATACACCATGTTTCTGGAGGGGTGATGGGGTGGTGGTGGTGGTGGTGTTCGGTTTATATTCTTTTTTTTTTTATCGCTGTTTATTTTCATTTAGATCTGCCTGATGTGACTTTTAATGCAACATTTAAAAGAATATATGTATTTATTCCTCTGTCACTTTAGACACTTTGCTTTTAAGAAGAGAAATCCCTTGGGCTGGACATTTTAATCTGCTGTCGTTTTTCCACCTTTAACAACGCTTAACAATTTTTCCTTTTTTTGTTGAGTCAAACCCCCTTCCAGGTTCAGAGAGAATGTTTGCACTTGAGGAGGTTGAGCTGTGAAGGAAGTTGTCATGACACAGAGCCTGTGTTAACGCAAGAGCTCCATGACTGACAAATGAACTTAAATTTCTTTTTCTGGAACAGTGGGAAATAAATTATGAGGAATTTAGCCCAGCTGATATACAGTGGTACCTCACCTTACGATAGTCCCAGCAAATGAAAAATCCAGGTTACGAAAAACATTTTCCAAAATTTTTTGTCTCTGTATATGAAATAAGTTCTCCTTACGAAACGCGTCAAATGCGCCATTCAAACATTCAAATGCGCCATTTAAACATTCAAACAATGTACAAGCTGCTTTCCCATCGACTATCTTCCAACATCCTGCCCCGCTGGCAGCCCATTGGCTAGGAGGGATGACACAGCTCCCTCCCATTGGCTATCTCCAAACACCCCCGCCCCGCTGGCCTCCAATTGGCTAGGAGGGATGACGCAGCTCCCTCCCATTGGCTATTATGGAGCTGCATCTCCCATAATGATTTTCATGTAAAGGACAGAGTTACTGTTGTTTCATGAGTTTTTTCTACGTCATTGGTGCTCGTTGTTTTATTTTTTGACTCAAGCTTTTAACCTTCCATAAACATTTGTAAGATTATAACTATGCTAAGAAGACATGGTCAACACATGCGCGCGCGCACACACACACACACACACACACACACACACACACACACACACACACACACACACACACACACACACCCGTGCGTGTGATTTCCGGTGCAAGTAAAAAGAAGAAGCGGGCTCGTGGCACGCGGGTGACTGATATCGCAAAGGAATATAGCCAAACCCGTCTACCATCGGTACAATATTGAAGCAGAAGGAGGTCTTAAATGGTATGCTTTTATAATTTTAAAGGGTTTAGGGGGTAGTATTGGAGGCCTTGGAACGAATAACACGTTTTACATGTAAAATGCGGTTCAATTTACGAAAAATCCAGGTTAAGAAAAAGGCTCTGGAACGGATTAATTTCGTAAGGTGAGGTACCACTGTATATATTGTTTCTTTCTCCTTGTGTCTTTGGCAGGGGATGACACACAAAAAATTCATGACATAGTCCCTTGTGCTAATCAAAGTTCCAAATGGACTTGTGTCTCCAAATAGAGACTGGTTTTACTCAAAGGCTTTGTCCTTTTCTGAAAATATGCTGTGATGGAACATTATGAACTTGACGTTAGAAAAAAAAAAGGCATTGCTTAAAATGGTGTTCTCATGTTGTACATATAAATATAATTTAAAATGTCAATTTTTTACTTTTTGAAGCTTTTCATTGTGATGTGGCTGTATGTTATGCTAGACTTAAATGTTGATAGACACTGTAAGTCTATTTCTTCACTGTATAATTGTGTTACTGTCAGTCAGTTTCTTCGTTGTTTCCCTTTATATACCTGATTTAGACACTGAGTGTTACCCATGGAATGAATCGTGGTCAGCATGTCCGCCTCACAGCCACAAGTGTGAGGCTTTGGTGTTTCTGTGTTGAGTATGCCCCTTTTGTGCTTGTAAGACTTTCCTCCAGCTACTCCAGGTTCCTTTTGCAGCCCAATGATATGCACATTAGGATAATCAGCTATTTCAAATTGCCTCAGGTATGAGTGTGAATCGTTGGCGATCTGTTTAGGCTGTACCCGACTTTCGCACAGTGTCAGATGAGATAGGCTCCAGCTTCCCTGCAACCTTAGTTCGGAAAATGAGTGAGTGATCGAGTGTGTATTAGCCGTGGGGGCTGATATCTTTCTGTTCGGTCTTTGCCGTTATAATCAGAAGTGAAGGAGGGTGTATATCTCTTCTGGTAGGATATTCCAGGGTGGTAACACCCGAGCTCTCTCACTTCATAAGTGAACTCACAAAATCACAAAAAAAGATTGACCTGACCTCTCTTTGACGTCGTCACGTAATGATTCAATCAGTGAGTGATGATGTGAGTCTTTAGGTCATTTGGCACACTGACAGGACACTGTGACAATGAGACAAAGGGCTAGTGGGACAAAGAGACTGGACACAGGCAGAGCGCCAGTAGTTGGTTTGGTAATTACATGGGATCACCCCACAATATTCTGCACTTTTCAAGGAAGGCTTTCCACTGGGCTTTGTCGAGGGCTTGTGATCATTTAGCTCCAGAAGTGTTAATGATGAGGTCATGTTTTATATCACAGCTTGTATCCGTGCTCTTGTTCTTTCGGTCACTACCCAAAGCTTAGGACCATAGGTGAGGGTTAGAATGTAGATTGACTGATAAATTGAGAGCTTTACCTTTTGGCTCAGCTCCCGGTTCTCCATAATAGGTTGTTACAGCAATACAGCAGATTCTGATCTGTCTGTCAATCTCCCATTCCATCCTTCCCTCACTTGTAAACAATACCCCGAGATACTTAAACTCCTCCACTTGGGGCAGGACCTTATTCCAGACCCTCAGGTTGCATTCCACCCCTTTTCTGGCTGAGAACCCTGTGGCATCAGACTTGGAGGTACTTATTCTAATTCTGGCAGCTTCACACTCAGCTGTGAATCGCTTCAGCTTGATGAAGCCAAAAGGAAACGTCATCTCAGCAAGCAGATCCTATAGCCACCAGATTTCATGAGATGTGCAGCTATGTTAAATATGACAAACACTGTGTCTAAAATCACTCACTGCTTACTTTATAGTGCACCATATTGTGAGTTTGCCATTGTATATGAATAGATGAGAGTAGACTTTATTGTTATGCATAGTGTATACAGGGACATTGCAGCTGCTCTCCTTATATTAAAGAAACCACGTCGAGACAAATTGACAAGTTTAGAGTATGAATGTGAAACTGCTAAAAGAAAAAAAAAAGAAATGTATGTATAAATATGTATATATGAAATAAAAGCAGAGCAGCTAAATCACAAAATTCCTTATGATGGAAGGCACAAAACAAATTCAGGCGTTCTAATATGAAAACATGAAAACAATGAAGTAAGACTTAAAATATGATAAATTAACTGATTATGCAGTAAAACAAATTAATCTTAGGCCTCAAGTCAGAGTCATACTCTAAACTTGTCAATAGTTATATATGATATATATATATATATATCAATATATATATATATCGACTCTAGTACGATTAGATAGTTTGGCAAATGAATGGATGAAATCTTAATTTTTAAACACAGTACTGTACTGTACTCTTTCTTAAGATATGAATTTCAGACAGATGGAACCGTCAGTGCCATCTGGTGGTGGACTCTTTTTTTTTTTTTTTTTTTTTTTTGACTAGTCAACCATGGAGTGTAAAAAATTGTTGCCTTTATAGATAATCTGCTTGCTTGAAACTTTGTCCAGCCCTGCTTGATATGGATTTTTCCCTCATTAACAAATATGGGGAAACGATATAGTTGTTTCTGGCAGCAGAAGCCTGCTGGTGCTTTCTGTAATGTTTCCTGCAGATGCTGTTTTATATTTTAGTCTTGATGGAGTGGAGTCAATGTAGAACACATTTGTATACTTTCAATTACCTAAACGTGAATTTATATATCATTATAATTTTCTACACATGGATTGTGCTGTGTGACTGTCTTTTCATCGAAGCAATATGTGTTAATTTCTTTAATGATATTCATAGTCTCAACAGTCCCTCCTCTTTCTGCCACCACGAAACCCATAATCACTTTATTATTCTCTTAATTATGCTATGATTAATACCTCAGTTCGTTTCTGATGCTGAAAGACTTCTCTGAGAAATCAGTCCACATTGGGGTGTGCAAACTCTGCATTTCTTATTAAGCAGACGACCTTTTGACATCCAAGTTCAATAAGTGTCTCGGTTCTATTCCACAGCAGCAGACCCGTTCCTGAGAGAACACACGATCAGCCAATGTGTGAGGTGCATGAGGATGAAAAGATCAACATCTACTGCTTGACCTGCAGCGTCCCTACCTGCTCTATGTGCAAGGTGTTCGGGTCTCACAAGGACTGTGAAGTAGCGCCTCTCAAAAGTGTATATCAAGTTCAGAAGGTACAAGAGCATTAGACACTGTCAAATTACAAAGAATGAAGTACATCTCAAGTATGGGATTAAAACAAGCTATCACTTAGATACATTATATATAGTTAGACCGGTGGCATGCTTGCGTAGTGGTTAGCATTTGTGTCTTCGAGCATTATAGGCCTAGATTTGTGTCCCAGGCACAACTAAGGAATTTCTGTGTGGAGTTTCCATGTTTTCCCATGACTGGGTCGGTTTCCTCTGGGTACTCTGGTTTCCTTCCACAGTCCAAAGACATTGCCTTTATTCTAATTAGCCGTTCTTGACTCACAAGAAAATACTAGGTTGAACCACACATTGAACTGGAGTTTTTTGTCAGCGGAGTTTGTACAGTGGAACCTCACCTTACCTTAGTTCCAACATCCGAAAAATTCAGGTTATGAAAAACATTTTCCTAAATTTTTTGTCTCTGGATACGAAACAAGTTCACGTTACGAAAGCGCTATCAAACAATGCTCTCCCATTGACTATCTCCAAACATCCCACCCTGCAGGCCTCCCATTGGCTAGGAAGGATCATCAGTTCAGTTCATTTTCTGTAACTGCTTCATCCTAATTAGGGTTGTGGGGAGGCTGGTGCCCATCCCAGCCAACTCAGGGCGAGGGCAGAGTACACCCAGGACAGCTCATCAGGCCATCGCAGGGCATGCTGACAGCTTTTCAGCCTACTCTTGTCAAAAGTCAGCAATGGTTCTTTTACATGCCTCACACAATAGACAGTGAGAGAGACATGGCTGGCCTTTGATAAACCAGTTAGCTGCACTGGGGTGACGGTGACAGTGACAACCTTGACTCGAACCCCCAACCTTTGGATCAGCGATCCGGCGCCTTATACCACTAGACCACCACTGCCCGGCTGGGAAGGATGACGCAGCTATCTCCCAACATCCTGCCCCGCTGGCCTCCCATTGGCTAGGAGGGATGACGCAGCTCCCTTGAGCAGCAGCTTGTTTCATAAGTTTTTCGAGTGTGCTCATTGCAACTTTATTTTTTTGCTCAGGCTTTTAACCTTGCATAAACATCTGTAAGATTATAACTCTGCGAAGAAGACATGGTCAACACGCGTACGCACACACACACACACACACACACACACACACACACCCGCGTGTGCGTGTGTGTGATTCCCAGTGCAAATGAAAAGAAGAAGCGGGCTCATGGCATGCGGTTGAGTGATATCGCAAAGGAATATGGCCAAACCCGTCTACCATCGGTACGATATTGAAGCAGAAGGAGGTCTTAAAAGGTATACTTTTATAATTTTTAAAGGGTTTAGGGAGTAGTTTTGGGGGTCTTGGAACGAATCACACGTTTTACATGCAAAATGCGGTCCAATTTAGGAAAAATCCAGGTTACGAAACCACTTCCGGAACGGATTAATTTCATAAATTGCGGTACCACTGTATATTCCTCCCATGCTTGTGTATGTTTTCCCTGGTTTCTGTGGTTTCTTTAGTTCAAAAACATGCACATTAGATCAGTTGACTACGGTACTCTAAATTTCCTCATAGTGTGAATGTGAGTGTGTGTAAATGGCTGTTTGTGTCTTTGTTTGATCTGTGATAGACTCCTGGAATGTTTAGAGTGTAGCCCCTCCTCTTAGCCAGAGTCATCTGGGATTGCCTTGACCCTTACACACAGAGATTGTTCTAGATTCTCTGAATCTTTGGATGATGTTATGCACTGTAGATGATGATAACTTCAAACTCTTTGCAATTTTTCACTTTCTGATATTACTCCACTATCTTTCTGAGCAACATTGGGGAACTGGTGATCCTCCACCCATCTTCACCTCTGAGAGACTGCCACTCTGAGAAGCTCACTTTATACTCAGTCTTGTTGCCAATTGACCTCATTAGTGGTAATTGGTCTTCCAGCTGTTCGTTATAAGTGCAATTGATTTTTCCAGCCTCTTATTGCTACCTGTCCCAACATTTTTGAGATTTGTCAACACAATGAAATTTAAAATCAACATATTTTCCCTTATAATGATACATTTTCTCAGTTTAAATGTTTGGCCTGTCACCTATGTTCTATTCGGAATAAAATAATGAAATTTGGCACTTCCACATCATTGCATTGCATAGTGTTCCCCTTTTTTAGAATCCGGTTTGTAAATTACTGAAGGTGCTTAGAAATATTTTTAATGAGTCAACATCATTCTGAACTTAGTGGACTAAGCCCACGCACGCACGCACACACACACACACACACACACACACACACACACACACATATATATACACAGTGGTACATCAATTTTCGAAATTAATCCGTTCCGGAAGTGGTTTCGTAACCTGGATTTTTCGTAAGTTGAACCGCATTTACATGTAAAACGTGTGATTCGTTCCAAGGCCCCCAATACTACCCCTAAACCTTTAAAAATGATAAAAGTATACCTTTTAAGGCCTCCTTCTGCTTCAATATCGTATCGATGGTAGACGGGTTTGGCCATATTCCTTTGCAATATTACTCAACTGCATGCCACGAGCCGCTTCTTCTTTTCACTCGCACCGGGAATCACATGCGCGTGCGCGCACGTGTGTGTGCGTGCATGTGTTGACCATGTTTTCTTAGCAGAGTTATAATCTTACAAATATTTATGCAAGGTTAAAAGCTTGAGCCAAAAAATAAAGTTGCAATGAGCACCCTCAAAAAACTCATGAAACAAGCTGCTGCTCAAGGGGGCTGCGTCATCCCTCCTAGCCAATGGGAGGCCAGCGAGGCGGGATGTTGGGAGATAGCCAATGGGAGGCCAGCTGGGCGAGATGTTGGGAGATACAGTAGTAAATGGGAAAGCAACTCGTGCATTGTTAGAATTTTTTTTTTAATTGACCATGTCTTCTTAGCAGAGTTATAATCTTACAAATGTTTATGCAAGGTTAAAAGCCTGAGGCAAAAAATAAAGTTGTAATGAGCACACTCGAAAAACTCATGAAACAAGCTGCTGCTCAAGGGAGCTGCATCATCCCTCCTAGCCAATGGGAGGCCAGCGGGGCAGGATGTTGGGAGATAGCGAATGAGAGGGAGCTGTGTCATCCCTCCTAGCCAATGGGAAACCAGCGGAATGGGATGTTGGAAGATAATCAATGGGAGAGCAGCTCGTGCATTATTTGAATGTTTGAACGGCGCATTTTAATGTTTGAATGGCGCGTCTGAATGTTTGAATGGCACGTTTGGTGTGTTTCGTAAGGAGAACTTGTTTCGTATAGAGATACAAAAAATTTTGGAAAATGTTTTGTGTAACCTGGATTTTTCGTTTGCTGGGACTATAATAAGGTGAGGTTGCACTGTGTATATATATATATATATATATATATATATATATATATATATATATATATATATATATATAGAGAGAGAGAGAGAGAGAGAGAGAGATCCGGATCAAGACTGGGCCTTCCGTAATACCACAAAAACCTTACAGTGTTAATGAATCCTTTGACCTGTGTTAAAGAATCATTAAAAATATTTCCTTGATTCAGATTTTGTTTTCTTTTTTTTTTTAATTATCTCCAAAATCTAACTGGGTCTTCCTTACCCAGAACTCAACCTCTGATAGAAATTTTATAAAAAACCCACATATTAGTGTATGTATAGTCCTGCTAACAAATGTGCACAAACATAAACCTCCTTGGAGGTGGCAATGATCTCAGATAATCCCCAACACTACTGCTGCACTGTCGTATATCACTGCTCATTCATCATTAGGAATTTTTCCATACAATCTGTATAAGAAAATGTTTACATATCTGAGTGCATATGATTGATTGCTCATGACATATGTGCTGCAATTTTCAGACAGAACTGACAGACAGCATAGCAACGATGGTGGGCAACAACGACAGGATCCAAGGCATCATTAGCCAGTTGGAGGAGACCTGCCGAGCCATAGAGGTGAGTTACACCATGTGTGTTCCTGTGTCCTCACAAAAGTACTGAGATTTGCTGGGTTATTAATGGGGAAGCTGAGTGCCAGCCCTCTGATATACTTACACTTGAGCTAATGAGATGGCAAATCGGATGCTGGAGCACTTCCAACTCTTATTACTGTATCCTTGGAGGCTTTATGATTTAGAAGGTAACCACACAGAGTTTTTTCTCCTGGATCATGCATGAGTAGATAGGAGGTAATATATGATGTAGTCAACATATTCTGATTAGACATTTGTTTAGATTTTTATGAGCTTAGACTTTTATTTAGTGCTGAGGTGAAAATATTTTGACTCATTTTACATTTATCTTACAGGAGAACAGCAGGAGGCAAAAGACACAGCTTTGTGAGAAGTTTGACCATCTCTATTCTATCCTGGAGGACAGAAAATTGGAGATGAGTCTCAAAGTGACAGCCGAGCAAGAGGAGAAGTTGAACTACATCCGTGGACTCAAGAGGAAGTATGAAGATCATTTGGAGAATGTGACTAAAATTGTGGAGTCAGGGATCCAAACCATGGAGGAGCCAGAGATGGCAGTTTTCTTGCAGGTAAACAAAATGAACTTTTACATGTTAATTTTCATGTTCCAAGCTATCACTGGCAGATTAAGGGCATTTTCACACTGATCAGAATATTCAAATATGTTCTCAGGAACAATTTTGGTTTAATCTTGAGAGGACATGTTAATTCCAAGTAATTTGTGCAGATGAATTACTTCTGCACCTTGACAACAGCACACCATTTCATTGTCACTTGCAAGACACAAAATAATTAGCACATTATTATTTCTTGTCTTTATTCATGCTTAGTTAATTGAGTTAATTAGTGATGCTGCTTATTTACATACAAAAATTCTTCCCCATTTTTTACATTTTGTCATTGTGTTTAAAATGTGTTCTATTCGCAAGATATACTGACTATAATAAATTCAAAGTGCATGGTGGTGTAGTGGTAACATTCATAGCAAGAAGGTCCTGTATGTGAGCCCAGTGATTTCTGTGTGGAGTTAGCACATTCCCTCTGTGCTTGCTCCAGTTTCCTCCGGGTACCACTCCGGTTTCCTCCTACAGTCCAAAGACATACACATTGGCTACTTGGAAGTTTCAAACTGCCCCTAGACTTGAATGTGAGTGTGAATGACAATAGAGATGCATGTCAGTCCCAAGCCCAGTTTGTTTCCAGTAGGGGTTGGATTCTGCCCAGGATGTCCTTTGTCATTGGTTCTGTTCATAATATTTATGGATAGAATTTCTAGGTGCAACCAAGGTATGGAGGGGGTTCTGGTTTGGTGGCCATAGGATTTTGTCTCTGCGACCGGGATGAGAATCAGCACCCACATGTCTGAGGTTATGGTTCTCAGCCAGAAAATTGTCGAATGCACCTTCCAGGTCTGGAATGAGGTCCTACCCCAAGTGGAGGAGTTCAAGTATCTTGGGTCTTGTTCATGAGTGAGGGGAGGATCAAACTGGAGATTGGCAGGTGGAGCTGTAAAGCAGAGCTTGTACCGGTCCGTCATGGTATAGAGGGAGCTGATCCAGAAGGCAAAGCTCTCAATTAACCAGTCAAGATAATTTCTACCCACATGTATGGTCACAAGCTTTGGGTAGTGACTGAAAAAACAAGATTGCAAATACATACGGCTGAAATAAGCTTCCTTCACAGGGTGGAGGGATTCTCCCTTAGAGATAGGGTGAGAAGCTCAGTCATCCTGGAGGAGCTCAGAGTAGAACCACTGCTTCTCCATATTGAGAGGGGAAGTTGAGGTGGCTCGGGTATCTGATTGGAATGCCTCCCGAACACCTACCTGGTGTGGTGTTTTGGGCATATCCAGCTTTAAAGAGGCCAAGAATCAAGAACACACTGGAGTGGCTATGTCGCTCAGCTGGCTGGGAATGCCTAGGTGTCCCCCTGGAAAAGCTGGAGGAAGTAGCCGGGAAGAGGGACATCTGGGCCACCCTGCTTAGACTGCTGGCCCCCTCAACCCATCCCTGGAACAAGCAGGAGAAGATGAAGATGAGGAAGGATAGAATGATTGATACTACATATTAAAATCTTTCTTCTCAGTGAAATAGATTTTTCTGTTGAAATTTGCCTCAGTTGGTAGGGACACTGTTGAACACTGCATCATGGGTACATTGGAGCAGGTGTCACTTTTATATTACAGTGCTTGGTATTTGGGACTCCCTCAGTTATTTTTCAACAGTTTTCACTATTCCCTTATACCCCCATTTCACTGGACTACAGCATGCAAGGACCGTAGCGGAAAGACGTGGAGCGCAGAAGAGCTTCGGCATTTTTACAAGGAAAATGGGTGAAAATCCTACGGAAAAGTGGAAATTCTTACACTCTCGGAACGTTCACAGCACGTGCGGAACAGGTACGGCAAAGTACGCCAAAGTGACCCCACGGAACACTCACGGAATTTTTTTCCCTGCACGTGCTTTTGAACATGTTCAATCAGCCCTCTACTTACGAAATTAATCCATTCAAGAGCATTTTTCGTAACCTGGAGTTTTCGTAAGTAGAGGCGCATTTTACATATAAAATGCGTGATTCTTTCCTTGGCTCCCAAGACTACCCCATAAACCCTTTAAAACTTATAAAAGTACACCAATTTTGGATGCAATATGTATGAAATATGTGTTAAAAGTAAAACAAAATTATTTATTAAACCATTTAAACATTTTATTAACATAGTAAACCATTTTATTAACATATTTATTAATTAAACCATTATTAAACATTTTTTATTAACGCACTTACACACACACACACACACACACACACACACACACACACACAACACTCGCTCTCTCTCTCTCACTTTCTCTTGCTCTCTCTCACACACACACACACCCACACACACACACTCACGCTGCACACGCTGCCAAGACACACACACACACACACACACACACACACACACACACACACACACTCACACACACTCACACACACACACACACACACACACACACACACACACACACACAAACAAAAACACTGTCTCTCTCTCTCTCTCTCTCTCTCTCTCTCTCTATCGCTCTCTCTCTCTCTCTCTCTCTCTCTCACACACACACACACACACACACACACACACACACACACACACACACACAGACACACACACCCACACACACACACACACACACACACACAACACACATTTGTGGCGCGCTCCGCCGAATGCGGGCTCCACCCGCACGCAGCTGACGCCGGAGCTTTTGAGATGGGATATTCAAAGCGCACTCCCCTGCTTGACAGATCGGAGGTCCGGATGAGCCGCGTTTTGCTCACATTCGGTGGAGCACGCCACATTTATTAAACATTTATAGACGCTCCCCAACTTACGTTTTTGTTTGGTTCTGGACAGCCGAACGTAAGTTGAAAAAAAATGTAAGTTGTTACTGTATGTTCCAATGATGTATGACGTTCATACTGTACTATACATCCATAAATACCATTACCGTATCTCATAAAACACCCCTAAATCAATTATTATAAACATAACATTGTAAAATAATATCAAATATATCGAATAATATCAACATTAATTTAAAATAAATTAAATTCAAGCAAAATAATTTCAAATAGTTAAATTTTAATCAAATTCACTCATCAAATATCATATACAGTATCAAATATAACCTTTAACATTCTGTATGATGCGATCTTTCTACTTGTAAATGGTTCCGATGGTCACTTTACATGAAGCTGAGCCGAGTCACTTTACATGAAGCTGAGCCAAGTCACCTTACATGAAGCCAATCAACGCTTACAATATTTGAAGCGCTCCCCCGAAAGTATTTCACTAGCTTGTGCTTGAGACAAAGCGCAGGTTATACGGACTTCCGGTCTTTCAAGTGAGCAAGGGCACCTTGAATACTTGTTTAGTACTCAGCCTACACTGATGTGAATCACCAGCAGAGCGGAGAGTTCTCTTTCTTTTCTGGGTTCGAGTTTTCATTCATTTTACAACTCTCTTTGCTTAACTGAGTATGCATGGTAGATTGGTCCGATCCGAGCAGATAGTTAATTCAGTCTTGGGAAAACCGGAAATTCCGGCATATGCCAGAAAACTTGCACCTATGCTAGTATGCTTACGCTTCTGACCAACCATATTTGCTTAGGGTTACAAAAGTCCACAAAACTGTGTAAACACAAAGATCACAGAGACGACGTCTTAGCACAAGGGTAACACGCAGTGAACTGGGAAGCAGCAGGGCACGTTCAGTCTGTCGTTTGTAAACAAAGGACGCAGTGTCATTATGTCATTGCGTCATTATGTCAGCGTACTACGGAAGTATGTCTCATACTCAAAATTTCACTTTTTTTTTAAAAAAAAAAAAATGTAAAATTGAAAAAACATAAAACTGATGAATGTAAGTCGGGGAGCATATGTACTGAATTAAACAACTTAAAAAATGAAAAATAAGCTGCAATGAGCACTCTCAAAAGGGCGTTAAAGAACACCTGCCTCCTTTCATCTCTGACTGACTCTGTACGCAGTCCTGTGTCTGTCAGGGAAAATGCGCCACATCTCTGCTCAAATCGGTCATAAAAACTGTCTTCACTCCTTATTGTTTCACTTGGTTGGCTGGTCATGTAAACCCATAATCATTACCAATGAGCTGTATTTATAAGATTATTAGATGAGCACTCAAATATACTCACAAAACTCACAAACCAACAGTACAACTCTCCTTTACACATGTGACAAACAGGCATGGGTACACTACTATGGAGATTTAGAACATTTTTTATTAACCAATTTTTTTATTAACCAAACCAAACAATATTAAACATTATTAAACATTTGTGACGCGCTCCGCCAGGGCGGAACGTGGCTTGTCCGGACTTCCGATCTGTCAAGCAGGTAAGTGCGCTTTGAACATTTGTTTAGTACTCAACATTCACCTGTTTGCTTGAGGGATCGGAGGTTCCGGATGAGCTGCGTTTTGCCCACATTCGGCGGAGCGCACCACATTTATTAAACATTTAATGAATTAAACAACTTAAAAAATGAAAAATAAGTTGCAATGAGCACTCTCGAAACTCACAAACCAACAGTACAGCTCTCCTTTATGCGTGTGACAAACAAACTTTATGGATGCAGTACTATGGCGATTCAGCTCCCTCCTTGCCAATGGGAGGCCAATGGGATGTTGGGAGACAGCCAATGAGAGAACACCTCGCATATTGTTTGAATGTTTGAATGGCGCGTTTGAATTTTTGAACAGCGCGTTTGAATTTTTGAATGGCACGTTTGGCGCTTTTCGTAAGAAGAAGTTGTTTCGTATACGTAAGACGAAAATTTAGGAAAATGTTTTTGTAACCTGGATTTTTAGTATTCAGAGGTTTTCGTAAGTAGAGGGCCGATTGTATTTTGGCCTGTCGGAAGCATAGGGATGTGGAGGAAGACTTGAGGAATGACATGGAATGACACGGAAGATGAAGGAATAATTGTGGAACGTTTGCGGATGACAACATTTTTGCTTCCGTAAGTCTGCCGTGCTCCAGTGAAATGGGATATTAGGTATTCGTGGTAGGTTTCACTAACACTGGTTTCAAATGTCTTCATTTGTACAGATTACACCTTCCTGGTAAACCGATTACCCCTGCCACATTAAAAAAAAACTTAAGATAGACCAATGCTAAATTGGCACCCAATGCACCCAAGGCTCTTTTTAACGGTGGAAGCTGCCAAAAGTAGTGAAGAGAGTCCTGAGGTCCCTCAGCTCAGGATCTGAACCCCAGACCAGTGTTTAGATGGACATTAAACCAACATATAGCATAAAAACAGCTGTGTAAGTGAAGCAGTGATGTATGTCTGCCTCACAACAAGAAGGTACTGGGTTCAATTCCCAACTCAGGCGTTTCTGTGTGGAGTTTCCATGTTTTCCCCGTGCTTGCGTGGGTTTCCTCGGGTACTCCGGTTTCCTCCTACAATCCAAACAGTAGGTTAGCTGGCCGTTCCAAATTGCTCCTAGATGTGAATTGTTGTGTGAGTGTTGGTCATGTGATGGCGTGGTAAGCTGTCCAGGGTGTACCCTGAGATGTGCACAGCCTTGAAATTAAAAAAAAATTGTCTTGATAGAGAGCTATTTTGTTATTCATTGTTAAATGTTCCTAAGCACTTATACCTGTTATTCTGTATTTGGCTTTTCAGACTGCGAAACCATTGTTACAAAAGTAAGTAAACTGATTCATATCTAATATTAGATATTACTTTCAGTTTTATTCAATAAATATTGCTGTAATTATTTTTTTCATTGTTATTTGTTATTGACAGTTTAAAAAGAATACAGTATTTCATTTTTTTTAAAAGTAGAAGTCAGAAAAACTGCTATTAAAATGTTCTGTGTATGTTACTTCCTATTTGATTTTTAAAAAGTTGCTAGAAAATAGAAATGCTTACTTGTGCAAATGTTTGGGCACCCTTACAGCTGAAATATGGACTTTTCCAATCAGCTGACTGAAAAATAAACCAATTTAAACCTAAAAAGAAGGTTAGATAGATGCCTTCAAAGCTGAGAGCGAGATTTCCTTTCGGCTTTTTTCCCTTTCTCAGGGGTCACCACAGCGAATGATTTGGCATAGGTTTTTACGTCAGATGCCCTTCCTGACACAACCCTTTAGCAAGGGACAGAAACACACTGACAGCTTTAAAGGCTACTCTACGAAAGTCAGCAATGGTGCTTTTACATGAACCTCTCACCATAGACAGTGAGAGACATGGCTGGCTTTGATAACCCAGTTAGCTGCACTGGGGGGGACAGTGACAACCTTGTAGAGAGTGGGACTCAAACCCCCAACCTTAGGATCAGCGATCCAGCGCCCTATACCATCAGGCCACCACTGTCTCATGCCTTCAAAGCTGAGAAAAGAAATAAAAACATAGCAAAAGTCTTCCAGGTCACAAAATTGTATTTATGTTCAAGGCCGTTTAGAGTTACCTGTGAAGGTCAAGACAAGACTGTGTAGAACATCAGAAAAAATTCATAGAAATTCTTGTATGCTGGTAAGAAAGGCAACGGTAAACCCAAATCCCACAATCGAAGGTTTATCTGTGTTTAATAGTCATCAGAAGAAAACCTTATCACAAAAGTGATACCATCATCACAAAACTGAATGTCTGGTGCATGCAAAGCAACAACCAGATAAATCAGAGGCATTCTGGAAGCAGTTTCTGTGGACTGATGAAGAACAAATGGAAGTCTTTGAAGACAATCACGAAAGGTTTTGGGTTTTTTTTTCAGGGGGGGGGGCAGCATTTGATAAAAAGAACACCTTTCCAACTATTAACCATACAAATGGCTCGATTATGTTTTGTTGGATGACAATCAGTGATAAAAGAAACATTGGACTCGTCGATGGAGGAATGGATTTCAGTAAATATCAGTAGAGCCTCAAAAGCCAAGTCAGTCAAAACACTGAAGCTGAAAAATTATAATGATCCAAAACATACTTTAAAATACTATAGAGTATAAAAAGAAGTCCAAGCTTTTACAGTGACTCTCATAGTCTCCTGATGCGAACATCACTAAAAACATTTACACTGAGGTCAAATGTTTTAAAGAACCATCCCCCCCCCCCCCCAGCTTTTAGCTTCCATCACAAAGTTTAGTGGGGGCTATTGGACTGGGTGGCATCCGTCCGTCCACCTGTCACAGTTTGGTTTTCGGACGATAACTGAGGAAGGCTTTATAGGATTTTGATAAAATTTGGTATAAATCAGATTTTTCCTACAGGTACATCGTCTGGTCTGGGATTGGTGCATGCCAAAATCCATGCTTAATTAATGAGCCGGGGGGACTTTATTGTTGAACGCAACAGTTTGGTTTCTGGATGATAACTTAAGAATGCTTACTCGGATTTTGAGGAAATTTGTTATGCGGCTTTGTCTTACAGGTACTTTGCCTGGTATTGGCTCACACCAGAATCCAAGCATAATTAATGAGACAGCCGGACTTAATGTGTTTAACACAACAGTTTTGATTTTGGTTAGAAGATATATATATATATATATATATATATATATATATATATATATATATATATATATATATATATATATATATATGTATGTATACAGTGATACCTCTGCTCACGAACATAATTGGTTCCCAGAAAGTGTGTGTAAGGCGAAAAGTTCGTCTTCCGAACTTCCGAACATTTACTTCCCATAAGAAACCATTAAAATGAGAATAATCCGTTCTCAGGTCCCCATAAAACATAATTTTCTACTAAATAAGCCTTAAAACTACACAAAAATATACCTTATTTTATGTACAATAAATGTGCTATTGTATTGTAATTAAAGAAATAAACTGTACTGTATAATAAACTCGTTTTATTTACCTTTGTGATGGTAGTTGATGGCTTGATGGAATGGAGTGGGAGGAGGAGGGAGGGAGGGAGGGAGGGAGGGACTTACTGTTTGGAAGGAGAGTTTGGAAACGCCTACTGTTTGGAAACACCCTTAGCCACACACGCACCCTTAATAGCTTCCTTGTTCTTAAGGATGGGAGCAATGGTAGACTTAGCGTACTGGTACTGGGACGCTGAGTCACACAAACGCACACCTCGTTCGTGTTTTTCAATGATCTCCGCCTGTGGTGGGTCTTTTTCGGTCCCATAATAGCAAAAGTACACTCAATATGGTCCAAAATGTCTATCAAACACAAACCACTTCCGCATTCAAAGAAAGTGGGTGATTTAACTGTGACGCCGTGAGCGTCGTCAGCCCCTCGTGGCCGCCCCCGTGGCGCTGTTCGACCGCGTGGTTTGATTCGTCCGCTGAAAACTAGTTCGTCAGCAGAGACTATATGCTCGCAAATTTAATGTTCTTGAGGCGAAAAGTTCGTGAGCTTAAGCGTTCATCAGCGGAGGTTTTACTGTATATATATATATATATATATATATATATATATATATATATATATATATATATATAAACTTTAAAACACACCTATCTGGGCAGCGGGAGCTTTGGGTCACCGCGGTCCATTTTATTCAGTAGTAAGCAATTCAAGTCCAGGGAATGACCTGAAAGTGAACAAAGGTGAACAGTATGTCAGAACTACCTTAGAAGAATAGAAAAATATGATATACTTCAAATCATGGAATAGCAGCACTTGTTGAGAACTTGTTCTCAACTCCCGAAAAAAGATTTGATTTCCACCAGTGAAGGAATACCACAAGTGTGTTCAGTTGTAACGTCTACATTTAGGCAATGCCTATGAGTGGCGCTCCTGATAAATGTCTCCACTGAAAGGTATCCGAACCTGGATTTGCTTTTCATTGCCTTTCCCATTTTAGTTGATAATTATTGAATTCATTTGTATCACCTAGTCTTATTTGGTTAAATTATCAAGCTTGCTTTTGGTGTTTGCTCCACGCACATTTATTCACGTGCATGTTTAACAGCCAATCAGCATCAACTCAGCAACTCGACAGCACACGGAAAAATATCTCAGACCCATGAAGCATTCAGGAAGGAGGAGTGGGTTACAATTAAAAACCCCCAGCTTACTTCAAAAAAAGCATTTGCAAGCAGTGGTATCTACCAAAATATGGAGTGTGGAAAATGAAGTACTGATTTGGTTCAGTTCATTTTCTGTAACCACTTAATCCTAATTAATCCTAATTAGGGTTGCGGGGAGGCTGGTACTGATTTGGAATGTAAATTCAAACATTTACACATGCCATGTAGATCTTTTTAGATTTTTAAGCATATGAGTTATAGAATAACTCTGTATTATAATTGGAGGCCCTGCAATGGCCTCATGAGCTGTCCAGGGTGTACCCTGCCCTCGCCCAGAGTCGACAAAGATGGGCGCCAGCCTCCCTACTACCCTAATTAGGATTAAGTGGTTCAGAAAAGGGCAGTGGTGGCCTGGTGGTAAAGGTGCTGGATCACTGATCCTATGGTTGAGGGCTCAAGCTCCACTCTCCACAGGTTGTCACTGCTGTCCCCCCCAGTGCAGCTAACTGGGTTATCAAAGGCCGGCCATATCTCTCACTGTCTATGATGTGAGCTTCATGTAAAAGAACCATTGCTGACTTTCAACAAGAGTTGCAGCAAAGCCGCCCTACGATGGCCTGGTGAGCTGTCCAGGGTGTACTTTGCCCTCGCCTGGAGTCGGCGAGGATGGGTGCCAGCCTCCCCGTGACACTAATTAGGATTAAGCGGTCACAGAAAATGAACGATGATGAACGGTTCAGAAAGTGAATGAATTAGAACTGCATTTTTGAGAGGTTGTGTTCATGCCTTTTTACTTTAAAAATTCAAAATGACTGTTTTGTTTCAAATCGGTCAGGATGGGTGAGGCTACAAACACTTCTCATTTAGAAAAAGTGGAGCATGGCTATGAGAACATGGATCATTACACTGTTGGCTTCAAGAAGGAGCGTAGAGCGTTAAGTTCTATCAACTTCATCTCAGGTAACTTTGGATCAGTTTGGAGCAGGTTTTTGAAGATCATACTGCAAGTGTGAAAGCTGTAAAGTCGGTGCCTGCTTTTTATTCTTTCACAATCTTTCTGCAGATGAGGAAGAGGAAGAGGAAGACGGAGATGCCGTAGGAGCAGAGAAAGACGTCCAGAAAGATCAGGCTGCTTCAGCAGGAGCGAATACAGGGCTGCTGAGTAGTCAAACTGCTCCTCTTCATCTGCCTCTGAATCCAGCCTAAAACAGCTGAAAACTCCATCACAGTTCAAGGATCAGTTTATACAAAAAGTGTTCAGTTGATGATCAGGGGTGAGAAGCAAATTCTGAATACATCGTGATTGTCATGTTGCTGATTTCCCTCCTTTTTATGAATAATAAACTTTAATAAACATTTTACTGGTTTGGGAAATCTCATCCAAGAAGCTTCTTTGTGTGACTTTTTACTCATTTGCACCATAACACGTTATTCATTCATTCATTTTTTTTTTAACTACTTAATCCTAATTGGGGTTGCAGAGAGGCTGGCGCCCATCTCAGCTGACTCTGGGTGAGGGCAGGGTACACCCTGGACAACTCACCAGGCCATCACAGGGCCACCACTCACAAGACCATTTATACTCACATTCACAGCTAGGGAAGATTTGGAGGAGCCAATTATCCTCCTGTGCATGTTTTTGTGCCGTTGAAGGAAACCGGAGCACCCGGAGGAAACCCACGCAAGCACGCGAGCAACATGCAAACTCTGCACAGAAGCGGCCCGAGCTGGGAACTGAACCCATGCTTTTCTAGCTGTGAGGTGGATGTGCTAACCACTACACCATTGGGCCACCCAACACTTTTTATTTTATTTGTTAAAAGATCTACTCTTAACACACACTCAGACTTATTTTGAATGCTACTGAAGTAGAAGAAAAAATGTTCCAGTAATTCACATTAATTACTGAGTGGCATGGTGGTGTAGACGTTAGCATATCTGCCTCACAGCGAGAAGATCCTGGGTTTGAGTCCTGTGCCAGGGAAGGACATTTCTGCATGGCGTTTTCCACATACATTCTATCTCAGGTTTCCTCCAGGTGGTCCTGGTTCCTCCTACGTTCCGAAGACATTTACAGAGATGTGTGTCTAAGTTGGTGCTTTGATTGTCTAGTAAGCTATTCAGGGTGTAACCCCACCTTTGGCCGGAGACAGCTGGAATGGGCTTCAGCCTCCACACAACCCGAAATAAAAGATAAAGTTGTTGAGAAATGAAACATTAATTACTCTATAATAATCTCGATCTGCACCTCTAGGGAGATTTCGAAGGCACACATGCAGTTCTACTGATTTTTTCAGAGACTTCACACTCCATGAAAGCTTTTGCTGATGAGGGTTAGCTGTAAGCAAACTTGTTCATGCGCCTGATGAATGAGCTGGAATAATCATATTGCATAACCGAGCCACTATGAAACATGTGCTGTCCAAGAAGAGGTGGAGCAGGCAGGGTGGGATTCTAGCATTTCTAATGCTGATCGTAATGAGGTCCAGTGATCTGGGAACCCTGTCCCTATGGCCTGATGTTTGTCTGCACTATTCATCGTTGACAATTCTGGTATGGATGCAGTGTTTGGGTGATGATGTGCGTTGTCTTGGTTTGTCTGACTGGTGGAAAACATTCAAGAAATCTATTGAAACTCCAGCACTTGTCCACGAAGAAGCCTCCTGCTGCTGTGTAACGCATAAGGAATCGTCCCAGCAAATAATTGCATTGTGTTGACCTTGTAAGTGAACATATGGCAATGACAACATATTTTATTTACTCATCTGAAAAGATTTTTTTTCTTTCACACAAAATGAAGGAAATTCAATGTTTTTTTTATTACTCCATTGTGACAGTTTTGTCATTACCAGGATGTCCTGAAATGACAGATGATGATGTGAGTCAAAGAAATCCAGATGTGATTTTTCAGAACTGAAATTCAGTGCATTTTTTAAAGGTATTTTGAGGCAAGTCAGTTTTTTTTTTAGACACTTTTTTTTTTTTGTGCAGTGATTTTTCTCCAAGATGATTCATCTGCAATTTGAATGTAAAGTGTCAAAATGACCCACAATGAATGCTGGAATAAAAGTACCACACATCCCATTTATACTCAAGTATTTCTATTTGCTAGTAATTTACCTTCAAATGAATAAAATTATGTGGGTTGTGGATCTGCTTATCTTTCTGATGTGTCAAGTGTGTGTTCACACAGTCACTGACTCATGTTGTTTTGCTCATTGAAATGTAATGTCTTGGACAAGAGCATCAGAAAATAGTCAAAAATATTTCAGTGTTATACAAGAGTCTTTGAAGCACCAAGAATAATGAGATGGGATATCTTTTTGCAATTGTTATAACATTTATTAACAACTACTGCTATACATCAGAAAATCTACAACAAGTGAAAAAATGTCTTTTAATGTTTTATTGAAAAATATAAAAATAAGAACATTCTCTTGCACAACAGAAAATTACTGTTTGCTCATTAGTTTATTAACAAACTTACAGTGTATTTTATAAGGTACAATGATACTGGATATCTGTCCAGATAAAATCAACTTCTCAGTACAGTACTCTGGAAAATATTTCCTTTTATTTTTATTTTTAAAGAAAAGTAATGTACTGTCGTTTTTTTTTTTATGCTACAGTTTTGATTTAGCATTTGCACAGCAATTATGGAAAGTGACACCAGTGTCCATGTTCATTCTCCTATTTCTTTCTACAATAAATAATACAATATATAAATACATTAGGATGGAAAAGCAGCACTGTGGTACAGGATGTTATGGTTTGTGCTAAATGTTAAAAAAGATCCTCTTTGTCAGATTCTGGGCTACTTGCCGAAGATCTCCATCATTTTTCGGTTGCTGTGTGCCTGCTGTGCCAGCTGTTCGGCCTTGGCCATCTCCAGCACCTCCCGCAGCAGGTGGAAGGTCAGATCCAGGGAGATGGGCGGTTCCTCGGCGCGGCGCGGTCTCTCCGCAGGGACCTCACGCAAACCACGTGCCGCCTCGGCGACCTCGTCCTCGTGTCCGCGCAGCAGATGCCGCGTGAGCCTGAGCTGCAGCGCGCGTTTGAAGACAGCTGACGCAGGCTCGGGGCGCGTTTCGGGCACGGATTCACCTTCGCGCTCATTTCTGCTGCCCAACCGGATGAAGTATTCTTCTCCAAGGCGCGCCCAGAAGGGACGCTCGCGCATCTGGTCTTCCCCTTCGTCCAGCGCGTTGGCGTAATGGGAGGAGAGGGAAGGTCGCCGGTCGGGACCGTCTAGTGCCCGGCACTCACTCACGCGTAATGGGAACGCGACGAGCAGAGCTGCAGCGGCAGTGATGAGAAAGTGGAGCTTCATTTCCGGGGGGATTCTGGGGGAGGAACAAAATAGATGATGGTCAACTGCAAGGAAACTGAATGAGCATGGAGACAGTATTTATATATATATATATATATATATATATATATATATATATATATATATATATATATATATATATATATATATATATTTTTATTATTATTATTATTATTTTTTGCCTAAAAATGATGGTGGTACTGTAGTTGGTACCTTATGTCTGGGAGGGAGTTCCAACCCGTGCACCTTCTGAAGGTGCACAAAGTCTACCTTTATATCCAAGTAAATGATTCAAATGCAAGATATAAACTACAAGGAGGGAATGATTTCATTAAAAGATATTTAGCACGGAGGAGATGCAACTCCAAACCAATTCTAGTAAGCATATTCACGACCTGCATGGAGCAGTTCTTTAGTTTTCTGCGAAAAACAAACAGGTAACAAT
Organism: Plotosus lineatus; assembly: GCA_024760905.1. NCBI lineage: Eukaryota > Metazoa > Chordata > Actinopteri > Siluriformes > Plotosidae > Plotosus > Plotosus lineatus. The sequence continues at coordinate 22,278,652 of CM045734.1, read as the reverse complement.
CTATCCAAAGATCCTTTTTGGGAACTAATAACTTCTGACTGCACTCGATTCTCAGTTAAAAAAGTCTGGAATGCGATCCAACCCCATGCAGTGGTGAGTAGTGGTTCTCTAGCCACACAGTCCCATTGATGGACTTGATGTTCCTGTTGTGCACAAAGGCGCATCTAACCTGGACAGTTTTACGCACCAACTTCGGCAACGTTATAAACCATGCATTATAAAAAATTCAATACACTTGTCATCTTCTTTATACATTCAATACACAAATCATTTCCCAGCAACAATTTTTAAAGGAGATTGCTTTAGTAAAAAAAAAAAAAAAATGCGTACCTTGTCTGCGTAAATAATATATCCGCGGGAGGATTTCTCAGTTCAAAGTTTTTAAATGTGATCTACTCTACTCTTCACCCCTCAGCTGTTCTTTCTCAAGATATTGAAGATTAGAGTTTGGTGACTTCTTCAGAGGAGGGACTCGAGGTTGAGTTTATATAGTCTGTGCGCATGCGCACTGGAGAATGAGTGGACCTGAATGAACGTAAGAGAGCAGTTTGCTTGCAATCTGAATGAGTCATCGAGGTGTGTGTGTGTGTGTGTGTGTGTGTGTGTGTGTGTGTGCGCGTGTGTGTGTGTGTGTGGCCTTATTTCATAAAGTGAGAGTACAGGAAAGTTCAAGTAAGAATGAATGTCTTGTTGAATTTCACACCTTCCCATGCAGACAAGCTATCCTTTGCTTGTCCTTTTTTTAGAGTTCTTTTTTTAAAATTGCTGAGTATAAAAAGGATTTAAATGTTGAAGAGATTTACTGAGTCCAAATGCGTGCATCAAAATATCCAAGACAATCCTTCTTGACTTCAGATAATGAACCTAACACCTAAATTGGAAGTCCTTGTGCAATCTTCAATGAATATGCATCACTGTTTCCAAAACATATTTTAAGTGGGTTTAATTGAAGAAATTAATTCTCTATAACGAAGTGACTTTTCGCAGTATCTAGCCTAACTCAGAAAGACTCACTAATTGTGTTAAATTGAAGATGCATGACATGAATCTGTGAATATGTGTGGAATGGTGTTTCATCCAGGTCTTCCATTCAGTACTGCAGAGAACCTGACCAGGGTAAAGCCTGACTGAAAAGGAATAAACGAATAAACTTCAGTTAAACCTCAATTAAAACTCAACTGTATTTTGTTTCATATCACAAATCTAAAAAACAACCCAGCTATTACACTTTCATTGGATCTGATTTACTCTAAGTGACATACAACATACAAAGTTGAATTATTGGGATCCTTTGTAATATATATGTGTGTGTGTGTATGCATATATATATATATATATATATATATATATATATATATATATATATATATATATATATATATATATATATATATATATATATATATATATATATATATATATATATATATATATATATATATATATATATATATATATATATATATATATATATATATATATATATATATATATATGCATGTACATATACCTAGGGCATTGAGCCTGTAGGTTGGAGACATGTTTGTGATCTTGGAAGTGTATTTATTTTTGTTTTTGTGGTCATCTTCAACAGATATTTCAATAAGGTTCAATTCCATTGACTGATGTCATCTGAATTATCATTCATTTAGTGCCCTGCAATTATTTCCATCTTCATTTGGATGTAATGTATTTAAATACTTTAAAAGGGCCTCTGAGAAACAAAAGAAAACAAAACAAAACAAAACATCAATAATCCTCCATACTGTGTAGTTGGTGTGTTAGAATTTTCTTAGACTTACCAAAATTAATGATGATGTTCATGACTAAAATATTAAATGTAATGTAATTATTTCTTAATGTACTTGATTAATGATTTTATACTCAGATCATGAGAGCTACTGATCTCACCATCAGTGAATTTCTCCATTGTGAGATTAATAAAGCTATATCTTATCTTAAGACTTATTAAACCATGAAGTGTATATTTAATGAACACTGCAACAGAAATGAAACATTTGCAACCAGATTCTGCCCAAGAAGGATTTTTTTCCAGTTTGAGCATGTGCAGAAGATGCAAAAGGTATCCTTGCACGTTTAACAAATACTTTTGCTAGACATACCTCTTTTCTTTGGTGTAAATGATCATTCTCGCTCTCATAGTGATCTTTAATCACTGTTACACAAACTGCAACTTGCAGGAAATTTATAAGGAGTTTAATTCTTTGGTTTAACACAAACAGCAAGTGAATGAACACAGCAATCAGGAGTGCGGTGAAAGTTTAAAACTTATATATAAGAAATATTATTTTGAATATAATTTATGGAATCAACATTTATCCTTTATTGTGTGTGTGTGTGTGTGTGTGTGTGTGTGTGTGTGTGTGTGTGTGTGTGTGTGTTTCACTGATTAACGGATTAGTTTTTGATAAATGGGTAGATTAATATTGAAAATTATTCTGCTAGCTTTATATATATATACTGCATGTATATATATATATATATATATATATATATATATATATATATATATATGTGGAGGATTTTCTGAGTAGATCCTTCCGTAGGAGAGTGCTCAATACTTTTTGGTAGAGCAAATAAACAAAAATAAAAGGACAGGACAAAGACTTTCTATTGAAACTCCATTTATCACTACAGATCTGTTTCGAGGGGTGGTGAAACCATCCTCTCTCTTCAGGTGATTATAGAATATATATTCTTCTATAATCACCTGAAGAGAGAGGATGGTTTCACCACCCCTCGAAACAGATCTGTAGTGATAAATGGAGTTTCAATAGAAAGTCTTTGTCCTGTCCTTTTATTTTTGTGTATATATATATATATGTGTGTGTGTGTGTGTGTGTGTGTGTGTGTGTGTATATATATATATATATATATATATATATGTGTGTGTGTGTGTGTGTGTGTGTGTGTGTGTGTGTGTGTGTGTGTGTGTGTGTGTGTGTATATATATATATATATAAAACTTGCACAGTAGGTTAATTGGCTGTTCCAAATCTCCTCTAGATATGAGATGGTTGTGTGAGTGTTGGCCCTGCGATGGCCTGGCAAGCTGTCCAGGGGGTACCCCACCCTTGCCCGGAGTCGCCTGAGATTGGTGCCAGCCTCCTCAAGACCCAAATTAGGATTTAGCGGTTCAGTAAATGAATTTTATATGAATAAAAAGGTAAAGTCTGTTGGGCTTTTTACACCCGAGCCATAGCGGCTCATCAGGCTTTATATGCATGCATGTGTATATCTGTATATGCATGCAAACTGTATATCCATGCATGTGCCACCCTGTATTAATAATTTTCTCCTTCCTTACTGTCCAACCTAGCATACAAGTCATCAAACACCATCTGTTTGGCCTTTGACATCCCTACCTTTGCCTTACGCTGTGTCTTCCTGTACTCCTGTCTCCTCTCTTCAGTCCTCTCAATGTTCCACTTCTTCTTAGCTAACCTCTTCCTTCGTACACACTCCTGCACTTCCTCATTCCACCACCAAGTCTCCTTATCTACTTTCCTTCCAGGGGACACACTAAGTGCTCTCCTACATGTCTCCCTGATCACATTTGCTGTGGTTGTCCAGTCATCTGGAAACACTTCCTGACCACCCAAAGCCTATTTCAACATCTCCTTGAAGACAACATGACACTCTTCCTTTTTCAGCTTCCACCACTTTGTCTTCTGCTCTGCCTTTGGCTTCTTCACCTTCCTCACCATCAGTGTCATCCTGCACACCACCATCCTATGCTGTTTGGCAACACTCTCACCCATTACTACTTTGCAGTCACTGATTTCCTTCAAATTACATCGCCTACACAAGATGTAGTCTACCTGTGTGCTCTTACCTCTGCTTTTATAAGTCACCCTATGCTCCTGTCTCTTCTGGAAGAAAGTATTCACCACAGCCATTTCCATCCTTTTTGCAAAATCTATCAACATCTATCCTTCTGTGTTCCTGTCCTTGATACCAAACCTGCCCATCACTTCCTCGTCCCCTCTGTTGTCTGCACCAACATGTCCATTGAAGTCTGCCCCAATGACCACTCTTTCACCCCTGGGGGTACTCTGCATCACTTCATCTAACTCACCCGGGAATCTCTCCTGTTCTAGCTCACATCCTGCCTGTGGGGCATAAGCACTAACAACATTGAACATCACGCTTCAATTTCTAACTTGAGACTCATCACTCTGTCTGACACTATTTTCACTTCTAGAACATTCCTGACCAACCCCACCTTCAAGATGACTCCTACTCCATTTCTCTTCCCATCCACACCATGAAAAAACAGCTTAAATCCGCTCCTAAGCTTTTAGCATTGCTATCTTGCCACCTGGTCTCCTGAACACACAGTATGTCCACCTTCCTCCTCTGCATCATGTCAGCAAGCTCTCTACCTTTTTCTGTCATTGTTCCAACATTCAAAGTCCTTACTCTCAGTCCTAGACTCACGCCCTTCCTCTTCTCTCTTTGCTGACGGACATGCCTCTCGCCTCTCCTTTTTCGACCAACAGTAGTCCAGTGTCCACCAGCACCCTGTTGGTTAACAGCACTGATAGCGGTCAGTGTTAACCCGGGCCTCTACCGATCTGGAATGGAGGTAATATTTGTGATTCGCATATTTCATCTGGCACAGGTTTTACGTCAGATGTCCTTCCTGACACAACCCTCTGCATTTATCCGGACTGGCATGATTGAGAGCACTGGCTTGTGCTCCCCCCCCCCCCCATGGCTGCATTAAAAAAAAAAAAATAATAAAAAAAATAAAAAAATATATATATATATATATATATATATATATATATATATATATGTATATATATATATATATATATATATATATATATATATATATATATATATATATATATATATATATATATATATATTAAACTATTTGCCTTGTAGAAATGATATTTCTACATGGCAAATAGTTTACTAGCAGGTGTTGTAGAGTAATAGAATCCAGCAGAACCAACAGTCATGACATGCGTGCAGCTGATTCTGTGTGACTGAATCACATATCAAACTGAATAGCAGTGTGGAGTTCAATTAGTGACATCATTCTTTCTTTGGAAAACAGGTTGTAATTATTGCCCTTATTTTAGAAAGGAAGGCAGCAAATGTTGCATATGCTGGTTGTAGAGCATTTCTCTGAAATTCTGATGAAAAAGGGTCATTCCAGACATTGTTCATAAGAACACCACACCTTGATTAAAAAGTTGATTGGAGATTGGAAAACATATAAAGGAATGCCGAAAATGAGAGGATGCTCAGCTAAAATGATCCCAAATGCTTTAAAATTGCAACCAAAACCTGAAAGACATGGAAGAAGCGAAAAACTACCATTTGAATGGACCGAAGAAGAAGAGCCAAAACGGCAAGGACTCAGCCAGCAATCAGCTCTAAGAAAATCAAAGAAGGTCTAAACCTACCTGTGAGTCCTGTTACAATTAGAAGAAGCCAGTGCAAAGTTCCACTGTTGAAAAAAAGACGTGCTGAAGAGGTTACAATTTGCCAAAGAACACATTGACTTGCCTGAAGAGAAACTGCGCAATATTCTGTAGACTGATGTCTGTAAGATTGTTCTTTTTGGTCGACTCCATGCAACACAGATGTGTAGCAGATCTCAGAAACAGTGGTGATTCAAAGGAAAGCAAAATATTACAACATTTTCAGTTTATACAGTGAATGTTTGAGTTTGTACAGAAGAAAGCAAACACTGCTATTTTTTAACAATCTAACATTCAGCTTTCTTTTATTTCTTTCAAGGAATAACACAAATTTGGTATTTTTCTTCATATTTTGATTTGAACAGAATGTGCCATGTTCCCAATGCATTTGTGTGTATGTAAATACAGGGGGTGGACAAAATAATGGAAACACCTAACATTTTGGCATCATAATCTTTGAACATAATTTAAACAATCAAAACTTGGCATATGTATTGATTCATACAACTTGTGAATTGTTTCCAAAGGAATTTGAAGCCATTCTTCAGTTAGAATACCCTCCAACTCTTTTAGAGACGATGGCGGACTTGTGCTTTGCTGAGGATGTTTTCCCGTCTCTTTCAAAGACAGTCATTACTTTTGAGACAATATCTCTTGAAACATCGAACATTTAGGCAGTTTTTGTTACACTAGCGCCTGCCATACGAGCACCAACAATTTGTCCTCTTTTAAAATCTGAGCGGTCTGCCATTATGGGGTATGAGTAATATTTTCGATATCTGTTTTACGTTTTTAATATCTGAAAAAGGAAAAAAAAAACATTTGTTTTCCATTAACACATCAAATAACAAAATTATTATACAAAAAATAATAACATATGCCAAGTTTTGATTGTTTAAATTATGTTCAAAGATTATGATGCCAAAATATTAGGTGTTTCCATTATTTTGTCCACCCCCTGTAAAGCCTATTATAAGGATTTTGAATAGGGCAGTGGTAGCCTAGTGGTATAGGGCTCTGGATCGCTGAGTCAAAGGTTGGGGGTTTGAGTCCCACTCTCCACAAGGTTGTCACTGTCTCACCCCCACCCCCCAGTGCAGCTAACTGGGTTATCAAAGGACGGCCATGTCTCTCACTGTCTATGATGTGAGGTTCATGTAAAAGAACCATTGCTGACTTTCGACAAGAGTAGCTGCATTGCTGGCAGTGTGTTTCCACCCTGCGATGGTCTGGTGAGCTGTCCTGGGTGTGCTCTGCACTCGCCCGGAGTTGGCTGGGATGGGTGCTGGCCTCCCCGTGACCCTAATTAGGATTAACCGGTTACAGAAAATGATAAGGATTTTGAACTTTAGTCACTCGTTTAAACACGCTGCTATTATTTTGAACACATTAATCTTATTTTGTATATATGACAAATACAGAATAAAAATTCATTCGGTAATTCATTTTTTAAGCCACTCAATCATAATTAGGGTTACGGGGAGACTGGCACCCAGCTCAGCTAACTCTGAGTGAGGGTGGGGTACACCCCAAACAGCTTGTCATGTCATTGCAGGGCCAATACTCACACAGCCACTCACATTCATACCTTGGGTTGATTTGGAACAGAAGATCAGCCTACTGTACATGTTTTTGTACTGAGGGAAGAAACCCACACAAGCAAGGGGAGAACATGTAAATTCGACACTGAATGTCACTCAGAAACACCCAAGAATGTGAATTGAACCCAAGTCCCTCTTGCGGTGAGGCAGACATACTAACCCATGTGCCAACATACTGCCCCAGAAGAACAATCATAATTATAATTTAAAAATTAATAGCTAAGTATATTGTGCGGCTCTCCAAGGGGCAGTGGTGGTCTAGTGGTATAGGGCGCTGGATCGCTGATCCAAAAGGTTGGGGGTTCGAGTCCCACTCTCCACAAGGTTGTCACTGTCCCCCCAGTGTGGCTAACTGGGTTATCAAAGGCGGGCCATGTCTCTCACTGTCTATGGTGAGACACATGTAAAAGAACCATTGCTGACTTTCGTAAAGAGTAGGCTGCAAAGTTGTCAGCGTGTTTCTGTCCCTTGCTAAAAGGGTTGTGACAGGAAGGGCATCCGACGTAGAAACCTCATCCAAATCAAACAAGTGAATCAGATGATTCACTGTGGCGACTCCCGAGTAAAAAAGGGAAAAAGCCGAAAGGAAGACAGACATTGTGCGGCTCTCCTGTTTTAAAGAAACAGCAGGCTTCTGATGGCCAGAACTGTGATGGCTTGGCGAGCTGTCCAAGGTGTACTCTGCCCTCACCTGGAGTCAGATGAGATGAGTGCCAGCCTCCTCACAACACTGTTTAGGTGTAAACAATTCGAGAAATGAATGAATGATGTCCAGAAAATGAAAATGAAGGGACCATTCTGGAACACTTTGGCTTTAATATAACAAAATATGACCTTATTTCATTTTTCTGTGGACAGTGGTGGCCTGGTGGTATAGGGCACTGGATCGCTGATCCTAGGGTTGGGGGTTCGAGTCCCACTCTCCACAAGGTTGTCACTGTCCCCCCAGTGCAGCGAACTGGGTTATCAAAGGCGGGCCATGTCTCTCACTGTCTATGGTGAGAGGTTCATGTAAAAGAACCATTGCTGACTTTCGTAAAGAGGAGCTGCAAAGCCGTCAGCGTGTTTCTGCCCCTTTCTAAAGGGTTGTGTCAGGAAAGGCATCTGACGTAAAAACCTATGCAAAATCAAACGTGCGAATCAGATGATTCACTGTGGTGACCCCTGAAAAGGGAAAAAGAAGAAGAAAAAGACCTTATTTCATTTTCAGTCGTTTTTTTAAAACCACTGTGGCTCTGATACCCTTGAATTGTGAGGACATCAGCACAGGGAAAACTGACTACAGTATTTGAAACAGACAAGGCAGAAGAAAATATATTTTGTATGAGAAAGCAGACGCTTGTTGCTGAATAGACGTTTATTTGAATTATTTAATTCAGCGACATCCAGTAAGGAGAACAATTATTTTAGTATTGACTGCATGAGAATATAAGATGCAAACTAAATCATGATTTTTTTTTTTTTTAGGTCCCGCCTCTCAGGAGCTATAGGAATGGGTGCTGTCCCTTAGTCCGTCTGTCCTTCTGTCCATGTGTCTGTCATACTTTAGTTTCCAGACATTTACTTGCCACGCACTAAAGCTAGATATTTCAAACTTTGTATGCGTGTTTATTGCTCTGAGTGCTACCGTGAGTCTGTGTGTCAGAGACCTTGCCAACTTTTCAAGGTCAAAGAGGCAAAACTGTATATTAGGCTTCAGGATATTTGCTTGCTGCCCTCTGAAGTTGAGCTTTCAAACTTATTCTGCTTGTTTTATATTGACATTTCATGAAATGGTCCATTCAGCTGGAGCATCTGGACCACGTGATCTATTTTTTAGTTTACATGCTTTAACTATGAAAGAGGCGGGTCAGGTGAGCGTTGTGTGCAAAGCTAAACATTATATAGATAACATCATGTTTTTAAGCTTCCACACTCCATCATGTGTGGGGCAGGTGGAGAAGTGGTTAGGGTGCTGCGCTCATGATCAGGAGGTTGTGTGTTCAAATCCCAGTTAGGCCTCCGTTGTGCTAAGGGCCCTGTGCAAGGTCTCAACCACAAGTGTGCCTCTGTTCACCCAGCAGTATAAATGGGTACCAGTAAAAAATATACTGGGAAGGTAACCTGCCATGGACTCGCGTCCCATCCAGGAGGAGTTGAACTCCTGGTCGCTTCACGCTATGGAAACCGGGGATAAGCACCGGCCTGATGAGCCATTAGGCTTGGGTATAAAAAGCCGAAAGGACTTTACCATTTTACTCCATCATGGTGTGTTTTTATATTCATGCAATATATATATATGCTTGCAGAGATATAAGAAAAGCAAACTACTGTAATATGAGATTTTAAATACAGTGATAACCCTGCCTCCTGCAAGTGACCATGAAAGGGAGTGTCCACCTCGTTTCAGGGTCTTTCAGTGCTCAGATAGCAAACCAATCAGATTGTGCCATTCCCATGTTGGATATACTAATGACACGTATGATTTAAAACAAATTCTTCTCGAAAAATTTAAACACTACGCATGTATAGCTGATTTTATGCAACCCTGTTGTGCATTCTCTTAACGGGTGCCAATAATTCTGACATTGACCATCGCCTCCTCTCTATTTATATCACTTCTGTTTTTGCTGTGTAAGACTGTTTGTTTTCACAATAGTGTCGGAAATCAAGTGACCTCAATTTTGATAAAGGCACCATATCAATAAAACATTAATACTATTAATAGTTTGGCGATGGCTCTTGTTACGTGGTTATGGTCAAGATTAGTATAAAAATGGAGCCGTGTTTTTGTTGCACACTGGAGAACAAAGTCATTCATGCTATATTAATACTCCAGGACAAGTGTCCACTGATGGAGCTTATCAATTATTCAAGTCACTTAAGGCTTGACTATACTGAAGTAGCACTTATCAACATTGTAATGAAAAGTCTTGGCAAACTTTGCGGCTTGTCAGTTACTGAGTCAGAGAACAAGCTGGTCTGCTGCGATTCATTATGGATGCAGAGGAGCAGGCCCACATCATGGCTGTCTACGACTGCTGTCTTTCTTGCTTTCATTTAGCCTGGATCAGGAAAGAGGCACGAAGATGGAGCACCTTGACCTCAGCTACTTTATAAAATGTCTTCATAATGTCAACTGGGCGTTTCCTGGTCCTCCACGCAGCCTCCCAGACTTGGTTGTTGATGAAAGGAATAAATCATTGAATGCATGCATTGTTTTCCTCTTTCAGTCTGTTTAATAACACACAACTTATTGTGTGTAAATGCCACAAGCATTTTGCTCCTATGCACACTTCCGCTCACAACTTAGCAATTACACGAGACAGGTCTGATGCAATATTTTTTTGTTATCATTCTGTAGGATGAAAAAAAAATAATGCTGCAGAGAAAGTAAGGTTAAGGTAAAAGGTAATTACTCTTTAGTTTTGTTGGAGAACCCTAGGGATGATGGTGCCAAACAACAAAGAAAAAAAAGTAAATTCATCTTGAGAATGATGTTATTAAGGATAATGACCGCATCCATCTCAAGCCAGAGCTGACAGGTGCAGAAGGCGGCAGCCATCTTAGTTCTATTTATGGATCTTTAGCAGAGCTAGTCTGTCAAAAAAGTTTTGAGTTAATTCGCTCAAACTTACCCCCAGTGATTCACTCCGGTAAATTAATTATTAATTTTTTCAACGCCGAGTATGCAGCCTCCTGTTGTTTGCTTTTGAGCTCAAAAGGAAATTTAACGCCCCTCCACATCCATCGGAAATATATTTATATGTCAGATTTATTGCTTTTAGCCATGTGTGGGAAAGTTTATTTTGATGTATTGCACGCAGGCTCAAAAAGCAAGCACCGGGGTCAAAAGCTTAAGTGTTCCAAAACAGAGTAGTCTTTTTTTTCCCCAACGAGCGTGGAAGATGTGATGTGAGATGATGAAGCTCTGTAACAGAAACACACAACACCAATTGATCATCAGGTTTCATCAGTATGCTGCTGGACATCGATGGCACAATGTTTTCAAATCAATGTTCATTTGTTGATGCAGCACCCAAAATGTTCTGTTAGACTTCCTGTCTGCCTTGTTGAGTGTTGTGTTATACGGCAGGGCCATGCAGAAAAGCTAATTCAATTTGTAAAATGCAAAGCATAATACGTATGCTTAAAACAGCTATTGACAGTCAACCCCCCCCACCCACACACACACATGAACACGCACGCACACACACACACACACACCTATTCAGCTCTTCAGGCTTCACACAGCTTTGCCAGTTCATCCTCAGGTAATTGCATTGGATTTAAAAGGTACATTGTTTCTCTTGGTCAGCTGAGACTGAACATCAATAACCTTGTTGACATTATATTTGTGATTTTTAAGAGTACAGTGGTACCTCACTTTACGAAAGTCTCACCAAACAAAAAATGCAGGTTACGAAACGCATTTTCCGAAAATTTTTATCTCTGGATATGAAACAAGTTCACGTTAGAAAAGCGCCATCTTAAAAATTCAAACGTACCATTCAAACATTAAAACCCGCCATTCAAAAATTCAAACGCGCCGTTCAAACATTAAAACGTGCCATTCAAATATTCAAACAATGCATGAGCTGCTCTCGCATCAATGACGTTCAAATATCCCGCCCCGCTAGCCTCCCACTGGCTAGGAGGGATGACGCAGCTACCTCCCATTGTCTATCTCCCAATATCCCGCCCCGCTGGCCCCCTCATTGGCAAGGAGGGATGACGCAGCTCCCTCCCATTGGCTATTATGGAGCTGCAACTACCATGATGCTTTTCGTGTACAGAGTTACTGTTGTTTCATGCTTTATTTCTTGACTCAGGATTTTAACCTTCCATAAACATTTGTAAGATTATAACTCTGCTAAGAAGACATGGTCAACACACGCGCGCACACACGTGTGTGAGCACACACACACACACACACACACACACACACACACACACACACACACACACACACGAGCGTGCTCGTGTGCTTTCCAGTTCAAGTCAGAAGAAGAAACGCGCTCGAGTGATATCACAAAGGAATTTGGCCAAACCCGTCTACCATCGGTACGATATTGAAGCAGAAGCAGGTCTTAAATGGTATGCTTTTATAATTTTTAAAGGGTTTAGGGGGTAGCATTGGGAGCCTTGGAACGAATCACGCAATTTACATGTAAAACGTGGTTCGATTTACGAAAAATGCAGGTTATGAAAAAGGCGCTGGAACGGATTAGTTTCGTAAAGTGAGGTACCACTGTATTGTCTTCTTGTTATGCTTTCTGGTCCTTATACATGGCTTTCTGACCCACTGGAAGGGCTCAACCGTTAATTCAAAGGCATGTGTGATCCCATGACACGAAACAGCTATCTGAATCCATAGTGTTTACAATATTGGATTTATGCTTGCAGTCACCAAGTTATAACAGCACACAAAAACCCTGTACCACAACACATGACCAATAACCGTTGTACAATGCAACAGTAATAAATCTCTTTATAATTTAAGGATTTTGACATGTTATATTGTATTTGTGTCATGACAAGGGCATAAATCCTCACTATGGTGTAAGGACAACACAGAATAAATACTAGTATATATGCTATAGTGCTTTCTACACGAACTAACAAGCCAGCAGATACCAGAGTTTCAACATGAAATTGTTGTGGTGTATGAATAAGCAACAGAAAAACTAACATAGCTTTGGTGAGGTGATTTTGAAAGCTGCACAGTTGCATTCACATAAAACATGTGTTGTATGTCTATTGTTCAGACAGTAGGTCATGTCTTGTTCATACAAAATTGAGATGATTGTTGTACAACTACAACCCTTGTACGACATCCTTTTACATTAAATTTTATGAACACTCATCCGAACGCTGTCATAAAAATGTCCTGTGTTTAAAATAGGGCTATTGTAACAAAACAGGACATCCGAAGACATCAGGTGACCAAAAATACAAATGAAATTCATGTCTCTTGTAACACTGCTCTTGGACATTGCGGGGTATTGCACAGTGGTGTCTGAGGAAATGGACCTGACATTTTCTCTTCCACAAAAGGTGAGCCTTTTACAAACTCTCCACAGCTGTCTTAGGAATTGATGATTTTTCACTTGTATACCTGTTGTTTCAGGTATGTGACAGTGGATTGAGTGACAAAAATACAGAAAACCTGTTTACTACAAACCAAAGATGGCTAATTCATGGGACCAGTTAACTTTAAATTTCATTAATTTCTTTTTTTGTAACCCCTTAATCCTAATTAGGGTCGCGGGGAGGCTGGTGCCTATCACAGCTGACTCTGTTCGAGGGCAGCGTACACCCTGGAGGGCTCACCAGGCCACGGTAGGACAGAAACACACTGATAGCAGTGCAGTCTATTCTTTATGAAAGTCAGCAATGGTTCTTTCACATGCCTGTCACAGATAGTGAGAGACGTTACACCAAACTTATCTAAAATAAGCCTAAATATTGTATTACAGCAAATAAGTGTATCCAGTATATCTATGATATCTCAAAGCATTTCTATTGGATACAGGGCAAAGATCGAAAGAAGTAAGCATGAACAGATTATCTGAACAAATACTGCCTGATTATAACCGATATAAGACTTTTGATTTTGGTCCATCCATTATACGGCCGCTGCATGTGACGGGGGCACCTCCCTTTCCTCCACCTTCATGACTGAAGTGCCATTGAGCAATCACCTAACCCGTAACTTCGCTCCAGGTGCCACGATGGAGCCAGCCACTTCTCCGAGTACATGTTTGCTCACTGTTCATGTATGTGTGTGTGAGAGAGAGAGAGAGTATGTGTGTGTGTGTGTGTGTGTGTGTGTGTGTGTGTGTGTGTGTGTGTGTGTGTGTGTGTGTGTGTGTGTGTGTGTGTGTGTGCGTGTGTGTGTGTGCACACTCTTGGGGTTAAATGCAAAGTAAAGTTTCCCTTGCAGGATTAATACAGAGCTGTTTTGCACCTTGTGTGTGAAAGAGCTCTGAAAAATGTATGTTTGTAATGTTGATCATATCTATAAAACCATTTGAAGCGCTCCTTTGAGTAAACCTGGAGAAAGACAACACGTTATATGCTTCACATACATAAATACTGCAGATGTGAGAGATTTCAAACTGAAATCCCATTCTTGCCACCATTTGTAAAACGAGACCTCAGGGGAAATTTTCAAAACTTGGGTGGCATTACAAATATCCTGTGATGTTGCACACGTTTGTAAATGCTCCTTTTGGGTTTCAGAAACTGGCGAGACCTTGCTGAACCTTATGAATGACGTACACCCTTCTCTCCATGTAATCACTATACTGGTAATCAGCATCTGGTTTTATAAGGCATTCTGTCCCAACTTTCACTCCTGAAATTACCTGCTGCTTCTCATGCAGTACAAGCCCCATTTAATCATGTTTTCAGAATATAAGAATTACTTGAGGGGACTTCTTCTGATTGGGGTCTGTAGTTCATGCCATTCACGTGGAAATCATTTTGCAAACTGTTAAACATCAATGCTAGTTTATCTTCTGGTTACCACCCCAATCCAATCAGGAATATAGCACTTTGTGGAATGACTGCAACCTGGACTGAATATGCTCAGAACTCGTTAACCAACTTGTATACAGGACTGACCCCTTTTCAGGGCATTTTAGCATATAATAAACGACTTTTCCCAAGTTCTACAGAGCTTTCATACATTTTTGGTGTGGATGATTGGATAAAACAGAGCAAAGAGACATTAGAGAGAGAGAGAGAGAGAGAGAGAGAGAGAAATTAAAGGGGTTGCTCAACCAGGTTAGTGATCCCACCACAGCCTGAAGCCATGATGCAACTCTGTCTGTCTGAAATTTTACGAAATACTTAAGTTTAGTGCACCATAAAAACACATGACAATTGCAAGTACTGTTTCCCAGGCCTTATTCATGATCATCATTCATCATCCTGCTGAGCATAAATCCTATTTTCATCTCAGCAGATGCAGTACTTAACACAGCCCTGCAACTTCATGTTAAGACTCCATTGCAACTGAATATTTGGTCCCCGGGAAAAAACAAAAAAAAACAAAAAAACAAACCAAAAAAAAAAAAAAAATTCTGAAAATAAACCTGACTTGGACTAGTTCATTTGATTAACAAAAAATATATTACGTATCTGCAAAGGATTCACCAAAATAAACAATGTTTTTATTATTTGAGATTTAAGCAGATTCTTGCACAAATGTGTGCGTCCTCATTTTTCTTTGATAATGCTCATTAAATTGTGTAATGCGATCACTGTATGCACAACACAAGCCACAAAAATAAACCTTTCAACAAGTTTAAATAAGAAATTTTATTTATGGGATATTGCATCCAAAATCGTGAAAAAAAAACCCTCCTAAAACACATACTGTGGATTGCTGCATGAGACCTGGAGAAATAATAATAAAAAAAAAACCCACCTGACAAGCAGTGCATGGTGTTACAGTAAAATAATCACTGCCAGCATGGTGTGGGGTGAGGTACATGATGCAAAACAAACTTGTTGATAATTTTCCTAAAGTTTTTATTTTATTTCAAGTTTTATTGTACACTACAGCACAATTCTTGCACCAATGCTGCAATTTTTGTTTATTAAAGAATGACACACTGTACACTTTATCTAATTATAGTTACATTTAATATTGTGGAACATCTGTGAAACCGGCTCACTTTATCACTTACACTGTGGTTCCCACAACTCTTCATCCACCCCCCGTTCTCGCTTGTAAATTTAATAAGAAAAAAAATGCCGCTTATGTTACCAAAAAAACATCAATATTTTTGTTTCAAAGACTTTCCCATGTTTACAAACTCACATTTACAGCTTTGGTGCTACTGTTATACAGTTCTGACAATGGAGACTCCTTCAGTAAAGAGTAAATAGGTATCTCTATACAGACAACTGTTATACGCTATTACATTATCAATTATTATGCATAACAGACAGAATCAGATTTATCATTGCCGTAGTACTGAAATAAATAATAATGTATAATATAAATGGTATTTGCTTCTTCTTCTTCTTCTTCTTCTTCTCCTTTCAGCTGCTTCCTTTAGGGGTCGCCACAGCGAATCATCTGTCTCCGTTTCACCCTATCCTCTGCATCTTCATCTCTTACACCAACTACCTTCATGTCCTTCTTCACCACATCCTTAAATCTCCTCTTTGCTCTTCCTCTAGGCCTTCTAACTGGTAGTTCCTACCTCAGCATCCTACTACCAATATACTCAGTATCCCTCCTCTGCACATGTCCAAACCATCTCAATCTAGCCTCTCTGACTTTGTCTCCAAAACCTCTAACATGTGCTGTCCCTCTAATGTCCTCATTCCTGATTCTACCCATCCTCGTTACTCCAAAAGAGAACCTCAACATTTTCATCTCTGCTACCTCCAGCTCTGCCTCCTGTCTTTTTCTCAGTGCCACTGTTTCTAAACCATACAACATCGCTGGCCTCAACACCGTCTTGTACACTTTTCCTTTCATTCTTGCCGATACCGTCCTATCACACATCACACCAGACACTTTTCTCCAACCATTCCAACCTGCCTGCACACGCTTCTTCACCTCTCTTCCACACTCTCCATTGCTCTGGATTGTTGAGCTTGAGTACTTAAACTCCTCCACCTTCTTTATTTCTGCTCCCTGTAACCTCACTGTTCTTCTTGGGTCCTTGTCGTTCACACACATGTATTCTGTCTTACTGAGTCTAACCTTCATTCCTCTACTTTCCAGGGCATACTTCCACCTCTCTAGATTTTCCCTCCACTTGTTCTCTGCTCTCACTACAGATCACATTGTCATCTGCAAACATCATAGTTTATATCGTTCATAAATGGTATTTGTATAGATTACACATAAATATCACAATCTGATTGGTTTGCTTCCTGAGGCATAATAGTCATCATCCCATATGAATCATGGATAAATTGAAACAGAGGACATCTATGGATTGACATGCTCACTTAGAGCAGGTGATGTCATCACTATCAGACTCAAATAATAATAATAATAATAATAATAGTCATCATCATCATCATCATCATCATCATCATCATCATCATCATCATCTTGCATTGGTTTGCCTTTTTATATTTTTGTGTGTCATATTCTAACATTTTTAAATTACTTTTAACAGGATGCACTTGTGCTCTGCACATGGAGCTCAGCTGACCTTCATCCATAAATAAAATTCAAAATAAGCTATAAAAATCCTGATAGTCTCAGGGATTATTCAGTGACATTCACCTCACTTTCAGGGAATAGTTATTTAATTGTGATTTTGCACTTCCATTGAAGGCAGAAAGAGAGAAATTTATGATCAGTACAATAAACAGTATTGTACAATTTTATATTTGTTGAGTGTGAAGGTGTACAGTCAGTTAAAAACTATACACAAAAGCGTGAGCTACAACTTTATTTTTGAATGACTTTCCTCAGTCAGTCGTCACCAAATCTAGAACACAATCATGGTTTTGACAAAATAAAATTGCTCAGTCATCATCTGTCATCGTGGAGTATTAAACACATTGACAGTGTCCACTCAAACATCCACACATCTGTTCATGTAACGTTTATAGAGTGGTGATTGGTGAAGCCAACAGCCCTGCACTTTCATTCATATGTGGGTCAGAGTACAATGATGTGGAACTACAACTGACCCACATACAGTATGCATAAATGTAGTCATGACATCTGTGTTGAAACTGCATCTTATTATATGTATACATACATAGTTAGGTAGGATCTTTGTTGTACTAGATTTTCATTTCCTGAAGGAAATATGAAGTGCTAAAAGAGACATCAGTTCTCCCAATATATTGAGATTTCTAGTATGTATTGCGATATGTATTGTGATATATTGCAAGAAGAAATTTAAATTAAAAGTGAGCCTGTTCTTGACAGTATTTATTCTTTATTTCAAAAAGAGAAATCAACAACATTCAAAACGTTGTTTTTAGTCATTAAAATAAAAATTCTAAGCATCAGAACAAATCTACTTATGAAAATTTAATGTTTTAAACTTTGGCACAAACATTAACACTGAAATAGAACTGCATATTGAGCAAGATAAGTTATTTATACATATTAAATACACATAAACATAAGAATAGTGTAATCGCATTCAGTGCTTTTATTGGCATATTGTGAAGCCTTAATCATTAACGCATGCATATTAAAATTTTAAGGCGGGATTAAAGGTGGACCATCATCCGCGCATGCGCAGAACTGTGTAATGCACGCCAAACCTCATCAGACCTGTGATCCTATCAGCAGGAGATTGATCTATTTGTATATAACAAATTAACATTACATGTATACAGGGATCCCTCAATCCTTCGCGCTTCAATTTATGCGGCTTCAGTGCATCACATTTGTTTTTTAAATATGAATTGAAATACAAATAAGGAAAATAATGAAGAAAAGGGGCAAAGATTAAGGAAAATGCCACAAAAACAAGGCCAATTATGCAAAAAAAAAAAAAAAAAAAAAAACGCAAACAAACACAAAACAAAAAACAACCCAAAATGTTAAGCCTGGGGTGTGCGAGTAGGACCCAGTGATGCAGGAGACCAAAAGAAAGTTCAAACGATTTATTAAACACTAGGGATAGTAAATTACGGGAATACTAAGTCAAGGGAACTGGTCGAGCACGAAGCAAAAACCAGGGGTCAAAGAGAAAGCCGAGGAGCAGAATTACAGGGAAAACAATCTTCTGACATCGGAGGGAAGCACACCACTCCCATTTATAGCTGGCTGCTTGCTGATTGCAGATTGGGACCAGGTGCGCTCTGCTTGGAACTCGCCTACCGGCAACTTCCACGCCCCTCGCCAGCGCCTGCAATGATTAAAGAAGAGTTAATTCCGCCAGCCAGCACAGACCATAACACAAAATCTCCCATCAAAACTACTTACATTTCTGTGAGGTGCACATCTTTGTGCATTTGTCTTTATGTGTGTGTTTATATATTTATTTTTATCTTATGCATTATTTTTTAATGTTTAATTGTTATTATAAACATTTATAGCATTGAATATGTATTTAATGATATTATATACACATATACATGTACATATACGTCAGTCAAAGGGGGTTGGGGGGGTTGATCCTACTTCATGGATTTCAGTGATTGTGGGGGATCTCGTCCCAATTAACAGTGGAAAGTGAGGGATCCATATTAATGCCATCATAGCGATGCCCATAGGCCTGCTGAGCATGTGCCGCATGTATAACACTTACAGTGACACTGATGGCTCAGAAAACTTTAGAAACTTTACAGTAATAACATACAATATCGTTGATCATATAAATCACATTAATATGATCATTATGCTGGAGAGAAGTGGACTGTAATTTACTGGAATCTGGGACCAATTTGGAGCATGTTGAGCCTGAGGCTGAGTCTGCAAGTTGTGTGACATCATTTTTTTCAGAGTCGGCAGAGACATTATTGCCATGTTAAGCAAAAATAAATAAATAAATAAAGCATGCACGGTTAATGTGACTTGTTGGAGATCAGGTTTATGGGACCACTTCCCTCTTTTGCTCATTTTAAAATAAATGTTTAAGTGAAAAATCTAGATTCAGTATGTCAGTAAATTTCTGACCAATTAGCAACATGAACCATGGTTTTGTTTTTAGCGGGAATTTCCGTATCCTGTATAAAAACAAATTCTATTGGCTGAAGGCCTTTGTGACAATCCGAACTGCCAAATCATGGCATGGCTCTTATTATACCGGGCTCTCCACACACCGAATGACTGTAAATAAGCGGATGGGAACAAGTGACTGTAGTAGGATTAACCCTTTACCGGGCGCATGTTTTTTCATTTTCTAGCTTGTGCAGGCAAGATTTTTCGGATTTTTGTGACATTTTAGGTAGTGTTGCTACAGCCGCTCTCAGATGTTTTGCTCGATCACTAGCTCGACTGCTTTCGGACGTATTGTTCACTAAAGGGTTAAACAGTTTGGCAAATCAATGAGTTGTGTTGTTGTTTTTTCCTTCTTTTTCTCTTCTTCTTCTTTGTCTTCTTCTTCTTCTCATTATTATTACTGTATTAATAATTTAGGGAAGCCTTATGCTTAGACAAGTTGTGACATAAAGGTCGCGCAGGAAAAAAGTGGGGTAGAGCACCTGCCATTCATCCACCTTCATGGCTGAAGTGCCCTTGAGCAAGACACCAAACCCCCAAATGCAATGTGTGGCAGCCCACTGCTCTGAGTGTGTACTCTCTGTTCACATGTGTACTCACGTTAAATGGGTTAAAGCCAAAATTTCCCTTGCAGAATTAATACACAATGCAAATAATAAATAAATTAAATAAATAAATAATTATTGCTTTCCCCTAAACTGTTTTGGTGGCAGTATTGTAATAAGTGGCCTTTGTGAGTCCATTAACACCCATGCGTGGATATTTACCAAATTTGATGGGGACACTACCCTACCAGAGTCCCAGATTTGATTTGATTTTAGAATGTCAAGGTCAAAGGTGAAGGTCTCAGAAATTTTTAAAGATAATATGCTTATATTTTAAAAGTGTTTACTGATAGATATGGTGTTACTAGTGAATACTAATAGAAAACCATACATGGACATTCAAAAGAGACAACAACCTTTGACCATGAGTGACCATGAAAGGTAAAAATACTGATTGACATGCCATCACATGCCTTCTAATGAGTCAGTTACCGTTGACTTCTGAGTGGCCTTGAAAGGTTAAACTCCAACTTTGTTTCAAAGCCTTGAAAGGAGAGTTGATGCCATTGTTGTCTCTGTTGTTTGTCTGAGCACAAGCACAGTGTAAGACTAACAAATGAGTAATTAAAACTAGCAACCATATAAGGTCTATTTGCTTCATTATTTATGCTGCAGAGTCGAGGTACCTTATAGTATATAAATGTATCTGTTTGTTTGTTTACTTCTTTTTTATCTGGTTTTTTTTCAATAAACTAACAGTGTGAGTGAATTTCACAGCCCAGCATTTGACCTTGTGACCAACTCTATAGCAAAATATCTATAACTAAATGGTCAGTATATCGGCTTGTGGTTGTGTCACCTGGCTGTTCCTTGATCAGGTCCATATGACACGTAATCAATGTTTTGTGGCCTTTTGCAGCATGAGCAAGCACAAAGTGTGCAGCTGGGTCCTGTCACCGGCTGTACCCTCCTACACACAAGTGTCTCTCTGAGTGATAAAGGGCATGAATTACACTTGGCACTGTCGTTCTCCTGCATATTTCATCAGTTTGTGACGCCTCCCCGTTTTAAACAATTATGTGCCACCTCTCATGACTGAGGGACTCAGTGACCTACTGGGCGAGTCTTTATGGAAAAATTGCTTTCATGTCACATGTAACTGTATGTCTTTCACATGTGCTTAAGGGGACTAATGTGCATTTCAACAAGTTATGCCCTGAAATAACCACATGCCACCAAGTGAATAAGATGTGAGAAATAATACCAAATGTTCTACATGTGCAAGATCAACTTGTGAAAATAAATGAATCATGTGTACAATACTGATGTGGAAAAATAAATGAATCATGCCTTAAAACATATGATAATGAATGCATTGTGTACAAAATATAATTAAAAGATTCATGGGAAGAAATAATATAAACATGTCTTTATTTCCATGTAATTTGTTTTATCTTTGTTTAACGGAGCACATAAAATTAATTTATTCATTCATTTTCTGAACCGCTTAATCCTAATTAGGGTTGCAGGGAGACTGACACCTATCTCAGCCGACTATGGGCGAGGGTAGACTGCAGCCTAGACGGCTTGCCAGGCCATTGTAGGGCAGAAACATGCTGCTGACTATGCAGCCTCTTCTTGATGAAAGTCAGCAGTGGTTCTTTTACAGCCTCACAACATAGACAGTGAGAGACATGGACGGCCTTTGA
Source organism: Plotosus lineatus (assembly GCA_024760905.1). Taxonomy (NCBI): domain Eukaryota; kingdom Metazoa; phylum Chordata; class Actinopteri; order Siluriformes; family Plotosidae; genus Plotosus; species Plotosus lineatus. The sequence goes on along the minus strand of CM045734.1, from coordinate 22,256,686 downwards.
TAACCCAGTTAGCTGCACTTGGGGGACAGTGCCAACCTGTTGAGAGTGGGGCTCGAACCCGCAACCTTAGGATCAGTGATCCAGCACCTTTATCACCAGGTCACCACCGCCCCGCCCCAATTTTAATCAGTGATGTGTATCTTTTAACTTTTAATTTGATTTATAAAATATTTACCACATGTTAAACTCAGCATAAAATGATTTGAAAAACATTGGAAACCTCAAATACATTTTGACGGCTGTTGGCAAAAAATCATTCTTTCAGCACTGGCTTCCAAAAAGCAGACGATTTGTAGTAATAGCAAGTAGACTGTGGGTCAACAGAAAGTGGATCAATTGTTCACAGGAACATTTCAATTTTCAGAAAATGTAATTTTTATAATGCCAAGCAACATGAATAAAAAAACAGAAGCAAGATAGAAAGAAAGCTCATTCAAACACTGAGAAGGAGAATCATCTGAGAACAGGGTCTGGGTGGGCGTGAAGTATTATTGAAATGAGATTGCTTGATTGGCAGCACTTATGTCGAAAATTACAAACACAAATCAATATCAACAAATCAATGAACCACACTAACTAATTATTCTACTATTATTGTAGTATTATTATGTTATTATAGTATATAATTATAGTAATATATTATAATATCAGTATGTAATCTTTTATCATTTGGAAAATTGTTCATTCATTTGCCAATAAGCTTAATCCTTTGAGGGACACAAACAGGCTGAAGCCTATCTCAGCCAAATCTGGGTGAAGGTGGGCATACCCTGAACTGCATATCAGTCCATACTAGTACGTACCACAAAAATTCACATTCAAACTCACATCTTGAAGCAGTTTGGAACATCCAGTTAACCTAATGGGAGCATCTATGAGCTGTAGGAGGAAATTGGAGTACCTGAAGTAAAACCCCATACAAACATGGGGCAAACATGCAAATACAACACAGAATCACCCTCGCCAATCTCTAGACGAACACAGGATATTGCTGCGAGGCTGCTGGTCTAACCATTATACTACAAAAATAAATTAAGAAAGCTAATTTACATTAAAGTATTTATTGTAGCGTTCTCTTTCTAGGCTTCTTTGATTTCCTAGATAGCTTTTGCTCGCTAGGTTAACGTTCCATAAGACAAAGACCATGAACATAGGCATAAAAGCATGTTTTGGCAGTTGGTCCATTTCGGCACGGCAAGCAGAAATGCACAATCCACTTAAAGCGGTGTGAGTTGGGAGCAAGCGTAGGTATAAAGATGTCTTTTCTATGAATATATTTTCTATTGGTATATGTCCTTATACCTATGGAAGCAAGTCTCATCAAGGCATAGAATCATCGATCGATCTACCAAGACCACGGCATGAAACTAAAAGAAATGGCCCAGTTTTGAGCAGCTTATGGCTGCACACAATAACAAAAATGAAGAATCTAAGCAGGCAGGAGTTATTATGGGAGTTACATTGCCCAAGTAATAAAAAGTTTCCTTTGGTTATGTGATATAATGTTGATAATACAATAATAAAAAGCTGCCATAATTATAATATAACCTATATAAATCATAATCATTATCATTTTCTGTAACTGCTTAATCTTAATTAGGGTCGTGGGGAGGCTGGCGCCCATTTCAGCCGACTCCGGGTGAGGGTAGAGTACACCCTGGACAGCTTGCCAGGCCATCGCAGGGCGGAAACACGCTGACGGCTATGCAGCTACGCTTGTCAAAAGTCAGCAATGGTTCTTTTACATGAATCTCACACCACAGACAGTGAGAGACATGGCCGGCCTTTGATAACCCAGTTAGATGCACTGGAGGGACAGTGACAACCTCTGGAGAGTGGGGCTTGACCCCCAACCTTAGGATCACTGATCCAGCACCTTTACCACCAGGTGATTACTGCCCATGTATATAAATATGAAGATGATTATTTATTTGGTAAAAATGTAACATATATGTATTTACCAATTCAAGAGTGGATTCAGATTAATTGGGGTTTTTTAGTAGCTCAGGCATTTAATCTCAAGCTTAATTGAAATTAAGAAATTACAGTGATCCCTGTAAACGCCGGTGGTGTAGTGGTTAGGGTGCTGCGCTCATGATCAGGAGGTTGTGTGTTCAAATCCCAGTTAGAACCCCACTGTGCTAAGACCCTTGGGCAAGGTCTTAACGACAAGCGTGGCTCTGTTCACCCAGCAGTATAAATGGGTACCAGTGAAAAAAATATATACTGGGAAGATAACCTGCGATGGACGAGCGTCCCATCCAGGAAGAGTTGAACTCCTGGTCGCTTCACGATACAGAAACCGGGGATAAGCATCGGCCTGATGAGCCACTAGGCTTGAGAGTAAAAAAAGCCCAACAAAAGCCCAATGCTTGGGTGGGTTTCTTCATGGTACTCTGGTTTCCTCCCTCAGTCAAAAGACATGACCATTTGGATAATTGACTGCTTCATATTGCCCCTGAGTATGAATGGTTGTGTGTCTGTGATGGTAAGCTGTTCAATGTATATCTCGCCTTCACCCAGAGTCCGATGAGATGGTCTCCAGCCTCCCTGTGACCCTAGTAGAATTAAGCTGTTCAGTAAAAGAGGAAATTAATGATTTCTCTTCATTAGTTTCTTGTCTTTGCTAGGTTTCCTTCAATATGTTGCTTTCCCTTTCTATTTTTCCTTTTTGCAATTTTTTTACTTTTCTTTGGTGCTTTTTTCCCACCCATGAGGTTTGAAAACCCGAGATTTTAGGCAAGGCACATTTTGCTATGAGAAGGACGTGGGAGATACTGCAACTTGTTTGCTGGATCAGCATGTAGTAATAAATGATAATGCTAAAGATGTCTTATTGATGTTTTAAACTAGCTTTTAATGGCTGCTGCAGTGTCTGGAATGAGAATGACCGAGAAGTCACGTAATGTCAACAGCCAACGCACAGCCTGGGATTGATGAATATACAATTAACAGAACGTGGTTTACTCATCTTTATATTCTGTGGCCAAGGATGCCAATTACATGCTGCGAAGTTAATTTTCCTCAAGGTCGACCTCGTGTTCACTCTTCCAGTAGGTTTTTCCTTTAGGAATGTTCAGAAACTTTCTGTTCTGTTTTAGACTTTTTTTTTTTTTGCTTATTTGTTCTAAAACCCCTGGCAAAATGAATGGAGCCATAACATCAAAATAATTTTTCATTCATGTTTTTAATTTCATAGAAAATAAATAAATCACAGCCATGACACAAACTTTACAGGATTAATTAACACTTGTTAAAAACTGTAAATTAAAACATCTATCAGGATATCAATTTGTCAATTCATTTATTAAGGTGTTATTTGTTTATTTATTTATTGAGTTTTATATATATATATATATATATATATATATATATATATATATATATATATATATATATATATATATATATATATATGTCACAGTAGAGATGGCTATTCAACAAAATTGGCAATTCTCTTAGTAGAGATGCTAATCGCAATCTCCCCTAGAAGAGATGCCAATCGCAATCTCTACTAGGAAAATTGCCAATTCTACCAGTAGAGATTGCGATTGGGATCTCCCCGAGGACAAGTAGAGGAAGACCAAAGAGAAGATTTATGGATGTGGTGAAGGCGGACATGAAGGTCGTTGGAGTAAGAGTAGAAGATGCAGAAGATAGGGTGAGATGGAGGCAGATCATTTGCTGTGGCGACCCCTGAAGGGAACAGCCGAAAGGAAAAGAAGAAGAAGAAGAGAACATTATAAAATCATGTGATGAAAGTTGTGATGTGAATAGTGTGATGTTGTGTGGAAGAAATTAAAGGCAATATATTTTAACAAGATATCTGGTCTTGTCATTTATATTGTCATCTATTATTGAATTCTGTAAATGTGATGTGTTAAATAAAATTTTTGTTACTAGAGATGCTTTTCATATTTTAAGAGTTCCCTTTTATACAGATTTCAATTGCCATCTCTCCTAGGAGAATTACCAATTATCCTAGGTGAGATAGCAACTGAGATATATATATATATATATATATATATATATATATATATATATATATATATATGTGTGTATATATGTATATATATATATATATATATATATATATATATATATATATATATATGTGTGTGTGTGTGTGTATATACATACACACACACACACACACATGTGATCATTGCAGCATTATATTTCACTATACATTATGGACCCCAAGAAAGTGATTCCCGGTGACACCGAAAAAGAAGAAGTGGGCTCTGTAATCAATCGAAGTGAAGCAGGAGATAATAAAAAAATACGAAAGTGTGATGCGGTTGAGCGAAATCGCAAGAGTATGGCAGAAGCCCCTCTACAATCAGGACGATATCGAAGCAGAAGGAGACCTTAAAAGCGGAGATACAGTGACAGAGGCGATTATTTTGGAAAAAGCAACCACCATATTTAAGGACCTCGTGAAGGAGAGTGGGGGTGAGGGTTCTTCAGACCAGCAACCCCTGGACTTTAAAGCTTCGCATGAGTGGTTCGAGAGATTTAAAAAAGTAAATACTTTTCTTTTACTTTTAACACATATTTCATACATATTTCATACAAAATTGGTGTACTTTTATAAATTTTTAAAGATTTTATGGGGTAGTTTTGGGAGCCTTGGAACGAATCATGCATTTTACACGTAAAATGCACCTCTACTTACGAAAACTCCAGGTGAAGAAAAAGGCACTGGAAGGGATTAATTTCGTAAGTAGAGGGCCGACTGTATATGTGTGTGTGTGTGTGTGTGTGTGTGTATATATATATATATATATATATATATATATATATATATATATATATATACACACACATACATATATGTCCCATGCTTGTGTAGGTTTCCTCCATATGCTTTGGTTTCCCTCCACAGTCAAAAGACATGCACATTAGGCACCTTGTTTGTTTGTACTTACTCCCAGGTGTGAGTGTCAGTGTATATGGTATATGTGTTGCCTGCAATGGACTGGCATGCTGTTCAGGGTGTATTGAGTGTTTACCCAGTGTTAGATGAGATAGGCTTCAACTTCTCCACAGCCTAAATAGGAGTAAACAGCTCTGCAAATGAATTCATTAATAAGTTATGTTTTATGTTGTATGTGTGAAGGTGTACTGATTGCATAATTTTCCAGAGGTTTGCGCTCACAAACTGGCTTCTTGGTACTTGAAACACATAAAACCCCATTGAAAATGTAAAAATGAATTTTGTTTTGAAGACATTCTTTTCACTGTGCCCCTGATGGATGTAATCCTTGTGTGTAGCCCTTCTCCTTTAGACAGTCCTGGAGGTAAGCGTTGACGTCTGACCTTATTACACTTTGACTTTTAGTAATCTCATGATCCCACTGGCTTTAAAAATTTCAAGGCATTTGGAGCATAGCCCAAAGCCAGCCCAAATGCATCCTAGCATATGTAATGCATGTGCAGCATTTCAATTTTGGGATGAAACCGAAGCAGCTGTAAAGTCAGTATCATGGCTGGAATAATATCAGGACTATGTTCTAACTACCAGATTCGTTTTCGTCTTTTGCAAAGCGTCACAGGACAACAGTAGTGATGCAAACCATGTTGTGTATAATTAGCTGATGTGCAAGTTTCACTCTTGCTTGGTGTTTGAAGAACAGTGGAAATTATTCTTAGTAGTGTGCCATTAAAGAGTTGTATAATTGGAATGTGAAAGGGTCTCTTGGTCACCTCCATCCACATCGTTATGCAGCTTCTTTGACAACAAGTCATAATTCATCTGGTGATGTTGATTGCTTAGCTACATATATAACAGCCTTCCTCTCTTATCCTGCACTAATTGGTGCTTATCAACTTTGGGATGTATTTCTTTGGGTCCTTGTATTCCCTTCTATCTCAAGTGGATCTTGGCCAGGAGTTTAATTAACACAATTAAGGACTTAAGATAAGATATACTAAATTAATTAAAATCATTTAGATCTTGCCTTTGTCGAATTATACTTTTTATGATACTAAATACTGTACTAGTATATTACTAAACTTTTGGGCAAGATTAAGAACTGTTTTTTATTGATGAAAGGACAAAATTGATTTGTTTATGTTATGGTCTGTGCCAGCTGACAGCATTAATTCTCTTCTCTACTCATTGCAGATGCTGGCGCCGGGCGTGGTGGTTGCCGGCAGGTGAGTTCCAGCAGAGCGCACCTGGTCCCAATCTGTAATCAGCAAGCAGCCAGCTATAAATGGGAGCGGCATGCTCCCCTCCGCTGTCAGAAGACTGTTTTCCCCGTGATTCTGCTCCCCTGCTTTCTCTTTGACCCCTGGTTCTTGCTTCGTGCTCAACCAGTTCCATTGATTTAGTATTCCTGTGATTTACAGTTCCTAGTGTTTAATAAATCATTTGAACCTTCTTTTGGTCTCCTGCGTCTCTGGGTCCAACACATACAACCCAGGTTTAACAGAATCTTCTGGCCCTAAACATGGACTCAACGGAGACCGCACAGCTTCGGCAGGCACTATCCGACCAGGGCGCCCTGCTGGGACGACATGACTCCACCTTGCATCAGATGATGGACAATCTCCAGCACATCACCACCAGCATGGCGCAGCTCGGCTGAAGGATGGACGCCGTTGCCACTCACCTCGCTGCCGCGACCCCGCCCCCCACCTTTCACTTTCTGCTGCGGCAGCTGCGCCAGCACCAGCCATACTCCCCGCGCACCGAGAACCACTCATCCCCATGCCAGCCAGGTATTCGGGCGCGATCGAGTCCTGCACACAATTCCTTCACCAGTGTTCACTCGTCTTCAGCCAGAAGCCTCACATACTCCACTGATCAAGCAAAAACCGCCTTCATCATGAGCCTACTCACGGAGCAAGCCTCGTTCTGGGTGCTAGCGGGCACCACCCATACCCCTGAATTATGCTCCCAATTATGCTCCCAGTTAGACCAGTTCATGCGAGAAACGAAGAAGGTTTTTGATCGTCCGGCGAAAGGGGAGGAGGCAAGCTCCCAGCTCCTACGAATTCGGTAAGGCTCACAGTCGGTGGCGGAGTATGCCATCCAATTCCGGATTCTCGCCATCGAAAGCGGCTGGAAGGACCCTGCGCTTCGGGGGGCTTTCCTGCAGGAGTACAATGAACGGCTGAAAGATGAGCTCGCAGCCCGAGATGAGACGACTACTCTGGAGGAGTTAATCACCTTGTCTACCAGACTGGACAACTGGCTGAGAGAGAGGGATAGATCCCGGAAAGGGGCCCCACCTCAAACTCACTCGCCATTTCCCCCTCTGAGGGAGGATGACTGTCAAGAACCCATGCAGGTGAACCGCACCAGACTGACGGCTGAAGAGAGGCACCTGCGGCTGACCAATGATCTCTGCATCTACTGCGCCGAGAAGGGCCATTACCTCGCCCAGTGCCCCACGGGGCAGGGCCCGACAGCTACGAGAGGATCCTCCATGACACCCAGAAAGCGCCTGCAAGTTCAAGGTACGCTACACTCCGTGCAACACTCTCATCCCGTAGACGTATTTATTGACTCAGGCGCTGATGCTAACTTTATCTATCCGGGGATGGTTGAGCTCCACGACCTGCCTATGTATGAACTCGAGACACCCAAGGAGGTAGTAGCTATAGATGGCCAACTCATAGCTCGCGTCACACACAAGACCAAGCCAGTGAAGCTCACTTTGTCCGGTAACCACCAGGAATATTTGGAACTGTTTGTTCTCCCTGCCTCTCTCTCTCCCCTAGTGTTGGGGTGGTTGCAGACTCACAATCCCCAAATTGACTGGTGCACCCTCACCATACGCAGCTGGAGTGACTACTGTCTGCAACACTGCCTAATGGCGGCCATACCCTCCCAAGCTTCACGAACCCCGGTCGACCTGGAGGATCTGGACTTAGCCGGCGTGCCCGAGGAATATCACAACCTGTAAGAGGTTCCTCCTTATCGACCGTACGACTGCGCCATTGACCTACTCCTAGATTCCACGCTCCCTTCCCAGCGACTGTACAATCTCTCTAAGCCGGAGAAAAACGCCATGGAGGCATACATTAACAAGTCGCTGGATGCAGGTCTCATTCTGCCCTCATCTCCCCCGGTAGGTGTGGGATTCTTCTTCATCGAAAAGAAAGTCAAGACCCCGAGACCTTGTATCGATTACACTCGCCTGAACCAGTTCACCATAAAAAACAAGTACCCTCTCCCCCTAATCGATTCAGCCTTCACCACTCTCCACATTTTTTCCAAGCTGGACCTGAGAAATGCCTACCACTTAGTCTGAATTCAAGATGGGGACGAGTGAAAGATGGCTTTCAACATGCCCCTGGGGCACTTCGAATACCTGGTCATGCCATTCGGACTAACCAATGCCCCGACGGTTTTCCAAGCTCTGGTCAACGATGTGCTTAGGGACGTGCTGAACCACTTTGTATTTGTATACCTGGACAACATTCTGATTTTCTCCAGAGACCAAGACGAACATCTCCGCCACGTGAGAATGGTACTAAAAAGGCTCCTGGAGAACAGATTGTTCGTTAAAGCAGAAAAATGGGAGTTTCATGTCCCTTCAGTCACTTTCCTGGGGTTCATCGTGGAGAAGGGGCAGATAGGACCCGATCCGGTGAAGGTGAAGGCAGTGGCGGAGTGGCTGACTCCAGGGACGCGGCAAGAGCTGCAGAGGTTCCTGGGGTTCGAAAAAATGTTCTATTGTCAGTTTGTGCAGGACTACAGTCGCCTAGCAGCCTCCCCCCAACACAGTTTACATCACCCAAGACCCTGTTTCAGTGGTCCCCAAGTGCCCAGGCGGAATTTGACAGGCTGAAGGCTAAATTCGTCCACGCGCCCATTCTGATCCACCCAGACCCCTTGCTGCAGTTTGTGGTGGAAGTCAACGCCTCGGACTCAGGGGTGGGGTGGTCCTCTTCCAACGATCTCCCACAGACCAGAAGCTACACCCAAGCGCCTTCTTCTCCCGTCGCTTGTCCCAGCGGAACAGAATTGTGATGTTGGGAATCGCGAGCTGCTGGCGGTGGTCTTGGCGCTCCAGGAGTAGATGCACTGGCTGGAAGGGGCAGACCTACCCTACCTCCGTACAGTCAAGAGGTTGAACTCCTGTCAGGCACGATGTTCACTCTACTTGGGGAGGTTCAACTTTACACTGACATACCGACCCGGCTCCCGGAATACAAAGCCAGACGCTCTCTCCAGGCAGTTCTCCTCGGTTGAGGACACTACCATAGAGACCATCTTACCCTCCTCCTGTATACTCGGAGCAGCCAAATGGGAGGTAGAAAGGATAGTTCAGGACACCCATCAGGGGGAACCAGAGCCTGTCAAATGCCCCTAAGGTGGACTATATGTTCCCCTACTGGCCAGAACCCCAGCACTCACGCCTCAAAATTAGCCTGCCACCCCGGAGCCCACCGAACTCTATTTCGACAACGCTTCTGGTGGCCAACGATGGCAGCTGACACCAGGGAGTTTGTGGGAGCTAGTGCCACCTGTGCCCGGAGCAAGTCTTCCCATTGTGCACCCACGGGCCTCCTCCAACCCTTACCCATTGCCCCTGGTCGCACATTGCGGTGGATTTTGTCACAGGTTCACCCCTGTCTGAAGGCAACACTGTTATCCTGACAGTAGTGGAATGATTCTCCAAGGTGGTTCACTTTGTCGCCCTACCCAAACTCCCCTCGGCAATGGAAACAGCGGGCCTCCTAGTCCAACATGTCTTTTGCCTCCATGGCATCCCACAGGACGTCGTTTCAGACCAGGGCCCCCAGTTTGCATCCAGAGTTTGGAAGGTGTTCTGTGACACCTTGGGAGTCTCCTGCAGCTTGACCTCTGGCTACCATCCTCAGTCGAACGGGCAGGCAGAATACGCAAATCAAAGCCTTGGATCCTCCCTGCGCTGTGTCGCCCCCCGCCTCCCAGCCTCCTGGGCCACACACCTCCCATGAGTTGATTCTCTGATCTGCACTGCCACTGGGCTATCCCCCTTCATGGTGATTAATGGGTTCCAGCCCCCCCTGTTTCCCAGCCAGGAGGTGGAAAGTGGCCGTCCCATCAGTCCAGGCACAGTTTCACAGAGCACGTCGGGTCTGGAAAGTAGCACGGGCTGCCCTGGAACGAACAGTGGTCCGAATGCCAATGGTCACCGAACCCCGGCACCTCCCTACACGGTCGGGCAACAAGTGTGGCTCTCCTCTCGGGACCTGCCCCTGCAAATCGACTCCAAAAAACTGTCTCCCAAGTACATTGGGCCCTATGTAATAGAGAAAATTACAAACCCCAGCGCTGAGACTCCCACCCTCACTCAAGGTACACCCAGTATTTCATGTTTCCTTAATGAAGCCCGTGGTAGAAAGTCCCCTCCACCCCCCCCCCCACCGACCCCCCACCCCATCCCCTCCTTCCCGACTGATTGATGGACATCCCGCATACACAGTCAACCGTATCCTTGATGTACACAGGCGGGGTCAAGGGTTTCAGTACTTAGTGGACTGGGAGGGGTATGGTCCCGAAGAGCGTTCATGGATTCCCCGATCCCTAATCCTGGACCCGGACTTATTAGATGGATTCTATCGACAGTTCCCAGACAAGCCTGGTCGGGCGCCAGGTGGCGCCCCTTCAGGGGGTGGGGTTCTGTTATGGTCTGTGCTGGCTGACAGCATTAATTCTCTTCTCTAGTCATTGCAGGTGAGGGTGTGGCGGTTTCCGGCAGGCAAGTTCCAGCAGAGCACACCTGGTCCCAATCTGGAATCAGCAAGCAGCCAGCTATAAATGGGAGCGGCACGCTCCCCTCCGCTGTCAGAAGATTGTTTTCTCAGTGATTCTGCTCCTCGGCTTTCTCTTTGACCCCTGGTTCTTGCTTTGTGCTCGACCAGTTCCATTGACATAGTATTCCTGTGATTTACAGTTCCTAGTGTTTAATAAATCTTTTTTGAATCTTCTTTTGGTCTCCTGCATCTCTGGGTCCAACGCATACACCCCAGATTTAACAGTTTAGTAGGTGTAGGAGTGTGGTGGCTCAGTGGTTATCACTGTTGCGTTAGAGCAAGATGGTTAGTTTCCTCAAGGTACTCCAGTTTCCTCCTCCTTTCCAAAGACACGCGCATTAGGTCAACTGACTACATTAAATTGCCCATAGATGCGGGTGGTTGTTCCTGTGTTAGCCAATGTATAGACCAGCGACTTATTCAGGGTGTTCTCAGCCTCTCGCTTGAAGTCAGCTTTCTCTGGGACCCTGACAGATAAGTGATTGAGCTCATGTCTTAGTGTTCAGACTATAGAAATAAAACCTTGGCACCCCAATGCTGGGGGTGTATTGGGTAAAGTACTGGGATTATGAGAGATAGTTCATGGTTTTAAACCCCTGTAAGACCCCGGGACAAGGTCATAACCATGAGTGCCTCTGCCACCCTGTAGTGTAAATGGACTACAGTAAAAAAAAAATACTGTACCGGGAAGGTAACCTGCGATGGATTAACGTCCCATTATCGTAATGGACTGCAGAGAACAGAAAATGCAGACTTCATATGGAAATGCCCATACCTCTGAATCATCTCTCTGTGTGAGGTGACAGTGTTAATTAACTCTACATCAGTTTATGGTTCAATCCTGAGTTTGGATTACTATATGTGCAGAGCTTTGCTTGCTCTATATGTGTTCCCAATCCCTATCCCAAACCACCCCAACACTCTTCTTACAATCCCTATGTCCTCTACTTCTTTTCCTTTCTGTTGTTTCCGTTTTCTCAGTGGTCACCACAGTGAATCATCTGCCTCCATCTTCATAGAAGTCATATTAATGATTCACATGTTTGATTTTGCATAGGTTTTTACATCGGCTGCCTTTCCTGATACAACCCATAGAAAGGGGCAGAAACACGCTGACGGCTTTGCAGCTACTCTTTACGAAAGTCAGCAATGGTTCTTTTACATGAACCTCTCACCATAGGCAGTGAGAGACATGTCCGACCTTTGATAACTCCGTTAGCTGCACTGGGGGGGGGACAGTGACAACCTTGTGGAGAGTGGGACTCGAATGCCCAACCTTAGGATCAGCGATTCAGCACCTTTTACCACCAGGCCACCACTGCCCTCCAATCCCTGTGTCCTACGAGTGCCAAATTTTTGTGTGAACAAGTGGATGTGTGTCCAGTGATACACTAGCATCTTTCCTCCCACCCAGAGTTCCTGTAATCTCACATACGTTGGTACAACGAGCATAAATCTATCAGACTGAAACAAACTAAAATGGTCACACCTTGATAGGTGGATGTTCAGATATTTTCGTGATCTTCTCATCAAATTAACTGGACTTTTTATTTTTCACCAGCTGGAATTCATCAGTGTAAGTGACTACCATATGTAAAGCTGACAACTTTGCTTTAGATGCACTCATTAATTAAAGAAAATGCCTAAGCCAGAGACATGGCTTCTCCTGCACAGGTTTTATGTATGATTTAGAGACCCTCGCCATTCACAAGATGAGTCAATCCTTTCCAACAGAGCAGGATGCATCCCCTTTATATCTAATGAGAATGTCTCCCTGGATCTTCTTTTTACTTTTACCACCACAAAAAGAAAGAATTTTATTTAATATCAGACCAGTATAGATGCTCGTGAGTCAATAAGAGAGACTGCTCACTTAGAGGGAACCGTTCAAGTTGGAGAAAATGAAGGAAATAAATACTGAGGATTTAATTTTCTGTCTGTGCCACATATGTTCCCTGAAAGTAAAAATGAAAAAGAATCACTCAATCTGAGCCATTGATATCCTCTGGCATCTTTCTTTAGATTGCCTGTAGAACATTAGACTACCAGTTGGTTCGAACCAAAAAATATCATTCTATTTATTCTACTTTTGGTGACATGCACTATGCATTAGTACTACATTACAGCTGTTAATCAAATATTTTTGATTGAGTGTACTATAAACATGTCCCAGCAGTAACTCCCAATTTTGCTTAATGATGAGTTTGCACATTATGCATAAAGTGTTGGTACAAATTAAAATCTTCTCTGAAAAGATTAATTCAACTTTAATGAGACCGCCACCCTTCCGATTATACATTTGATCAGATGAAGGAAGCATAGGATATTTTCATTTAATTATGCTAACAGGAAGAAGCAGTTTATAACATTCATATCATTTTAGCCCTGTTCTCAAATTAATTACTTTTAAAAACACTTTTTTTTTTTTTACAAACAACTCATACACAAAGACATCTGTGAAGTAGCCATCTGTTGTCTCACCTTGTGAGAAGTATATTTTCAACATCTAGCATTATAAAAGCGCCTGGAATTTAATTCTTCATCGACTTATTCATGTGAAATAAAATGAATGATTATTAGAGCTGTTAGAATTTAATGTGGAGCAGGGGGGACATGTTGGTAGGGTGCTGGACTACTTGTCGGGGTTCAAGCCCCACTGTCAGCAGGTTGTCACTGCTGTCCCCCAGTGCAGCTAACTGGGTTACCAAAGGCTGACCATGTCCCGCACTGTCTCTGGTGAGATGATGTATGTAAAGAGCCATTGCTAACTTTTGTCAAGAATAAGTTGCATAACCATCAGTGTGTTTCTGCCCTGTAATGGCCTGGCAAAGGCAGGGTCTAGAATTAACAGTTTACTGTACCAGTCTGTCACAGGGCCTATAAACACAGCCCTTCACACTCACTCCAAGGGACAATTTGAAACAGCCAATAAGCCTAAAATGAATTCATTTATTAAACTGAATTGAGTCTAAAGTGAGTCTTTAGACTGTGCTAGGAAACCAGAGTACCCAAGGAAAACCCATACAAGCACAGGCACAATATGTACTCTCTACACAGAAATGCCTGATGCCGGGACTTAAATTCAGGACCTTCTTGCTGTGAGGAGGATGTGCTAACCACTACAGCATTGTGCTGCCTAAGTTACAAACTAAAAATGGCATAATCTTCGCCAAAACAATGATTATTAAGTTTTATAGGTGATGGATGGATGGAAGGATGAATGAATGGATGGAGAGATGAATGGATGGAGGGATGAATGGAAGAATGGATGGAGGATGGAAGTATAGATAGATGGATGGATGGAAAGAGGGATGGAATAATGTAAGGGTGGGTGGATGAAAGGATGGACAGATGTATGGATGAATTGAAGGATGGAAGGTAGAAGGATGGTTGGATGGATAGTAGGATGGATGAATAAATGACTGGATGGATGGATGGATGGATGGATGGATGTAAGAATGGGTAGCTTGATTTCATTCTAAAATAAAACTCATTGTTTTTGACAGGAATTTGGCCAAAAAAGTAAAATGTAAATGTTCCCACATTTCCTCTATTCCACTCTGAAATCTCGGCATATGCATTGAACCAGTTATCAATCTAGCACAGCTCTAACTCAGCCACAAACAAACTTTCACACTCACATGGGCACTTTAGATTAGCCAGTTGACTCGATGTGCATTGCTGTGTCCAAATATTTATAACATGCAAAAAGATACTGTGGATGATGTCTGAATATCTTTTACTTTTATTAGTATTTGAAATTTACTGCAAGTTGTCTATTAAGTACCACAATATGCTTCGTGTACAGTATCCCATAATTCAGCTGGAGCCTCAGAATAACCCAGTGATCTGCGAATAAATAAATAAGCAAACAAATAAATAAATAAGATAAAACAAAATAAAAGACTATTGTTTGTATGTAGCAAAATTTGAAGCCGGATTGGTGTCATCTTGGTGAGACCACTTAATGCTTCACAATATGTGAACGTTATTCTTAATTTGCATGAAAAAGTGGGAAAACAGAAATCATTAAATTTGTACATTTTAGTTAAAAGACATTCAACAAATTTAAGCCATGCAAAGTTGTTTTTTATTCAAAGTTCAAATACCTCAAATAGCAATTACAAACTTAGTCAGTGAATTTATTGGTTACTCACTCATTCATTTGCCAAGAAACTTCATCGTATTCAGGTAACTGGGAGGCTGAAGCCTGTCACAGCCAGCACTGGCTGAATGCACACACATACAACCACACACAACTATTGACACTCCATTTCACACCTGGGGCAATTTGAAGCAGCCAAATAGCTTAATGTGCAGGTCATTAGACTGTGAGAGAAAACTGGAGTACCAGAAGGAAACCCATGCATACTCCACACAGCAACACCTATGGCCAGGATTTACATGCAAGACCTGCTTGTTGTGATTCGGATTTGCTAAATTTATTGGTTAAGGCATATAAATTTAAGACATGCTAATTTAATGCGGTGAAATCTTCCGACTTCAAACCATACAACGCCATACTACAGTCTTACAACAAGGTACGCTCACCAAGGTTTTAGATCAGTGTGAATAGCCAAAAAAGGAAAATATAGAAAATTATAGCATTGCAAATCAAAAAAAAAAAAATTTAACACTGCTATTGCAAAAATGTGTAATCTGTCATGAATAACCTTGCATGAAAGATAATGGTGTGGTGTTTTCAATTTTTTTGCATACTATAGTTATTTTTATACTCATTTAACTGAGTACTCAGATGCAGCCCATGTCTTTGGACTGTGAGAGAAAACTGGAATACCCAGGGGAAACCGATGCAGGCACAGGGGGAGGTGCAAGCTCTACACTCAAGGGTCACAAGGGCTATACCCTGAATTTTCTTACTTTGAGGCCAAAGCATTCACCGTATAGTGTGAATGAGGGTGGAAGATCTGTGGTAAGTAAAAAGAAATTGTCTATTTCACTACATTAGCTGTAGATGATTGGACTGTGTTGTAAATTGTATTCAACACTGTGATAAGGGATGACCTGTTTGAAAAGCCATGACATAACTCACAGCTTTATCATGCTCATTTCATCAAGCATATTTTTGGGATGGTTTTTTGGTCAGTGTATGTTGTGTTTGTCTGTGTATTGTTTTTGTATGGGGGCAATCTCAGAACATCCTTATTCAGCATCGTGTTATGAAAGATGTATGGTACTCACTGAACATGCTGATCTCATTTCCTCAAGTCACTCAAGTCATATCATAATCACAGAAAAGTGCTAACAGATCAGAATACATGACCATCAGGCTGACTCTGTCCACAAATATTTCAAGTCAATACTTGAAATTTAATTAACAGTGTGTTAATATGCAATTTTTTTAATGAATTTATAAACACACACACAAAAAATGTCATCTAATAATTAAAGCTCCCACACTGTATAAGAGAAATCTAAGAAAAGGCAGTTTTCTTTTCATTTCAGAGTGAAAAATTGATTGAATGCAATGTACAAGATTCTGCTTTATATATTTAGGTTTTATATGTAGACCTACTTAGCAACCGTTAAAATCCTTCCACTAATCCTGTCTATATTAGGTATCATTTGTTGAAATGAATGTTGCATCAAATGACACACGAAACAACAATTATTACATAAACGAGAAATTATGCATTGTTTGGGAGGGTGTTGTTTTAAGGAGAGTGGCATTCCCCCAGAAACACAAACAAGAGAGCGAGAAACTGCACAGAAAAGACATATGTACTGGACCATCACTGCCAAAATTCAGGGGCCTTGAGACAATGGAAACCAATGTCCAATCCAAAGCTGCTCTTGAGGCTTTGGAATGACAACTGAAAAGTGGAAACAGAGTTGGCATGCAGTGTGTCTTAACACTCTTCAAAGGAATGAGTCACCGACTTTTATTTATAGTAGGAATGCAAATGAGGTGCCTGAGCCGTCCGCAGCATCTCTGCTGCACCTTTGACGGTAACTGTAGGGAAATTCATTGCTGTGTCGTCAAAATGTCACCAGGGTAGCACTGGTGACACTTGTGAAAGAACTAACCTCTCAGCCAGGCCATGAGTCAGAACACACAGAGCTTATGATATATTTAAATGAAACATGTTTGTGGGAATTTTCATGCAAAGTCAAAGACAAGCACTTACATACTCTCGAAGCTGAGGTGGTGAAATATATAAGAACTCTGTTCATTGGCAAATCAGAAATATATAGGATAAGTACTAACTGCTAGGTGGTTAACATGTTTGCATCATAGCAATAAGGTCCTGGGTTTGAGTCCTGGGCTCAGTGATGGTATTTTTATGTTCATATGGTCTCCCCAAGCTTGTGTGGAGGTTCTCACAGTTACTCCAGTTTCCTTCCACAGCTCAACAATATGAAAATTAGGTTAAATGGCTGTTCTAAGTTGCCCCTAGGTGAGAATTTGTCAGTGAATGGTTTTGTGTGTGTGTGTGTGTGTGTGTGTGTGTGTGTGTGTGTGTGTGTGTGTGTGTGTGTGTGTGTGTTGCCCGTGATGGACGTGTACCGCACCTGTAATGAGAGACAGCTGAGAAAGGCTCCAGCATCCCGTGACCTTAGTAGGATTAAGGGGCTCTGTAAATGGGTGAAAAAAAGAGAATGAATTACTAACTGCTGTTGTGCTTAATTACTAATAAAAAAAGAAATATAAATTGAGCTCATATAGTTACCACGATAGGAACATTAATATTCATGTCGCCATATATCAAAATGGTTTTTAGGTGTCTATTTTTTTCAACAGTGAACACATTTTTTAAAAATAATTTTTATCTCAACACGCTGTGGTCTAAACCAAAAGCTGTTCCAAAAGCCACATTGGCAAATTTCCAGTTCATGTCCAAGTGATAAATGACCTTATTGAACACATCTGTATTAACTGAATATCTCCAGTTGAAACCGTTTAAGCTCATTGGATGTAATAAATATGTAATAAAAAGAATTTGTAAATGTGACTATATTCCTCAGATCCGTTTCTACCACCAAAGGGTCTATTAAGCCCTGACTTCACTTCTCAGTTCAAGAATTCAAGAATGAGAAAATCCTTAATGAAAAGACTCTGGGTTCAAATTTAACAACCTATCAGTGGTAATTCGGGGTCATTTGTACTGAATTAATCTGAGTACACAGAAAGTACACTCTTCTGCAAACTATACAAAGTAAATAAACAGTGACTGGGGGGGACTGAAAGAACTGGCAGCAATATTACTGAAATTACCATTTTAGTCATATGTTTGTTAATCTTTTATGAAAAAAGCCAAACAGACTGAAATGACATCAAATATTAAATTAATCTGCATGGATTTCATTATACTGAGTGGCTATTTGAACTTGCATGAAAATACTTGCTCTGTCTATGAATACAGTACTAAAATTAGCAAGCAAAGCTAATATACATAAAAAGAAAAATCTCTGTGCTAAAATTAACTCACTCATTGTCCTGCTTTTTATGGGCATACACTTCATTCATTCATTTTCTGAACAGCTTAATCTTATTTAGGGTTGTAGGGAGGCTGGTTCCCATCTCAGCTGACTCTGGGCGAGGGCAGAGTACACCCTAGAGTACACCCTAGA
The DNA here is from genome assembly GCA_024760905.1 of Plotosus lineatus. Taxonomy (NCBI): domain Eukaryota; kingdom Metazoa; phylum Chordata; class Actinopteri; order Siluriformes; family Plotosidae; genus Plotosus; species Plotosus lineatus. Next base: position 22,238,332 of record CM045734.1, on the reverse strand, counting down.
CAGCTCGCCAGGCCATCACAGGGCAGAAAAAAGTTGATGGCTATGCAGCCTACTCTTGACAAACGTCAGCAATGGTTCTTTTATACACAGATAATGAGAGATGTGGCTAGCCTTTTGACAACCCAATTGGCTGCACTTGTGGGGGGGGACAGCAATTACAACTTGTTGATAGTGGTTCTTGAACCCCTGAGTTTGGGATCAGGAAACCAATACCCTACCATCAGGCCACAGTCTATGTTTGTGTACGATGGCTTGGCAGGTTGTTCAGGATGTACCCTGTCTTTACCCAAAGTGGGCTGGGATAGTCTCCAGCCCTCTAAACTCCTAATAGGAGTAAGTGGGTTGGAAAATGAGTGCAAACATAGTCCTGGTTATTACAACATAACACCTTGCTTAATGCTTGTGTACTTGTATGCGGCCCTTGCTAATTGTTTCACAATACCCAAATGTGGCAGGCATTCCAGTGCATAGATTTCATTCATTCATTTGCTGAACCTCTATATCCTACTAGGATCACAGGGAGGTGGGAGCTTACCCAGTCGACTTTAGATAAAGTTGGTTACAGCCTGAGCAGCTTGCCAATTCATTGGCACACATACACAATCAATCACACACTAGCGGCAATTTTGAACAGTCACTTAGACTAATGAGCAGATCTTTGGACTGTGGGAGGAAGCCAAATTACCCAGAGAAAACCCATGTAAATACAGGGAAAATATGAAAACTCCAAACAGAAACGAGCTAATATGCTACTATGCCACCATGCTAATCTGTGCATAGTTTTAATGTCGTGAAACGTAGCATAACAAACATATCATTGTTACTAAAATCAAACTGATGTGACTGGAAAGGTAACATAAGCTAAGCTAAATATTTAGATGTCATTAACAAAATGCTTATCATCATCATCATCATCATCATCTTCCTCCATTTAATCCGGGGTTGGGTCATGGGGCAACAGCCAACAAGGTCCAGCAAGGTCCAAAGTCCAGCAAGGTCCAGCTGTCCTTCTCCCCAGCCATTTCCTCCAGCTCTATTGGGTGGACACCGAGGCATTCCCAGACCAGCCAAGGGACATGATACCTACAGCTTGTCCTGGGTTGACCCTGGGGTCTCTTCCCAGTTGGACATATTCGAAACACCACAAGAAGGAGGTGTCCGGGAGACACTCTAACCAGATGCCCAACCACTTCAACTTGTTTTCAATGCAGAGAAATAGTAATTCTACTCTGAGCTTGTCCCAGATGGCTGAGCTTCTATTTCTATTTCTAAGGGAGAACCCTGCCACCATGCGAAGGAAGCTTATTTCAGCCACTTGCATCCAAAATCTTGTTCTTTTGGTCATTACCCAAAGGTCGTGACTACAGGTGAGGGTTGGAACATAGATTGACTGATAAACTGAGAGCTTTGCCTTGCGACACAGCTCCCACCACGATGGACTGGTATAGGCTCCGCTTTACAATAGAAGCTGCAGTGATCTGCCTGTCAAGCTCCCACTTTATCCTTCCCTCACTCGTGAACAAGACCCGGGATTCTTAAACTCCTCCACTTGGGGCAGGAAATCATTCCAGACCCAAAGGTTAAATTCCACCCTTTTCCAGCTGAGAACCATGGCTTCGGACTTAGAGGTGTTGATTCTTATCCCAGCTGCATCGCACTCAGCTGCAAATCGCTCCAATGAGAGCTGGAGGTCCTGGATTGATGAAGCAAAAAGGACAACATCATCCACAAAAAGCATAGACAAGATCCTATGGCCACCAAACCAGAATCCCTCAACGTTGTGGCTGTACATAGAAATTCTGTCCATAAAAATTATTAACAGAATCAGTGACAAGGACAACCTTGGCAGACCGGACACAAATTTGTTCTGTTGTTGCCAATGCAGACAAGCTCTGGTTTTGGTGATACAGAGACTGAATGGCCCGTAGCAACAGATCCAGCACACCATACTCCTGGAGCACATCCCACAAGATAGCCCAAGAGACACAATCTAAACCCGTCTCTCAGGCCACAAAACACATTGTTCCTCCTGAATCTGAGGTTCAACCATTGGGCAGATCCTTTTCTCTAGTACCCATGTATAGACTATCCTGGGTAGGCTGAGGAGTGTGATTCCACAAGAATTGAAACATACCATCTGATCCCCTTTTTAAAAATCCAATCCAGAGGCACGGCCCCCAAGGACCACGCTATGTTGTATAGACATGTCAACCAAGACAGTCCGACAACATCCAGAGTCTTGAGATATTCAGTCCGGATCTTATCAATCCTTGGAGCTTGACCACCAAGGAGCTTTCTGACTACCTTGGCAACTTCAGCCCCAGTGATGGGTGGACTCCCACCCAAACCCCCAGGGTCTTTCTCCTCTATAGAGGATGTATTGGTCTGATTCAGGAGGTCCTCGAAGTTATCCTTCCACCTCCCAACATCGTCAGAGTTAGTAGCCGAGGATTGGTTCGACAGAACTTATGTCTTCAGCTGCCACCCAGCTCACACTGCACCCGACCCCTATAGCCCCTCCCCCAGGTGGTGGTTCCATGAGAGTGCGAACCGGTGTCTCCTGTGTCTGATCTCCAGGCGCTCGCCTTTGAGCCCCTACCCCAGGCCTGGCTCCAGGGGGGACCCAGGTGACTTGTGTAGGGCCAAGGGAAACTGTGAAATGTTTCTCCATATCGGTGTTTTGAACATGGCTCTACCACGATAAGGTGATGATTCAAGGAGGGGTAACAAAATGCTGTGTTGCCTTATTTCATGTTTCACCTAACATCAGATAAAATTATTTGAGTACTATTCTACTTACTTATATGGTTCTCAGGAAACTAGTATTTTTGTTCCAAACAGTTCTTGGGTCTCTCACAGCGCTGTCAGTTCTTCTGTCCATGTTTTTCCCCCACATTTTGAAGTTGTATCTGTAGCGAATTTGTATAGCTATCACATATCAATCACTTTATATATATTAATTCATTCATTTTCTGAACTGCTTAACCTAATTAGGGTTGTGAGGAGGCTGGCACATGTCTCAGACGACTCTGGGCAAGAGAAAAGTACATCCTGGACAGCTCACCAGGCCTTTGCAAGGCGGAAACATGCTGTTGGCTCTGCAGCTTACTCTTGTCTAAAGTCAGCAATGTTTTTTTTTTTTTTTTTTTTTTTACATGCCTCACACTATAGATAGTAAGAGACATGGCTGGCCTTTGATAACCCAGTTAGCTGCACTGGGGGGACAGCAGTGACTGCTAGTAATCCAGGCTATCAACTTGCCCAGTATAATGCTTTTTGTGGTCATTTATGTTCACATAAGCTCAGTTTGTACTCTATACGAGTATGTATATCAATCTGTATGTCAGGGGTACTCTTCCCTCACCCGGAGTCGGCTGAGATGAGTGCCAGCCTCGGCGTGACGCTAATTAGGATTAAGCAGTTCAGAAAACGAAAGAATCACTGAATGAATTATTCTGTAAGGATGAACATTACCAGTACTCTTTAATGCTAAAATTTTAGATGTTACTTATAATGCTAAAGTTTTACAAATTTTTTTTAAATGGTGGATGCTGGTGTTACATTTGCCTATCAGCCATCCAACACACATTTGCATTACTCATTAATATCCTGAGAGGGTATCCAGTCTACAGTAGAGATAAAATGCCGCTTAAACTGTCATTCTGACAATAATGGTTGTGAATAGTTCTTACAGTTCGGACACACAAAGATGGGGTGCTTCCTTGAACTGTTCTAAGAACTATGAAAAAACAACCCTTGGTCTGAAAAAGTAAATTCAATCCTTTTTTCACTTCAGCTCCCATTTACCCTGAGGCAAGAAAGATACATATTTAACCCGCTCAGAATTATTAGTCAGGCTGACCCTCATTTCTGCACCAGTGTCCTTAAGGTTAGCTCGGCCATCTTCCTTATCTGAAGAAAGGTTATTAAACCAGAGACCTTCCCCTGCAGTTATCGTGAGAGTGTTGGCTACCTTTTGAGGCATCATGAAGTATTTTTTTTAAATCGTAGTTGAAAAAAAGAGTAAAAGAGAGAAAATAGGAAAACAACTGGAAACCATTTACATAATGGAAATAACTAAAGTCACTAAAGAGCAAGTCATGAGCTCATAGTGTCTAATATACTTAATAAACAAATAACACTCATAGTAATAAATCCCATTCCCTTCCCAAAATTAGCAATGATTTCATTTTTTAATTCAGTGTCCATGATGACCCTAAAATGCTCCTTCTGCCTGCCAGCTTATGATCCCAGTACTTTCAACCGTGTGCTTAACTTCAGGAAAGCAGGCAGTCTCCTGAATAACAAAAAAGCAGAAATAAACGCTTTGTGCAGTAAGAATAACAATTTAGTGCATGCATGTAAATCTGAATTATTTATACTCACCCAGAGCAGCTCTGGATTTTACGGAGTTATGCATCTGTCATGTTTAACCTAGTGTTCGCATAGTGAGTGGGGCCAGCAATTAGCAAATGTAGCAGCTGTCAGCGCCAAGGCTAGTGTGCCTCACATCCATCATCGCCAGCCATTGATCAGCTATACTCAAGGTGCCAGAAATCAAAGGCCAGGTGACGTAGGTCTATAAACTGAACATTCCTGTAGTGTAGCTTGTCTGCATCCACAGGGGAGATAATTGGCCTGTTTTGTGACTGCTCTTGGATATAGATTGTGCTTCAACTCATACTAATCAGTATACACTACACGGGAATGCTGCGATCTGATTGGTCCACTCTCTGGGGATTAAAAAACATTTCCTGAGTGGATAATGCATGAATCAAAACAACGGACAGTCACAATATGTCACAGTAATTTGGAGCAGGTGGCATTAACGTGATCACACTTCTTTTCTTTTAGTTTGCTTTACTTATGTTTTTCATGTAATATCGAAAGCTCTAAATGAGTGTCCATCATGTTTGTTCAAGTATTATCCACTTAGGATGATGTTTTTTAAACTCAAGTTTCTGGTTTCATTCCTAAACCAGTGAGGTATTTCTAAATTAGCTTGAACCCCTGACCTTGGGATCAGTAATCAAGCACCCTACTACAGGGCCACCACTGTCCCAATGGAGTAGCATTATACTGAACATTAACCATTTTAAATTCACTTTTACGAGCAGTCTGTCTGATGCACAGACTTTAATCAGTAGTTCAAAGAGACTTGGCCTTGGATAATTCTCCCTTTCAGACGGCAATGAACAACAGTTTAAAGATGTCACACATTCCAACATTTGTTTATACATTTATTTTCCAGATCTGGAGCTGTGAATACAGCCTGGAAGCGAGTCCATCTCACCTTTTTATTTAACCAAACCTTGGGAGCTAGTTGAGTTAACAATGCACCATCGGCACATGTTTTAGAGATGGGAAAACCATAATGAGCATGTTAACACGAGAAAACTCCACACAAACCATGAATCAAGATCCCGGGACACTACCTGCTGAACTCCAGACAGCCTTTTCCAATTCTCATGGCTTAGGGTCAGGGATCATGAATGCATATATCAAACATTTCACTGCCATCCATATCTTCTTCTTCTCTTCTTCTTCTTCTTCTTCTTCTCCTTTCAGCTGCTCCCTTCAGGGATCGCCACAGCGAGTTATCTGTCTCCATTTCACCCTATCGTGTGCATCTTCTTCTCTTAGACCAACTACCTTCATGTCCTCCTTCACCACATCCATAAATCTTCTCTTTGGTCTTCCTCGAGGTAACTTCTTAGTTCCTTAGTTCCAACCTCAGCATTCTACTACCAATATATTCACTATTCCTCCTCTGTACATGTCCAAACCGTCTCAATCTAGCTTCTCTGACAGACATCTCTGCTACCTCCAGCTCTGCCTTCTGTCTTTTCCCCAGGGCCACTGTTTCTAAACTGTACAACATCGCTGGCCTTCATCAACGTCTTGTACACTTTTCCTTTCATTCTTGCCAATACTCTCCTATCACACATCACACCGGACACTTTTCTCCAGCCATTCCAACCTGCCTGCATACGCTTCTTCACCTCTTTTCCACACTCTCCACTGCTCTGGATTGTTGAGCCTAAGTACTTGAAGTCCTCCACCTTCTTTATCTCTGCTCGCTGTAACCTCACCGTTCCTCTTGAGTCCTTCTCTTTCACACACATGTATTCTGCCATCCATATCGTGCTTCAGAATTGAGTTTACATGTCAGACGCCCTTATCTAGAGCGACTTTCATTTATCAGTTTTGTTTACCCAAGACTTTCTTGGTGTGAGGTGAAAGTCCTAACCACTAAACCACCACTTAATACCCCCTGAACCACAGCACCATTACTTTAATAATCTATTGAGTTCCCAGGGTGAAATAGACATTCCTTTCTCTTAAAGGCTTTAAAAGAATAATCCAGAAGAACTATTATGGAAATGCAGTCCCTTTCTCGGGTGCTCTGAAGATAAGCTGTTTATTTTTCTCTCTGTATAAATTCTCTTATTTTTAATAAGAAAGTTCACATAAATTATCACACAAAAATCTTCACCTTCATCTAATCCGTCCTACATGAAAGATAGCTGATGAGAGTCTGTGACAACAGAAGAATGATTAAACAAAGCCAAATAAGATTGTCTCTAGTGTTTCGTTCAGCTCTGCCCCTGTTTATACATCTGCATGTAGAGTAAAGGGGGTTTTAAACATCAGAAATGAAGTGGCCCTTCGGGATGCTTGAATCTTCATAACAGGCCCAGTATATTTCCCCAAAGGGCTGCTTTGTCACTTGTCAGAATGTAGATTTGGTGAAAAGTAACTTGTTTGAGTTCAGCAGATTCCCTGTGGTCTGCCCCTGTCATTTCAGACTGCATCAGATGAGCGTGCATCAAGGATTGATTGGATGTTAAAAGCTCCCATCTTCCCAATCTGTCATCTTGAAGAAGTCGTCACTCAACACAAATAAACACTTATTAATGGGACGACCCTGTCAGTGAGAAAATTACATCATAGTACGTTAACTTATACATGTCAACTTCTGTCTGATTTAAAGAATATCTGTTGATAAATCAACAGTCATTTGAGTTTGAGCAATTAGGACAGAAAGGGCCAACCAGTCAGAGACCAAGAGCCACATTTTATACAGTGTTACCACAAAGCGCCACAGCATACACATGGGCACACATGAACATCATCCATTCCTTTCTCTTTCTCTCTCGCTCTCTCTCTCTCTCTCTCTCTCTCTCTCTTTCTCTTTCTCTCTCACACACACACACACACACACACACACACACACACACACACACACACACACACACACACACCTCTGCTTAGCCAGATTTATTTTAAATTCATGCACCAACATTCTCATAAAATTCTCACATCTTTGAAGGTAACAGTGTAACTGTGATTCAATTGCTGTCTTAATGTCTGATTATCTGTGTTCAACAGTGTGGCGGGACAGTTGGACGTCCAATACCATGCATTTTAGTTTGCCGTTTTTCAGGAGACAAGATTTCAACAACATTACTGAGGCATTTTTTAACGAACTCTTCATTGTATTACTTTCTGGCCCGTGCAATGTTCCAAGTCAGTTTGATAAGATGCAAGCATTATGGTCTCTGAGCACTTTGTAAACTTCTGGAAAACCGTTATCTGCTTTTCTGCCTGACTTTTCAATGTGAACAACTTGTGCCTGCGAAGTTCAGTCCCTTTAGGAAATTCCTGGTCGAAGTTAGCATGGAGTGAGCTGAAGTGGCGCTGATCATTTGAAGCTTTGAAATGTGTCAATGACGTTCAACTTCATATTCTCTTTTTTTACTGTGCATTTTTTCCTCTGCCATTAAGAATTAACTTTACACAAATACGTTACTTTTTACTTAAATGATCTCGCCCATACCGGGAAGCTTTGTATTATTCTCATCTCACGCACAAGCGCATTAAACGAAAATACCATATTGAATTCAAGCGAAGCAAACACGTACATTAAAAAAACACAAACTTCAATATGAAGGTAAGCGCTGCATGAAACCAGGCAAAGAGCCGCGTGTGGCTCGGGAGCCGCGGGTTGGCCACCATTGAATTAAGGTTTTGACCATCATTTTTATGACTTTTTAAAATTACACTTTTAGTACATATACTTTTAAAGCTTAGTTCTAAATGTCTAAAATGCAGACATGGGTAGGATAAAAACATGCACAGTAGGCTAACTGGCTGTTCCCAATTGCCCCTAGGTCTGAGCATTAGTGTGAATGGGTGTACTAGTATGTGTGTTACCTTGCAATGGCCTGGTGAGCTGTCCAGGGTGTATCCAACCTTCAGAGTTGGTTGGAATAGGTGCTTAGCTCCCTGCGACCCTAATTAGGACTTAAGAGGCTTAACAAAATGAATGAATGTGCAATTTGAAAGGGTTGATGAAAATATCTTTATATTTTGCACTACTATTTGATATAGTCAAGCTGGGCAGTGGTGGCCTGGTGGTAAAGGGCGATGGATCACTAATCAGAAGATTAGGGGTTCAAGTCCCACTCTTCACGAGTTTGTCACTGTCCCCCCAGTGCAGCTAACTGGGTTATCAAAGGCGGGCCATGTCTCTCACTGTCTATGGTGAGAGGTTCATGTAAAAGAATCATTGCTGATTTTCGTAAAGAGTAGCTGCATAGCCGTCAGCGTGTTTCTGTCCCTTGCTAAAGAGTTGTGTCAGGAAGGGCATCCGACGTAAAAACCTATGCCAAATCAAACATGTGCAAATTAGATGATTCGCTGTGGCGACCTTGAAAAAGGGAAAAAGCCGAAATGAAAAGAAGAAGATTTGCTATATTCAATCTAATGATATACCAGATTGTTACAATCAGACTCGGACCGAACAAAAAACACTTATTAGTACTCAGGTAGGCAAACAAACTTTCACCGAGCAAAACAATATGAAACGTGAACAGGATTATGGAACATGAACTCATTAAATTTAAACTAAATTTAAAAAGGCAGGTAATACCTAATAATGTGGAAATCCGTGAGTAAAAAGCGGTGAAAGAAACCACAGTGTTAATCTTCCTTCTGTTTTTCTACAGACCACAGTTGAAAGAATGCAGGGGAGATTTATTTATTTATTTATTTCCTCAATTAATTAAGCTCTTAAATGAGCCACGCTACTCCTATAGTACTAGCCTTAGACATGTAGCAATATAGATATCTCTCAGCGGCTCTCACTAGATTTAAAATTAAAATATATTGACTGGGGTGGCACAATGGCGTCATGGTTCGCTTGCCCAAATCACAGCAAGAAGGTCTTGGGTTCGATTTCCAGTTCAGGCATTTCTGTGTGGTGTTTGCATGTTCTCCGGGTGCTCTTGTGGGTTTCCTCTGGGTGCTCTGGTTTCCTCACGTGGTCCAAAAACATGCACAGTAGCCTAACTGGCTGTTCCGAATCACCCATAGGTGTGAGTGGGTGTATGAATGGTTGTGTGAGTGTTGTCCCTGCAATGGCCTAGTGAGCTGTTCAGGGTGTACCCTGCCTTTACCCAGAGTTGGCTGAGATCCTGTGGCGTTAATTAGAATTGAGCGGTTCAGAAAATGAATGAATGAATAACTATGTACTTTGGCAGTAGTGCCTCGGTGGTCAGGTGCTGATTACTGATCTCAAGGAGGGGGGGAGTTAAAGCCAAACTATCAATGGGTTCTCACTGCTGTCCCTCCAGTGCAGCTAACTGGGTTATCAAATGCCCACCATGTCTCTCACTGCCTATGGTGCAAGAGTAGGCCACATAGCCTTCATCATGCTTCTGCCCTGTGATGGCTTGGCTAGCTCAACCGGGTGTACTCTGGCCTTGCTCAGAGTCGGCTGAGGGGTGCCAGCCTCCCCTGACCCTAATTAGGATTAAGTGGTTCAGTAAATAAATGAATGAATGATTCGGTAATGTTTTGCCTGTTTGTATGTTTATTTGGAATCAGGATAACGCAAATAGGTGACTGTTGATTTTCAAGTCATTTTTAGTAGAGGTGGATCTTTGGACACGAAAGACTCAATTCGATAGTAGAGATGATCCATTTCAAATTCTGGATCCAGGAATATTGACGATATTCTTTAACATTGTGAAACAGAGCATTTTTTTTGTTTGTTTTATAAGGGTAATGCTGGGCTTGGAGGAGGATTGTGCCAGCAGGTAGAGTTTCACTGTTCATACTGTAGACATTTTTATAATTTATAAATAGGTCCCTAAAACATTAATGTTTCTAAATTAAGGAGACATACACGAAGGTTAGTGGATGAAAAACTTTTTTTAAATTATATTAAAGTGGTTCATGTTGTACAGGTTAGAAAAACTTGTGCATGTGAACCTGGGTTTAGACTGCAAAGGTTCCAAGGTTGGCTTCAGTTCCACAGACGCAAACACCGCATATTTACGTACTTGATATTTTCCTGTTGTGTTCTGGATTTCATTTCGACATGCGTAAAGAACATGTTGTGCCACGGCTTGGGTAATAGAACTTGCAGGCTGCATCATTACCTTTACAAACACTGTGTTTTACTTAGTGTCAGATTTGTGAAGTTTTTAAACAGCAGGGGGTGAAAACGTGGCTGAGGGCTTCCCTAAGTAGTGGCACTTGATTTGGTACAATGCCCTGCACGCTACTCGGGTGAGGGATGACCTCCGTTAGGGCTTATTGCCATTTCTGTTAGATTCTTTCCAGACCTCAGCATGAAGCACACGACTGCTGCTGAAGCTCAGAAGAAAAAAGGTGGCAAAAAAAAACCTGCACTTTGGAATATCACTTCAAGGACTCTGTCTCACATGCTGGGCCATTTCTAGGAACGTGTCCAGCCAGTGTGCCTGCTCTACTCCCACTCTCTGCCTAGACGTCCTTTGCTCAGTGTCCACTACATCTCCCAGAAAATCCACCACACTTTCTCAGTATTGCACACCAAAAAGTAACCTTCACTCCAGTGCTCTGGTTTTGTTAGTTTATAACCATTTTACAGAGCATAACCTCAAGTACCAATCCTGCATCCGTTCTCATTTTAGAGATGAATAACGTGTTTTGGGTGTGGACAAATGACATTCCTGAGGAAAAGCTAAACACACCTACCGGTAATTTTTCTTCACTTTCATCCAAATATAGCCACCTTTCGTCTCACTACGTCAGAGTTTCTTCAGGATGAAAGGAATATCAGAGGAAATACAATTTAACGCTGGTATGTGTTCAGCTGTTTTTTGGTATTGTTGCATGACTGTGTTGATTAGCACCAGCCACATTTAACTCCGCTTTCTTCTTTCCATGGTAACAATTTAAAGGAAAACTCCAGCACTTTTTTTTTTGCCTTAATCTCAAACCACGACATCTGCAAAAGAACAGAAATTTGTTCCTTTACAAACTCACTTTCCACCAAAGCAAGAATTTAACAGGTTTATAGCCCAATTTCCAAATTCAGTTAACTTAACACTATTCATGAAACCATTCCACAAAAATGAGCAACTGATCTTCCTTTATACTTTTATTTGTAGTGGACTGGTTTTTGGTTCATTTCTCATTACACGGAATCTTTAAAATCTTCATTCGTAGTAATCACCCATATGCTACAGATGTTGTGAATCGAGATTAGGTTGGAAACACTGGACTATTCCTTTAAAACATATGGAATTAAGACAAGGACTAATTTACATACATTCCTGAAAGGGTGTGTGTGATTTTTTTTTCCCTTAAAAAAATCGTGCGGTCTTGGGTCTTATTTACTCGTATGGATTCTCTTGAGGTTCATCCTATTGAAATATGTGCTTCTATTCCTTCAGTTCAGCTCACCTTTCTGCTCAGCTTAGCCCCTTTAACATTTCTGGATGAGGATATTTCTTAATGCTAATCGTTCTGCTAGAAAAATTCAAACTTTTCAAGGCTAGCTCATCAGCTCATGTCTTTGGAATTGTTAGTACTGCACTCTCTCCCTGAAGGGTTTCCTTATTTGGAAAGAGGCGCACGTGTTTACACAACGCACTACTATAAATACACGTAGCGACAAATCTGTTATCAAATATGTCACTTTTGATTCAGGCTGATTATTCGTGTTGAAATTATTTCTCCTTGACTTTCTATGTGAATTGCATGGTAGGGAAATCAGGGCCAGTTTTATATCCCCTTTATTAACATTTATTTTATATGTATATTTTAGATTACATTTCTTTCGATCTATTTTTGGATAACGGTGATTTCTTACATTATCCACACTCAAGATCAACTGCCTGCTGAGAGGGATTTTACTCTCGTTTCATTTCTACTTAAATAGAGCGATGCATTGAGACTTTAATGCTTTAGTCTCAGTCCAGATGTTTCATTCTCTCACCTGTACACTCTGCTCCAACAGTGTAATTTCCTAAGCTTGAGCTTTCTGTTGCTAATAGGGCTGTCACTGGCATCACGATCATCATCTTATAGATCATTATCCAGCTAAGCTGAGTCTCTGCTGCAATTCCGGTGCAAACGGCTGCAGTGCATTTTGGGACTTTGAGACCAGGACCATGAGTCAGGGACTTTTGAGTTTGCATAAATGTCTGCTAATTGTTTAAAATGAATTTCTCATTGAAATGACAGAAAGCCAATTCAAGTGTTGGAAAGGCCTTTCTGTTTGTAGTTTGCACACGCATTCTCTCTCTGCGCTTGCTTGGCTTTACTTTGGGTACTTTGATTTAATCCAGTCAAAAGACATACACATTTGGTCAACATGTTATTTTGTAGAACCCAAAGGTGTGAATGTGACTTTATGTTGTTCATCTGTGTCGCAAACCGGATTCCACAAGTGTTGGGACACTGTACAATAGGTGAATAAAACCAGAATGCAATGGTGTTGAAGTGCCAAATTTAAATATTTTATTCCGAATAGAACATATATAACACGGTCCGAGTTTAAACTGAGAAAATGTATCATTTTAGGGGAAAAATATGTTGATTTTAAATTTCATGATGTCAACAAATCTCAAAAAAGTTAAGGCAGAGCCATTTTCACCACTGAGAAGCATCCCGTCTTCTTCTTACTTGTTTGCGTCTGCAAACGTCTGGGGACCGAGGAGACAAGTTTCTCAAGTTTAGAAATAGGAATGCTGTCCCATTCTTGTCTAATACAGGCCTCTTACTGTTCAACTGGCTTGGGCCTCCAAATGTTCTCTTTCGGTAAACGAGCGGCCATTTCAATACCCAGATCCTTTTCGTACGCAGCTATGATGTTGTAATTAATGCTGCGTGTGTTCTCGCATTGTCATGTTGAAAAATACAATCTCTGAAAGAGACGACGTCTGGATGGGAGTACGTGTTGTTCTAGAACCTGAATATACCTTTCTGCATTGACGGTGCCTTTCCAGATGTGCAAGCTGGCCATTCCACATGCACTCATGCAACCCCATACCATCACAGATGCGGGCTTCTGAACTGAGTGCTGTTAACAACTCGGGTTGTCCCTGTCCGCTTTAGCCCGGATGACATAGCATTCCAGTTTTCCATAAAGAACTCCAGTCATGATTCGTCTGACCACAGAACAGTTTTCCACTTTGTCACACTTCATTTTAAATGAGCCCTGGCCTAGAGGAAACACCTGCGCTTCTGGGTGCTGTTTAGAAATAGCTTGTTCTTTGTACTGTAGAGTATCAGCTGGCAACGGCGGATGGCACGGTGGATTGTGTTCACCGACAATGGTTTCTGGAAGTATTGCTGAGCCCATTCTGTTATTTCCCTTACAGTAGCATTCCTGTTTGTGGTGCAGTGCCGTTTAAGGGCCTGAAAATCACGGGCATCCAATACAGTTTATCGGCCTTGATCCTTACGCACAGAGATTGTTCCAGATTCTCTGAATTTTTGGATGATGGTCTGCACTGTAGATGGTCATCATCATATTCTGTAACCGCTTAATCCTAATTAGGGTCACGGGGAGGCTGGCGCCCATCCCAGCTGACTCCAGGCGAGGGCAGAGTACACCCTGGACAGCTCGCCAGGCCATCGCAGGGCGGAAACACGCCGACGGCTTTTGCAGCCGACTCTTGTTGAAAGTCAGCAGTGCTTCTTTTACATGCCTCAGACCATAGACAGAGAGAGACATGGCTGGCCTTTGATAACTCAGTTAGCTGCATTAGGGGGGACAGTGACAACCTTATGGAGAGTGGGACTCGAACCCCCAACCTTTGGATCAGCGATCCAGCGCCCTATACCACTAGACCACCACTGCCCCACTGTAGATGATGATAACTTCAAACTCTTTGCAAATTTTTGGTTTGAAACACCTTTCTGATATTGATCCACTATCTTTCTGGGCAACATTGGGGAATTGGTGATCCTTGACCCATCTTCTGAAAGACATTACCACTCTGAGACGCCCTTTTTTATCCTCAGTCATGTTGCCAATGGACCTCATTAGTGGTAATTGGCCTTCCTGCCTCTTTTTGCTACCCGTCCCAACTTTTTTGAGATTTGCTGACACTATGAAATTTAAAATCAACATATTTTCCCCTTAAAATGATCCATTTTCTCAGTTTAAACTTTTGACCCTGTCATCTATGTTCTATTTGGAATAAAATATTAAAATTTGGCATTTCCACATTATTGCATTCAGTTTTTCTTCTCAATAGTGTCCCAACTTTTTTGGAATCTAGTTAGTAGAAGTGTAACAGAGGGAGACCTGTTCTGGGTATAACCCCACCTCTTGCCTGAGGTCAACCAGTATTAACTCCAGTTTACCCCATGACCCTGACAGTTAATCGGTCTTACAGCAAGAAGGTCTTGGATTCAAGTCCTGGTTGAATTCTGACCCATTGACCCTGGTTCACTCTTTATGAAATGCTGACCCGCAGGCTAGGATAGAAAACTGACACTGATATCGCATAGAATTTTGAACCTGTTCATTCATCCAGTCATTTTCCGTAACCGCTTAATCCTAATTAGGGTCACGGCGAGGCTGGTGCCCATCTCAGCTGACTCCGGGCAAGGGCAGAGAACACCCTGGACAGCTTGTCAGGCCATCGCACTGCAGAAACACACTGACAGCTTTGCAGCTACTCTTGTCGAAAGTCAGCAATGCTTTTTTTTACATGAACCTCTCACCATAGACAATGAGAGACATGGTTGGCCTTTGATAACCCAGTTAGCTGCATGGGGGGACAGTAACAAGTGACAGAACCCCCAACCTTAGGATCAGTGATCCAGCAACTTTGCCACTAATCCACCACTGCCTGAATTTTTAACATTTATATGAATTTATACTTTTACTAGTCACAATCTTCTACTGTTGTTCTTTAATGGAACTGTTACTTACTTATTACAAAAAGAAGTGTACCATTCAAAAATGTGTGTATTTATGAATATATCATGTTCTTCTTCTTCTTTTCCTTTCGGCTTTTCCCCTCAGGGGTCACCACAGCGAATCATCTGCCTCCATCTCACCCTATCCTTTGCATCTTCTTCTCTTACACCAACGACCTTCATGTCCTCCTTCACCACATCCATGAATCGTCTCTTTGGTCTTCCTCTAGGCCTTCTGCCTGGTAGTTCCAGCCTCAGCATCCTATTACCAATATACTTACTATCCCTCCTCTGTACATGTCCAAACCATCTCAATCTAGCCTCTCTGACTTTGTCTCCAAAACATCTTATATGTGCTGTCCCTCTAATGTGCTCATTCCTGATCCAATCCATCCTCGTTACTCCCAAAGAGAACCTCAACATTTTCATCTCTGCTACCTCCAGCTCTGCCTCCTTTCTTTTCCCCTGGGCCACCGTTTCTAAACCATACAACATCGTTGGCCTCAACACCGTCTTGTACACTTTTCCTTTCAATTATGAATATATCATGTTATAACCAATAATATATATCAGTTAAATGTCTATGTACATAATAATCTATTTCTTCATATGAAATGTGCAAATAAGATTCATGGAAGTGTGTATCCTGTGTTCAGGCATTTCTGTGTGGACATGTACATTAGGTTAATTGACTGTTTTTGAATTGTTCCCAGATGTGAAGCTGTGTTTCTCTCCAATGGTCATATGAGCTGTTCAGGATGTATCCTGCCTTGCTCCTGTGTTTACTGAAATAGGCTCCAGCCTTCCTGAAACCCTGATAATAGGATTAAGTGGCTCGGCAAATGAGTAAGTGAGTGAGTGGAATTGTGTAAAATAAGATGTGTTGTATCCCCAGTGCAGCTAACCAAGTTATCAAAGGCCAACCATGTCTCTCACTGTCTGTGCAGAGAGGCTGTAAAAGAACCATTGCTGACTTTCATCAAAATTAGGCTGCATAGCCTTCAGCGTGTTTCTGCCCTGCAATGGCCAGGTAAGCTGTCCAGGGTGTACTCTGTCCTCACTGAGAGTCAGCTGAGATGGGCACCAGCCTCCCGACAACCCTAATTAGGATTAAGCACTTCACAAAATGAATGAATGAATGGATGAATGAAGATGTGTTGTGCAAAATACACAATTGAGATTTGCGTAGATTATCTTAAAAGACTAAAGGTGTTCTGTTTACATTACATGCTGCAGGATTACTGACATGAAGTGTGAAACAACTCAGGTACTATATAAAGTCAATAAACATATTATGTGTCAGAATCAGAATCAGAATACTTTACTGATCCCGGAGGAAACTGTGTGATTGTCATATGCCTGTCTGACATCTATTGAATATATGCCAACACTTATCAGCAGATCAGCTTCTACAGAATGAAATCCAGTTTTTTTTGACAGCTTTTGGGCAGTCTTCATGAGACCATGGTGTGAGATTTTTTTATACGATTATTTATACTTGTAGTATCTGTCTTACTTGTATTGTGAGCTGTGTTACTTTTCAGTGCAATAGAATATAGACCCACGCTTATTTTCATGTTCATTCAATTTATGAACCGCTTAATCCTAATTAGGGTTATGGGGAGGTTACGCAACCTAATCTTGACTAAAATCAGCAATGGTTCTTTTACATGCCTTTCACTACAGACCTTTGATATCCCTGTTGCTGCACTGGGGGTACAGCAATGATGGGCCACCACTGCACCTATTTTCATGTTACATCATGTATTTTATATATATATATATATATATATATATATATATATATATATATATATATATATATATATATATATATATATATATATATATATATATATATATATAGGATTTTCTGAGTAGATCCTTCCGTAGGAGAGTGCTCAATACTTTTGGTAGAGCAAATAACAAAGGACAGGACAAAGGCTTTCTATTGAAACTCCATTTATCACTACAGATCTGTTTAGGGTGGTGAAACCATCCCTCTCTTCAGGTGACTGTAATCACCTGAAGAGAGGGATGGTTTCACCACCCCTCAAACAGATCTGTAGTGATAAATGGAGTTTCAATAGAAAGCCTTTGTCCTGTCCTTTATATATATATATATATATATATATATATATATATATATATATATATATATATATATATATATATATATATATATATATATATATATATACATTGTGTTACAATATACATGTATTATATATATATATATACTGTGTGTGTGTGTGTGTGTGTGTGTGTGTGTGCGCATAATGTGTTAGGACCTGGAGCAGAGCAGAGCTCTGTAATAGAAAAGTCACCCATTTTGCCATGGAGTCGTCCCCCTGTACTTGTGTGGGTTTCCTTCAGGCGCTACTATTTTCTTTCATGGAGTAAAGACGTGCATCCTGAACAGCTCACCAGGACACTGCCATGCCAACACACATATAATCATTCACACTCACTCTCTTACCTGGAGGGAAATAATGAGCCGACATACAGTTTAATGTGCATCATTTTGGATAGTCAAAGGAAACTGAAGTACCTCATGGTACATGGAAGGAACTCATGCAAGCACAGGAAAAACCAGGCAAACTCCAACCAGAAATGCCCCAAGCCCAGGAATTGAACCCAGAACATTTCTACTGTGAAGTAGACGTGCGAACCACTGCACCACCATGACCTCACAAAAAATGTGAGGCGCTCCACCAAATGTAGGCGCTTGTAGCAAGTGACATTTGGTGTTTGTGAGGCAAAGCGCGACTTATCCGGACTTCCGGTCTTTCAAGTGAGCAAGTGAAGGTTGAGTACTAAACAAGTATTCAATGCGCACTTGCTCACTTGAAAGATCGGAAGTCCGGATAAGCCGCGCTTTGTCTCACAAGCACCATACGTCACTTGTGACAAGCGCCTACTTTCGGTGGAGCGCCTCACAAATATTCCAATCTTGTCACATTTAATGCATTTGAGGCATTTGAGGCTGTTCTTTAAGAGATGCAACATAAAGATCAGTGTTTATAGGATCTGAGTTATCCATCATCATTCAACATGTCAGACTTGGGTTCCTTTGGAAGACTGATTATCCCATAATCCTCACTCTGACCTTTGCTGTGGTATACATCTATTCCCATGGCTGATTTGCTGACATGTGAAGTCACCAATCCCAAAGTGAGGCAATATAAGAATGCGTATGCAGAATAGATGTTAGTCTATAGACATTCGCGGTAGTTATCATGCCCGAAGAAACAATTACGCAGTGTCAGGACGTAAATATGTGTGCACATTAGAATATAATGCAATCATGAATGTGAGAATTCATCGTACCATTCGAGCTTGGTGTTTCAGCTGTAGGCCATTATTAGGTTTCTTGTGTAAGTACTATATGTGCCCTCATGCTATGAAAAAAATGTCTATGATCGTTTAAAGCAAATGCGCACTGAGTTCGGGAAAATAAGCTCATTCAGTTTGTATTAAGATTCTCACCATCACCTTACTTGCAGGCGTGTAGCACAGCATCCCATTTCCATCAGCCATCGCCATCAGCAGCCACACTTTCACAACAAGACTTAATACTGACTTTAATTAGCAGCACTTAAAATAAAACAATGTCTTTCACAAATATGTAGATTTTCCTACATTTTAAATCACAGCTTGGATGCTCCAGTAACCCTAGCTGTGAATCAGCATGATTAATTCTTTTTTTTTTTTCCATTGCAAATCGAACCCCATGAACATTCATTCAAGTTGACTCTGATAATGAACACATGACATTGACATATTATTTACTTCTTGGGATCACTGTTGTCTAGAAATTGATAAATTAGCGTAATATTAAGCCTTTATCCCCAGTACAGCTACCTGGGTTATCAAAGGCCAGCCATGCCTCTGACCTGCTATGGTGAGAGGCGTGTACAAGAAGCATAAGAACGTTCAGAAAGAGTAGGCCATTGGGTTACCATCAGCGTGTTTCTGCCCTGCAATGGCTTGGAAAGCTGTCCAGTGTATTCTCTGCCCTTGCTCAGTGTTCGTTGAGATGGGCACCAGCCTAACCGCCATCCAAATAAGGATTAAGTGGTTCAGGAAATGAATGGAATGAATAAACGAATGAATTAAGCATTTATACACTCACTTATTTGCAAAGGTGCTTAATCCTAGCAGGGAGGTGAAAGTCTACAGTATCTCAGCAAACACTGGGCAGAGGCAGGGAACACCTTGTATAGCTCGCCAAACCATCATATAGCTAAGACGTACACAAATGTTCACAGCTCAAATTCACAACTAGGTGCAATTTGGAATAACCACTTAACCGAAAGTGCTTGCTTTTGGATTAGAGAAAGAAAAACGAAGTACCCTGAGGTAACCCACACAAGCACAGGAAGAGAAAGCAAACTGCACACAGAAACACCTGAGTCCGGGACTGCTGTGAGGCACACGTGCTAACCACTAGGCCACCATTCTGCTTGTCATTTGTACGCAGGAGGCCAGAAGAATGTGCTATTTTAATACACTATTACAAAAACTATTCACCTTCTGCTGCATTTCTGCAAAAACTTAAGATAGCTCTATGGCAAAATGGCACCCAATGCCCCCGCGGCTATTTTCAAATAGCCGAAACAGCCAGAAATAGTTGAGAGACTTCTGAATGATTGACATTATGCACTATTTGTAGTGCAATGAACTGAAGTGGGTGGCACGATGGCGTAGAGGTTAGCACATCCACCGACCAGCAAGAAGGTTCTGGGTTCAATTCCCAGTGCTGGCATTTCTGTGTTTGCATGTTCTTTCCGTGCTTGTGTGGATTTCCTCCCGATGCTGTAGTTTCCTCCCACAGTCCAAAAACATGCACGGTAGGTTAATTGACGGTTCTAAATCGCCCCTAGGTGTGAGTGTGGATGCTTGTTGTCAGTGTTGGCTCTGTGGTGGCCTGGTAAGCTGTCCAGGCTGTATCCTGTCCTTTCCCACAGTCAACTGAGATGGGTGCCAGCCTCCCTGTGACCCTAATTAGAATTAAGTGGTGCAGAAAATGAATGAATGAATTAATTAACTGATCCAGTAAATACTGACCCTGCCATCATCTTTTTTTTTTTCAAAATTTCTTGCTACACTATGGACCTGCTGTAGATATGTCTATACAACAAATGAAAGCAGAGATGCAATTTGCAGTTTATTCTGAATACCAACATAAATATGCATTTCAGACAGACTGAAGAACTTGAAATGCTTTTCAGGTGCATAAATCTTGTATTCTTGTACAGTATAATGTGTAATTATCGTACTCAGCTATTCACCACACACATATGGGAATCTTTTCTGAAGGTTTATGAATTATCTGCTATCATTACAACTGCCTCAGAATGCGGGTGTAAATCCAATCCTGCTGTCATCTCTGCAAATAGAGAAGAACTTCTTCTCACTAAATCCCTCATATACTTTGATTATCTCAGGTCTATTTGATTATCTGTCTGATTGCCAGTTGGAGGTGCTCCGCAGCACTTGGGGGTCTTTAGGACACAGATGATGAGGAACACTACATGCAAAAATAATCATTTCAAATCACAGGGATTTTTTTGCTCAGCAGAACGTACTGTTGCCCGTCGAGTCTGTTCAGAGGAACCAGTCAAAGGTTCATTATCCCAGTTAGAAGAAAATGGACTTCATACTAATGAGGGAGGAGAGTAGGAGGGAGTTTGCTCAGAAACAAAGGAAGATCAGTTTCCTTCTTTTGCTAAAATTCCTCTCCCTCTGTACACCCCCCAGGGCCAGGAGCAAGACTTCAAAGTGTCAGTGCTCTTTGACTGGAACTAAAATAATTAGGTCTAATCCTAAAATGTAGAAGTGGGCCTGATTTTTCACGAGTAATGTAACTGAGAGGCTAGTGGTTGGGTTTATTATCTAGTCATGGGTTAAAAAACATTCATTCATTTTCTGAACTGTTGAATCTTAATTAAGGTCACGGGGAGGCTGACACCCATCTCAGCCAACTCAGGGCAAGGGCACAGAGCACCCTGGACAGCTCACCAGGGCATTGCAGGGCAGAAGCACACTGATGGCTATGCAGCTACTCTTTTACATGAACTTCTCACGATAGACAGTGGGAGACATGGCTGGCCTTTGATAACCCAGTTAGCTGCACTAGGGGGACAGTGACAACCTTGTGGAGAGTGGGGCTTGAACCACCAACCTTGGGATCAGTGATCCAGCACCTTTACCACCAAGCCACCTTGTTAAACAAGACTCACAGCCACAAGGAATGGATAACAGCTGACTCTTTGGAAAAGATCTCAGATAAGAAAGGGAAAGAAGGCAGCACTTAACACCAGCCGCACAAGAAAAGAGAAAGCCAATGCCCAGAAGTCCTACACATGCGCCGCCAGAGCTGCAAAAAACAGCATAAAAGCAGACAAGAGGAAGTATGTGGAGGCACTTGCCATAGAGCCCGAGGAAGCTGCACGATACGGAAACATGAAGGACCTCTACACCATCACCAGGAAGCTCAGTGGGAAGTTCCCCAAGCCAGACAGGCCAGTAAAAGGAAAAGACTGGAAAGCCATATGAAGTGACGCAGGACAAAAGAACAGATGGAGAGAATACTTTGAAGAGTTCCTAAATCGACCAGCCCCACAAGACCCACCAGACATCCCAACAGCTGACAACAACCTCCCGATTGACTGTAATCCATCCAGCAAGGAAGAAATCATTAAAGCTCTCAGACATCTGAAGGCAGGCAAGGCTCCTGGACCAGACAACATCCCAGCAGAGGAACTGAAGGCAGACATGTTTATCACTGTTAATGTGCTTCACCCCCTCTGTGAGAAGATCTGGGAGGAAGAACAATCGCCATCAGAGTAGAAGGAGGGATGCCTCATCAAACTGCCAAAGAAAGGAGATCTCAGTAACTGCAAACTACAGAGGGATCACCCAATTGTCAGTTCCTGGAAAGGTCTTTAGCAGGATCCTACTAAACAGGATGAAAGACATCGGAAAGACCGCTCGTCCATAGACCAGATAGCAACACTACACATTATCCTGGCGCAATCCCTGGAGTAGAATACCCCTCTGTACGTCAACTTCCTTGACTATGAGAAAGCCTTTGACAGTGTGGACAGAGCGACCCTATGGAAACTGCTAAGACACCACAGAGTACCAGCGAAACTCACCAACATCATCAGGAACTCATACGAGGAAGTCACCTGCAGGGTATTCCAGGGAAGCCAGGTCTCTGATGCTTTCCAAGTTCGAACAGGGGTCAGACAGGGATGCTTGGTGTCCCCTTTTCTATTCCTGCTCGCCATTGATTGGATTATGAATCAAGTATCCATATCACCCCTCCCTGAATCGCCACCTTATCGTGGTGGAGGGGTTTGCGTGACCTAATGATCCTAGGAGCTATGTTGTTGGGGGCAAATGCCCCTGGTAGGGTCACCCAAGGCAAACAGGTCCGGGGTGAAGGTCCAGACGAAGGGCGATTCAAAAAACCCCAATGACACATGACATCTGAGAGAGAGCACAGGAAGCAGTCTCCTTTGCCCGGACGCGGGTCACCGGGGTTCCCTCCTGGAGCCAGGCCCAGGGGAGGGGCTCGAAGGCGAGTGCCTGGTGGTCGGGCTTATGCCCATGGAGCCTGGCCGGGCCTAGCCCGAAAAGGAGACATGGGTCCGCCCTCCCATGGACCCACCATCCGTGGGAGGAGTTTTAGGGGTCGGGTGCAGTGTGAGTTGGGTGGCAGCCAAAGGCATGGGTTCTGTCAGACCGATCCTCGGCTACTTACTCTGACCCTCGGGACATGGAATGTTACCTCTCTGGCGGGAAAGGAGCCTGATTTGGTGCGTGAGGTGGAGAGATACCGACTAGATATAGTCGGGCTCACCTCAACGCATAGCTTGGGCTCTGGAACAATCCATCTCGAAAGAGGCTGGACCTTCTTCTATTCTGGAGTTGCTCATGGGGAGAGGCGGCGAGCCGGTGTGGGTATTCTTGATGCCCCCCGTCTCGGTGCCAAAATGTTGGGGTTCTGCCCGGTTGACGAAAGGGTAGCTTCCCTCCGTCTTCGGGTGGGGGGACGGGTCCTGACTGTTATTTGTGCTTATGCACCAAATGACAGTTCAGAGTACCCACCCTTTTTGGAGTCTTTGGGGGGGTGTTGGAGAACGCTCCCTCGGGAGACTCGCTCGTTGTCTTGGGAGACTTCAACGCCCATGTGGGCAACGATAGTGTAACCTGGAAGGGTGTGATCGGTAGGTACGGCCTCTCCAGTCTGAATCCGAATGGTGTTTCGTTGTTGGACTTCTGTGCTCGTCATAGTTTGTCTATCACGAACACCATGTTCGAACATAAGGGTGTCCATAAGTGCACTTGGCACCAGGACACCCTAGGTCGCAGTTCGATGATTGACTTTGTAGTCGTGTCATCGGACTTGCGACCATATGTTCTGGACACTCGGGTGAAGAGAGGAGCTGAGCTGTCTACCGATCACTACCTAGTGGTGAGTTGGCTTCGGTGGTGTGGGAGGTTGCCTTCCAGACCTGGCAGGCCCAAGCGTGTAATCAGGGTCTGCTGGGAACGTTTGGCGGAGTCCCCTGTCCGAGAGGCCTTTAACTCCCACCTCCAGCAGAGCTACAACGACATTCCGGAGGAGGCGGGGGACATGGAATCCGAATGGGCCATGTTTCGTGCCTCCATTGCTGAGGCGGCAGCCCATAGCTGTGGCCGTAAGGTCGTCGGTAATTGTCGTGGCGGTAATCCCTGAACTCGGTGGTTGACACCTGCGGTGAATGGGGCCGTCCAGCTGAAGAAGGAGGCCTATCGGGTTTTGTTAGCCTGTGGGACTCCTGAGGCAGCAAACGGGTACCGGCAGGCCAAACGTGCTGCAGCCGAGGCTGTCGCAGATGCAAAATCTCGGGCGTGGGAGGAGTTCGGTGAGGGCCTGGAGAGTGATTATTGGTTGGCCTCAAAAAGGTTCTGGGCCACCATCCCACGCCTCAGGAGGGGGAAGCAGTTCTTCACAAACACTGTTTACAGTGGAGGTGGGGAGCTGCTTACCTTGACTGGGGATGTTATCGAGAGGTGGAGGGAATACTTTGAGGACCTCCTCAATCCCACCAACATGCCCTCCGTGGAAGAGGAAGACCCTGGGGGTTCGGGTGAGGGTCCGCCCATCACTGGAGTGGAGGTCACTGAGGTTGTCAAAAAGCTCCTCGGTGGTCGAGCTCCGGGGTTGGACGAGATCTGCCCGGAATATCTCAGGGCTCTGGATGTTGTAGGACTGTCTTGGTTGACATCGCGTGATCATCAGGGGCTGTACCTCTGGATTGGCAAACTGGGGTGGTAGTCCCAATTTTTAAGAAGGGGGACCGGAGGGTGTGTTCCAATTATCGGGGAATTACACTCCTCAGCCTACCTGGGAAAGTCTATGCAGGGGTACTAGAGAGGAGGATCCGACCGATAGTCGAACCTCGGATTCAGGAGGAACAATGTGGTTTTCGTCCTGGCCGCAGCACTCTTGACCAACTCTATACGCTCCACAGGATTCTGGAGGGGGCATGGGAGTTTGCCCAATCTGTCCACATGTGCTTTGTGGATTTGGAGAAGGCTTTCGACCGTGTCCCTCGAATGATCTTGTGGGGCGTGCTCCGAGAGTACGGCATTCCGGATCCGTCGCTACGAGCTATTCGGTCGCTGTATCACCGGAGCCAGAGTTTGGTCCGTATTGGTAACAGCAGGTCTGATTCGTTTCCAGTGGGAGTTGGAGTCCCCCAAGGCTGTCCTTTGTCATCGATTCTGATCATAATTTTTATGGACAGAATTTCTAGGCGCAGTCGAGGCGATGAGGGGTTCTGGTTTGGTGGCCATCGGATATCGTCTCTGCTTTTGCAGATGATGTTGTCCTTTTGGCTTCATCAAGTCGGGCCCTCCAGCTCTCATTGGAGCGATTCGCAGCTGAGTGCGAAGCAGCCGGGATGAAGATCAGTACCTCCAAGTCCGAGGCCATGGTTCTCAGTCGGACAATGGTGGAATGCACCCTCCGGGGCAGGAATGAGGTCCTGCCCCAAGTGGAGGAGTTTAAGTATCTTGAGGTCTTGTTTACGAGTGAGGGAAGGATGGAGCGAGAGATCGACAGACAGATCACTGCAGCCTCTGCTGTTAAGCGGTGCCTGTACCGGTCCGTCGTGGTGAAGAAGGAGCTGAGCCGCAAAGCGAAGCTCTCAATTTACCAGTTGATCTACGTTCCAACCCTCACCTATGGTCACGAGCTTTGGGTAATGACCGAAAGAACAAGATCACGGATACAAGTGGTTGAAATGAGCTTCCTTCGCCGGGTGGCGGGGTTCTCCCTTAGAGATAAGGTGAGAAGCTCCGCCATCCGGGGAGAGCTCAGAGTAGATCCGCTGCTCCTCCGCATTGAGAGGGGCCAGTTGAGGTGACTCGGGCATCTGGTCAGAATGCCCCCCCCGGACGCCTCCCTGGTGTGGTGTTTCGGGCATGTCCAACCGGGAAGAGACCCTGGGGTTGAACTAGAACACGCTGGAGGGACAAAGTCTCTCGGCTTGTCTGGGACCGCCTCAGTGTCCCCCCGGTAGAGTTGGAGGAAGTGGCTCGGGAGAGGGACGTCTGGACCTCTTTGCTTAGGTTGCTGCCCCCGCGACCCAACCCTGGACTAAGCGGAAGATGATGATGATGATGATGATGTAGCCACATCACTGAGACGGAATGGCATACAATGGACTCTCTCTTCACAACTGGATGATCTGGACTTTGTTGATGATCTGGCACTGCTCTCACATGCTCAACATCAGATGCAAGAAAAAACAAGTATCATGGCAGAGACCTCATCCCAGCTAGGTCTGAACATCCATCGAAGGAAAAGCAAGGTCCTGAAAGTTAACACCACCAGCACATCCCCTATCATTCTGGGAGACGAGGCATTAGAGGAGGTGGACAGCTCCACCTATCTTGGCAGCATAGTCGACTCCAAGTGAGTGACAAACGTAGATGTAAAGGCCAGAATAAACAAGGCCAGGATAGCCTTTTTACAGCTCAAGAACATCTGGGCTTCAAGAGACCTATCAGCCAACACCAAGATAAGGCTCTTCAACACCAACGTGAAGTCTGCTCTACTATATGGAGCTGAAACATGGAGAACCACCACCACGACCACAAAAAAGATCCAGACCTTCATCAATGGCTGCCTGAGACGGATCCTCCGGATAAGATAGCCTGACAGGATCAGCAACAGGGAACTATGGGATTAAACAAGGCAAAAGTCAGTAGAAGCTGAGATCAAACAACGTCGCTGGAGGTGGTTCGGCCACATTCTGTGCAAACCAGCCACTAACACAACAAGACAAGCCTTGAGGTGGAACCCCCAAGGAAAAAGGAAGAGAGGGAGGCCGAGAAACACTTGGCGACGCGACCTGGATGCGGACGTCAAGAAGATGGGCCACTCATGGGGTCGGCTAGAAAGACTGGCCCCGGACAAAGACAGATGGAGGGATCTTGTTGGTGCTCTATGTCCCAGTAGGGGTGACAGGCTTGAACTGAACTGAACTGAACCTTGTTAAAAAACACCCATCCTGTTCACAAATGTGATTTTAATGATTTAAAGGCTTACAAACGCTACAGCGCTTCATTGTTTGTGGTGAAAGGGAGCTTACTTGTGTAATTTAATTTTTTTATTTGAATGTTATTTAGAAGAAGAAGAAAAAAGAGGAAGAAGAAGATGATGATGATGATGATGATGATGATGATGATGTTGAAAGAGGAGGAGAGGAAGTCTTTCTTCATCATATGTACAGTACAGCAGAGTAAATTATTTTTATTTGTTTATTGTTAGGAATTTGGTGTTTGAGTGAGTGTCAACCACAATGCAGTGCCCTGGAGCAGATAATTTTATGGACCTTGCTAGCTTGAACCTTGTCCACATATTCTTATAGTGAATTTATTTTTCTGAAGATAATTGAAACTAGAGGCGGTGGCATCATGGGTAGCATGTCCACTTCACAGCAAGCAGGTCCCAGGTTCAAGTCCTGGGTTCAGCTTGGGCATTTCTGTGTTGTGTTTGCATGCTCTCTACATGTTTGCCTGGGTTTCCTCTGGGGATGCTAATTTCCTCACAGTCCAAAACATGAGCGTTAAACTATTAAGCTGATACAAATTGCCTCTAGGTGAGAGTGTGCTTATAAAGGTGTGTGTGTGTTTGTTTGTTTGTTTGTTTTGGCACTTGGACAGTCTGGCGAGCTGTTCAGGGTGCACCCTGCCTCCCTCGTGTCGGGTGAGATAGACTCCCTGTGACCCTAACAGGATGAAGTGAATGCGTCAGTAACCTAAACTATTATTCTACTGTCCAGTTTATTGCCTATAATGTAACACATTTAAAAATTATCCAGCACCCCCACCTAGCGGTGAAAGTCAAAAATGTGCCAAATAAACTGTATGACCAAAAGTATGTGGACAACTGTCTATCACATGTGTTACAATTATGAAAATGTGGTGGGACAGTTTGCGATTTAAGCGAAAATAATTAGGTGATAAATTAATTTTTAAAATTAGATACAACAT
Organism: Plotosus lineatus; assembly: GCA_024760905.1. Taxonomy (NCBI): domain Eukaryota; kingdom Metazoa; phylum Chordata; class Actinopteri; order Siluriformes; family Plotosidae; genus Plotosus; species Plotosus lineatus. The sequence continues at coordinate 22,210,558 of CM045734.1, read as the reverse complement.
TACAATTCATAATGAGGTGTAATGAGGGTCAAGGAATGAAGATGAAATTAATTTTTGCAATATGATAAACATTTTTGCTTAAATTGTACTTTGTTAAATGAAGAAGAAGAAGAAGAAGAAGAAGAAGACCGACCAAGCAGTTTTATTTCTAATTAATATAATGACGTTGAAATGGTTATGTGAGAGTTGGTCCTGCCATTGCCGGTTGAGCTGTCCAGGGTTTACCCCGCCATCGCACAGAGTCGGCTAACATGGGTGCCAACCTCCTCGTGTCCCTAATTAGGATAATGTGGTTTTGAAAATAAATAAATGAATAATGACTTTGACCCCGAGATTTGACCCCCTGATTCAAAGGAAGAAGATAATATGATGAGAGATGATGACGTATGCACTGCTGTCCACTAGGGGGCGATAATAACGCTTTCCGTTTTGGCTGTTGAACTCTTCGCGCACGAAGAAGAAGAGGAACAACCCCCCCCCACACACACACACACACACACACGTGAGAAGGCTGAATCGAACATGGCGGCGTGCAGTATAGAAGACGTGCTAGCTAAAGCAGAAAAAGATGAGGCAGAAAGACTAAAATGTATCACAGTACATAAAGAATTAGACCTTGAGTTTGATATCGGAAACTTGCTGGCGTTTGATAAGAACGCGATAAACAGTCGAGAGTTTAAACAGCAAAATAGAGACGCGTTTCTCTGCTCACTGGCCCGGGATAACGCTCAGCTCCTCATCAACGAGGTTTGGAAACGTCCACATGAGAGAGTAGAGGAGGTGATCGTGGTCAAACTACCGGATCCTGTCACTCAGTTGCCCCGAGAAAAACCCGCTCCGAAGCCGAAACCCCCAACGAAATGGGAGCAGTTCGCCAAACTGAAAGGCATTCAGAAGAAAAAGAAGACTAATCTGGTGTGGGATGAAGTGCACAAGGAGTGGAAACGGCGCTGGGGCTACAAACGGGTCAAAGATGATACCAAGGAATGGCTGATTGAGGTGCCCGAAAACGCAGATCCAAACCAGGACCAGTTCACCAAAAGGAACCAGGCCAAGAAAGAGCGAGTGGCCAAGAACGAGTTGAACCGCCTGAGGAACATCGCCAGGGCGCAGAAGTTGAAAGTTCCGGGTGTGGGGCTCCTTCCAACCGGTCAGCAGTCTAAATCCGAGCTGGCGAAAGCTGTGAGTGTCGCCAAAAGCGCGACAGCTTCGGTGGGGAAGTTCCAGGAACGACTTCCTAAAGAGAAACCCCAGAGGAACATGGGAAAGAAGAGAAAGTTCCAGCCTCTGATTGGTGACTTTGCGGGAGAGAAGCAGAAGAACCTGGAAATGCTCAAAGTAATTGAGAGCAAAAAACCTCGACTGGACATCACGAAAGCTGTGAATAAGCAGATGAGAGAGGAAGATGGAGAAGCTTCAGATAGGAGGAGGGGGAAGAAGGGACGAAGAGGGGATGCACCGAGAAAAGGAAGGCGAAACGCTCCAGGTGGGAGGGGGAAAGGGAAGAAGGGGGGATCTTCCAAAGGCAAAGGGCGAAAACCTGCCATGAGGCAGGGAAAGCGTTAAAATCAGAAATTAAATTTGTTTCGTGGAATCTGGGAGTCTGTCTTTGAAACCGAAACACACAAAGCCTGGTTAAGAGCGCTCTCAGAAACCGAGTACTTCAAGAACAAGGACTGCATCCCTGGATGAAATATCACATGTTTGTGTCTTGTTTTGATGGGAGATATGGTGAAAATGGTTAAACATCCCCTCACAATGTTTTGTATACATTAAAAATAATGTTGCTAATCACTAATGAATAGTGAACATGTTTTATTATATTATGTACAAGTATTGTAGCCGTTCATCCAATGATTATGAATGATGTTTACCGGAAAATAACTCTCCCCACCCAACTGTTCAGGGATTTTAAGTCAATTGCAAATATGAAAAAACATTTTTTAAACAGTTTGTTTATAATATCTAGAATAGATTCAGTGTGTTATTTTTATTTTTTAATTATGATTTACATTAAACTGTTCATGGTTTATAATTGTTATCCAGTATGATGCAACCATAGGATGTTTGCTATCGGTGCCTCAGATTCTGTAATGCTGATCAACACAGATTTTGGTTTTCAAAAGTTCAAATTTTTTGAATAAAAATGTTAAACACATCACTTTTACTATTTCATTCACTGTATATCACAGACGGCTGATTTTTTTTTTCTTTTTTTATAGAGCAGTTATATTTCTTGGACACATGTAATTTATTTATTTAATTATAGAGTATATATATATAGATATACAGTCGGCCCCCTTCTTAGAAACTGAATCCGTTCCAGCTCCTTTTTCGGAACCTGGATTTTTCGTAAGTAGAGATGCACTTTACATGCTCTCCATAGTGCTCAATTATGATGTAGAAGTAAATAAAGGTAAGGTAAAGTCCTTTGGGCTTTTTACACCCGAGCCATAGTGGCTCATCAGGCCGATGCTTATCCCCGGTTTCCATAGTGTGAAGCGGCAAGGCGTACAACTCCTGCATGGGATGCTAGTCCATCACAGGTTACTTTCCCAGTATATTTTTACTGGTACCCATTTATATGGCTGGGTGAATAGAGGCATATTTGTGATTAAGACCTTGCCCAGGGGTCTTCGCACAGTTGGGGTCTAACTGGGATTTGAACACACAACCTCTCAATCATGAGCACAGCACTCTAACCACCACACCACTGGCCCCACAGAAGTAAATCAAAATATCAACTTAAATCATAGATGGCTTTGTTTGCCCTCTTGTGGTTATTTTTTAAGCTATTGTATCCTCATGCAGAGGTTCCCAACCACCCTTCCACAGAGTAGTACCCTCAGAAAGACTGAGTAATAGTATTTTATTAATTATCGGAGTCTGAAAGATCTTTTACTTTGTAAAACCACTCGTTTCAGTCACCTGATGCAGTACATCAAAAAATAAATCAGCAAAAATGAGTGAAAAAAACAAACATCTTTGGAAAGCTACCCTCTAATTCAGCATGATGGTGAGTTGTATTTCTACGTATTTTGTTTTTAGTTGTTTTGAGACCGGTCTGTGAAAATATTGTTTTGAATGAAAATGGACCATGATACAAAAAAGGTTGGGAAATTCCTTTTGTAATGATAAACTGGGTAGTGTTGATGTCAAAAAATATTACTAACAAAAATAGGTCTTTAAACCCCCCCACCCTCGGAGATCTCAGACAGATTTTCTATTATTAAAAGATTGCAAATTTTCTGTATGTCTTTTCTTATTTATATCGGCCAGATACTCACCATTGGATCTTCACCCAAGCATCATATCATTTAATCTGATCAATTTTTTTTGGCATAAATTTTTGGAGATTATTTACTTTTATCTTATTACTTGTAGAATTTCAAGCCAAGGTGTTGATGTCCATAGGATCTTGTCTGTTTTTGGCAGATAACATCCTTTTAGTTTCATAAATCCAGGACCTCCAACTCTTGCTGAAGAGATTCACAGCCGAGTGCAAAACGGTCAGGATGAGAATCAGCACCTCTTAGTCCAAGGCCATGGTTCTCAGACAGAAAAGGGTGGCATGCACCCTCCAGTTTGGGAATGCGGTCCTTCCCCAAGTAGAAGAGTTCAAGTATCTTGAGGTCTTATTCACAAATGAGGGAAGGATGGAGCAGGAGATGAACAGGCAGATTGCTGCAGCCTCTGCTGTAAAGTGCAGCTTGTATCGGTTTGTCGTTATAATCTATGTTTCAACCCTCACCTAAGGTCATGAGCGTTGGGTAATCACCGAAAGAACAAGATCACGGTTACATGCAGCTGAATTGAGCTTCCTTTGCAGGGTGGTAGGGTTCTTCCCTTCCTACGTTGAGAAGCTCAATCATCTGGGAGGAGCGCAGAGTAGAACTGCTGCTCCTCTGCTTTGAGAGGAGCCAGCTGTGGTGGCTCAGACACCTGATTAGAATCCCTCCCGAACACCTTCCTGGTGTGGTGTTTCAGGCATGTCCAGCAGGGAAGAAACCCTGCCAGAGGTACTGTGTCTCTTGGCTGGTCTGGGAACGCCTTGGACCTGGAGGAAATGGCTCAGGAGAGGGATGTCTGGACCTCACTTTGTAAGCTGCTGCCCCAGGACCCAACCACGGAACAAGCGGAAGCCATTCTGTGATCAAATATGATAGTTATATTACAATAGTTCATATTTTTCTTTGATATCTTTATTTTTCTTTCATTACTTGAGCAGGTTTTTTATTTGCCTGTGTTAATCCTAATAATTTGCCCTGTTCTACACAAATATCCACATGATCATCTGGGGATGCCGGGTCTTTCTAAATGACAGCATAAATCTATCCTTCATTTAGTTGATGGATGTTGTTTGACCGCTCACCCAAGTGCTTAAGGGAGGCGGTGGTTCGGGGTGGGACCAACCATCTGTTGACTGCTGCAAAAACAATCAGAGCATCATCCTCCCACATCAGAGAACAGTAATATACAGGGACACTTACAATCAAAATCAATCAGACTGACTGAGTTGACAGCAGCCTCGGAGGAGCTCAAATGTGCACTGAGACAGATGGAGAAAGTGCAAAGGTCAAAGAGATATTGGAGCATGGAGGTTTTTACCAGGTATTAAAAATGAAATGGTATTCAATTCAATTTAGTTTTATTTGCATAGCGGTTTTTGCAGTTGGCATTGTTGCAAAGCAGCACAGTCAAAGTATAAAAGAGTTTAATTATTTTCTACAACCCCTACATATCCTTAAAGAGTGTTGCCCACAGCAGGAAGCTCCTTCAGTTGATGAGAGGAAGAAACCTTGAAAAGCACCAGGCCCAAAAAGGAAACTCATCCTCATTTGGGTGAAACCGTAATGATACAAACCATATACAAGAAACTTCATTACAGTCCAAGATGTAGTCTGATTGGTTATACTACAACTGTAAGTCCTAAATAATTGTGGGAAAAGAGTTTATATCAAGAGTGGTAAAACGTCATCTTCACAGTCTGAGTACATCTAAGTCCATATAGATCTTCATCAGCAAGGAAAAACGGCGCTTCCAAGATGAGAACTCCAGCCAGCATCAGCACACCAGGACAGACCACAGGACTCAGAAAGCAGAAAGATCAGGATCACCTGCATCCCAAAACACAGGGGTGGGGTTAGGTTTACTGAAAATGGTGGAATGGAAATAGAACAATTTATTATTGACTCTAGCATGACTGGCCTCTGTGATGTTGGGCAATCAGCCACCCCACTGTCAAGGGAACTGGGTGAGCATGTGGAGTGAGGGAGTCACATCATCCCAATGTCCCAACATTACAGTTTATAAGAACTCTCCATGCCTGAGACCCCAGATCTGCTCCTTTACCTAATAAAAAAAAACACTATTAACAAAATACTTGACTAAACAAGCACGTTTTCAGTCTTGTCTTAAAAACTGAGACTGTTTCTGAGTTCTGAACATTAACTGGAAGGTTATTCCATAACTGTGGGGCTTTGTAAGAAAAAAGCCCCCGGCAATAGTCTTCATTATTTGGGGTATTACAAAGCAACCTGCACCTTTAGGTTAAAGGGGGCGTGCTGAATCATAAACAACAAGAAGTTTGCTAAAATAATGTGGGTGAGACCATTAAATGCTTTATAGGTAAAAAGTGGTATTTTATGTTCAATTCAAAATTTAACTGGAAGCCAGTGCGGTGTAAATAAGATCGGGGTGATATGCTCGTGTCTTCTGGTTTGAGTAAGGACTCATGCTGCTGCATTCGTGACTAACTAGTTTATGGACCTAGTAGAACATCCAAAGAGTAACGCATTGCAATAATCGAATCTTGAAGTAGCAAAAGCATGAACAAGTTTTTCTGCATCATGCAGTGACGTTACATTTCTATTTTTAGCAACATTCCCGAGATGAAAGAAGGCTAACTGAGTAATATTATCTTTATGAGTTTCAAATTAAAGACCAGGTTCTCTAATCACTCCAAGGTCCTTTACTGCTACACATGATGAAACTGAAACACCATCCCAACTTACTATATAATCAGAAACGTTATTTCTAGCTGCCTGAGATCAAGTACAAGTACAGTGGTACCTCACCTTACGAAATTAATCCGTTCCAGAGGCAGTTTTGTAATCTGGATTTTTCGTAAGTAGAACCGCATTTTACATGTAAAATGCGTGATTCGTTTGAAGGCCCCCAATACTACCCCCTAAACCCTTTAAAATTATAAAAGCATACCTTTTAGGGTACTTACTTCGTGTTGACCATGTTTTCTTATCAGAGTTATAATCTTACAAATGTTTATGCAAGGTTAAAAGCCTGAGCCAAAAAATGAAGTTGCAATGAGCACACTCGAAAAACTCATGAAACAACAGTAACTCTGTCCTTTACACGAAAAGTATCATGGTATTATGGAGATACAGCTCCATAATAGCTAATGGGAGGGAGCCGCGTCATCCCTCCTCGCCAATGGGAGGCCAGCGGGGTGGGATTTTGTGAGATAGCCAATGGGAGGCCAGTGGGGCAGGATATTGGGAGATAGTCAATGGGAGAGCAACTCATGCATTGTCTGAATTTTTGAGACGGTGCTTTCATAGCATGAACTTGCTTCGTATCCAGAGACAAAAATTTTAGGAAAATATTTTTTGTAACCTGGATTTTTCGTTTGCTGGGACTATCGTAAGGTGAGGTACCACTGTACTTCTGTCTTATCAGGGTTTAATAAGAAGTTAATAAGCATCCAATGTCTAATGTCCTTTCCACATTTTTCAAATTTTTAAGTTGATGTCTCTCATCTGGCTTTGCTGAACTATATAACTGTGTATTATCAGCATAGCAATGAAAGCTAAAAGCATGAACACTCATGAAATTAAGGAGTATGTATAGAGAGAAAAGCAATGGGCCTAGAACCTTGTGGACCACCAAACTTCACATTAGAACATATAGAGAAATCACCATTTACAACTGCAAACTGATAATGGTCAGTTAAATAAGATTTAAACCAGGAGAGGGCCATTCCCATAACTCCAACATTTTCTAAACTGTCAATGAGATTGATATGATCAATACTCTCAAAGGCTGCACTAAAGTCAAGTAACGCAAGCAAGAAAGCACAACCGTGGTCGGAGGCCACCAGTGAGTCATTTACCACCTTAACAAGTGCTGTCTCCTATGAGGCCTAAATCCTGACTGATACATTTTGTGAATGTTATTCCTACGAGAATATGAACAGAAATACTGTACAACAGCTTTTTCTAAGACTTTAGAGATAAAAGTTGAATCAGCAGGTTTGAATGGGGCCAAAAACTCTCGTTGCAGATCTGATAGCTGATTCTGATCGATTATTATTTACTGTTTTAGTTATTGACATAACTGTCTTTAGGTTTAGGGAATCAATTTTTCCCCTGATATTGTTGTATTGTTATATATTTGAAATAAAAACTAAATCTCATAACCCTATATAATATATAGTCAAATAGGCCCAATGACTTAAAATTAAAACTATCTCATTGAAAAATAAATAAGTAAAATTAATTACTTTGATATCAATTTTCTATTATACAATTTTTTTCTGTGTGGACAGGATTTCTGTACATTTTTACATTTAAGTAAGACATTTTATATTCATTTAAATAGAATATAATACAATAAAAGACTTGTCACCTTCTCATACTTTCACTTATCAAGTAAAAATAACATGAATATTATTAAATGTGTGTAGAAACAGTGATGGTAATTGTAGTCCCAAGTCATTTTAATAAAAGATTCTATATCACCAACAATGGGTAGTCCTACAGATTCCCTGTTTACTTAACCGTCTCATTAAATACAGTAGTGAAATGCGATATATATCCACTAGATGGTGGTAGCATACAGTGGCCAGATGAAGTGGAACACACTCATGGTGGGTGACATTGTCCAAATCCTTTCCAAACAGAACAAATCAAAGTGGTTTGGGAAAACTAAAGTATGGACCCCAAGGTTATTTTCTTGCTTTCTGTATCACCAATCTTATTCATAACACACATGAAGGTAATTTAGGGCTAAAACATTCAAGTTAAACTTTTAAGACATTATATAAAACTTTTACTTAACTCTATAATACAGTGGTTATTAAATGATTAAATATTAGTTTTAATAGCAAGATAAAGATCAGTATACATTGGAGGACATTATAGAATTTTGGTGAAATTTTTTGAAAAAATGTAGTCTGTGTTTTGAGGAAATTGGAAAAACCAGCAAAAAAATTGGAGCAACATTGGTATATATCAGTGAGCATTGGTATACATTGGTAGTGGTTAGCCTAACGTTAGTACAGTACAAGCAGAAAAAAAATTAGAAAAAAATATAAATTAAAAGAAATGTGAGCAACATTGGGAAAACATGAATACAAATGGGAATGACATCAGTATACATCATAACATCAGATGAAAAACTGAAAAAACATCTGTACACATCTGTATACATCATGGAGCATCAGTATACATCAGAACAAAATCGGCTAAAACAATCGACTGACAATGGAATAACATCGGAATATGATTGTTGGGATCATGATGGGTATCGTGTGAACGCACTTTGAGTTTAAAAATATAATACTGTCTTGTGATGGATATGATGTTAAAGTACTTTCACATTACTTCTGATTTCTGAATGGAAAGAAGAAAATTATATCCGATCATTTCAAAACGTATTTATATATATATAAACATATATATACATACTGTATATAAAAAAGTAATTCAATAATCTAGAAATTGTTCCTGCACGAAAATAACAATCTCGCACGAGGCAGAAATTTGTTTGAAAAAAAATCGAAAGAATTCACATTCCTCTTTCACACTTTTGTCTCATGGAACAGGTTCCTGACCTCAGTTCTGGAGAACCCTTTGTCTTAGATATTTTAGCGTTATGTGTTCTCTACTACTACAACCAGTTCAACTGAGGAAGAACTAATAATTCACTGGATATAAATCTAAAGAACAGAAGGTATTGCATTGTTAGAAAAAATCTATATGCTAAGGGGATTAAAACCTTTTCATTCAGGTCTCGAAACACAATGTAGTTATGTATAGAAAATATCATATGAAGTGGTTCTAATCTTGTTGTTTCCTATACGATGTAGTCCGAGAGGGGGACTACTAAAATGCAAAAGGTTTAAGGTTCCTCCGGAAACTTGTTGGGTGAGTATGTCTTTCTGCTGTGCTGCCTCCCCTTCCTTTCACTATGCTCTTCTTCACTGCCCATGCTGCTAAATCCTCCCATCCACCCATCCATCCACCCTGAAGCAGCTGCTCCCCCTCCCAAGCCAACACACCCCAAACAGGTGGCTCATCCCATAGCTCATTAGTTAACAATGCACACAAACAGCACGCCAGATCTGATCAATTGGTGCATGGCTTATAAGTAGTGTCTGTGTAGTTACTGTGTAAGGCAGTGCATTTCAGAGATATGGATTTTCCAGTATGATAACTTGTGCAATCACAGAGACCAAATCCATCAATCAAAACATTTGCAAACATACAAAAATATTGCCGCTCTTCAGTACTATCAAATAATTTACGCTGTTTATAATCTGGCCTTGTGGGGCTGTACTGAGACCCCATGGTGGCCTGATGAGATTTTTTTGAAGTGTCCCTATTGCCTTAAGTAGTGGCAGCCACCAAAGCAGAGTCCACTCTCTCCCTCCTTCTCTCTTTCTCAAAGTACTGGAATCTGGGTCAGCAGGAATAAACAGTGCCTTTGTGCTTGTTGTTTCCTCTTTGTGTGGCCCAGCGGAGGCAGGCAGCAGGCCCCTTGGGGCGAAGGAAGGGAGGAGGGCCCTTTCCTGACTTTGAAGCAGAACGCCCAGGCCCCATCATCGGGCCCACAGCTCACCCAGGCTGCTGCACAAGATTCTGTCCAAACACCTCAGAAAGAAGCAGTGCCAGGGGGCCAGTAAGAGGGCAAGTGAACATGACTGAATCACATTGACCTGAAGGACAGCTGAGATTGCAGTCCAAGGTGTGAGTGTTGCGTTGTTATATGGATTCAGTAAACAAGAGCTCCTGGTGCTGTACTATTGTGTATGTTGAGTACTTTTCTACCAAGCAGTGTACGGGAATTGTTTGAACTTGGGGCGATATCATGTATCTGTTTTATACTGTGAGGAGCTGTAGAAGCACAAATAATCTTTAAAAAAAATTGCAGACACACATTTTATATGACATTAACTCACACAGTGCATTATGACGTTTTCTGCCTCAAAGGGTGAATTAATAAGCACGATAGACTGCTGGCATGCTGTCGTGGTGCCTCTGCCACCCAAGAGTGCCAATTAATAAATCATATTGAGAACAGAGAGAATGCCAGAAGCAGATCTCATATTCAGCATATGTAGTGAGTATGCACTCATTGGCCACTCTCATAAGATTCATACTGCTATCCAATCAGCCAATCATATAGCAAATAGCATGGTCCATAAAATCAGAAAGATACAGATAAGAGTTTGATTTAATGTAAAAGTTATGTTTTCATCATCATCATGGGTTTATTTCTTTGCTTATTTGTTTGTTTGTTTTTTGTCTGTTAGCAATTTCTTGTCCACACCAAGGGCATAGGCTGGTCTGACCGTGGGGGGGAGGGGAGGTGCACATCTTGGTTGCCCGGAACTCGAGTTCCAGGGGCTATAGGCCTAAGCCTTAAAGGATTATAGAGAAACACAAGAACAAATTAAACACCAGACTGTTTTAATTATATACATAATTTAGGTCATAATTAAAATTGGCATAGAGGTCTTAGAATTATAGATCTCTATTACATAGAATTGTAACTTTAAAAAATGGTGGTCTATACAGGGGTGAACTGCAATCAATTATTATAGCTCAACCAAAAACATTCTCAAATATATTTCAACCTACATCTGCAAGTACATGTGCTAAATACATTTACAAATTAAGCTAAAGTTATTTATCTATTCAAAGGCACAAACAAATATTAATACATATTTACAGCACAAAGACATACGTACTATTAATTTTATAAAAGTACTGACCATTAGGCTGCAGATACAGGCTGGATGGCTTATGATTATTTTCGCCATTCATTCTCTGTGCGTCAATGTTTGTGTTCTAACACATGTGCAGGAACCGGAAGCAGTACTAAGAAGCTGTGCTTTATTCTCACACTCGCACTTTCTTTGATTGACAGTGTTCAGCTATTATTGCTTACTGATAATATGTGAGGCGCTCCACAGACAGGCACTTGTCGTTGATTGTTGGTTGGTCAGCTCGGGCTTGCACATGCTAACTTACACGTTAACTTCCGGTGTTAAGTGCCGGCTTCCGGTTTACTGCATGCTGAATTTATCTCTGACTTTTTCTTCAATAACAGTCATTAAGTTTATTGAAAAAGATTGTGAATACACATAATTTCTTGTCTAGCGGAACTCAACTCCTGCTATGGGGAGTGCACGTGCACCCTGTGCACCCCCCACCCCCCACCCAGCCTACGCTCTTGCACACTTATCACTGGATCAATCTTAAATTCTTATGATGGGTAAGCAATCACACACACACACACACACACACACACACACACACACAAACACACTATATATATATATATATATATATATATATATATATATATATATATATATATATATATATATATATATATATATATATCAGTGGCAAAGCCTGCTCTACTGGCCTGAACACTAGCAGAAGCACTGACCTCCAATGAAATTAAATTGTTGTATTTGTTCCATGATATTTCACTAATTTATTCCCAACCATGTATACTTCATTTCGAAGCATGTCTATTAGCTGAACTGTTTTCAGTGTGTATGTGAGTGTTAGATTTTTTTTTTGTTGTTGTTCGATCAGATTTCAGCTTCTCTGTGCTGCCATGTCAATCTAATCTGCCCAAGGCCTTCAGAATCAGCAGAGCTGGCCGATGTCATATAAACTATATTAGTAATTGGGCTATTTCTTTAACCAATCAGATTTCTGATTTTCCCCACAGGGCCAGCTCGCTGGACCACAATAACATTAACATTTTTTCATCCTCTGACTGGTTGGTCAGAGCAAAATGTTTATAAGAGGAATAGTCTGTAGCAATTACCCTTCTTACAGTTGGCCAAGTGCCAGATTTACCGCTTACTCTGTTACTAGTAGAAGTGTAGGAAATGCCTCTCTCTGCAATGCCACTCCTTTTTATATTGTGGGTTTTTTATATTATACTGATGGTTTGTATAGTTGTGATGTGATAGTGGTGATATTAGGTGGATTAAGTCTGTTAAGTCTCCACTGAAGGTCCAGGTACCAAATGCATGACCTGCCAGTGATATTTATCTATATTCATTCATTCACTTTGGTCACTGGTAGGCTGATGCTCATCTCAGTCGAATCTGTGCCGGGGTGTGGAGGTTTACACCCTGAGCAGCTTACCAGGGCATTGCAGTGGGGAAAATTTACACAACCGTTTACACTCACACTCACACTTTGGGGTGATTTGGATTGTGGGAGGAAACTGGAGTACCCAGAGGAAACACTGAAACTGGAGTACACAGAAGAAATGAACTTGCTTATTCCTAATTAGAGTCGCGGGGAGGCTGGTGCTCATCTCAGCCAACTCTGGGCAAGTAGGGATACTCCAACAGCTCACCAGGCCATCGCAGGACCAACACTTACACAACCATTTAGATTCACACCTAGGGGTGATTTGGAACCACCAATTAGCCTACTGTGCATGTTGTTGGACTGTGGGAGGAAACCGAAGTACTCAGAGAAAACCCACACAAGCACGGAAAGAACGTGCAAACTCCACACACATTATATATAAATAATAGATATAGATATAGGTAATTGTACATATTTTTGGCAAAATTTGCTTTGTATAACCATGACAAGAAGCTTTGATTCCAGAACAACATTCATCCGGATTGGATCCAGACTGCACATTTGGCAGCAATTTAAATTAAAGATTTGTGCTCCACAAGAGCCCTTGTTTTTTGTTCAGCCACATACACAGAATGATGCAACACTGAATGAAGCGCTTGTCATGTAGCTAGATGAATTTAGCCATCATGCTACTGACACATGATCATCTGGAAGGACACACAGAATTGCAGGTATTCCTATAAAAGTGGCTGGTGCATAAGTGTAAAATGAATCAGAAGCTGAAACATAATGATCAAAACTCATGTAAGCAAAAAAATGTGTGTAGAAGCATAGAAGTTGACATATTAACTCTTTCTATAGACAATAAAGGGGTAATTGTTATGAGTCATTTCACAAACAGTAACTAAAATCTTCCTGGTACAGATCACCTGCTTTGGTAGCATCTAGAAAATGTGGCACCATGGATTGAGTACATACTGTGTCATAATGCACTGTTCAGTGGAAAAGTCCTATAAGTGTACAGTGGGGGGGGGGAGAATGAAAGTCCACTTGCAACATGACTAATATGACAAAATGGAAATTCAGAGTATTTGTGGGTAAGTTAGGGTGTGTTGAGGTAAACCATAAAAGACCAGCTTTATAAATCAGATGGGGATAATTCTGAAAAATGTTATTATGTTAAATTTAGGTCTTTTTTTCCATATCCTCTCATTTATTTTCAGACTTACTAGACCCACCTTGTATAGACATTAATTTCCCAAGCAAGTCTCTCTATTAACGTAATTTTTTCTTACCTGTATAACTGTATAGTTTCTGTGTCTTGCATCTAAGAGTTGAAAAGGATATAAAAGCATATTGGTTTTAATCAATACAGATTTAGTTGTATTTGTATTGAGTCATGTTTTACTTTCAATTAAGTCAGAACATTAGAATAAACTTTTGTTCTTTTTTATTTTAGAACAATGAAATGTAAGGGAATTATTTACTGCATTATTAATTGAGAATGCTACAATAATTTTCATGATAAAATTAACCAAACTTGAAGGAAATGAATAAAGAATAATTTACCAGAAATAAAACGTTGAGGTTGCATGGTGGCATAGAACCATGTCATTATAGCTATATATATATATATATATATATATATATATATATATATATATATATATATATATATATATATATATATATATATATATATATATACACACACACACACACACACACACACACACACACACACACACACACACACACACACACACAAATAAAATTTTCCTGTAATATTACCAGATGCTCATTTCATGAAGTAAGTGCCTGAAATAAGCAAAATGATTTTGATATACAATTTCGTCCAGGATCAATAAAGTTTTCTGATTTCTTATAAGAAATACATTTCGAGCTTGATATATCTCCAAGTAAGTTTACTAATCTTGCATTTCTTTAAAAACTGATTGTGAAATTGTATTGTGAATGGTTTTTGCTTTGCTAAGGCATTTGTTTTGAAGCAGTGAAAGAATATATGATGTCATATGTATGCATATGAATGAATCATGTCCAGTAAAACTGTCAAATGAACAGCTTTGAGTCGGTCAGCTCATTAATATAATGAGATTCAGTTTCTGACATGTATCAAATCATAATGAGGGGGGGGGTCTTGTTAATGGTTGCAAGTGTTTAAACTCACTTTAATGAAGACAACATGCCCTAAATCTTCCTTTCCATTATTCTCCTTTCTTTTTGTAAAGCAGAGCCTCCAGGCAAGTCTAATAATTACATGTAATTTGTGGCTGACACACTCTTACATTCAGACACACTGGTATCTCTGAGGTATCTCTTTACACACCATCTGCATATATGTGTACTGTATATGACAGCATAGCATCTTGAGCCATAAGTTTATGCAACTACATTTTGAAATCACTCATCTCTATTTTCAAGTAACTGACTTTCTGAAGGTTTTTAGGCTACTAAGGTGCCTCGGCCATCTGCTCGACGGAGATTAGCCAGTCTAAAAGCTAAGGGCTTTCTCTCTTGTCTTCTGATGGAGGGCTCTCTGAATGCTTTAATTAGTCTTAATCCTAGAGCAAAGTCAGCAACTACTGATGTCACATTGATGTCCTGGATTGGGGGCCTGAGTAGGGAACCCACAAACTGCAGAGCTTTTTCCCCCTACATCTATAGCAGCTGGTACCTGGGATAACCTGCAGAGCAGCTGTTAAGCCGGACAGCAAGAGCGTTCAGTCATGCCACACCCAGAGAACACCAAGCTCACCCGCAGTGTCCCACACATTCGCCAGGTGCCTCCTCTGCAGAATCTGACCCATGCTGCACGAAAGAAAAGGAGTCCATCTCGGGTTACGCACTTCAATAAATGGCGACTGAAGTCCAGATGCAGGATAAATCAAAATGTCGAATGGCTTATTAACCCATCACTCCTACAGTGGCTCACTGTCTGTATTTCTATCCAAAGCCTGTCATGCTCCTACTACAACACAACTGTGTTTTGGCTCACAGCATTTATTCATCACTTCCTCCTCCATGTTTATTTAAACACTATAGTTATGCGCCCATTCTGTCTAATGTCCAAAATCTCAGCAGGAGCTATGTGCAGGCCAATGGAAATTCTGACCTAAATAAATGTACAAGCAAGTCTGGCTGAGGCTTCAGCTCCTCGTGTGGATTTCCCGCTCGAATTGAGGGTGCCTGCCAGATGACTGGGGCTGTCACTGCTATAATGCCCGACCATCTGCTGTCTGGCACGCACAAAAGCTGGCAATGTGCGCACAGGCGAGGGGGAGGGGCTTCGCACTGATGAGTTTGCACCCTGCCACATGCCGTGTGGGGACACCTCTGAACACACATATATTACTAAGCAAGGGAGGGATGCATGGCTGTTTATACAATTGTTATTATGTATGAATCATTTGCCACTGATGCATTCTCAATATTCATATGCTCAAATGTTTATTAATTTAGCAAATTGGACACAATACCAGCAATTTTTCACTTATTAAGAAGCCGACTGAGCTACATCTGTCAATCATGGGCACTTGTATTACTTCAGAATAAACATATAATCTCTTATAAAACATGGGCTCCTTACTTTGTCTCTTTGCCGAGCTTTCCAAAAGGGACTTTGAATCCATTCTGAAAATAGACATCCTGGCATTCTCTCTTATCGCAGTTTTCAGCAGAGACCCAATATAAAGGGACTTACCAATCAATCTCCAAGAGACCTTTGAATACTTGATTCTAATTGGTCAATAAAATAATTATTACCTTCACCAAAGTCATGTTTGTTGGCAGAATTACAGAAAATGTGCAGATTTTCATTAAATTTCTCGTGTAGTTGAGTTTGGCTTTGGAAAATAATTATCCATTAGACTTTGGAAACAATCCCGATCAAATTCAGGATCCAAGAATTTTGAGATTTTTGATAATTTTTAACATTTTGGTTCATATGGGGTCAGCAAGGTTAACAAAGGCCGGCCATGTCTCTCACTGTCTATGGTAAGAGGCATGTAAAAGAACCATTGCTGTCTTTCGTAAAGAGTAGCTGCAAAGCCGTCAGCGTGTTTCTGTCCCTTGCTCAAGGGTTGTGTCAGGAAGGGCATCCGACGTAAAAACCTATGCCAAATCAAATGTGCGAATCAGATGATTCGCTGTGGCGACCCCTGAAAAAGAGGAACAGCCGAGGGGAAAAGAAGAAGACGATGGGGTCAGCCTGGTGGGGGTTTGCACTCTCAGAGTGCTCTTGTTCAAATCGATAGCATGTGGCTGTCATAAGCAGGACAATGTACTGTGAGCCAGTCATTATTATCATGACATAACCTGACATGGGGATCAGGATTGCTCTTAGAAACAGTTAAACAAACTAGGATACAACAAAGGTTTGTATGACAGGCTGTACATTATTGATTTAATGATAACGTAAGTGATGGCATTACAGATTAAGATGTTGGGTTATGGAGCAATCTTATGTAATAAATTTCAATTCTCTTCTATCAGTCACTTTTTGTAAGACCATACGGTCTATCTATCTAGTGCCTGAGTCGTAGGACGTCCATTGGCGACCCGCCATGAAGGACAACACTCTGGTTATCATCTTCATGGAGGTTTTCTTGGCAGGATTAGTGCAGTGGTTTGCCATTGCCTTCTGCACGATGCGAACATACAGGCAATTTAGAACAGCCAATTAACCTACTGTGCATGTCTTTGGATTGTGGGAGGAAACCGGAGTACCCGGAGGAAACCCATGCAAGCACAGGGAGAACATGCAAACTCCACACAGAAACACCTAGGCTGGGAATCGAACCCAGGCCTTCTTGCTGTGAGGTGGATGTGCTAACCACTACACCACCATGCTGCTGACCATATGGTAAGGGAATCTAAATAAATTTCTCTGCTGTTTGGTGGAAACTCTAAGATGAACAAACTGGTGGATGCATAAGCAAAGTCTTTTTTATTTTTAATATAAGCCTTGAATGGCTTAGGAATTAGACTTTGTTTACATGTCTGCAAGCAACACTTTAAAAAAAAAAGAATAAATAATATATATATATATATATATATATATATATTATTTATTTTTTTTTTTTTTAAATATAAATCTGGCTAAAAGCATCTGCCTAACTACCTTGTGTAAGTGCACAAGGAAAAGGTAATAATGTTGCTGCTCATGAAAGCCAATTGCTTTTTTTAAAGCCATTCTAAAGGACTCAATAATCAGCTTAGTGTGTAAATCTGAAGTACGCACATCAGTGTCAGATCATACAATAGGTGTTTGCTTTGGGTTCGACCAGCCAAGTTAATGTATAAAAGCACCATCCTGAGTCAGTAGAGCTTTTGCTGCACCTCAAGCAAATGTTGGGCAACTGAAAGGCACAATTGTATGAGTCAGAAGGAGAAATTATTTGGAGTACGTGTGCCATGGGCTTGTAATGGCTCTAGGCAGCAGAAGGCATGTCAGTGGGGCCTGTGCACTTCACCATTCGGGGGCAATTGACTGAAAGGGTCTGTAAAACTAACAGACTAAGAGAACAATGGAGCCAAAAGACATTATTTCATGGCCGAGTGGGCCCCTTTAGTTGGAGCAGCTGACCTGCAGAGAGGCCTCTTGTGCAGAAAGGGTGTATATACGTAGACCCCAAAGCAAAATGTCAGGAAACCCCCACCACCTTTTGCACAGGTCTAGAAATTAAGGTTAGCAATCAGCTCAGATGGCATAGCACCTGGTGCTT
The DNA here is from genome assembly GCA_024760905.1 of Plotosus lineatus. Lineage (NCBI taxonomy): Eukaryota > Metazoa > Chordata > Actinopteri > Siluriformes > Plotosidae > Plotosus > Plotosus lineatus. The sequence goes on along the minus strand of CM045734.1, from coordinate 22,192,449 downwards.
TGAATAAATGACAGCAACAACAATAATGATGATGAAATCTGGACATGACAAACATCGATAAATTTGGTAGGGCAAGAAGTAGCATGGTGTGTGACCAGGCACATTAATAATTTTGCGTATTAATAAAAAAAAAAAGAAACTAAAACCATGATACTCAGAACAGATTTTATTTATTTCCCCCATCAATATGTACAAGGGTCACAAATGGTTACTGGAAGGATTCAAGGAGGCAGGTGATATATGTTCAGCAAAATAGTGTTGGATGTAAAATGTCACGCTTATGAAAATATGTGTATGTCAGATAAGCTCAATGTACTGTTTGTCATGCATTGTTTTTTTTTTAAACTGCTACACATATCTACTGTCCTCCAAAATCAACTATTAGGTTGTTGAGAGTGTTAAATATAATTTTATACATGTAAACTTGCACCTACATTAAAAAAAATAAATAAATAAAAATGCACACACATGCCTCACAACTCTGTTGCTATCTGCACGCTTACGTTAAACAGTATTGAATCATATGTTATGAAATGTGGTGAATAACCTAATGAACTCTGGGATTTGTGAATATGTCTTTTTAAAGAAAGAATTAAAAAAAATAAAAAAATAAGGAAAATAAATGCTACCCATAGAACATCTTAGTGATGGACGACCCAACCAATTTATTAAAAAAAAACCTCAGCACATCACAGAGGCTTGTTTTAATTGTAATGCCTTAATGTAGAACCTTGGAAAACCTACTAAATAATTTCACATTGACCAGTTTAACACACTGACAAACAAAAACGCTATGGTAAAAGTCTCAATTCCCTTTAACACCAGACAAAGTTAGATTTAAATTAAACTCTTCTAAATCTCCAAAGGATTGTACATTTGTTTCATTCACTCGTTTCTTTTCTGATTCTCAGCTAGCGCACAGCCTTCAATTTCACCTGCGGAGTAATTTAGTAAGAGTGAGGAACTCTCTTTAATTATATTTTAGTCCAATTAACAGTCAGTGTTTAATTTTACAAGAAAGAAAAAATATCAGCTGCTTCAATCACCTTCACAAAAACACAAAATGTAAACATTTCAGGGGATTTTACACACACACACACACACACACACACACACACACACACACACACACACACACACACACACACACAAAAGACTTGAACAATATTTTAAAAGTGCAATTTTCCTACATAAGCATTTAGAAGCTATATGTCGCTACCTTTATTATAAACTTGTTTAACCTCACTCAGGACCTTGAAAATTACTAGACAGATGCTCGACGGAAACCAATTAGTAAATGATAATTAGTGACAGGGTGTGTTGTTAAAGGTTTTAAAAGCGTTTCTGATTGAAGGTAGCCAAAATATTGTTCCTTAACACAACAGAAATAAAATTCTCTTTATAGCTTTGAAATAAATAAATTAGTAAAGATTTAATAAATAGAACCTACAGCCCTAAACAATGGAGAAATCCATCTCGTCTTGGAACGTGTTACTTGTGAGAGACTGCATATTAAAAAAATCAGTACCAAACATGACTTCTGAGGGTTTTCGAAACAAAATACAGCAGCTATGAGTTGTTGCAAGCGGTAAGATTTTTTTTTAGGCTGCGGTCGCTGTCAGGTCTGTCAGTGAAAGGTTATCAAACTGGACAGTCCAGGCACTCGATAAACATTTCAACAACTCAAATAAATTAGAAAATTGGAAGGAAAAAATATACGGCGGCACCCTTCAGTTAAATGCTACTAGAGCAGTTAAATGCTGTACAATACATTCAGTGAGTGTCAAACTGCCAAAAAAAAAAAACCCCAAAAACAAAAAAAAAAAACAAAAAAAAAACACATGGAGCAGAACCCTGATATTGGATCGAAACAATCACATTGCAAGTGCTATCTAGTTCCTCCTACATACACTTCAAGTTCCTTCCTTTTACAGTTACCAACAATCAGTAGTGCAACACTGCTAGTACTCATCGATCTTCAAGACACACTTTTCTTTTGTTAAAAATCATCTAAAATAACCTGTTAAAAATATCAAAGGACAAAATGCATTGTCTATTTTTCTCCCAATGATGAACTCCAACAGAACTCTTTTTCTTTGGAATTTCTTTAGTTGCCTGGAACTGGCAAAAGCAAAAGACATCCTCTCTATCTCCACACACCTTAATACCCAGCAACTGAAGCAAAAAAAAGATCTTCTTGGGTTCTCCTAATACTCCACGCTGACTACAGCTAAGAGTTACACAAAGCAGGTGGTGAATTAATTTATACTAGTTTGTTCATCGCAAAAGTGCAATCTTGATGGGAAGACTGGTTGTGTTCCTTCAGTTTAAAAGCTTGTCAACTCTTGAACACGACTTTATGTAGGATTAACTATTTTGCGAGACACTGTAAGTCTAAAGCGCGCATATAGAAAAAAAGATGAGCTTTTAGTTTCCTACTCCAGATTGTCTAAAAATGAAGTGCGAGGAATGAGGGGGCTGCTTTAAAGAGCACAGATGGAACTCTGGAGCTTACAGGACCAAAGCTCTGGAGGTGCACGACGGCAGCTGGGAAGAGTTCAGGTAGTGCCTCGCTTGTTCCGTCATAATCAGCTGGTCCTGTGTTTTCCCAAACACCACTGCTTCCCACTCACTGCTCACCTGAGAGGGTAGAACATCAGTTTTAAACATCATACATATAATGGGTATGAAAAAGTACTGTATTCCTTGTTAGTCGGGTCGCGGGGCAGCAGTGTGGACCTCACGCCTTAGGCTGCTACCCCTGCAAACCGACCCTGGATCAAGAGAAAGAAGATGGTCATCATAATGTACTGACTGACGAATTGACTGACTGACTGACTATCTATGATGATCTATATTAGCAACATTTCTGAAATCAATCAATCAATCAATCAATCAATTAATCAATAAATCAATCAATCAACAACCAGAATCACATCTTGATATTGTGACAGTGCCTTTAATCCCATAGTAGATGGTTTACTTTCCATTACACTTACAAGCACCGGATTGCTTTAGGAAGAGATTCTGCATTTTATGCTGAAATAAGCAGAATGATCAGGGGTGGAAGTTTGTTTGTGTTTTCAAGTATTTTCAGGAGGGACAATTCTTTTCTATACCCACTGTATCACCTGTTTAAGCTGAAGTTCAGAGTACAAGGTCATACCTGTGTGGACGCTTGGTAGACTCGGCTGCGACTTGTCAAGAAGTCCTTTTTTGCTTGAGGGCTGAGAGGACAAATGGGAAGTTGGGTGTCCATTTTCAATGGTTCTGGGGAACAGGTGAGTTTGACTTCTCCTTCTGTCAGTGGGGTCATCAGTATCGCACTGCTCAACATGCCACTGTTATGCAACTGAATTATAAGAAGGAATTACTATAACTAGACAAGCCTAAATAAAACTTTTCTGTAATCTATGACATCTCTGCCAGATTGGCTGTTTTTTTTTTTACTTTGTGTGTGTGTGTGTGTGTTTGTAGACAGGTTTACGAACAAAGCTGTGTGTGTATTTTTATGAAATAATAAGAGGTGGGAATTTGGACAATGGTTATGCCATTAGGTCATCGATGTAATTCTGGATCCAGGAATTTTTCAAGGGGTTCTTTACCATGGTGAGATTTTTGTCATTTCGGTTCATATGCGGGATTGCTGGGCTTGGCAAAGATTTCTGCTCTTCTGGTGTGGTGCTCTTATTATTATTGTTACTATTACAAAAAGTAATCAAACCATAATAATATTATCTATATTAGGCCAGCATGTACCATTGTATGTATGTTTATTTTGAATATTTATATCTTTATTATAAAATTTCACACAGAATATAATTGGTAAAAAATAAGATTCATATTATTATAAATAATATTAGCAGGTGTTTGCATCCTTTTGGTAAAGTCCCAGATATATTATGAGCCTTTACTGGCCTATAAAGAGTTGTAACGTCCTCTTATTTTTCTCTCCCGAAGATAAAAAAGTCACTTGTCTTAATTACGCGAAACTGAAATACTTACTATAATAAAAAGCACTGAAGACTTCTTCCATGTTTCTTTTTTGAATTACGTGATTTAAAATCAATTTATTATTAGCTATATGAGCTTAGGATTCATTCTGCAGCCAAACAACTATGGATAGTGTTTTCTATGATTCTGTTCTAACCTGAGAGTTACCACTGTCCTGCTGCTGAGGGAACAGTTGCACATTAAGGCAATCTTTCCCCCAGCTGTCCAACAGCAACGACTTCCTCACCTTCCTAGCAGGAACATCTACCTACACATCAGCCAAACAATGGAAGAAAAAGTATTTTTAAACTAAACACTGAAGCATACAATTCATTAAGAGAGAATAAGTAATGATGGGCATGGAAGTGACGTATACCTCATATGCTCTTTGTTCAGGCTGTCCATGAATAAATATATCTGTCCCCGTTTCCTCCTTCAACACTTCCCTAATGTCCTCCTCGAGGAATGCCAGTGACTGAGGCTATGCACAGAAAAAAAACAAATATTTTATTAGAAATGCTCACATACTCTTCTCCAAGCGGTAGTTTAAAAGATACATACCACAATCTTTAAGGGTCCATGCATCTTCTCCTGAGCAGCCAAAGCATTTTTGAAGGGGGTGGGTGTCCTCGGGGTGTGGGCTATTATGGACTTGCGAACTTTAGGTGTCCTGAAACTGAGCAAGTGAATGTGTTCACAACAACTGTGTTTTTTTCTGTAATCGTGTATAATATAGCTTACTGGGCCAAAATAACTAAAGTGTATTTTCACCCAGCTCTGATTATCTCTTCCCTCTAAATAATTCTGAAAACTTAAAAGTGGGAAAGGGACAGAAAAGGAGGGAACGAGGATGAACTAAGTGGGTAAAAGTGGGGCATGAACTGTGAATCATGAGTCTCGACTGGCATGTGTTTGAAAATGAGCACAGTTTTACTCAAGGGAGACCATAGACTTGTGTTTGAAGGTACAGTATTAACTTTCTTCATGCTACAGGGATGTAGCAATGTTTTTGCTATGATTTCATCCAAAAAGCGGGGTTTTTCATGAGCTATAAAATGTTCCTTTTTTTCCCCTTTTTTTTAGAAAACTGGTAGTTCTGACAAGTACTGACACCAGCACTATGTTGCAGTCATAGAATTTAAATTATTCCCCAAAAACACATCTAAGCATGTTGCACATCTTGCATTATAAATGATATAGCCTTTGTGTAAACTTCTGAATTACAAGAGAAACGAAACTCTGCTGTTTCCCTTTGAAAAGGCCCAGTGCATGATATTAATTTAAATAAAGCCATGCTTGAGAGATTGGTTTTTTTATTATATAGAATGCAGCAAACTCATTTTCATGGAATGCCCCAATATTACAACTTGGCCATAAAAAATAAGAGTTCAAGACAATTTAATATCCTTATCCAAGCAAAAAAAAAAAAAAATTCTAAGTCCATGTGGATAGCCTGCATTGCACTAAATCGAAATATTGGCAAATTAATATTACCCGGCATTCTCCTTCTGATGTTTGGGTGTGGTTTCTCTCTGCTGTTGGGGTGTGCTGGAGAAGTTCTTCTGTGTGCACACCGGAGTGGAAGTTAGTGCAGGATTGTCCAAGTTCAAATGCTCTGCTCCAGATATATTGAAGAACTGTGAAGGAGTTCAAAATAAAATTAAACGTCAGAACAACTCTGAGTGAAACAGCGAAACACATAAAAAAAAGAATAGAAATAATTAACATTAGTTACGCTTTTGTTCACACTTCATACCTGAGAAGGTGAGAATGGAAGTCCCTTGACTGGCGTACTTTTCAATGAACTCTTAGTGCTGTCTATAAAAGAGTTGTTGTCATCACCGAGCGACTGCTCTGGTCTCTCTGCTGTCTTCTTCCTCAGTAGAGACAGAGGAGGGGAGCTGAATTTCCCACTTGCATTGCGAGTGCAATGTGGAGCAGGTTTCCCCTGGCTCATTACATTACGGGGTCTACACAGAGCAGGGGCAGGAGTATGGTATACAACATCCTTTGTACCATCACCTTGAGCTGAGTACACGCCATTAGGGGCCGCAGGTTTAGAAGGACTCATAGATTCAGATAGATCAAAATTTCCCACCTCATTCCAGACCATTGGATCCTACAGTGCAAGACAGACTTTTTGTTCATATCTTACAGTTCATCACATAGTTATAAAAATTTAACAGACCTTTTTTCATTTAACTCTGTCACTGAGGTTATGTTTTTTCTAAAGTTTTGTGTGTTCGTTAATTCCGGCAAAGTTAAGTTTTTGGTTAGGGGTGTGTCTTTGTTAGCGGACTTATGCAAAAAAAAGTAATGTGTGGATATTTAATCAAATTTCTACTATTGGTGAGGCATTTTGAAGATGATCTGGATTAAATTTTGAATGCAGGCATTTTTTTGTGATTCTTTAACACTGTGAGGAGTGTGGTATTACAGTAGGTCCAGCATTACACTCAGTATACTTTCTGTTGTTATTTTTTTCCCAACTTGCGCTCTTGTTTATTCATGTGTTTGTCAACAGGATTACCCATAAAAAGTTGCATGCATTTCTGCATGAAATTTCTACCAGAGGTGGGGATTTGGACAAGAAATGTTCCATTAGTTTATGGAGATGAAAGATTAATTTAAATTATTTTGGTGTCTCCAGCTTACCGAGTCAATGAGGTCTATCGTTTCTGCAAACTCAGGAATGGTCTGCAGACTAGAAAGCACAGCGCTGGCTTCCACTGCCAGGAACTTGCTGGGAGAGACGTGCAGTGGTACAGGTGGACCACGGCCCTTCTCCACCCGACCCAGGTCCACACCCGTCTCTTCAGAAGTCCCTGTTGTGCTCACAGTATCATCCGCCAGACTATCTGACCAGCTTGAGTAGCTCTCTAGGTTCTGAACAAGAGTCAACCTTTGTTAGTCAAACAAGTGACATGAATAGCCAACAGAAAGTGAGATATGGGGAGGAATTATGAGTAGCAATTAAAACAAACAAACAATAAGGAATCGGCAGGTTAATCAGTAACAAATTATAATGTCTTCTTGAGAAATGACTTCTGTTTACTGTAACCAGCAAACATTAATATGGTCATAATTTACCTGAGCAACAAGTACATTATAACAGTTCCTAAGTTTCCCAGGTTTTCAGAGGTCTTGTTACAGACAACATAATAAAAGTATATAATCAATCCTGCCAAGACGTAGAGCACAAAAAGAAAAAAAAAAACACAATAGTTTTAACACGGGTAAAAGAAGTGACTTTCAAGCAGGTTTTCTTCACCAGGCGCTCTCATGCTGTGCACTAAAGGATCTAGTTACTGACAGCAGGCTACTATCAGGTGGAGCAGCAATGAGGGTGAGCTCGGGTCACCAAGCGCAGATGTTATGAGGAGTAAAAAAAAAAAGGGGGGGGGGGTTAGGGTGGTAAGGGAGGGATAAGGAAGGCTGAGCACACTACTCTACGCGCACACATAGTGGTTCTTACACGAGGACCGGACTGTCTTCTGACTTCATTCTCAGCTGACATAAGGAGCAGCTCTAGCTCCTTAATTCGCTGCTCTTTGTCAGGATCATCATGGCATGGCTGTGAGATAGAGAACCGGGAGGAAAAAAGGAAAAGACAGGAGAAGAGACGAAGACAACGGGTTTACTTGCAAAACCACAAACACTTCATACGGCACTCTGATCCAAATTCCACCAAGATGAATTCCACTCGTGATGTCATTCAGAATAAGAGCAAATTATAACAGCACAACATCACCATGCAGTTCAGACACACAACACTGACAGGTGAGTCAAAAATTTGATTATAAGAACAAAGTAGGACAGAAAGGGGGAAAACAGTCAAGGAACAAAAAAAATTACATATAGACATCCACACACAAATATATATCTATATATCTGAGAAAGTAGCTCGTACCGACATGAAGCTTGAGTCCTCTGTGATGCTTTCCATACCTTGTCCACTTGCAGAGCCATACATATACCCTGCAACCTACAGAGACATGAAATAAATAAAATAGTAACAGATTTTATTAGAAATACTAAAACTGTTAAATCTTCCTCCCTGGCACCATGTTTAGATATTACACACAGGCATATCAAAAGTAAAAAGACACCATCATTTTAAAATAATTTATACATAGACATACAGTGTTGTGAAACAGTTTTTGCCCCCTGACCAATTTCTGACATTTTGACACGTTTGTCACTGTCATCCATTTCAGATCAAGAAAACGTAATATTATACAAAGATAAAACACAAGTAAACACAGAATGCAGTTTTCAGTGCCACTTGCATTAATTAATGGGAAAAAACCCATCTGAACCCGTGTGAATAAGTAATTGCCCCCTAAACCTAATAGTTGGTTGAACCACCTTTTGCAGCAATAACTGCAGTCAAGTGTTTGCGATAAGAGGTGATGAGTCTTTCACATCACTGTGATGGGATTTTGGAGCACTCTTCTCTGCAGAATTTTTTAAGATCAACCAGATTGGATGGTTTTCGAGCATGAACAGCCTTTTTAAGGTCATGCCACAGCATCTCAATGGGGTTCAGGTCGGGACTTTGACTAGGCCACTCCAAAACCATCATTTATGTTCTTTTTTTAGCCATTCAGAAGTGGACTTGCTGGTGTGCTTCGGCTCATTGACATGCCGCAGAACCCAGGTGCGCTTTATCTTGAGGTCTCAAACTGTAAAACTGATGGACAACATTCTTCGTCAGGATTTCTTGGTAGCGAGCAGAATTCAGGGTTCCATCAAACACGACAAGTCGCCCAGGTCCTGAAGCAGCAAAGCAGGCCCAGATCATCACACTTACACCACCATGTTTCACTGTTGGCACAATGTTGTTTTTATCAAATGAAGTGTTCCTTTTGCACCAGATGTAACGAGATTTTTTTTCTCCCAAAAAGTTCAAATTTACTTTCATCAGTCCAGAGGACATTTTCCCAAAAGCTTTGTGGATGATCGAGATGATTCTTGGCAAAATTGAGTTGTACCTTGATATTCTTTTTTGTAAACTGTGGCTTTTGCCTCCGAATTCTTCTATGGATGCCATTTTTGCTTCATGTCTTTCTGATGGTGGAGTCATAAACTTTGACATTAACTGAGCCAAGTGAGGCTTATAGTTGTTTAGAAGTGGTTTTTTGATCCTTTTTTACTTCTCCGGTTAGGCACTTGCTATCACTGGTTATCACTCTTGGAGTAATTTTGGTAGGACGGCTACTCCTAGGAAGGGTCACCACGGTGCCATGCCGTCTCCATTTATGGATAATAGCTCTGACAGTGGTCCGCTGGAGTCCCAAAGATTTACCAATGACTTTGTATCCTTTCCCAGACTGAGACATCTCTATAATATTCTTTCTTTTTTGCTCTCGAAGCTCACTGGATCACGACATGGTGATGTATGTTCAGTATGGCCTACCTCACCTTGTCAGACAGGTTTTATGTCAGGAATCTCCTGATTGAAAATGTATGGCAGCAATCAGGCCTGGGTGTGGCCATGAAATTGGACTCAGTTTTCCCTATAAATAGGATTAATCCTAATTACCTCACCTTTTAACAGGGCTGGCTAAGTCCACCTTAAGACTGACCTGCAATACGACTTCGTTTGGAAAAACTCAATTTTTGCTCCAATTGTTTGCCGCATAACTAGTTGCAATAAACTTATACACTGTCATAAATATATAATTAATATAAGTTTCATAAAAAGTGTTTAACAGATAAAACTCAAATAACTTTACATTTTCTACTTCTCTGTACATACAAAGTGATAAACTCACCGGAGAGGTAGCTGTCACCTGTGACTGGCTGTTGACCAGTATCTGGCCATGACCATGTGAGTGCTCCACAGACTGACAGCTTTTATGGCGTCTTTTCTGAGGTTGATCAGAGCTGAAGTTCCTGTTGCTGTCCTGTAGGTAACCTTCCTGCTCCACCTTCCTGCGCATGGTAGAGTTCCAATGGTTTTTGATCGAGTTGTCTGTCCTGAAAATAAAACACAGATACATGAATGAGCTCGTAAATCCCCACTCAGAGGTACAGAAATAAACAATTCATTAGCAAGTCCATCAAGGAGGTGAATCAACAGTTTGCGTAGGTAAAATAATATAGTAAAGCTCTTTGTGTTCTGCTTGGACATTGAGCATTCTTTATTACCTCTGCCCCAAATAGTTTTGCATGAATTTTCACCAAGCTCTCCTACCTGAGTGCCAGCGATGATTTGATTTTGATATGTCCAGGTCAAAGGTGAGTGTCAGTACAAGATCACAATATTTTGAAGATAGAACTCTTATAACTTCAGACCGAAGATTGATAAACAAGTGATTACTATAGAACACGAATAGGAAAGCATATAAATACTTTCCAAATGACCTTGAATTGGTGTGCTATATTTAACACACCAATGCCATCACCCATATCATAAAAGATTTAAAGAAATTTAATGAAATTATTTATTAATTTAATCATTCATTCAATATTTTGTTTCAAATTATTCATTTCTTTAGTCAGTAGCCATGTAAAAAATGAAGATAATGTACATTAATTTGGTCATTATCGTAAAATAGATCCCTCCAGGATGATTCAAGATGCCAAACCGTTAATTATATTACCCTTCTGTCCCAGTTACTATCAGAAATGTTTAACTATGAGTTGTGTATGGTTTACTTTGATTTGAGTTATAATACAAAGTATTATACCTTCCAGGCAGCAGTTTGGAGATCTCAGCCCAGCGGTTCCCAAGTCGTTTGTGTGCTTCGTATATAATGCGATCTTCTTCTTGGGTCCATGAGGACTTCTTCACTTCAGGGTTGAGGTGGTTGTGCCAGCGTTCTCGGCACTGCTTGCCTATACGACCCTGCAGATGCTTAGCAATGACAGACCACCGCTTAGGTCCGTATTTGTGCACCAGCTCTATCACCTGCAATGATGTGGTAAAAAGTGGATTAAGGACTGTAAGCCAAAGTCTGCTTGAATGCTCGATGCTGTTCTTTCTTTTCTGTAATACAGTGATTTCCATTTACAGTGCGAGTGAGAATCATCTATACAGTGAGACAGCATTCAATGCATTCCACTAGTATTGAGGTCATTGATACTATCATTATTCAAGGAATGTATTACATAATCTCTTAGCTATTTAGTTGTAATCATGCTTTGCTCAGGCCTGGCTTCTTAAACCCTTCCAAAGTATAGGCTTATTGGAGTAAGCACAGATTACAATACAAATTTCTACATTATATAAATACATATGCAGTACATAAATACACTTTACAGCCAATCAAGGATAAACAACTATCCTTGACCAAGGTAATGTCTCAGTATGTATTTCATCTTGCACTCTTTGATACGCTAAAATGTCATTATTTCACAGCTCCCATCTTACACTTCATCCCACCAAGCGCCTGAATGCCCAGCTCATCTTACCCGCTGATCCTCCTCTTTTGTCCAGGGCCCTTTCACCAGCTCTGGGTTGAGAACTTTCTGCCAGCGGTGTTGACACTGGCCATCTGTCCTTGTCTATCAAGAAGCAACAAAATACCAGTTTAACACCTGCAGGAATCACACACCTGCAATATCCTGTTCACCTTTAACCTTTATACCTTTACATAAATTTACATACACACACACACACACACACACACACACACACACACATGTATATGTATATGTGCAGTGTGTGTGTGTGTGTGTGTGTGTGTGTGTGTGTGTGTGTGTGTGTGTGTGTGTGCGTGTGGCTAAGTTAGATGTTTCCAAAAATCACTAGTTTTTAAAGATCGGATCAGCACACTAAATATTTTCCGGATTAGGTTTCTGCTCTTTTTTGAATATTTTTGTTACTTACTGGGAAGTAATTAGCAATTAATCTCCATGCATCGGTGCCATGTTGCTCAACAAGCTTCTTAAGCCTTTCATCCTGTACAAAATAGAAATGAATCTTTTCAAAAGAAGAAATTGTTTAAAATGATATGGGAAACAAGAAAGTGAGTGCAAGTGGGTTTAAATCTCAAGGATTTTCTGGAACTTCATATCAGTCAGTGCTAAAACCTACATCCAGCCATTAGAAACAGACGCAAGTACATTACCTCTTCTCGAGACCATTTCACTTTACTGAGAATCTTTTTTGAATTCTTGTGTTCTGTATCAGTGTCTTTAGACTGATGCTCATCATCCTCATCCTCACTGAAAAGAAAAAAGAAAGAAAGAAAAAAGAAAGAAAGAAAAAAGAAAGAAAGAAAGAGGAAGGTGAACAAAGGTTAAGAAATAACGGGCTACAATGCTCTATTTTTTCACGTCACACCTTTGGTGTCTTCTCCTGTTCATTACCACCATATTCACATCATGTTTTCAAGAACACAAAATGGTTGAACAACCTGCTTTAAAAATAAATTGTGGCCGAAAATAATGCATGCCATGCTTTTTTCAGCACTATGAACTGAATTTGTTGTAATGAACGCTAAAAGAGGAAAGCAAATGCATGTTTAGAAACTGACCTGGAAACCCATGTCTTAGTTCACAGGAATTCCTTGTTGCTTGGTAACACCCCCCCCCACACACACACACACACACACACACACACACACACCAATCTGTAGATTTAATCATGGAACCGTGTCCAGGGATACTAAAGTATAAACTTCTCACCAAAACAAGCAGCTCTGGAATTAAGTCATAACTGGGGGGAACAAGTTTTCAGATTATATCATTGTGAGTCCTTGTTGAGCACTCAGAGCACTCAGTTCTCATACATGCACTTCTCAGAGCTGTGCACCACTGTAGGCCAAAGTCCAGCTCTGTTTCCTTGTGAAAATGAAATATATTCCTGTAAGGCATGTTTAGGAGCCAAACAAGGCCTCCTGTTGGTTGTAAAATGTTATACCCATGATGAAAGAGCTATTTCAGCCAAGAAACATGGTGACTGGTGTTCAGCACGAAGCTCCCCCTCAGAGAAAGACTCTAATGGGCTCCAAACAAACGGCCTCTTTTAGTACTTTCTGAGGTGAGCTGCTCACAGCACTTATTTAGGAAGCAGGCCAAGTTCACGCTCCGCCAATAGTAGCACATAATCCATCAGCCCACTCTCCTTCAGAGTTCAAATCCATCCACTAAAGTTACATGAAGACGGAACCATATTAAACAAATTATTAATCCTTGTATTAACACTATAATCCTTTATAAATAAACCTGTATAACAATTGATGCCTGAGTGAACATGACCTGTGTTCAGCTCAGCAGTTGCTGAAAAAATACAAACAACATACACAAGTGAACTACTGTGGCAAGAAAAATGACGTACACACCCGAAACACACCCACGCCCTTTTTAAGAGGCACTGACTGAAAAATGGCAAAACACAAAAATACACACATCTATACATCATTGATTTTACCAGAACCTCTCCATTTTACTAAAATGCAGCACCCGTTTTTTGTTTGTTTTACATAATAAGACAGCTAATATTTTATGAGTACTTCAGGTACTTTGTGTGTGCTCAGTATATAAAGCAATTCATCTCCTCCCTCCATGAACTAAAATGTGAGCACACACCAAGTCGTAACCTCATAATGACTAAGTCGTTACATAATGATTTCATACATTTCCCAAGTGTTGAGATCATTGCAAGCCTTTTGCACATTTTTGGGCATGTATGTATCATGAAACATTTTTTATTAAACACAGTCACATCATGACTTAGTAGATAAACAATCAATCCAGAGATAGCTATTCATTCCGTGAATACTTTTATTTCTGTATTCTTCATATACTGCAGTTAAGAGGTGCTGCAAAGTAAATTCTTTATTACCGGAAAACATTTGAGAACTCTTTTCTACAATTTTTTGAGTATTTTTCATATTTGGTGAAGTATATGATGAATCATTAAATAAATGATAAATAACCCAGTGTAAAGGATGTCATTTTATTGGTCAGGGGGCTCAGAGTTTAGATTCTTTGGGCATGGTTGCTCAAAAGATTTTGAAGTAACTATGGAAACAGCATAAAAAGTGCAGTAATGATTATATAATGACATAATAATGTAAAAGGGGCACTACAAAAGTTTTTGTAATCAAACAATATAACAAGTAAAATCGACTGTGTATACAGTAATGTCAAATTATTCATTTATTTGAGGTGACCTGGCTGAACAAGTGAAGCTGGAAAATGACAGAGGTGTGACAGCTAGTTACCTAACTAGTTACAACCTGCTGAACATACTTATTAATGTTTGTGTATATTTAATGTTAAATAATCCCTAATATTCAGGTTTATTTCGCTGTGTTAGTCTTTGAAACGATCAAGTTTCACTTTTAATCTATGTAAGCAAGTTAGCTAGCAAGCTAACAAGTTAGCTAATGCTGATCTGACAACCAGCTAATATAACACAGCTCTCTCTATATTAAAATTTATCTTATGGAGAGAATTTTAACGTTTAAACATGAACTATGATCAGGAACAACACCTTTTGAATGAGTATATAAACATAATTTCTGCTGAACTACATTATGGCTACTGGCTAATGCTAACTAGCATGTTAGTCCATATATGTTAATTATTACCGACTGTGCATGGATTGTCCATAGATTATACAGTATGTTAGATGTATTTATAGATATGAAAATGTTATCTGTGTTCAATTCTGCAGTTATAACGGGAAGGAAACATGTTTTGATCTTTGCAGCTGTCATAAATGCAGTGAAGATCCGTTTATGCAAAGTGTTTCCTTGCTGCTAATATTATAGTCATCAACATGCACCTGCAAAATTGATCAACCTTGGTATTAATTGATGAATTAATGTGATCAAGTGTTGAATGCATCTGACCTGCGTGGCTTCATGTTGGCCATGGGAATTGTGAAGTTTCACCCGAAAAGACCAGGTTTCTTCTCCAAAGTAAAAAAAAGGAAGGAAAAAAAAGAAAAGGAAAAAAAAAGGGGTCAGATGAATCCACAGTTTTGACTTCTTGCAACTTCTGGAAATCTAAACACACACCAACCTATATATGATTTAAAAAATAAAAAAACACTCGCAGTTCCTCCGACACATGTCAGGTGTCCGACAGACTTCCATTCAAACTGACGGCACGGAATCTTACAAACAAAAACAACAACAACAACAACAAATGCACCGTTCCAGATCCAGCTCCAAAGAAAAAAACTTCAACTCAGAATTCAAACATGCCGTTTTCTTTCTCTCTATCTCTGTCTTTCTCTTTCTCTTCCCTCTCTGTGTTTGCCCGCCGTGTACAGAGCTCACGCCCTCCTCATCCTCTTCCTCTTCTTCCTCTTCCTCCACCTCCTTCTGCTGATTTGTCCGTCCCGCCGAATCTCGCGCGCAGCCTCACTCCAGCTGCGTTTGAATCCTCGCATGTGATTGGTTGAAAAAAGAGGGGCGTGCTGATACAATGTTCCATTCACAAAACTATCACTAAATAACAATAACACACCGCGTTGACTTTTCCACATATGCACACTTACATATACTGTGTTGCCAAAAGTTTGTGGACACCCGATCATCACACCCTCTTGAGCTTGCTGAACACCCCATTCCGCTGTTCCCCTTCACGAAGAAGGCTTCCCACGAGATTGTAGAGCAAGTGTGCTTGGATTTGTGTTCATTCAGCCACAGCAGCATGAGTGAAGAGGTCAGACACTGCTCAGTAGGGTTCAGACAGGTGTTTAGTAGGATTGAAGTGCAAGACAATCTGGTTCCTATAGGGTTTGCTTGTGTATACACCCTTAACTGAACACTTTTTGACACCATGTCTTCATGGAGCTCACTTTCTCGACAGGGGGATTGATTGTCATGCTGGAACAAGTTTGGCCTTTAGTTCCTGTAAAAGGAAATTGTAGTTCTACAGAATACAATTCAATATCACATATGGGCGAGACAGTACAGTCTCCAAATACTTTTTGCCATATCATGCAGAAGGCTATAACCTGGAGATATTCTGTTTGACAGTCTATTTTCTGATCCATTTTATTTCTTAAGTTAGATTAATTATCATTAACGATTAAATACACATCTGTGCATTGTGTAGCCCGCTTCTAAACAGATGTTAATTTATTTATATCATAATTTATAACAACATTATGGCACCATTAAGAAAAAAATACAATTAATTAATTATTGGAATAATTTGTGCATTATCAAAATGTTATTGATTTCATACTTTTTATCATGAAATTATGAACATACACAAGTGTGAATATGCAGGCAAAATATACTGGTCCTTCTCAAAAAATTAGGATATTGTGATAAAGTTCATTATTTTCTGTAATCTACTGATAAATATTAGACTTTCATATATTTTAGATTCATTACACACAACTGAAGTAGTTCAATCCTTTTATTGTCTTAATACTGATGATTTTGGCAAAAAAGTAAAGAAAAACCAAAAATCCCTATTTAAAAAAATTAGCATATTTCATCCGACCAATAAAAATGTGCTTTTAATACAAAAAAAGTCAACCTTCAAATAATTATGTTCAGTTATGCACTCAATAATTGGTTCGGGAATCCTTTTGCAGAAATGTCTGCTTCAATGCGGCGTGGCATGGAGGCAATCAGCCTGTGGCACTGCTGAGGTGTTAGGGAGGCCCAGGATGCTTCGATAGCGGCCTTAAGCTCATCCACAGTGTTGGGTCTGCTGTCTCTCAACTTTCTCTTCACAATATCCCACAGATTCTCTCTGGGGTTCAGGTCAGGAGAGTTGGCAGGCCAATTGAGCACAGTAATACCATGGTCAGTAAACCATTTACCAGTGGTTTTGGCACTGTGAGCAGGTGCCAGGTCATGCTGAAAAATGAAATCTTCATCTCCATAAAGCTTTTCAGCAGATGGAAGCATGAAGTGCTCCAAAATCTCCTGATAGCTTGTTGCATTGACCCTGCCCTTGATAAAACACAGTGGACCAACACCAGCAGCTGACATGGCACCCCAGACCATTACTGACTGTGGGTACTTGACACTGGACTTCAGGTATTTTGGCATTTCCTTCTCCCCAGTCTTCCTCCAGACTCTGGCACCTTGATTTCTGAATGACATGCAAAATTTGCTTTCATCCAAAAAAAGGTCTTTCTTCTACCGCTGTTTCTGGTTCAAAAGTGGCTTGACCTGGGGAATGTGGCACCTGTAGCACATTTCCTGCACTCGCCTGTGCACGGTGGCTCTGGATGTTTCTATTCCAGACTCAGTCCACTGCTTCCACAGTTTCCCCAAGGTCTGGAATCGGTCCTTCTCCACAATCTTCCTCAGGGTCCGGTCACCTCTTCTGGTTGTGCAGCGTTTTCTGCCACACTTTTTCCTGCCCACAGACGTGAGGTGCCTAGATACAGCACTCTGGGAACAGCCTATTCGCTCAGAGATTTCTTTCTGCGTCTTACCCTCTTGCTTGAGGGTGTCAATGATGGCCTTCTGGACAGCAGTCAAGTCGGCAGTCTTACCCATGATTGCGGTTTTGAGTAATGAACCAGGCTTGGAATTTTTAAAAGCCTCAGGAATCTTTTGCAGGTGTTTAGAGTTAATTGGTTGATTCAGATGATTAGGTTAATAGCTCGTTTAGAGTATCTTTTCACCATATGCTAATTTTTTGAGATAGGAATTTTGGGTTTTCATGAGCTGTATGCCAAAATCATCAGTATTAAAACAATAAAAGACCTGAAATATTTCAGTTTGTGTGCAATGAATCTAAAATATATGAAAGTTTAATTTTTATCAGTACATTACAGAAAATAATGAACTTTATCACAATATGTTAATTTTTGAGAAGGACCAGTATAACTGCATCAGGCAAATTTGGAGAAGGAACCCAGAACATGCGTGATAGATTTTTCAACGGTGATATAGCGCCCCCTCTTGTGAATAGGGCGTTAACAGCTGTACAAGTCTCAGAGATTTGAAACGTATGACTTTTTATTCTCTTTGCGTTCATTCGTTAATTTTCTGCACCCTTAATCGCAATTAGGTTCGCGAGGAGGCTGGTGCTCATCTCAGCCGTCTCTGAGCGAGGGCGGTGTACGCCCTGGACAGCTCACCAGGCCATCGCAGGGCAAATACTCAAACAACCGTTCACACTCATACAAACCTAGGGAATATTGGAGGAGCCAATTAATTTACTATGCATGTTTTTGGACTGTCGGTGGAAAACCGGCTCACCCAGGGAAAACCCACACAAGCACGGGGAGAACATGCAAACTCCACACAGAAACGGCCGAGCTGGGAATCGAAGCCAGGACCCTCTTGCTGTGAGGTGGACATGATATCCACTACTTCTTTGTTGATACTTAAAAGAAAGATTTATAATGGCCAACTAAAAGATACAGCCTAGTTCACTAAAGGGCTTTTGGGAACTGGCATATTTAGGTCTATTTTATAAATTGTTTTGTGGTGTTTAAAACGTTGAACAAATAAACAAGGTCAAGTAAAGGTCATTATTTCACTACCAGTAGTAGTAGTAGTAGTAGTACCACCTAGGGGCTGTGGTGGCCTGGTGGTAAAGGTGCTGGATCACTGATGCTAAGGTCGGGGTTCAAGCTCCACCTCCAGCAGGTTGTCACTGTACTCCTAGTACAGTTAACTGGGTTATCAAAGGCCGGCCATGTCTCTCACTGTCCATGGTGAAAGGGTCATGTAAAAGAACCATTGCTGACTTTCGACAATAATAGCTAAATAGCCGTCAGCATGTTTCTGCACTGCGATGGCCTGGCAAGCTGTCCAGGGTGTACTCTGCCCTTGCCTGGAGTCGGCTGGGATGGGCGCCAGCAGGATTAAGCGGTTACAGAAAATGATGATGATTATTATGATTATTATTATTATTATTATTATCTGCTGGGCTGACAGGAAGTTGGTTATTCTTTTCACAAGAAAGATGGCGCTGTTGCTCTCTGACTCCAAAGAATATCCTCATCAGTTTGGTCCCGTGACAAAATAGCTTCAAAACTCCAGAGGGGAAAAAGAACGTCAGTAAACTTTGTGGACATCTTTCGTTGCCAGTTCCTTCTCAAAACAAACATTATGGATACCGGAAAGCTCAGCTCCAGCTCGCTTATCCGTGGAAAGGTTTAAGAGTCTTCACAAACCGAAGTTTGGATTTTTAATTTCAACTTCCTCTGCTGGACTGACCGTTCCGTGGAAACTTAGTTACAAGGCAAGTTATAATCTTATCAGAACTGGGAACCTTCTTACACAGAAGTGTAGCAACACTATAACCTCCTGGGCTCTTCAGTGTTATTAAATAGGAGTTCTTGTTTTCAATCTACTTTTATGGGCGTAGGCAAACATATATATATATATATATATATATATATATATATATGATAAACATGAAGACTTCACCTGAACTCAACTGTTGAAAAACTTCAATGGCTTATACAGTATTTCTAGGATTTCCTGCATGGGTGCATGATGGTGTGTGAAATGAATACAGAATTCAGTTGTTTATGTTATTTCTCATTAGTACCAAAGCTTTTACATTTTTAAAAAATTTTTTTTTCTTTAACAGTTATCCATTTGTTTGATTTGACATAGTATTTTTGTTTTCCTTCAAAACTTAAATGTCAACATGTAGCTGGATGTCAGTTTTTCAGTTGCTGAAACTTTTAAGAGTAAATAAAAATCCACACTATAGTATTATCTTAATAAATAACCAGAATTATTAATGGTCTTAATATTTAAAATTGACCAATCTATATTTATGTGTTACATCAATTTGATTTTATAGGTAAAGGGTTACAAAAAGTTTGAGGACCCCTTGTTTATTTACTTGACATTTGAATGGGTTTAACTGTAAGGTGAAATATTCACTAAAAAACTGTGTCTGTCTTGTTATGGTTCAATCTTTCTTTCAGTCAGACATTAACACTGGAGTGTGCTATAAATGATCTTTACACTATTTAACAAAACAAAAGGAACCACCTGTCCAGACATGCTTTAACTGTACCTACCTGCCTACCTACCTAGATCAGGGACATGATATCCTGTATAGCAGGATATTGCATGCATTGGTGTGTTGATCTGGCATAGTGTGTGGTATCTAAAATTTAAACTTACTTGAGGAAAAACATTTGGATATTTCTAAATTGCGTAATATCAGTGTTGGGCTGGATGGAATTTTTACATCTTTTTTTTTTGTTGTTGTTGTTGTTTGCTTGTTTTTGTCCCAGGGTTTGCCCAAGAGTAGACAATTCTCAGTTCCTTCATTTACTTTCAAGATTAAAAGTCACGCTATTGTTTCAAGTCACTTGTCCTAGAACAGATTGTTTGCGCTGCTTCCTGAGAAGCCCACATAAAAAAGATCTTTCTACCTTAGATAGCTGTTACATTAGCTATTGTGTGTTCTGTTTTCCACCACTGACATGGTGGGAAAATGTACATTGCTCATCTTTTTGAATGAATCCTCCAGGCTTAGTACTGACATCTTACATGCATAATTCGGAATGAATATTAAATAGTAAAATGACCCAGCTATTTGACCAAATGAAGCGTGACAAGAGGAACAAAGGTTGTGAATTGTTCGTCACAGTTAAAACTTTTTTTTGCTGCTCAGGCTTTGATTTGCAAAGGAAAATGTTTTTGTTCAAATAGAAACCACAATACCAAGCAATAACCAGGTACCTAGATGGCATGGTATTGTGGATTTTTAACTGAAGAACTGCTGCTGTATTCATAAAGGTTGTTGGGTTGCTCATGCCAGGATTTTAACCACACTTTAGAAATGTCAGCTTGTATTCAGGTACTGTGCTCCCCTGTACTGAAAATATTTATAAAGGTACCGTTGAAAAGGCCTTCTCATCCTACGTCATGTGGCACGCCAACGGGACACTATTGTGACCTTTTAGAAGTATCCTGTAGTGCTGACAGAAAGTACCAGTAGTTTTCCTATTGCAATGGAATGGGTAATTGCTTGCCTTGGCTGATTATTATTAAGTTTCCAGCCATATAAATGCCACAATTAACTGTACTGGAGAGAAGTGACATACAACTGGGGATTTCATAAACAGAATTAATCAGATCCCATCCCTTTTTTAAGAACAGTAACTGGAATAATGATACTTAACTATAGCAGACTTGGTGGTTGACTAGAGTTGTGACTGTACTCTCCACAGCGATTCAGCTTATCCAATCAGAACAAAGTAGAACAAAGTTGTATTTTTCAGAATGTGTCCACTTTGTCACTTGAAGATCTGGTTGCTCTTAGTTCCTCTTAGACACTACATTTACATACATTAATTATGCTGTTTTTGCCCTATTCCCATTTCATGCATCACACAGAGCTGACCACAAACAAGCAAAAGAGGCCATGTGTTGCAAACTGCCTAAGAAAAATAGACAGTCACTTTAAATGTGCTGTACATGTCTAAAGGTTCCCGTAAAATGTAGATAATATTATAATGTTCAACATGTCCTAATAAAGCAATCAAAAATTCTAAATATCCAAATTGAATATGCTGGTTACATCATGATCTATATTGATTAACTAATGTTGTCATATTTAAATTCAATCATGGACAAACCCAGCAATTCCCCATATGAACCAACTTGTCAAAAATCATCAAAACCTCACAATGTTAGGAGAACCATATAAAAATCTTCTGGATTCAGAATTTGTTCTGGATAATTTCTAAAATCTGATGGAGTCTTCCTTGTCGAAAGCCTTTAACCTTTTATCAGCAGTGTTTGCAATGCCCTGCGAATAAGTACACAAGCATAGAAACAGGGTAAATATTAGGGTACATTGCATTGTAAATGCATGGGTTGCTGTTTTTTTTCTTTATGTTGTGTTGGGGAATTTTTCCTCGACACTGTCACCTCTGGTTTGCTCATTAGGGATCTAAATCTATATCCGGATTTTCGTCAGGCTGCTTTATAACAATGCCTATTGTTAGATGCCCGATACAAATAAAATGGAAGACTAGTGTATGGCCTTTGGTAACATTCTGATCTTGGTGATATAAACTCAAATCAATCACTTTGGGTGGGTCGGAGATTGCAATTCTGAGACTTTCAAAGCTCTCTTGTTTTTCATTGTTGATGGAAAGCATATGAATATTGGAAGTCTACAGGCAGTTTATGAGTCTTAGGGCAGGTAATGGCTTCATTATGACATCAATAAATATTTCAAGTACATGCCTATACAGATGCTCCTCAACTTGCGTTTTAGTCACGTTCCAAATGGCCGAACGTAAGGTGAAAAAAAAAAAAAAGACGTAAGTTGTTACTGTACGTTCCAGTAACGTATGACCATACATACTATACTATACATCCATAAATACTATTACCGTATCTCATAAAACACCCCTAAATCAATTATTATAAACATAACATTGTAAAATAATATCAACAATAATTTCAAAAATTAAATTCAAGCAAAATAATTTCAAATAAATAAATTTTAATCAAATTCACTTATTGCCACTGATTCTGATTACCACTATCACTAGTAGGCTTATGCTTCTGACCAACCATATTTGCTTAGAGTTGCAAATACGCAAAACAATGTAAACACAAAGATCACAGAGATGACGTCTTAACACAAGGGTAACACGTGGTGAACTGGGAAGAAGCAAGGCACGTTCAGTCTGTGGTCTGTAAACAATGAACGCAGCACCATGTAAACAGTGGACGCAGTGTCATGCGTAAGTAGCATTTGAACGTCTCGTACTATGGAGAGTTTTTTTTTGTTTGTTTTTTTTTTTAACAGATTTTTTTTTTTTTACAATTTTTTTTTAAAGTCAGTTCAAACGTAAAATCAAACAAAAAACGTAAAGCGAGGACCGTCTGTATAGTCTAACCTTTCTGTTCACTGTAAACTAAGGTTTAGGTTATAATTGACATCAGAAAATGTCTGTCCAGAATTGTTACTTAAGACCTATATCATTTTTCAACACAGGACCAGCACACTGAAGAGCAATTCTGGCTCCATTTCACTTTTTGCAGTCAACTTCACAACTACAATATACAGACGCTCCCCAACTTACGTTCATCCGTTTTACGTTTTTTTCGATTTCACGCCTTTTTTTTTTTTTTTTCCAAAAAAAAGTCAAATTTTAAGTTTAGACGTACCTACGTAGTACGCTGACGTAATGATGCAATGACGTAATGACGCTGCGTCCATGTTTACAAACGACAGACTGAAGTGCCCCGCCTTCTTCGCAGTTCAGTTATATACAGGCGCTCCCCGACTTACGTTCATCTGTTTTATGTTTTTTCGATTTTACGTTTTTTTTCCCCCCCAAAAAAAGTCACATTTTGAGTTTAGACGTACCTACGTAGTACTGTATGCTGATGGAATGATGCAATGTCACTACATTCATTGTTTACAAACTACAGACTGAGTGTAATGTAATATATATATATATATATATATATATATATATATATATATATATATATATATATACAGTGTTCATTTTTGCTCAAGAAAGTAAGGAGTCCCAGGGACTCGCAAATTGGGAAAGTATGGGTCCAAATGTAACAGTAATGAGTCCTGCCAAATGACGTAAAAGATTTGCCCCAAAATGCATAAACTTCAAATAAATCATTACCAACACAAAGTACATTTTATAAGATTAAGTTTATTAAGTTCACAGATAAAACATACTTAAAAACACTGAGGTCATACATGATATATAAAAATGAAAAAAATAATTACATAAACATAAAAATAAAATCATACTCTTTTTATAATCACATATTCAGACTCATGAAAAAAAATGAAAGAAAACAATGCTGACAGTCACTGATGAATTCTTGATCTAATATTTATATGTTGTCGTGATATATTCTTCTGTGCTTGGCATTTTTCCACATCTTGAGTGCTTTGTGCAGGTCCACCTTTTCTGCAAGCAGAACCTTCATGAGCTTGTCCTGCATGCTGACACTGAGCCTATTCCGCTTCTTGATCAAGATTTTGTTCTGTACTGAAAATACCTGCTCGCATCCTGCTGTATGGATAGCAGATGTCATTGCCAACTGGGCAAGGTAAAGCAGGTTGGGGAAATCCTCCTTGTGGTATGTGGCGATCATCTGCCAACGAGAGGTCATGCTGTTTCAAGGATATTGCTGAGCATTTACCACTTTCTTCAGCAGGGACCATTCTTTTTTCGTCGCAGAAGGAATAATCTTGGGAGCGGATGTAGTTTTGTGATATGAATCATCATCTTCAGTTGAATCATCTTCTTGTTCAGTGAGAAGAAATTACTAAGTGTACGCTGATTTTTGTCGACTTTGAAGACTTTTTCGGAGGCATGTTTCGGAGGCTCTTAGACTTTTAACGTTGTTTACTTTCTGCAGCTGATAGGAAATGAACGAAATCTCGTGAGCACGAGAGGCAATATCTCGCACTACGAGAGGTAAACAAATACGTGCGGGGCCACGCCCACAAGACGTGAATTCAAAGCGCATTCCCCACTTGACAAACTCAACTTGAATTTGATTCCTTGAGGGATTGGAATTCCATATGAACTCAAATGCGCCCACATTTATTAAACAATTACTGAATTAAAACAACTTAAAAACTAAAGCATTATTCTCTTTTTCTCTCTCTCTCTCTTTCACTCTCTCACTCTCTATCTCTCTCTGTCTCGCTCTTGCACGTGTGCTGCGGGCCACACCCACAAGACGTGAATTCAAAGCGCATTCCCTGCTTGACCATTTACTGAATTAAACAAAATGGCGGCCTTGTCAAAGCATCGATCGATTTCGGAAAGTTTTTGGCAGATTTATTTGTTTTGGGGCAATATTACATCAATTGATGAAAATGATTAATGAGTCCGGCGGACGCACATTTGTTTGCTACTATGCATCCCAACGGATTTTCATGCGTCAGTGACGCAAAGACGCACGCAAACGAGAACACTGTATATATATAAAATTTTCTGAGTAGATCCTTCTGTAAGAGAGTGCTCAATACTTCTGTAATCACCTGAAGAGAGAGGATGGTTTCACCTCCCCTTGAAACAGATCTGTAGTGATAAATGGACTTTCTATTGAAACTTCATTTTGTAAGTCTCAAGGTGCAAGTCTCATACACAGAGATGAATTAACTATCTGCTCAGATCGGCACAATCTAATGCATACTCAGTTAAGCAAAGAGAGTTGTAAAATATAAACCCGAATCCACAAATTACAGAACAATTACAGATATTTATTCTCTTTTAGCAGAATCCTAAGAGTGTATACTTATTTTTATATTAATATTCATTAGGATTTGTACTTGTTCTTTCTATGCATCTCTTGAATAAAGTTTACTTACTTACACAAAAGAAAGAAAACTCCGCTTTGCTGACTTTGCTCCACGTTGAATCAGTGCAGGCTGTGTTCTAAAGGAGTGCAATGGCATCCTTGTGCACTTGAAAGACCGGAAGTCCATATAACCCACAGCAAGGACACTACTTTCGCAAGCACACTACTTTCAGTATTGAGCGCTTCACATATTGTAAGCGTTGATTTGATTGTTTTAAGCTTCATGTAAAGTAACTCGGTATAAATAAGTGACTTATTTGAAATGAATGTTGATATTATCTGATATATTTTAGATTATTTCACAACGTTATGTTTATAATAATTGATTTAGGGGTGTTTTATGAGATACAGTAAAGGTATTTAGGGATGTATAGTACAGTATGAATGTCATACATCACACGTCATGTGTCACTGTAACAACTTGCGTTCACTTTCAACTTACGTTGGGCCGTCCGGAACCAATTAAAAACGTAAGTCGGGGAGCGTCTGTATATCGTTTTATATATATATATATATATATATATATATATATATATATATAAACAATCTCAGTTCTATAGCATTTTACCCTTGTGTTAAGATGTCATCTCTGTGATCTTTGTGTTTACACTGTTTTGCTGACTTTTGTAACCCTAAGCAAATATGGTTGGTCAGAAGCATAAGCCTACTAGCATGGGTGCAAGTCTCATACACAGAGATGAATTAACTATCTGCTCGGATCGGCGCAATCTACCATGCATACTCAGTTAAGCAAAGAAAGTTGTAAAATGAATGAAAACCAGAATCCACAAAAGAAAGAGAACTCTCCGCTCTGCTGGTGATTCACATCAGTGCAGGCTGTGTTCTAAACGAGTTCAACGCCACCCTTGCGCACTTGAAAGACCAGAAGTCCGTATAACCCACAGCAAGTACACTACTTTCGCAAGTACACTACTTTCGGTTTTGAGTGCCTCACATATTGTGAGCGTTAATTGGCTGTTTTAAGCTTCATGTAAAGTGACTTGGTATAAATAAGTGAATTATTTGAAATTAATGTATCTCATTTGATATATTTGATATTATTTTACAGTGTTATGTTTATAATAATTGATTTAGGGGTGTTTTATGAGATACGGTAAAGGTATTTATGGATGTATAGTACAGTATGAGCGTGACACGTCATACGTCACTGTAACAACTTACGTTCACTCTCAACTTACGTTCAGCCGTCCGGAACCAATTAAAAACGTAAGTCGGGGGGCGTCTGTACTGTGAAGATAACCACAAGTTCTAACCTGTGAAAGCATCTCCCATCTCTGAGCAAATAAATGCCTGTTGGGTCTCATTTGATTTTATTAAAATGTTCTATCAAAATATGGGTTCGCCTCAAAGTTTGAGTTCATCAACTGCAGTTAAACTCTCTATTAAAGCTGGTTTTAAAACCTAATTGTTTTTTTTTCCCTTCGGACAGGGAAGTGTTTCAAAATTATAATCTGTGACATGCTTACTGTACATGCACTACTGCTGCATGAGATCAGATCATCTTTAAAAAGTATTTTGAATGTTTTCCTACCATGTTCAGAGGTCTCTAATTCTTGTACTACAGAAAAGATAGAAATTATTTGCCTTCCGAATAAGGGTTAGGTGAGTGATTTCCCCACCCCCAGGTCCCACCCCATTAACGGAGACAGAAATATGTACGGAATGTTAACAAGTGGCTTCCCTTTTTGTTTTGTGCCATTTGGAAAAACTCCAGGACCACCATTACATAAAGGGTTCGTGCATTGAACTATTTGGACTATGGGAAAGGATTGGCAAGGGTTTTCTAGTTTACGATTCAAACCACAGGGATTAAGTCATATTAATCCAACTTTAATCCACAACATGGTAAGATAGATGGTTAGAGGAGCAGTTCATAGTGGGGCACTGGTGGTCTAGTGGTATAGGGTGCTGGATCACTTATACTAAGGTTGGGGGTTCAAGTCCCACTCTCCACAAGGTTGTCACTGTCCCCCCACTGCAGTTAACTGGGTTATCAAAGGCCGGCCATGTCTCTTACTGTCTGTGGTGAGAGGTTCATGGAAAAGAACCATTGCTGACTTTCGACAAGAGTAGCCGCAAAAAGCCGTCAGCGTGTTTCCGCCCTGCGATGGCCTGGCGAGCTGTCCTGGGTGTACTCAGCCCTCGCCCAGAGTCAACTGGGATGAGCGCCAGCCTCCCCGCGACCCTAATTAGGATTAAGTGGTTACAGAAAATGAACTGATGATGAACTGTTCATAGTGTAAGATAACATCGGACATGTTCATTCATTCATTTTTCGAACCACTTAATCCTAATTACAGTTGCGGGGAGAATAGCGCCCATCTTACCCCACTCTGTGCGTCTGGGTGAGGGCAGAGTACACCCTGGACAGCTCACCAGCTTCATCCCACTGCAAAAACAGGCTGACGGCTATGCAGCTACTCTTGATGAAAGTCAGCAATGGCCCTTTTACATGAGCCTCCCACCACAGACAGTGAGAGACATGGCCGGCCATCGGTAATCCAATTAGATGTGCTGGGGACGTCAGACATGTTCTTGCTTCTGTCCACGCCTATATATTTTTAATAAATGATCTACTTTCCTTCCTGATTTAAATATTTGACAGTCTGTTGTTGTGCAGTACAAGTCAAGTCTCACAAATTACATTACAGCCATGTTGTTTTCCACTCTCATACTCTATAACAAACTTTAATTTGGTGTGCCTTGATATTTACCTTTAATTTGTATTTGCTGAACTTGATACTTTTAAGAAATGCAGCATAGTCTATAGTTTCAAATTTTAAAATTAAGTACATATAGGAAATGGCTGAGAGAGCACTCAGTTGAAGTGTTTGCTTCCCCATTATGGCAGTAGTAATAACAAAACGAAGCAGAGAGAAACAGAGGAGGAGCCATTCTGGCAGATCAATGCTGCACACTGTGTGTACTGTGTGACTTAATCAGTGACCCTGATGGGGTATTGCTGCTGTCATTCCAATTTTTTTTCTTCACAGCGCTCTCAAACAGTAAAAGTGTCACAATGTTCTGCAGTCGGGCAGTAGGATTGGCTACTGGCTGTATCCCTTTTTCTCTCTCTGATCATGTTTTTTCTGTCCATTCCACACAGCTCAAGAATGGATTACCAGTTGAGTCTTTGAGCCGTGCTCCAGTACGGAGCACTAAGGAGCCGCTGTTACACAGACTCACCTTCACTGAACCCAGTCAGGAATAACGATCAGGATGGATGCATACTCAAACTGCCCCAACGTCAGCATCCCCTGCTACAACGAGCAGAGAGACAAGAAGAAACGTTATACTGTGAGTACTTGTTACCTAATTGACTGACTAATTCTTAAAAAAAAAAATCCTGAAAATTTGTTTTAAACCTAATTCCTATTTAAACTCTGCATTCTGATTGTTGTAGGTTTACAAAGTGATGGTCAGAGTTGGAAGACATGAGTGGTTTGTCTTCAGGAGATATACAGAGTTTGATAAATTGTATAATGCAGTAAGTAATGATTTTTCCTTACAATATGGAGGTGCTGCTTTCAGTACTGCGCTATCAGGGGGTTTGTGTGACTCTGAATTGATTTCTTGAAGAGGGAACAGGATAATTTAATAATATACAGTATAGTATTTAACCCTCTGTATAAGTCAGTGTGGACAGATTTGCTGAAAATAAATGTTTCAGAATTGAGCTGTAGTTGTACAGAAGCGAAACATGATCTGATATTTATTTAAACCCGTTTATTTCACCGCAGTTGAGAAAGCAGTATCCTTCTTTGAATTTGAAGATCCCCGCTAAAAGAATATTTGGTGACAACTTTGACCCAGGTATATGGCTGCACAAAGCATGCACTGCAATTAATAATGAACTCTGTGTGTGTGTGTGTGTGTGTGTGTGTGTGTGTGTGTGTGTGTGTGTGTGTGTGTGTGTGCGCAATACTGTGACTGCTGTTTAATCTTGTTCCTCTTGTGCTTTAACTTGATTTGGTTAAATAGAGATCATGTGCATATGATGAGTTAAACGTGCCCTATTTAAATTCAGAATCATGCAGTTGTGGAATTTGGCCTTTTAATTGTTGGATATATTGGTATCATAAAAGCTGCTTTTGTTTTAAACTCCTGTATAACCAATAAAATGGCAAATCCAGAAGTCACTCAGAGCTCAAGTAATGGAATGCATGTGTTTATGATTTCAACATGTGATAAAGCCAGGAATTAATCGTACTAGGGTGCTACAGTTTCTACACTACTCTGTGCCACTGACATTTGCTTTCAGTCACATTTCTAACTTACGTTGACAGTTGCAGCCCTATTCAGTACAGTCCTGTGCAAAAGATTTTGGTACACACAAAAGAATGGTGTAGAAAAAAGATGCCTTATAGTTACATATAAATAATGTCATTAAATTACAGAGCTCAAAAAATCCTATAAAGCACAGCAGCCTTCATTATATTTTAATCTGAAAAGTGGTGTCTTATATGTAATATGCTGCTTTTCTAAACTGACATACTGTACTAGCCTTTTTATATAACGTTTCATTTTGTGCTAGAAAACTGTTTGGAAATCTAAAGTGCTTCTTGAACTAACTTGCTAATATAATTTTTATATTGTAGGTAGTGAATGTTTTTATAGTAAACAGTCAGTGCTCTAATTATTCAGATAATGTAATCTCTTACTGTTTACTGTAGAAACATTCACTTCCTACAATTCTTGACTGTTGTTGTTGTTAATACAGTTGATCAAAATGCTTACTGTGGGGCCGGTGGTGTAGTGCTGCTGAACCCCTGATCGGGAGGTTATGTGTTCAAATCCCAGTTATACCCCCACTGTATTAAGACCCCTGGGCAAGGTCGTAACCACAAGTGCGCCTCTGTTCACCCAGCAGTATAAATGGGTACCAGTGAAAAAAAAACTGGTATATATACTGGGAAGGTAACCTGTGATGCACTAGCATCCCATCCAGGAGGAGTTGAACTCTTGGTTGCTTCACGCTACAGAAACCAGGAATAAGCACTGGCCCGATGAGCCGCTAGACTCGGGTGTAAAAACCCAACAGACAATGTTTACTCTTCGATAATCATTTTTAGCTCCTCCGGCTATAGGCCCGATGAGCTTATGCTTGGCAATGCGTGATTGTGTGTCTGTCTATTTTTCTAGCTTTCATCCACAGTTTTCAAAATGCTTCGTCTTCTTTATTTTTTGACCAATTTCAATTTGTTTGTTTTATCTGATTAGGCTAGTTATGGCCTTTTACATTTTAACACAGAATCTGGAACTTCATTGATTATGCAAATTTGTGAAAAAATTTTCAAAATCACATGAGTACTTTCTCTCCTTTTTGTTTTTTTTGATCAGTTTGAATTCTATTTGCTTCATCTGATCAAGTTAGGTAGGCAGCTCCAAACATGCCTCTGTTCACATCTGTTCCTACAGGACTTATGTATTACCATATGTTTTCCCGTTTCTTTCTTTTTACCTGCATGATTAAAACTGTTTATAGAAATTTATCCATCATATCTACTGTCATAATACATTAATCAAATGCAGCACAACACATAAGGAAAATTATGTGATGCTTGTCCCTATAAATATTCTGTGAGCAGCTTGCTAAAAATTGCATTAATATTATCTCGTGCGTGCGATAAGCATCCACGTAATTGAAGTCCTGGTTATTATTGTCATGATTTTGCATGCTTGACTCATTGTTTGTATTTTATTATTATCCCCATCAGAGTTTATAAAGCAGAGAAGAACGGGGTTACATGAGTTCATTCAGAAAATCGTGTCCCATCCACAGCTCAGCAGCCAGTGAGTTCAGAAGTCAAGTGTTCAGTGTTTCATGCCCATTATTATTATTCATGAACAGTCATGCTGATAAATCCACCAGACTTGTGCAAATTTCTGGTTTTCTGCAAGCTCAGTGTACTAAACATACAATTTTAGCTTACAAATGTACTTCTCTATTTGACCAATATAATGTTCATTAACACTTTTTACCCGTGACACAGTCCTGATGTTCGAGACTTTCTCCAGTTGGATAAATCCAAAAATATCTCAGATGCTTCAGAGGATGAAGATGAGAAGGTTGGTCACAATCCACATTTTAAAAATATTTATTAGTAGTATGTACAGTACTACACAAGAGTGATACAATCTGATAGGTTTCATACAAAACTGTCTGTCTGTCTTCCTTTCGGCTTTTTCCCTTTAACTCAGGAGTCGCCACAGCGAATCATCTGATTCGCACGTTTGTTTTGGCAGAGGTTTTTACGTCGGATGCCCTTCCTGACACAACCCTTTAGCAAGGGACAGAAACACGCTGACGACTTTGCAGCTACTCTTTACGAAAGTCAGCAATGCTTCTTTTACATGCCTCTCACCATAGACAGTGAGAGACATGGCCCGCCTTTGATAACCCAGTTAGCCGCACTGGGGGGGGGGGGGCAGTGACAACCCTGTGGAGAGTGGGACTCGAACCCCCAACCTTTGGATCAGCGATCCAGCGCCCTATACCACTAGACCACCACTGAGGTTTCATACAAAACTGTTGGCTTCATTTTTGTTTTCGTTATATTCGTGTGTAGTATGAGATGAGATTTCCTATCGGCTTTTTCCCTTTATCAGGGGTCGCCACAACGAATGATTCGCACGTTTGATTTGGCAGAGGTTTTTACGTCGGATGCCCTTCCTGACACAACCCTTTAGCAAGGGACAGAAACACGCTGACGGCTATGCAGCCTACTCTTTACGAAAGTCAGCAATGATTCTTTTACGTGCCTCTCACCATAGACAGTGAGAGACATGGCCCGCCTTTGATAACCCAGTTAGCTGCACTGGGGGGGGACAGTGACAAACTTGTGGGGACTCGAACCCCCAACCTTAGGATCAGCAATCCAGTGCCCTATACCAGTAGACCACCACTGCCCCTAGTTCGTGTGTAGTATATACTTAAGCAATTATTCACTTCAGGCTAGGTGGATATCTTGTTACCATTTATTTACATTACAGAATAACTCCGCCTCCAGGAATATTAACCTGGGACCATCTGCCAACCCTCAGTAAGTACAGTTTATTTTGACCTTTGTTTATTCTGCTCTAATACAGTACTGTACATCATTAAGTGAAACGCTTACATCACTGTGTTGTTGATGTGCCTTTTTTTAACCCCCAGAGCAAAACCCACTGACTTTGACTTTCTGAAAGTTATCGGCAAAGGGAGCTTTGGAAAGGTCTGCTTGTGTTTTGATGTATTCTGCAGATCCGAGTTAAAAATGTATTTTTAAAATATGGAGTATATATATATATATATATATATATATATATATATATATATATTTCTGATGGACAATAATTGTACCTTATACATCTTAAAAAGCAAAAAATAATAATAATTTGATGGACAAGTTTTTATTTATTTTGCATCTTTTGAAAGCAGCACAACGTTAAAACATATGCATGCAGCACACATACTATTTCAGGTAAATGTTCCATAGCAGGTTTCACTACAGCTGAAGACTTTGGTAGTTTTGGTAATTTTAACTTCATGCAGAGTTTAATTTAAATTTGACCATGGTTCTTGTAAAATCATAAAGTTCAATTGAATATTCTGGTTTTCAATAGGGTTGTGGTCAGGAATTTGGGGAGACCATTCCTAAAGCTTGCCATTATCCCTCCCAAAACCAACTGTCATGTGTCTATAGTCAATGTTTGGAAAGCTGTACACAATAGCATGTTTTAACAGTGTCTACCCAATGTTTTGAGTTGATGTTTAAGAATAATGAGGTAGTCCTCCGTCTTACCGATTCCGATTCCGGGCGAGGACAGAGTACACCCTGGAGGGCTCACCAGATCATCACAGGGCAGAAACACGCTAACGGCTTTGCGGCCTACTCTTGTCGAAAGTCAGCAATGGTTCTTTGACCTGTCTCACACCATAGACAGTGAGAGACATGGCCGGCCTTTGATAACCCAGTTAGCTGCACTGGGGTGTTTTGGGATCTTATCTAACCATAACAATTTATACCAAAAGTTTGTTTCTTTATCCAATTGGTCAGTTGTTAACTTTAGCCCAGTTTTAAGGTATCCGTTGTGGAGTAAAGGAATTCTTTCTTCGATGGCAGTCAGTGGTGATGAAAATTTGACTCCAGTCAATGACACAGGTGTTCTGGCAGCTTTCATTCATGGCAGGCCTGTACCGTGATGGGTCCAGGGTTTTTTCTGGACATCTGAACCTATGTTCTCAGCAGAGAGCAACCACTTGGGGATCATTAGGGGCAATTGTACTTGTTAAAAATGGTTATTCCCCAGAAAAAAAAGAACAGTTCAAAGCCCAATACTGTCCTGACATTGATATCGCTAATGAATTTATGGCAACATTTGACTGCAGCTGCAGTTAACTGTTTAATGTAGTCATTTGTATATAAGGTGTGGTGGTATCAGTTCTCCAAGTACTGAAACCTTTTTTAACTGGCAATGTGTTATTCGTAGGTTTGTGGTGAGCAACTAATAAATAACGGGCTTTCCCAGTGAGAATTGAGAGCTTCCAAGTTCTCCAAGATTTATGCAGTGTGTCTGTTTGGGCTGGAACTATTAACCAACACGCTTCTTCTCACACCAAAAGGTTCTCCTTGCAAAGAGGAAACGAGACGGGAAGTGTTATGCAATCAAAGTCCTTCAGAAAAAAGTCATCTTAAAAAGAAGGGAGGTGAGGGTTTAAAAGTGTGAATCAGCATTGCATTCTGAACTTCAATTCTACTGCTGTTCTTGTAAATATGGATTGTATTAAATAAGCACAATATATTAAAACAATTTATTTTTATATTAATCTAATGTTCATATTTTTGTTTGTTTTTGTGTTTTTTATTTTTTATACTGGTTAACAGCAAAAACACATCATGGCCGAGCGCAATGTGCTGCTACAAAACGTGAAGCATCCTTTTTTAGTTGGATTGCACTATTCCTTTCAGACCACTGATAAATTATACTTTGTCCTGGATTTCGTCAATGGTGGTGAAGTGAGTATTCTTTTTCGTGTGTAGGGGATGTGTGGAATGTCCTCTGATAAATGGAAACAGGGAGTAGTCTAACACAGGAAGTGGCCAATGGAGTGTCCTTAGGAACTGTTAACAAACCTCAACATCACAAACCTCTATCTATCCAATGAAGTCAGGGGTTGTTAAAAATAGACATAGCAAAAAGAAGTCACCTTAAATGTAAAAAAAATTGAAATAGTGATGAAATGCTGGTTATATATTTTAGTGTGTTTTTAGTTCACTGACTGACCTATGTACTGATTTAAAGTTTAGACAGTTCGGATGGGAGAATAATATGATCCCTAACCAAATGACTCATCACTAAATAGGAACTGAGTAGTCTGGAGGTGCCGCTGCCATTTGAACAAGTGTTATATTTCTTGTTTTTGTGTATAAACCATAAATTCCGTCCTCAGTAATGGCTTGATTTGTTTATTGTAGCTTTTCTTTCACCTCCAAAAAGAACGAACTTTTCCTGAGCCCAGGGCAAGGTTCTATATTGCTGAGATGGCGAGTGCACTGGGCTATCTACACTCTCTCAACATAGTTTACAGGTTCGTGCCCATCTATACAGTCTAGAATTATTGGCACCAATGCTATTATTCATCTATTAAATTTTTAAGCTGCTTAATCCTAATTAGGGTTGTGGGGAGGCTGGCGCTCAACTCGGCTGACTCAAGGCAAGGGCGAGGTACACCTGAACAGCTCGCCATGCTATCGGCAGGCCAACACTCTCACAGCCATTCAAACTCACACCTAGGGATGATTTAAAACAGTCAATTAACGTACTGTGCATGTTTTTGGACTGTGGAAAGTGAAGTACTCAGAAGAAACCCAAACAGAGGCTACTGAGTGGCGTATTGACAAGGTGCATGACTATTAACCCAGAGATTGCAAGTTCAAATCCGATTTAATGCCACAACCATCTGTGAGACCTCCATGATACCTAATTGGCCAAGCTCACATGGGAGAGAGGGACAGCATACACTCACTTCCCTGTCATTTACAGCGATTGCCAATGTCTCTGAGCTCATTCGTACTAAGGGGCGGATAGCGCTTTCCCTCCTCATGCGCCTCAGTTCAAAAAGAGGCAGGTGGCTAGCATTGAATGTCACAGAGGGGTGTGTGCATGCTTTCACCCTTCTTTATTTGGTGGTGGTTGTGTGATAGGCAAGGCAATATCTGATGGGTGGGAATTGGGGACAACTACATAAATAAATACAGTCGGCCCCCTACTTACAAAATTGATCCATTCCGGAGCCTTTTTCGTAACGCGGGAGTTTCGTAAGTAGGGGGCACATTTTACATGTTAAACGCCTGATTCGTTCCAAGGCTCCCAAGACTACCCCATAAACCCTTTAAAAATGATAAAAGTACCTCAATTTTGTCTAAAATATGTGTTAAAAGTAAAAGAAAATAATTTATGAAACTATTTAACATTTTATTAACATATTAAACAATTTTATTAACATATTTATTAATTAAACCATTATTAAGCATTTTTATTAACACACACACGCACACACACATACACACACACACACACACACACACCTTTCTCTCTCTCTCTCTCTCTCTCTCACACACACACGCAATACAGTCCAAGCATTAAATGTGCATTGTACACACATTAAATGTTTATTGTGGCGCTGCGGGCCACGCCGGGGCATTTTAAGACGTGGAATTCAAAGCGCATTCCCTGCTTGACAGATCGGAGGTCCAAACTCAACTTTATCTTGATTCCTTGAGGGATCGGAGGTCCAGATGAACGGTGTTTTGCTCACATGCGCCACATTTATTTAAAAAATTACTGAATTGAACAACTTAAAAAACGAAACTAAAAACTAAAGTGTTAAGCCTCCTTCTGTCTCGATCTCTCTCACTCTCTCACACACACACATACACACACACACACACACTCTCTCTCTCTCTCGCTCTCTCTCTCACACACACAAAACACGCAGCTGATGGAACAATTCTATTTAAATGTTTAAATGGACAGTCTGTTTTATTTAAAGCGGAATTACAGTACCTGATTGAAAGATCAGAGGTCCTCATTCAATATTAACTTGCTTCCTTGCGAGATTGGAGGTCTTCTCCCACGGAGCACTCTGTTTTAATACCGTGCCGAAATAATCGCCTCCGTCACTGTATTTCCCCTTTAAGGTCTCCTTCTGATTCAATATCGTCCCGATTGTAGAGGGGTTTCAGCGATAACGAAATATAACGCTGCATGATCAATCTCAAAACAAGCCAACAGTCAACTCTCCTTCACGCGTGTGATAAACAGGAAGTTTGCGTAACGTTCAGCTGTGCCATCACTCCTAGCCAATGGGAGGCCAGCGGGGTGGGATGTTGGGAGACAGCTAATGAGAGAGCAACTCGCACATCGTGTAAAATTTTGATTGGCGCGTTTGAATTTTGAATGGCGCATTTGGTGCTTTTCGTAAGAAGTGGTTGTTTTCGTATCCCAGGGATGAAAACTTAGGGAAATGTTTTTCGTAACCCGGAATTTTCCTAGGGGGTTTTGTAAGTAGGGGGCCGACTGTACTTTATTTAAAAAAAAAAAAAAAAAAAAAAAAAGGAAACCCACACAAGCATGGGGTAAAAATGCAAACTCCACACAGAAAACACCCAAGCTGGGAACCAAACCCAATAATATTAGCCAAAGTAAATAATGAAGGATGTTGAGCTTGAACATGTTGGTGTGATGTATGGTTTTTATTTCATTACATTTTCCCATAATTAACGTGCCTTCAAAAATAAAAACTATTGACACTAGTCCCCTCCTTGAATCACCTCCTTATTGTGGTGGAGAGGGGTTTGCGTGTCCTAATAATCCTAGGAGCCATGTTGTCAGGAGCATCATGCCCCTGGTAGGGTCACCTAAGGTAAACAGGTCCTAGGTGAAGGTCCAGACAAAGTGCGGTTCCAAAGACCTCTCTGAAAAAAGAAAATACAAGGACACAGTTTCCTTATCTGGACACGAGTCATCGGGGTGCCCCGATCCCCCACCCCCCCGGAGCCAGACCTGGGGACTTGGCTCAAAACCGAGCACCTGGTGGTTGGGCTTCTGCCCATGGAGCCCGGAGGGGCCCAGCCTGAAAAAGGGACATAGGTCT
Organism: Plotosus lineatus; assembly: GCA_024760905.1. Classification (NCBI taxonomy): domain Eukaryota; kingdom Metazoa; phylum Chordata; class Actinopteri; order Siluriformes; family Plotosidae; genus Plotosus; species Plotosus lineatus. The sequence goes on along the minus strand of CM045734.1, from coordinate 22,155,066 downwards.
GCCCTCCCTGCCTGTGGAAGGGGCTATAGGGGTTGGGTGCAGTGTGAGTTGGGTGGCAGCCGAAGGCATTGATTCTGTCAGCCCTATCCTCGGCTACTGCCTCTGACTCTTGGACATGGAATGTCACCTCTCTGGGGGCAAGGAACCTGAGCTGGTGTGTGAGATGGAGAAATAACGGCTAGATATAGTTGGACTCGCATTAACACATAGCTTGGACTCTGGAACCACCCATCTCAAGAGGGGCTGGACCGTGTTGCATTCTGGAGTTGCTCATGGGGAGAGACGGCGAGCCACTGTGGGCATCCTTGTTGCCCCGCATCTCAGTACCCAGATGTTGGGGTTCTTCTCAGTCGGCAAAAGGGTAGCTTTCCTCCACCTTGGGGTGGGGGGAGGGGTCCTGACGATTGTTTGTGCTTATGCACCAAATGACAGTTCAGAGTACCCACCCTTCTTGGAGTCTTTAGGGGTGTGTTGGAGAACGCTCCTCCAGGACACTCACTCGTTGTCCTTGGAAACTTCAAGGCCCATCTGGGCAATGATAGTGTGACCTGGAAGGGTGTGATTGGTAGGTATGTCTCTTTAGTCTGACCCAGAAGGATGTTTCGTTGTTGGACTTCTGCACTTGCCACAGTTTGTCCATTGCGAACACCATGTCCGAACACAAGGGTGTCCATAAGTGTACTTGGCACCAGGACACCCTCGGTCGCAGTTCGATGATCGACTTTGTAGTCGTGTTCCGGATTTGCCACCGCATGTTCTGGACACTTGGGGTGAAGAAGGGAGCTGAGCTGTCAACCGATGGTAAGCTGGTTCCAATAGCAGAGAAGGCCACCCTCCAGACCTGGCAGGACCAAGCGTGTAGTTAGGGTCTCCTGGGAACGTTTGGCGGAGTATCCTTTAAAAAGGGCCTTTTACTCCCACCTCTGGCAGAACTACAACCACGTCCTGAAGGAGGCGGGTGACATGGAATAAGAAGAGGCCATGTGTCGTGCCTCCATTGCTGAGGCAGCAGCTCATAGCTGTAGTTGGAAGGTCATCTGTGCCTGTTGTGGTGGAAACCCCTGAACCCGGTGGTGGACACTTGTGGTGAAAGAGGCCATCCAGTTGAAAAAGGAGGCATATTGGGTCTTATTGGCCTGTGGGACTCCCGAGGCAGCAGACCGGTACCAGCAGGCCAAACATGCTGCAGCCTGAGCTGCAAAATTTTGGGCATGTGAGGAGTTTGTTGAGGGCCCGGAGAGCAATTATCAGTTAGCTTCGAAAAGGTTGTGGCCCACCATCCAACACCACAGAAGCGGGAAGCAGTTCTCCACAAATACTGTTTACAGTGGAAGAGAGGAGCTGCTCACCTCGATAGGGATGTCATCGGGAGATGGCAGGAATACTTTAAAGACCTCTTCAATCCCACCAACCTGTTCTTTGTGGAGGAGGAAGACCCTGGAGGTTTGGTTGGTTGGTCCGCCCATCACTGGAGCTGAGGTCACTGAGGTAGTCAAAAAGCTCCTTGGTGGTCAGGCTCCAGGGGTGGATGAGATTCACCCTGAATATCTCAGGGTTCTAGATGTTGTAGGACTGTTTGGTTGACATGTCTTTGCAACATCACGTGGTCATCGTGGGTTGTACCTCTGGATTTGCAAACTGGGGTGGTAGTCCCACTTTTTAAAAAGGGGCACCGGAGGGTGTGTTACCATTATCGTGGCAAAACATTCCTCAACCTACCCGGGAAAGTCTATGCAGGGGTGGTGGAGAGGAGGATCCGACCGATAGCTGAACCTCGGATTCGGGAGGAACAATGTGGTTTTCATCCTGGCCAGGCACTCTCAACCAACTCTATACGCTCCACAGGATCCTGGAGGGAACATGGGAGTTTGCCCAATCTGTCCACATGTGTTCTATGGATTTGGAGAAGGCTTACAACCATGTCCCTCGGGCTATCTTGTGGGGTGTGCTCTGGGAGTATGACGTTCCGAACCCATTGCTATGGGCCATTCGGTCACTGTATCACCGGAACCAGAGCTTGGTCTGTATTCGGAAGAACAGGTTCAATTAATTTCTGGTGAAAGTTGGAGTCTGCACAGGCTGTCCTTTGTCACTGATTCTGTTTATAATTTTTTTATGGACAGAATTTCTAGGTGCAGCCGAAGCTTTGAGTGGTTATAGTTTAGTGGGCATTGGCTCCCATCTCTGCTTTTTGCAGATTATGTTGTCCTTCTGGCTTCATCAAGCCAGGACCTCCAGCACTCATTGGCGCGATTTGCAGTCAAGTACGAAGCAGCAAGGATAAGAATCTGCTCCTCCAAGTCCGAGGCCATAGTTCTCACCTGGAAAAGAGTGGAATGCACCTTCCGGTGGAGGAGTTCAAGTATCTCGGGTTCTTGTTCATGAGTGAGGGAAGAATGGAGCGAGAGATCGACAGGTGGATCGCTGCAGCCTCTGCTGTAAAGCGGAGCCTATACCAGTCTGTTGTAGTGACAGGGAAGCTGAGCCACAAGGCAAAGTTCTTGATTTACTCTTCGATCTACATTGCAACCCTCACCTATGGTCACAAGTTTTGGGTAGTGACCGAAAGAACAAGATCACGGATACAAGCGGCTGAAATGAGCTTCCTTCACCGGGTGGCGGGGCCCCCCCTTAGAGATAAGGTGAGAAGCTCAGCCATCCAGGGAGAGCTCGGAGTAGAACCATTGCTTCTCCTCATTGAGAGGAGCCAGTTGAGGCGACTAGTTAGAATGCCTAGTAGTTCTAATTAGAATGCCTCCCGAACACCTCCCTGGTGTGATGTTTCGAGCATGTCCGACCTGGAAGAGACCCCAGAGTTGACCTAGAACACGCTGGATGAATTTATGTCTCTCAGCTCATCTGGGAATGCCTTGGTGTGTCCCCCCTCGAAGAGCTGGAGGAAGTGGCAGGTGAGAGGGATGTCTGGACCTCATTGCTTAGGCTGCTGCCCCCGTGACCCGACCCAGGATTAAGCAAATGATGATGATAATGATTGCAACTAGTAAAATTAATATTTGATGAAATCGGAAATTAAACAGAAGACAACACACTTGACTCCTTTTTTTTGCTGTTTGGCGACCCCTGATAAAGGGAAACGGCCGAAAGGAAAATCTCAATCTCTTTTTATTATTGTAACATTTTAATGTTACACATTGTATGGGCCTTTTAGGTTGTCCCCTTGCGTGGGTTTCTTTTGGGTACTCCAGTTTTCTCCCACAATTCAAAGACACATTAGGTGATTTGTCTTTTCAAAATTACCCCTGGATCTGAGTATCTATGGCTGTGTGTTAGCTCTGCGGTGGATTTGTAAGCTGTTCAGAGTGTATTCTGCCTTCACCCAGATATGGCTGAGATCATCTATAGCCTCTTTGTGACTCGAGTAGGATTGAGTGATTTGGCAAGGAAACAAATGAATGAACATATTCACGTTTAAATTAATTAATTTCAGTTGTTCAAGTTGGAGAATGATTCTTGCCTAATTTATTATTTTTTATTATACCCAATAGTTCCAATAATTTCAGAATTTCTTTGTCCTTTTGTTTTTTTTTGTTTTTTTTTGTGTGTTGTTTTGTTTTTTGTTTTTTTTTTTTTTTGCGGGGGGGTGTTCAGTGGTTTTTTTTGTTTTGTTTTGTTTTGTTTTTTATTTTAACACATTAATAATTAAAATTCCCTGTTAACTTGCTCTATGGAGGAAATGAAAATTTTCTTCCATTAATTAGTTGAGCAACTTCTGTTTGCCATAATTTGGATTGTGGTCATTTCTAAAATTAAACAAATAACTTGAAATTCTCTCATTTTCAACATTTGACTACATACATTGAGTGCATTCTCAAAACAGAAAGAATAGATAACTGAATTAATTATAATTACAAGGAATTGTTTTGGAAGCGCAGTTGAGTTATTTGTGATTACATGATCTGTTATACTTTGATTTATGGCCTTATCGCAGCATAATTATAGGCAAGAATGATGTACATACTGATGGTGGACTGAGGGGGATCTTTTGAGTTTGTTTAGCACTCTTAGGAAGTCTGCAGTTATACATGTATGAATTGATTAAACAGTCCGATTTGTATAGTCTGTTTTATTAATGTTGTGTATGGCCTCCACTTTTTTAACCACAAAGAGTGGATGAACAGGTCCAGCAGCATGGTTAACATGTTGTAAATCTTTATCTCCACATAAACTGTATCAAAAATGTTAAAGGAGTAGTAGCTTCAGTTATAGCCACAAAGTTGATGCATCATAGTGTAGATATTTATGGTAGAATTAAACATCTCCAGTGTTTCTAATTAATATAACATGATGGAATTTTTTCTTTTAGGGACTTGAAACCAGAAAATATCCTGTTGGACTTCCAAGTATGTCACCCAGTCTTTCAGTCAATGTACATCAATCGATGTACAGTAAGTCATCGACTTATGACAGCTTTTGGTTCTGGCAGACCGGTTGTAAATCGGTCTGGTCGTATGTCGACTTTCCATCCAAATACACTCACGCCAAACAAAAACAGATGAATAAATCTTGCGCATTTAAATCTGTACATCTATTTTCAATTCCATGTCACTGTTACACGCAGTGGAGAGACAATCCTTTCTGTACTCCACTGTGTGGGCGGGTCCGATAGCTTCAAACTCCAATTTTATTGGTTTATAACAACAGCTACAGACTGCGCGTGTTGTTTGAGTAAAGAGATAAATTTCCCTCGTTTTGATCGGCTCATTTCCACGAAGCCAAGCACAGCTGGCAAGCAAACACAAATGGACAGACATGGAAAAACTTCAACCTGCAGACCAGCTGATTGCCAAAACTTGGGACGCGCTTCCTGTCAGATAAACACTGCAGCATGTGAGTCCAATAAAATTAGAGTTTCAAGGTATCGGACTCGCCCACACAGAAAGGATTGGCTCTCCACTCGCGCCACAGTGACATGGTATTGAAAGTAGATGAATTGATTTGCTCTGAGCAGTTAGAAAGTGAAGCTGCACCATCTCTTGTTTGGCCTTTTAAGATGCTGGCGCTGCTGGCAGCGTAAACAACTGTCGTACACAACACTCGCACTGCACTGCCATGAATCATGCTTCACCACTTTTGCGGTCGTAGAGTCAATCAGACGTAACTCGCATAGGTCGTAAGTCGACGACTAACTGTACTGAAATTGTTATATCATGCACCTGTAGCTCTTTAAATCTTTTATTTACATTTGGGTTAGAGTTCCCTAACTAAAATCTTTTTGCTTATTGGCTTAGACTCTATTCAAAAGAAGTATTATACATTTTAGCTCTGAAGATAAAAACTCAGTTTATATATTATAATCCTTCTAAAAATGTTCTCCTGTCTGTTAAGGGACACATTGTCTTGACAGATTTTGGTTTGTGTAAAGAGGGGATCTCTCAAGCAGACACAACCACCACATTCTGTGGAACACCTGAGGTAATATTTCTGTGATGACCATAAAGAATGTTGTCATTGTGATTGATTAACCCATGAGGATTTTCTCATCACAACTGCTAAAATATTCTTAAGTCTGGACTGTTTTATCAACCTTTAAATATGTACTAGATATACATGTGGTGTGTTTTGTGGGTTTTTTGTGTGTATGTGGGCGAGTGTCTGTCTGTCTAGCTGTAATAGAGATCTGTTCACTTTCATTTTTGTTTTATATTATAAATCAGCTTCTATTTGGCTGTACCTTTTTTCTTCAAGTTTTTATTATTTTATACTTTTAGATTTCTTTGTGATTTTTCAATATATATTTTTTGTTTGTTCAGTATCTGGCTCCAGAGGTCTTAAGAAAGCAGCCGTATGACAACACTGTGGATTGGTGGTGTCTTGGTTCTGTCCTGTATGAGATGCTTTATGGCTTGGTAAAATATCAACTGCCAATTTTGTTAAGCTTATAGACAAATTCTTAATCACTGTATAATGTCTGACTTAGGTATTTCCTACTGTTATCAACAGCCTCCATTCTACAGTCGAGACACACATGAGATGTATGATAACATCCTTCATAAGGAGCTGCCAATGCGCCCTGGGGTGTCTACGGGTGCCTGCTCCATTTTACAGGCTCTTCTGGAGAAAGACAACACCGGGAGGCTGGGATACAAGGACGACTTTGTGAGTCTTCATTGTTGTATTGTTCGTTTACCAGGACTGTTGGTTTCCGCTAGGGGCTGACAAGCTTAGAATCTCAATAAGCAGCAAGTTGATTCATTTCAACACTGAATAACCCTTGCGTTTGTCAATCACATTTTAGGGGTAGATGGTACCATTTGTATTGGGGGGAGATTGGGTAGTTCAATACTGTAAGATTTGTATGTGATGAATATATTTAGTTAGTGGATTGATTCATGCAGAAGTATACAGATTGAGCCGCTCTGGAGGAAATACTAAATCACAAACAGCTCTAGTGTTGTGAATGCCCATGATGTGTAACGCCCCCTGGTGGATAAAGCTTTAATGTGTGTGTTTACATCTTAATTTAAGTAGTATGCGCACTCTCAATCATTTGCTGAACTACTTAATATCATTATGGTCGCAGGAACACTGGAGCCTATCTCAGCCAACACTGGGCGAAGGCAGGGTACACCCTGAACAGTTTGCAGGACCATCACAGGGCCAACACACACACACACAGTCATTCACAGTCGCATTCACACCTACAGTCAATTTGGAACAGCCAGTTAGCCTAATGTGCATGTCTTTGGACTGTTGACGGAAACTGGAATAACTGGAAGAAACACTCATGCAAACTCCCCACAGAAGCACCTACACCTGGACTCAAACCCAGGACTTTCTTACTGTGAACAATTCTGCTCAAGCAAGAATTGTATTGTAGATTTTCACTACTCCTTTCATGGGAGATTACAAATACATGTACATGCAAATTAAACTACCTTCATGCATTTTAGGAACAGATATTTTCAGAAGCTGAAAAAGTCGAATGAAAATTTATCTTATTGTACCCCTCGCGAAGTGTAAGGGATACTATGTTTTCACAGGCTGGCTGACACATCTACCACAGTCACTTCTTGTTAACACTCTAGAAGTGCCAGTTCACTATGGCTGTATTTTATATTTATGGTGAATGATCCCTACAGCATGATCCATCAGCGTATCAAAACTGAGTCACCTTGATGTATTTTCGAAGGTCACAGAGGTCAATTCATCAAAAATGGCTGTTAACACTTTTGAGGGTGTAGCTTCGATGAAATAGTTTCCAATTCATTCCAGTCATACTTGGTGTCGAAGTCTTCAAGCCTGTTGAAACTGGGTCATCTTGACGTAATTTCACGGTCACAGCAGCAATATGAAATATGTGCTTAGTCATGTAAAAAACCAAATTTGTCAAACTTGGCAACGGATTGTTTATTTATACCAGATAAGTCTGTGGCCATGTCTGTTATCCTTGTAAAAAATAAAAACATGATGATTGTAAGTGTGCACGTGAACACGCGGGTGGGTGGGGGGCTCACCTAGTGGTCTGTGACAATAACTCATTTCTATTTTTCAATTCTAGTTTCGATATGTTGGTCAAAGCTGGAAGTCATTCCAAATACATGGGCTTTCAGCTGGATAAAAATCTTACTCTATGAGGTTCCATATAAATGATTATGTTGTCATTCGTTTTCTGAACTGCTTAATCCTAATTAGGGTTGCGGGGAGGCCCAACTCTGGTCGAGGGCAGAGTGCATCCTGCACAGCTTGCCAGGCCACCACAGGGCAGATAAAGGATTGTTTTAATATTAAAATATGAATATTAATGTAAACACTTTTCATTGAGACAATAGATACTGTATTAATGTGTGTTTAGAATATTCTGTCATATAAAAAGCCTTGTGATGCTTAATCGTGAATATCTGCACTTTATCGTTTCAGAATGAAGTAAAAAGCCATGTGTTTTTTGCATCAATTAATTGGGATGACCTTGAGCAGAAGAGGATCCCACCTCCATTTAATCCCAGTGTGGTAAATATCTCCATTAATATATTGACTTTGAGTTTCACACATTGTTTTATTTCAATGCATTCACAAATCAATGGTATGAAATAAAACATCTCTGCCTTACCTTTAATATTATTAAAGGTAAATGTGCATTACTGGAAGTTTGTGTTTCTTTTCTTTTTTTCTGTACAGGAATCTCAGTATGACATCTCAAATTTTGATCCTGAGTTCACAGAAGAAACCGTACCCAACTCTGTGTGCATCTGCAAGGATAACTCTATCGTCAACGCCAGTGTCATGGAGGCTGACGATGCTTTTCTAGGTTTTTCCTACGCTCCACCTTCAGATGACTCCTTTCTGTAAATTTCTGAAGAACTGTGCTGCAGCTATTTGTTTTACTCCCAGAGATGGTTTGAGTGTGCTCCTTTATCGAGAAAGCAAAGAAATTGTAAGAACAAAACCAAGGCATTGTATACTTGACAGAAAGATATCTTGTGATGCCGGGTCTTTCATTTTTTAAACTTTCAACAGGAGATATATATTTTGTACTGTATAAATGTGTGTCCCTGAGATACTGTTATAGCTCAGGTACTGTATTCTATTTTCTCCTCCCTAGTTTATTTTCTACAGTGTTACGGAAATGGTTTATAAACTTTGAACTAAAATCATAAATATACATTCCACATTTAAATGTCCCCTTATGGCACTTATGATTGGTTGTCATCCCTTTCCCCAGAATTTGGAAGAGCTCTCTTTCTCTCTCTCTCGCTCTTGTTCTTTTCCTCTTTTTTTTTTTTTTTTTTTTTTTTACCAAAGATGATGTGTTTTGTAATAATATGAAGATGAAAATTGATGCAACTGATAAATGTAAATTTCGTACATTGTGGAATTTAAGTTAGTAAACTGTTGATGTATAGACCAGTGTTGAGTTCTCGACCCTTTTTTTTTTTTCCCCCAAATTCACGTTATTTCTTATCAGGGGAGGCACAGTGGCATAATGATTAGCGTATCGGCCTCACAGTAAGAAGGTCCTGGGTTTGAGTATGAGGTATTTCTGGGTGGAGTTCGCATGTTCTCCTCTTGCCTGTATGGGTTTCATCAGGGTATTCCGGTTTCCTCCCACAGTACAAAGATGTACATTAGGCTAATTGGTTGTTCCGAATTGTTTGTGTGTGTGTGTGTATTTATTTTTTATTTAAATTCTTTATAAACACATCTTCCCGTTTCTGAAATAATTCACACATAGTCTAACTTTTTAAATACGAACAGTACACATTAAAATGATATTTAGGATTAATCATTTAAGCGTTATAAGCACAGATTAAATATAAACAAATATTATGAATGTAATTATTTGAAACACTGAATGCGCGCGTGTTGATTGCGTCAAAACTTTGGGGGGGGGGCGCACGAGACACAATATTGACAAAAACAGTCATGTGACTCGTCCTGAGGTAAATGTAGATTTTTGTTTGAATTACAACATGGAGGAGATTTTGTCTTTGAAAGAATCAATAGTCGTGTACTTGGACAAAAGTGGAGGCCTGTGTAAGCTTCTTGAAGCCTGTCAGTCACTCACAGGTCGGTTCTGAAGGAGTTCATATTGAATTTCTGAATAAATGCCACCGTTATTGGGTTGGATTTACAGTTAGCATGCTAGTTTTGTGAGCAGCCGTTGTAATTAGCCAACAAACATAATTTGTGATTTAACACTCATAAACAAAACCTTTTTATGTAGTTGCCTCACATTTAATGTATTTCATTTTTAAGAAAGCTGGTGAGTAATAATCTATTTACCTCCTCCCCTTTTTAGTGAATAATATAAACTATAACGTTGTGGAGGTTCGCACGTCAGTTTGGGTCTTCGGTTTGAGACCCAGGCTCTATTATGTAGAGTTTCTCTGCAGGTTCTCTCCACGCTTGCGTGGGTTTTCTTTGGTTTTCTTTTCTTTGCGTGGGGTTTCATTTCGGTTTCAGACCTCGGTGTGAGTGTGAAGAGTTCTTTGTCGCCCTGCGACGGTCTGGTGAAGTATTCAGGGTGTGCAACGCCTCCTCTGAGTGTCGGACTATAGCTTCTCGCAACCCAAAGGATTGCGTGAGTAAAATAGCCCTACATCGACTTGGGGTAATATAAATGATTAGTCTTGCTCGTAAGATGTATAAGATTTAAACATATGTTTAAAAAACATGAATTAAAAAAACTTGTTTAAAAATCCTGTGACTTCCCCCAGTGCAGCTAACTGGGTTATCAAAGGCGGGCCATGTCTCTCACTGTCTTTGGTGAGAGGCATGTAAAAGAACCATTGCTGACTTTCGTAAAGAGTAGGCTGCAAAGTCGTCAGCGTGTTTCTGTCCCTTACTAAAAGGGTTGTGACAGGAAGGGCATCCGACGTAAAAAAAACCCTCTGCCAAATCAAAACATGCGAATCAGATGATTCGCTGTGGCGACTCCCGAGTAAAAGGGAAAAAGCTGAAAGGAAGAGAGAGAGTTTAAAAATCCTGTGACTTGTCCTAAAGTTAACAATTATATAAATGATAAATAACTATTTTAAATGGTGGTATATGTTGCCCTCTGGTGGTCTGGCGAGCTGTTGGGTGGACCAGGACTTCATCCAGTCTTCTTTTCATTTCGGCTGTTCCCTTCAGGGGTCGCCACAGGGAATCATCTGCCTCCATCACACCCTATCCTCTGCATCTTCTACTCTTACTCCAACTACCTTCATGTCCTCATTCACCACATCCATAAATCTTCTCTTTGGTCTTCCTCTAGGCCAGGGGTCACCAACATGGTGCCCGCGGGCACCAGGTCGCCCACAAGGACAACATGAGTTGCCCGCGAGCCTGTTCAGGGGTCGGGAACCTATGGCTCACGAGCCAGACATGGCTCTTTTGATGACTGCATCTGGCTCTCAGATAAATCAGGTGGCCTTTCTTAACAGGATAACTAATACATAATTTCGCTGTCTTTTAAATAAAAATACAGAAAAAAGCCATCAAATAAAACAAAAACATCAATAAATCTCACGCATTTCAATCTATACATCTATTTTCAATGCCACTTGTCACTGTGGCGCGCAGCGGAGAGCCAATCCTTTCTGTACAGTGTGTGGACGGGGCCGAAAGCTTGAAGCTCAAATTTTATTTGATTATATGCAACAGCCTGCGTGAGTTCAGTGTCTGTAACAAGTTGGAATTTCTGACTTTTGTCGGATTTCAGCAAAATCATTGGATAAAGTCAGACTTTTGTTATTTTATGCCGTTTTGCAGTTTTCCGTCGAATAAAAAAAAAAAATCACCCGTAACCATGCTCGTTTGACATGTTTTGCGTGCGAGCGCACAGGCCCGGGGGAGTAAGCACGGTTACTTCAAGTCGAAAAGTTGACAATGTGACAAAAGACGGAAATTCCGACTCGGCAATGTCTGTAACGTCTAACCTCTTCCTTTGTACACACACCTGCACTTCCTCATTCCACCACCAAGTCTCCTTATCTACTTTCCTTCCAGAGGACACACCAAGTACTCTCCTACCTGTCTCCCTGATCACATTTAGCTGTAGTTGGCCAGTCATCTGGAAGCACATCCTGACCACCCAAAGCCTGTTTCAACTCCTCCTTGAAGACAAAACGACACTTCCTTTTTCAACTTCCACCACTTTGTCTTCTGCTCTGCCTTTGCCTTCTTCACCTTTCTCACCATCAGTGTCATCCTGCACACCACCATCCTATGCTGTTTGGCAACACTCTCACCCACTACTACTTTGCAGTCACTGACTTCCTTCAAATTACATCGTCTACACAAGATGTAGTCTACCTGTGTTCCTACCTCTGCTTTTATGTCACCCCTATGCTCCTGTCTCTTCTGGAAGAAAGTATTCACCATGGCCATTTCCATCCTTTTTGTAAAATCTATCATCTGTCCGTCTGTGTTCCTGTCCTGGATACCAAACCTGCCCATCACTTCCTCGTCCCCTCTGTTGCCTGCACCAACATGTCCATTGATGTCTGCACCAATGACCACTCTTTCACCGCTGGGGGTACTCTGCATCACTTCATCTAACTCACTCCAGAATCTCCTGCCTGTGGGGCATAAGCACTAACAACATTGAACATCACACCTTCAATTTCTAACTTGAGACTCATCACTCTGTCTGACACTCTTTTCACTTCTAGAACATTCCTGACAAACCCCTCCTTCAAGATGACTCCTACTCCATTTCTCTTCCCATCCACACCATGATAAAACAGCTTAAACCCTGCTCCTAAGCTTGTAGCCTTGCTACCTTTCCACCTGGTCTCCTGAATACACAGTATGTCCACCTTCCTCTTCTGCATCATGTCAGCAAGCTCTCTACCATTTCCTGTCATAGTTCCAACATTCAGAGTCCCGACTCTCAGTCCTATACTCGTGCCTTTCCTCTTCTCTCTCTGCCTACGGACACGCCTCCTGCCTATCCTTCTTCGACCTCTCCTTCTTCGACCAACAATAGTCTAATGTCCACCAGCACCCTGTTGGTTAACAGCACTGATGGCGGTCGTTGTTATTCCAGGCCTCGACTGATTCGGAATAGAATTTGTTTTGATCGTTCGCATTCTGTATTCTGGCAAAAGTTTTAGGCCAAATTCCCTTCCTGTCGCAACCCTCTGCATTTATCCGGGCTTGAGACCAGCGTGAGGACGGACACTGGTTTGTGCCCCCCTCACAGCTTCATCCAGTATCCGCTGAAATTGGCACCAGCTTCCCCACAACCATAATATAATTAAGCAGTTCATGATAAAGTGAGTGAGTAATTATTAAGATTTGAGCCATTAGATATGTTTTTGGAGGTCTCATCAGAATAAATAAATTAGGTACATTGGTCTCAGAACAATATACACCCTTTATGAAAATATAGAATTACTCTGGGTATTTTTAATGACATTCATTTAAGAATGTAGTCATTCCTGGTTAGGTTTTTAGATTTTACTGCACAAAATAATAATGATAATAATTAACACCCCCCAAGAAACTTTTTTTTTTTTTTTTTACACTTTTCTCCCAGATTCTCAGCAGGTGTATCGTTTCAGTTTTGATGTGAACCCCTCTGACATAATTGAACTGGACGCCAGACTGGGAGACTGCATATTACATGACCCCCTGAAAGCCATGTCATTGTTTCAGTCTGTATGTTTTATTGTAGTATTTGCAGATAATTTTAGGCATCCTGTATGATTAAAATTGAATGATGTTTAAACATTAGGTGTTTGTGTTTCACAGGTTTGTTTTCTCACAATAAAGACATTGTCATTAATTGAGCACATACACACAGAAAACCAGGTATGTTATAAATGATGTCCCCTTATTTTCCTGTCCAGTCAAGAATTTTTAAAGATTTAGACATTTTAAATCCCCACAAGGTTAATGTTGTCCTGCGGCCAATGCACATGCCGCCATTTCCAAACTACATTCTGGATTTATCCGAGTTCCCTCGTGGCTATTACCTGATGAGGCCTGTTGCATTTGAGGGCCTGGTAATCGCCATTACATGTGTGACAAAATACACTCAAGGGGCCAGATTCATCTGTGTAGAAGAAAAATGTCCCTGCTCCAGAGGTAATTGAATCAAATCTCTTTAGAGTCTCATTTTTTGTCTCTCTATTCTACTAATGTTAGCTGTTATTACTATTCCTCAGGTTTCCACAATATTCGAGTACATGCACCAGGAGCTACAGAGTCAGCTACTGTCCGGAGCGATTTTGTCTGCTTCCTTTGCTCCTCACCACTCAAAGAGGATGTAAAGTCTCGTGTTTTAGGGGGTAAGAATCAGGGCTGGGACATTGCTATAATTAAGATATATTTATTACTGAATTTAGTGGAATTTCATCATTGCACTATGTAAATATACTAAATATTTTATATATATTTTTTGTACATAATTTAAGTTTTTTAATACTGTGGTTAACAAAACCTGAACTAAACTAAATATTGTGATAAATATGTATTCTGTATTGTAAAGATGTCTTAATATATGACATCAGCTCATATAGTTTACTAGTTATATTTTATTTCATTCTAAAGAATTTTTTTTGGAAACTGATGATGAATAACATTCTGGCACAAGCAAACGCCACTCAGAAACGCTTTTGCCAAGTTCGGGACTCAAACCCTGGGCCTTCTTTTTGTGAGGCAGACGTGCTAACCATAATGCCACTGTGCCACCCTGTTCTAATATAGCTATTGCATGAAAAGTAACCTATCATTAAACACTCAAGGAATATTACAGAGCACACACAGCTGAACATCTATCCATCCATCAGTCCATCTACTCATCCATCTGTTACCTATCATGTAAAAGCTAGAACCAATCTTGGCTAACTTTGGGCGAGAGGCAGGTACACCTTGAGCAAGACTGAACATATCGTTGCATAACTTTGCAAGGCAGTACTTGGTGCATTTCTAACATATTTCAGCTGTTATACAGCTGGAACATATTAAGCATTAGACTTTATTAATTCATCCAACACTCAGAATAAATTAATTTGCATCATATTGGAAAGTCCATGAGGTGCATACTGTATGCATTATGATCTGTGTGTTTGCTTTTTAACTGATTCTCATGTTAATTTTTATTAGATAAACAACTGGTTGAACTTGTACATGTCAGCGCATTGGATGTGTTGGGGGTTCATGAGCTGTCTTCAATGAGATATCAATCTGTCACTCTATTTTTGAGAGGTATACAGTACAGTTCAACTTTTCTCCTGTTTATAATTAGGGTAACAAAACAAAGTATCTTCAAATTAACTTTATATTTAAAGAATAACCTTCTTCATTAAATAATAGTCATTCATTCATTATCTTCCGCTTCTTCCGGGGTCGGGTTGCGGGGGCAGCAACCTAAGCAAAGAGGCCCAGACATCCCTCTCCCCCCGTTACTTCCTCCAGATCCTCCGGGAGGACACCGAGGCATTCCCAGACAAGCTGAGAGACATAGTCCCTCCAGTATGTTCTAGGTCGACTCTGGGGTCTCTTCCCAGTTGGACATGCCTGAAACACCACACCAGGGAGGCGTTCAGGAGGCATTCTAACCAGATGCCGAGCCACCTCAACTGGTTCCTCTCAATGCGAAGGAGCAGCGGATCTACTCCGAGCTCTCCCCGGATGGTAGATCTTCTCACCTTATCTCTAAGGGAGAGCCCCGCCATTCGGTGAAGGAAGCTCATTTCAGCCGCTTGTATCTGCGACCTTGTTCTTTCGGTCACTACCCAAAGCTTGTGACCATAGGTGAGGGTTGGAATGTAGATTGACTGGTAAATTGAGACCTTTGCATTGCGACTCAGCTCCTCCTTCACCACAATGGACTGGTACAGGCTCCATTTAACAGCAGAGGCTGCAGCGATCCGTCTGTCAATCTCCCGCTTCATCCTTCCCTCACTCGTGAACAAGACCCCAAGATACTTAAACTCCTCCACAAGGGGCAGGACCTCATTCCCGACCCGGAGGGTGCATTCCACGCTTGTCCAACTGAGAACCATGGCCTCGGACTTGAAAGTGCTGATTATCATAACGGCCGCCTCGCACTCGACTGCGAATCGCTCCAATGAGAGCTGGAGGTCCAGACCTGATGAAGCCAAAAGGACAACATCATCCGCAAAAAGCAGAGATGAGATCCGATGGCCAGAACCCCTCAACGCCTCGGCTGCGTCTAGAAATTCTGTCCATAAAAAATTATGAACAGAATCAGTGACAAAGGACAGCCTTGGTGGACTCCAACCCTCATCGTAAACGAATTCGACCTGTTGTTACGAATATGGACCAAACTCTGGCTCCGGTGATACAGTGATCGAATGGCTGATTGAAAGCAACGGGTCAGGAACACCATACTCCCGGAGCACGCCCCACAAGATAGCCCGAGGGATATGGTCAAAAGCCTTCTCCAAATCCACAAAACACATATGGACAGATTGGGAAAACTCCCATGCCCCCTCCAAGATCCCGTGGAGTGTATAGAGTTGGTCAAGAGTGCTACAGCCAGGTGGAAAACCACATTGTTCCTCATGAATCCGAGGTTCGACTGTCAGTCGGATCCTCCTCTCCAGTACGTCTGCACAGACCTTCCCAGGTAGGCTGAGGAGTATGATTACTTGGATAACTATGATAATTGGAACACACCCTCCGGTCCCCCTTTTTAAAAAGAGGGACTACCACCCCGGTTTGCCAATCCAGAGGTACAGTCCCCGATGACTACGCGATGTTGCAGAGATGTGTCAACCAAGACAGTCCTACAGCATCCAGAGCCCTGAGATATTCAGGGCAGATCTCATCCAACCCCGGAGCCTGACCACTAAGGAGCTTTTTGACTACCTCAGTGACCTCCACTCCAGTGATGGGCAGACCCCCGCCCAAACTCCCAGTGTCTTCCTCCACCACGGAGGGTGCATTGGTGTGATTGAAGAGGTCCTCAAAGTATTCCCTCCACCTCCTGACGACATCCCCCATCGAGGTGAGCAGCTCCCCACCTCCACTGTAAGCGGTGTTTGTGAAGAACTGCTTCCCCCCCCTCCTGAGGCGTCGGCTGGTGGTCCAGAACCTTTTTGAGGCCAACCGATAGTCACTTTCCAGGCCCTCACCGAACTCTTCCCACGCCTGAGATTTTGCATCTGCGACAGCTTCGGCTGCAGCACATTTGGCCTGCTGGTACCTGTCTGCTGCTCGGGAGTCCCACAGGCCAGTAAGACCTGATAGGTCTCCTTTTTCAGCTGGTCAGCCTCCATCCCCACAGGTGTCCACCACCGGATTTGGGGGTTACCACCACAACAAGCACCAATGACCTTCCGGCCACAGCTATGGGCTGCCGCTTCAGCAATGGAGGCACGAAGCATGGCCCATTCGGATTCCATGTCGCCCGCCTCCTCCAGGACCTGGTTGTAGCTCTGCCAGAGGTAGAAGTTAAAGGTCTCTCAGACAGGAGACTCTGCCAAACGTTCCTAGCAGACCCTGATTAATAGTCTTCTTTTACTTTTGGCTTTTTTCTCTTTTTCGGGAGTTGCATCAGCGAATCATCTGATTTGCACATTTGATTTCGTTTTTATGTGGATGCCCTTCCTGTCACAAGCCTTTAGCAAGGGACAGAAACACGCTGACGGCTTTGCAGCTACTCTTGTCAAAAGTCAGCAATGGTTCTTTTAAATGAACCTCTTACCATAGACAGTGAGAGACATGGCCAGCCTTTGATAACCCAGTTAGCTGCACTGGGAGACAGTGACAACCTGTGGGGACTCGAACCCCCAACCTTAGGATCAGCGATCCTGTGCCCTATCCACTACAGTGGTATGAAAAAGTATCTGAACCTTTTGGAATTTCTCACATTTCTGCATAAAATCACCATCCAATGTGATCTGATCTTTGTCAAAATCGCACAGATGAAAAAACAGTGTTTGCTTTAACTAAAACCACATTTATATGTTTTCATATTTTAATGAGGATGGCATGCAAACAATGACAGAAAGGGGAGGAATAAGTAACTGACCCTCTGCCTGAGGAGACTTAAAGAGCAATTGAAACCAATTTTTACCAAACAATTTAAGTCAGGTGTGTGCCCAATCACTGATGAGTGGCTTAAAGCTGCCCTGCCCACTATCAAACAGATACCTGGTAAGAATTGTCATGATGAGAAGCATTGTCTGATGTGCACCATGGCTCGCTCAAAAGAGCAGTCTGAAGACCTGCGATCAAGAATTGTTGATTTGTATAAAGCTGGGAAAGGATACAAAACCATGTCTAAAAGTCTGGATGTTCATCAATCGACAATCAGAGAAGTTGTCTACAAATGGAGAGAGTTTGGCACTGTTGCTTCTCTCCCAAGGAGTGGCCGTCCACCAAAGATGACGCCAAGAGTTCAGCGCAGAATACTAAGAGAGGTAAAAAAAAAACCCTAGAGTGTCTGCTAAAGACTTACAGAAATCACTGCCACAGTCCGATATCTCTGTGCACCCATCAACTATATGTAAAACAATGGCCAAGAATGGTGTTCATGGGAGGACTCCAAGGAGGAAGCCACTGCTGTCTAAAAAAACATTGTTGCTCGTTTAATGTTCGCAAAAAGGCACTTAGACACTCCACAGAAGTTTTGGCAAAATATTTTGTGGACTCATGAAACCAAAGTTGAATTGTTTGGGAAGAATACACAACGTCAGGTGTGGAGGAAAAATGGAACAGCTCACCAAGATCAACACCTCATCTCCCACCATGAAGCATGGTGGAGGGTGCATCATGGTTTGGGGCTGTTTTGCTGCCTCGGGGCCTGGACAACTTGCAATCATTAATGATAAAATGAATTCAAAAGTTTATCAGGATGTTTTGCAGGAAAACCTGAGGCCGTCTGTCAGACAGTTGAAGCTAAAAAGAGGATGGATGCTGCAACAAGACAATGATCCAAAACACAGAAGTAAATCAACTTCAGATTGGTTTCAGAAGAACAAAATACACGTTCTGGAGTGGCCGAGTCAAAGTCCAGACTTGAACCCCATTGAGATGCTGTGGCATGACCTCAAGACAGCGATTCATGCCAGACATCCCAGGAATCTGACTGAACTACAGCAGTTTTGTAAAGAAGAATGGGCCAAGATTAGTCCTGATCGGTGTGCCAGACTGATCTGCAGCTACAGGAAGCGTCTGGTTGAAGTTATTGCTGCCAAAGGGGGGGCACAAAATATTAAATGTGACGGTTCAGTTACTTATTGAGTTATACTTATGAGCATAGCATGCAAACAATGACAGAAGGGGGATGCCCCTTCTGTCATTGTTTGCATGCTATGCTCATTAAAATATGAAAACCTATAAATGTTTGGGTGGTTTTAGTTAAAGCAGACACTGTTTTTCATCCGGGTGATTTTGACAAAGATCAGATCACATTTGATGGTGATTTTATGCAGAAATGTGAGAAATTCCAAAAGGTTCAGCTACTTTTTCATACCACTGTAGACCACCACTGCCCCACCCTAATTAATAGTATAATATTAATATAATTAATAAATAATAGTCCATGTAAGATATTAGATACTTTTTCAAAAAAAGAAAAAAATTTGTGTTAAAACCTGTTGGTGATAGACTATATTTACTACACTGTGTCTCAGTATCTTCGTTTCGAATGTATAGTCTCTGTAACAAAGCTAATAAATATTTTAGCGCAGCAAACACTTTTGGTTATGTTTAGTAAGCTAATATCAGGTCAAAAACTATTTTTAACATATACACAGTATATTTTTAAGTATTATATCTGTATTACGTCACAATATGAGAAAACAGCTTAAATTTCAGATACTAAACACATAATAAAATGTACATTACACCCATTACATTCGTCATTTGATAAACAATATTCTTGTCCTGCATTCTACTTTTAGATGAACTGTGCAATACCTTGAAAATTGGCCAGTTTTACCGTGTAGTAGGAATACCAGCATATGTACGCCAGTGGTCCAGTTTAACATGGACCATAGAAGCATGCAGCATTCAAAATCTGATGCCTGAATGTGGGTAAACATTTTCATTTTAGTACAATCATAACACATCTGCTGATTTTAGGACTACCAGGACAGCTGATCTCAGTCTGCTTTCTAGATTCCTCCCATGTAAGTGACAATTTCCAGGTCTTGCATGCTGCATCAGCATGCTCCCCATGGAGATTCTCTGCCATTGTTGCGAATTCATTTGGTTCTCCAGTTGTTCCACCTGGCCTGTACAGCACACTGAAACTGGTGGTGCTTCTTAGCCTGGTGCAAACCAAAGTGGAAAATTCAGATGAACATAATCATTTGGATGTGCTCGCACTCACCAGTGATACTCTTATTATTGAGAGGTATCTTTCTTTAAGAGATTGTTAGATAAAAGGCACAAATAATCATTTTGTTGGCTGTGGTGTGTATTGTCGTGTTCACTATCATTTAAGATACACCTTCCTTTGATAATTAATCAGTCCCAGAGTTGTAGTAATTACCACGGACTGTATATTCTTTATCTTAGATTGAAACGGTATCATTAGCGATGTCTTCATTACATTTGTAGATTATTGATTTTGTTACTTAAAAGCAAATCCTAGCCATTTATGTGATACTTATTTTTGCGCATTCTTTATTAGATTAATGACATACAGCCTGGAGCTGGCAGCACGTGGTATTCGTCACCCAGTTGCTGGGGAACTGTTTGCATCCTTGTCTAAGGATGAGCATGGAGCAGGAACAGCGAACATCCATGCAGGCTCAGCTCTCCTGTCAGCTGGGGGGGTGTGCTTGCTAGGCGACTTGGCATGCTACAAGAAAGACAGAATAGATACCTTACAATCAGGTACTATGGAGAGGGAATAAAAAGTTAGGGCTATTTTATTACATATATGAGATGAATGGGAGTGATTTCTATTTTTCACAGTTTGTGATGTTCATTTTTTTTTCCTGCAGCATTAGATAACAGAGTAGTCTCTGTGTTTATCCCTGGAAAGAAGTATGGTGAGGATGCTGACCAGATTCTTTCCTTCCCTATCAATTGCAATTTTTGGGCTCTCGCTGATGCATTATCTCCTTCAAAAAAGGTTAACAAGCCAGACAGTGTACTGTTGGGCTCTGTGGTAGGTACTCACCCACTTTATTGAATTATGAAATGCATTTCTTGGAATGGACACACAAGATTTAAGTGGAATTCTCATAGAAAGCCACCCCTTTCCTGAAGACTTGGAACCAGTTTCTTTTTCAGTCAAAGGTTTTCTTACTTTGGGAATTCATAGAAAAGTAATTTTTTAAAAGTTATTTATTCTTGATGAATCTAAATTCTCGTTAAAAATTTGCAAGATGTCAGAAATCAGAACAATATCTGGTTTGACCATGAGCCTTATACAAACTACATCTTAAAATAATGATTCAAATATTTTTATGACAACACAACCTTTGTTCACACTTCGCAACAGGAAGCAGAGACAATATAGAATTTCTGGGAGAAGTTCCGAGTTGCAAAAACCCTGAATATTAATCATCCAGGGTGTTAAATTCTTAGAGTTCAGTTGTTGTAGTTATAGGCACCCCTGGTTAATATTTGTTCTTTAGCTTCTAAATTCAGTTTTCTTCTAAATGATATCAGACCACAATGAAAACAAGAAAAAAATACAACCTTTAATTCAAATGCATGTATTCACTGGGAAGAAAAAAAATCACACATTAAGAAATAATTCTATTCCTGTACATCAAATCATGTGTGCCACAATTATTAGCACCAATGATGTTTAATACTTTGTACAATCCCCTTTAGCTAACAAAACACCACCTTATCCTCTCCTACAATGTTTCACAAGATGGGAGAATACAGAAAGTGGGATCTTAGACCATTTCTCTCTGCACAATCTCTCTAAATCATCCAGCGACTTGGTCCTCTCCTCTGCACTTTCCTCTTCAGCTCACTCCACAGGTTTTCAATGGGATTGAGGTCTGCAGACTGAGATGGTCATGGGAGGAGCTTGATAGAGTGTCTAGTGAACCATTTCTGTGTATATTTGGCTACATGTTTAGGCCATTATGAGCTGAAAGACCCACTGACTACCCATCTTCAGGTTTCTGGCAGAGGCCTCCAGATTTTGATTTAAAATGTCCTGGAATTTCAAAGTGTTCACGAAACCATGCACCCGAATAAGGTTTCCAGGCTTTCTGGAGGAGAAACAGGCCCAGAGCATCACCGATCCTCCTCCATAGTTCACAGTGAGCATGAGCTGCTTTTCTGCATACTCCTCTTTTGTGTTCTATCTTGGTTTCATTTGACCAAAGCACACAGTCCCAGTTGACATCCTAGTACCGCTTAGCGCTCTCTAGATGTTTGCGTTTATGATTGTAAGGGAAGGTTTTTCCGTGCATGTGTCTCAAACAGCTTGTTATCACGTGGTTAGCACCTGATGGTTGTTTTGGCGACTTTGTGACCCCAAGATGGATGCCACAGATTTTTATTTATCTTACCATTCACCTCACCATAAGTGGTGTCAAAATAATCTTGCATCCTCTTCCAGTTGTTTTACTTAATGATTCCTCTGATGGTATATGTGGGCGGTGCAGGCGAGGGGCTATTTTCTTGTAGCCATTGCTTGACTTGTGAAGGCTGACACACATCTGCCTTTCCTGAACTGTGTTTTCCTTTGTCTTTCCCATGTTGAAGAGTGGGTAAGAGAAATGGCCTCTGTGTCAAATCATATTTATACCCCAGGGAACCAGGAAGTGATTAATTACCAATTAAATGTTCCTAGATATTCTGGTCAACTTTGTAAACTACTGTAGAAGTGACAAATACTGCAATTAGTTATTTCCTAAGAATTTGTAAGGGTGCCAATAATCATGGAACAAATGATTTTATGAGAAATATTTATTTCTTAGTCAAGGATTCCCCCCATTACAATTAACTTGCATTGAAAGTTACATTTTTCAACAATTTTCAGTGTGAGAGTAGGTTCTGCAATTTAATTAAAAAAAAGTTTTTTTAAAAATCATACTGTACTATACATCCATAAATACCATTACCGTATCTCAAACACCTCTAAATCAATTATTATAAACATAACATTGTAAAATAATATCAAAATTAATTTCAAATAAATTAAATTCAAGCAAAATAATTTCAAATAGGTACATTTTAATCAAATTCACTCATCAAATATCAAATACAGTATCGAATATAACGTTTAACATGCTCTGTGATGTGAGCTTTCTGCTTATAAATGGTTCCGATGGTCGACAGAGCCATTTGGAAGAAATGTGCAACATTCACGTGTTTTTCACCAGCATCAATTATATAGATAATAGCCATCTTTGTTTCTAATGAGATGGCTTGCCACTTTTTCTGATTGCCACTATCAATAGTAGGCTTACGCTTCTGACCAACCATATTTGCTTAGGGTTACAAAAGTCCGCAAAACAGTGTAAACACAAAGATCACAGAGGCGACTTCTTAACACAAGGGTAACACGCAGTGAATGGGGAAGAAGGAGGGGCACGTTCAGTCTGTCATTTGTAAACAATGGACGCAGCGTCATTATGTCAGTGTACTACGTAGACATGTCTCGTACTACAGAGAGCACGCTAAACTCAAAATTTGACATAATTTTTTTTTTAAACATAAAATCTAAAAATACGTAAAATGAATGAATGTAATTTGGGAAGCGTCTGTACGCAAAACAGTGTAAACACAAAGCTCATAGAGACGATGTCTTAGCACAACGGTAACATGCGGTGAACTGGAAAGAAGCAAGGCATGTTCAGTCCGTCATTTGTAAACAATGAATGCAGTGCCATGTAAACAATGGACGCAGTGTCATGCATAAGTAGCGTACTATGTCTATGTACCACGTAAGAACGTCTCGTACTACGAAGAGCATGCTAAACTCAAAATTTGACTTACAAAAATTTTTTTACAGTCAGGTCAAATGTAAAATCGAAAAAATGTAAGGCAAATAAACGTGAAGCGAGGAGCGATATATATACTAGTGTATATAGTATATAGGGATTCCTCACTACTTTGCGCTTCAATTTAATGCGGCATCAATGCATCGCGGTTTTTAAAAAAAATAAATGAACAAAGTTTCATCAAATTAAAAAATAAGGAAATTAAAGAAGAATGGGGGGGGAAAGGTCACAAAAATAAGGCCAATTATGCAAAATAAAAAACCTAAACAAACACAATAAAAAAACAACCCAAAATCTCCCATCAAAACTGGATACATTGTTGCATCTGGTGCATCTGCACTCATCTGTTTGTGTGTGTGTACAGATGCTCCCCAGCTTAAGAACGAGTTAGGTTCTGGACGGCTGTTCTTAGATGAATTTGTTTGTAAGTCTTTACAGGCCATTCTTTAGAGGGGAACGTATGTTTAAACCTTGTATAAGTAACCTATAAGAGTTTGTATTGTATACAATCTCTCTCTCTCTCTCTCTCTCTCTCTCTCTCTCTCCATAATCATCTGGATGTTTGCAAAACGAATGTTGGTAAGTTGGGGAGCGTCTGTATTTATATTTTATTTACATGTTATGTTTTTTTTAATGTTTAATTGTTATTATATGCATTTATAGCATTGAATATGTATTTATTGATATTATATACACAAATACATGTACAAGTCAGGGGTGTGGGGTGATCCTACTTCGCAGATTTCGATGGTCACGTGGGGATCTCGGTCCAAATTAACCACGGAAAGTGAGGGATCCCTCTATATATACACACACCGTCATCCCTTGCCACTTCGCGATTTGAGCATCGCAGTCTTGATACATCGCGGTATTTTAATTAAAAAAAATATTCATAAAAAATTAAAAATTCATGCTGAAACTCACATGTGAGCAAGTGGATGGCAGGGACCCAAGGCAGGCTGCATACATTGTTTCCAAACAACAGACTGAAGTGCCCCTCCTCCCCAGTTCAGGCGGGGACCGCCCACTCAACTCAATCTCACAAGCTGATTGGCTTAGATGCGTGATGCTGTTGCCTCCCACCCACTCAACGCAATCTAGCAAGCTGATTGGCTTAGACGCGTGACGCTGTTTCTCACACATTACCACGGGATTTTTTGTGATTTTGTGATCTTACTGTATCGTGTTTGTGCGGCTAACTGGGTTATCAAAGGCGGGCCATGTCTCTCACTGTCTATGGTGAGAGGCATGTAAAAGAACCATTTCTGACTTTCGTAAAGAGTAGGCTGCAAAGTCGTCAGCGTGTTTCTGTCCCTTGCTAAAAAGGGTTGTGACAGGAAGGGCATCTGACGTAAAAACCTCTGCCAAATCAAACATGCGAATCAGATGATTCGCTGTGGCGACTCCCGAGTAAAAGGGAAAAAGCCGAAAGGAAGACAGACAGACTGTATCGTGTTTGTGAACGTCCTGCACCGCGGAGAAGAGCTACAGTATTGTCAGAGGTGAGTACAGTACTTAAAGTATTTATATATAAATTCTATTTAAATATTAATACATTACAGTATTTACATATGCATATAACTGTGTAACGTTTAATATACACTTCTTGATATTGTATAGACGCGAAAAGATATAGAAATGAGACAAAATGGTAGAAATGGGGGGGCGTTCCTACTTCGCGGTTTTTCGAATATCGCGGCCAGGTCTGGTCTACATTATCCGCGATATTCAATGGATGACTGTGTGTGTGTGTGTATGTGTATATATATATATATATATATATATATATATATATATACATACATACTAGTCCTCAAAGAATTAGCATATTGTGATGAAGTTCATTATTTTCTGTAATGTACTGATAAAAATTAAACTTTCATATATTTTAGATTCATTGCACCCCAACAAAAAAATTTCAGGTCTTTGATTGTTTTAATACTGATGATGTTGGTATACAGCTCATGAAAACCAAAAATCCCTATCTCAAAAAATTAGCATATTTCATCTGACCAATAAAAAAAGTGTTTTTAATACAAAAAAGTCAACCTTCAAATAATTATGTTCAGTTATGCACTCAATACTTGGTCGGAAATCCTTTTGCAGAAATGACTGCTTCAATGCGGCGTGGCATGGGGCAATCAGCCTGTGGCACTGCTGAGGTGTTATAGAGGCCCAGGATGCTTCGATAGCGGCCTTAAGCTCATCCACAGTATTGGGTCTGGTGTCTCTCAACTTTCTCTTCACAATAACCCACAGATTTTCTATGGGGTTCAGGTCAGGAGAGTTGGCAGGCCAATTGAGCACAGTAATACCATGGTCAGTAAACCATTTACGAGTGGTTTTGGCATTTTGAGCAGGTGCCAGGTCGTGCTGAAAAATGAAATCTTCATCTCCATAAAGCTTTTCAGCAGATGGAAGCATGAAATGCTCCAAAATCTCCTGATAGTTAGCTGCATTGACTCTGTCCTTGATAAAACACAGTGGACCAACACCAGCAGCTGACATGACACCCCAGACCGTCACTGACTGTGGGTACTTGACACTGGACTTCAGGCATTTTGGCATTTCCTTCTCCCCAGTCTTCCTCCAGACTCTGGCACCTTGATTTCCGAATGACATGCAAAATTTGCTTTCATCCGAAAAAAGTACTTTGGACCACTGAGCAACAGTCCAGTGCTTCTTCTCTGTAGCCCAGGTCAGGCGCTTCTGCTGCTGTTTCTGGTTCAAAAGTGGCTTGACCTGGGGAATGCGGCACCTGTAGCCCAGTCCACTGCTTCCACAGGTCCCCCAAGGTCTGGAATCGGCCCTTCTCCGCATTCTTCCTCAGGGTCCGGTCACCTCTTCTGGTTGTGCAGCGTTTTCTGCCACACTTTTTCCTTCCCATAGACGTCCCACTGAGGTGCCTTGATACAGCACTCTGGGAACAGCCTATTCGCTCAGAGATTTCTTTCTGGGTCTTACCCTCTTGCTTGAGGGTGTCAATGATGGCCTTCTGGACAGCAGTCAGGTCGGCAGTCTTGCCCATGATTGCGGTTTTGAGTAATGAACCAGGCTGGGAGTTTTTAAAAGCCTCAGGAATCTTTTGCAGGTATTTAGAGTTAATTTGTTGCTTCAGATGTTTATGTTAATAGCTCGTTTAGAGTACCTTTTCATGATCTGCTAATTTTTTGAGATAGGAATTTTGGGTTTTCATGAGCTGTATGCCAAAATCATCAGTATTAAAAGAATAAAAGACCTGAAATATTTCGGTTGGTGTGTAATGAAAGTTCAATTTTTATCAGTAAATTACAGAAAATAATGAACTTCATCACAATATGCTAATTTTTTTTGAAGGACTAGTGTGTATATATATATATATATATATATATATATATATATATATATATATATATATAATATATATATGTGTGTGTGTGTGTGTGTGTGTGTGTGTGTGAGGCGCTCCACCGTATGTAGGTGCTTGTCGCACAGACTACTTTCGAGAAAATAGCCAAAAAAGTAAAAGTGGTCATATTTTATCGAAATTCGGATTTTTGCATAAACCATTAAAACAAGTATTCAGCTATCACTTGCTGAAGTGAAATCGACTAAAACTGACTAAAAATGTCTTTTACTTCCATTTTTCTGACGAGTACCCTCATAAAAATAGATGAAAAAGTAGCAAACTTACCGGTGTTCTTTGCAATTATTCACTGAGTTCGGTACAAGACACACTATAATCCATACACCAGAAGAACGGTCGTGAAGTTGTCTCTCCATTTTAGATACTGTTTTAATATTAAAATGCCATTTCAGTGAATAAAATAAAGGTTATAAAGACAATATGCACGTAAACAATGCAGGCTAGTCGCTAAGGAAGATCTGAATCGAGCACCCTGATTGGTGAACTCGGTCACATGCTCAGTGCCCGTCACACGTTAACTTCCTGTTTACTTCCTGACTCAAGTATACCGCATGTGGAGCTTATGTCCAACTTTCTCTTCAATAACAGTCTGTCTTCCTTTCGGCTTTTTCCCTTTTACTCGGGAGTCGCCACAGCGAATCATTTTGATTCGCACGTTTAATTTGGCAGAGATTTTTACGTCGGATGCCCTTCCTGTCACAACCCTTTTAGCAAGGGATAGAAACACGCTGACGACTTTGCAGCCTACTCTTTACGAAAGTCAGCAATGGTTCTTTTACATGCCTCTCACCATAGACAGTGAGAGACATGGCCCGCCTTTGATAACTTGGGACGCGTTTCCTGTCACAAACACTGCAGTGGGTGAGTCTTGTCGTATTGACCATGTTTGGCTCCACATGCGCACACGTAAGTTTATTTATAAGATTGTGAATACATATAATTTCTGGAAAAGGAGAGTGAAATGTCATCTGTCATGTCTAGCAGCATTCGTACAGATGTTAAATTCGACTCTGGAATTCGGCTTTGAAGATTATTTCTCTCTCTCTCTCCCTCTCTCTCTCTTTGTCACATATGCACACACACACACACACAGTGTGCAAACGGTTTAATTAGCAGCACCCAGATGAACTAGTGCAATTTGAATGGAAGAAAATACAGTATATGAAGGGAGTGGGGCAAATGAGTGCAAATGGTGTGATAGATGCACAAATGAGCAGTTTTCCACTAACAGTCTGTGTGTGTGTGTGTGTGAGAGAGAGAGAGAGAGAGAGATACCTCAGGTCTGATGGAATATTAAGAAAGACATGATTCCATTGCAATTCAGTCAAAGAAAATCCCATATGCTCAGTACAGTATTATGTGTATTATGTATTTTAGAAACTTAATATGAGTATTGGTATTTTTCTCTGCATGCAAAATTCGGTTATGGAATTTTTTTTCTCATTTGATTTGTGTGTAATCGTCTGGACTTGACATGCTGGATCGTGGGTTGTTTAGTTTTGTACGAAAATTGGTCAAGACCTGAAAAATACTTAAATGTTTCATACCTTTTACATATAAACAAACTGATGATGATGGTGCCAGTTGTGTTGAAGATTTTTATTTTGATACTGATGAAGAAGAGGCATCTGTTAATAAAAGTGTGATGACTGGTGTTTGAGAATAAGATGTGATTTTATCTGCTGAGCAGGATATAGATGATGATAATGCTGAGGGCAGAGTTGATGAAGCTTACTTGTATAAAGAGATCAGAGAGTTTTATGTGGTTATCTTATTTATATATATATATATATATATATATATATATATATATATATATATATATATATAGTTTTCTTAATTTCAGTGTGATTGTTTGAACCTGGGTGTTTTTTTTCCAATCAGTATCATTTGAACCTTTATATAATAGTTGAAAAGATACATACTGATCTTATTGGAATAAACTGAAATGAAAAAAGAAGTCATTTTTTGTTAATTTTTGGGGGTTTACCACGGTGACTCATGGGTTTAAAAAGGGCGTGTCAGATTAAAATCAGGTTGATTTGTCTTATCATCTCTTCCTGAAACTCTTCTGAGGCATGTTTTCTGAACGTTTATATGGCTGAGGTGCATAAAAATGTTTGCTTGCTAAGAACTAATGATCTTGGAAGAAGTGCAACCTTTTGTGCTCATTTTTCTCTAAAATGTTTTTTGAAATTTTTAGTTGAATGCTGACACAAGAAATGGTATAGCTCGGTCAGTTTTCGGGGTATTGACAACCTTTTTGCTGCATTTTGCAGCTTTGGGCCTCCTCTGACTGTGTAAAAATCTCATTTTTGGACCCAAGAGCCTACTTTTGGTGGAGTGGCTCACATATATACTGTATACACGTGTATATATATTAATGTTTGTGTGTGTGTGTCTGTAGATGATAAAATATCACACATTTATGTAGGAGATGGGTCCAATACTCCCTCAAGTTGTTGATGCATTTGGGCTTGTGATTCGGTGTCGCGAACCTGAAGGTAACCACCCACTCCTTTCAATGACCGTACACACCCTGAGGCAAGCCATTTCACCAGGAGAACCCATTTACGCTGCCTGCATGCAGTTTACCACACAGGACTACAAGGAGGTTGTCCTTTTGGACGACATTTGATTTATCTTTGTGTGCCTGCTAGATCATTCTGTATACATTATACAACTTCACTAATCACACGTTATCTCCTCAGCTCCTGGCTCATGCTCGGAGTCTAAAAGTAGACATGAGCACTGAGGCTGAGAAGATGATCCATGGCTATTACATGGCAAGTCGGAGAGTTCGCGCTTCAGTATCGGTCACATGCATGAAACTGCTGTAAGCAGAGGTTAAAAATGTATAAATGAAGAAGGGGTTTAAAGAAAATGCTGACTGCTAAACCATAGCAATAAACACTAGTGTGTAAGAAAGCAGTTGTGAGGCAGTAGTAGTTAATTTCCTGTCTGCTCATTGGCCCCATTAAACTGATTCACTGCACTATACTATGGCTCACCAATAGAAGGCAGCCTTATTCGCTCATGTGTCAGACCACTTAATCCTACTACGTATTAGATGATAGGGAGGCTGTGTCCTATCTCAGCAGACACTGGGTGAAGGGATGGCACTTTGAACAGCTAACAGTCCACCGCATGGCGAACACACGCACAACCATTTACACTCACAAGGAACAATCTAGAACAACCAATTGGCCTAACATGCACATTTTTGGAGTGGGGGAAGAAATCAGAATACATGGCAGAAACCCATGCAAGCATGGGATGAATCGGCCAACACAAACATCTGACCCTAGTACTCAATCCCAGGATCTTGCTGTGAGACTGAGGCCCTACTGTAATCACTGCCGTCCCTTATAACGTTTATGCTTTGGGTAAGTGTAGTTGTTCTTTTTGGTAGTGTTAAGCCTCTGTACAGATTTTAGGGAAATTGAACTGCACTGTTGCTTTAAATACAGTACTGTGCATCCCATTCAGATTCAGCCAATATTTAAAAAATAGAATCCATTATCACAGTACACTTTAATATAAACTGTATTTTGTCTCTCTTGCCAGGATAGCTGTTGCTCAGGCTCATGCCAAGCTTAACCTGAGGACTTCCGTTTTAGAAGAGGACGCTGTGATTGCAGTGCTGCTGTGTGAGAACTCTGTTACCCTAAAACATGGTGAGATACTTGAGACTGGCAGTATCCTGCAGCAGGAGGTTCCGAACTGTCATCCTGGTGACCCCCTGACAGCACATTTTAGCGCTTTACCTGCTCTGCCGCACCCACTTACTCATGACCTGTTCATTAGTAAAATCAGGTGTGCTGGGAACAAAGAAATTGCTAAAATCTGCAAGGCAAGGGGTCCATCAGGACTAGGGTTGGGAGCCACTGTACTAGAGCAAAATAATTGGATGAAGAGTAACAGCTGAAAGAATGAACATGTTCTTGGGTAGTTGTGTAGGCAATAAAAAAAAATTCAGCAAGAAATACTATAACAACTTCAGTACATTGCAGCAACAATGAGAAATTTTTAAAAATACTTTAACAATCAGTTTCAAATGTTTCTACATTGTTTCACTTTATTAGTTCACTTTTTTTAATGGGTCAAGATCACACTTGGCATGTTCTTGAAAGTCTGTCTTGGGACCACAGGTGCCTCGGGGCTTGTTATTCCACCTGACGCAGTCTTTCCGTGTGATTTGCGAGACCTGGAGTCCCTGCACAGGAGAGACTTGACCTTGAAAGACTTCCATCAGCAGATCCTACACTTCATATACAACTATGCACCAGGAGCTGTGACCTACATGACCGAAGAATAGGGTACATTAAATCTCAGGTATCACTAATTCATCTTTAAAAATGACATGCCTAATACTAAGACATTTAAAAATAAACATAAATGGATAATTACACACAAAATTATAAATAGCTATTTTTGCATTTCGGCTATATTTGTATACCTTTTGGCTTAAATTTAAATGTATTTACTTTCTTACTATATTTATAAATGCATTTTACCCATCTTGTTTGATCACAACCGATCGATAAACTGCGTCTCCACCGTGAATGAAGTGAGTCTAAAGTCATTCAGGTAAAAATGTTGGGGGTGGGGGTCTAAAAAGTGATGGTTGTCTGTTTACAATAACTAGTCTAAAGAACAATACATCCCATCAGATGTGATAGGATTATAAACTGTCAACACAAATTCCTACTTTAGCAGTAGCCTTAATTCAAAATGACTTAAGGGTGAATGATCCAAAACTGGCTTTTCAGATGGTCACATCATCATCATCAACCCAATCTGGTCTGATGGGTAAACGGCAAAAATGTGAAAATCATCATAAATGCCAGATCTCCGGCATCATTCTGAAGGATGAACTGTCACCTTACCGTGTTGTGAGTCGTCTGAGTTTCGTTTGTAATTTTCCTGTTCATTCCTGAAGAGAGAAAACAACTTAATTTCACCAAGAGCTCATTGGAGATGCTGTGTAGTGCATGAGAACCCTATTACACAAGTAGAACCCTCAGGTAATCACAGTATCAACAACCCAACCTTGTCATATGGGTAAACAGCAAACATGAAACTCAGTCAGTACACACATTATGTGCTTATTAGAAAATGTTTTTTCTCACATTGATGATGCAAAGAAAAGTAAATTCAAATCTGTGCTTGTTGCTCATTCTTCAAGAAAAGTGGAAAACAGTGAAGGCTTTTTCCTTTTCCAAACTGTCGAAGTAAGTGTGACAATCTATAATCTGGAACTTACTACGGGAAATATCACTTATGGTTTGAGATCGACAGCACAATTTAACTGAAGCATCTACAACAAATGCACCAGAAGCTGCAACTTGCATCATTAAAGAATAGGGTACATTTAATCTGAGGTCTCATCTTTAAAAATGACATGTCTGATACTCAAAAATTAACATTAATAAACACTTTAAATGGCTTTTGGTATGCACATTTTTATATCGTGTGTGTGTGTGTTACATACAGCTGTTCTTGGGTTAGGGCCATATTTATAGATTTGTTTACCTTATGGCTTAAATTTACATGTATGTATTCATATTACTGTCTGTCTGTCTTCCTTTCGGCTTTTTCCCTTTTACTCGGGAGTCACCACAGCGAATCATCTGATTCGCACGTTTGATTTGGCAGAGGTTTTTTACATCGGATGCCCTTCCCGTCACAACCCTTTTTAGCAAGGGACAGAAACACGCTGACGACTTTGCAGCTACTCTTTACGAAAGTCAGCAATGGTTCTTTTACATGCCTCTCACCATAGACAGTGAGAGACATGGCCCGCCTTTGATAACCCAGTTAGCTGCACTGGGGTATGTATTCATATTACTATATTTTATAAATGTATCCCCCAGTCTTTTCCAATCACAATCAAATGATAAATTGCCTCTCCAAGGACAATGCTGAGTTATTGCTGTAATCATTATTTACTAGGGTAAATGTTTTGTTTACAAATAGGATGATGCATTGTTGTTTAGACTACCAGATGTTTCCATGTAGTTGGAAGTTTAACAACAACAAAAAAACAAACAGCCCTAGTTTCGAAGCATACAACCCACAATCACTTAAAGTACATGACCCAAAGCTGGCTCTTCAGATAGTCACATTATCATCAACCCAATCTGGTCTGATGGGTAAACGGCGAAAATGTGAAAATCATCATAAATGCCACATTCCAAACATCATTCTGAACAATGAACTGTCATCTTACCGTGTTGCGAGTTGTCCACGTTTAACTTTGTAATTTTCCTGTTCATTCCTGTAGAGAAAAGAACCAACTTAATTTCACCAAGAGCTCATAGGAGATGTTGCATAGTGCATGAGAACCCTATTACATAAGTAGAACCCTCAGGTAATCACAGTATCAACAACCCAACCTGGTCAGATGGGTAAACGGCAAACGTGAAAATCATCATCGTCAGTACACACAGTATGTGCTTATTAGAAAATCTTTCTTCTCACCTCGATAGCTGAAAAACTGCATTCAAGTCTCTCCTTGATGTTGTCATTCTACAATAATGGTGGAAAAGCCTTTCCTTCCCTAGACTGTCAA
Source organism: Plotosus lineatus (assembly GCA_024760905.1). Classification (NCBI taxonomy): domain Eukaryota; kingdom Metazoa; phylum Chordata; class Actinopteri; order Siluriformes; family Plotosidae; genus Plotosus; species Plotosus lineatus. The sequence continues at coordinate 22,121,738 of CM045734.1, read as the reverse complement.
AAACCAGAGCAAGAGTGCAGATCTATAATTTACAACAGGAAATATGGTAGTGATCTAAAGTAGAGTTTACACCGTACATGTACAACTGAAATTGTGTACATCCTCTGGTTTTATAAAACAAGGTAAACAATCATTGGGTCAGGAGTTAAGAAAACCAATATAATTTCCCTCTTGTTACATCAGAGAAGTCACAGTGGGTTTAAATATGAACTCACATGGAGGCAATCATGGCCAAATGTACAAGTGAATTTTAGTTTGAGAGTAACTGAAAATTTTTATAGATGAGCGGTTGAATTTAAGGCCAATCGTATCGTCCATATTCAGGGTCTTAGTTTGTCTGCTCAAAATTTTTGCGAATTCAATGTGGCTGGAATTGTTTTTGAAAGGATCAAGCAGCTGATTTTTGCACGTCACGCAAAACCTGCCCTTTTGATAAATAAAAGCCTCATGAAATTTATACATCACGTAAATTTGTCCATTCAATATAGAAGCAGTCAAGAGTCCTGTATGACGAGACTTTCATTTTCAAAAAAGATCTACATTTTTCCTGCACACCTCTTGCCAACTCACACAGCCATTACAGAAATATTATATTATTTCTAAATATAAACGGTGGTTCCCATGTCAGTGTACTTACTGCTCAATCTGCTTTTTAAAACAGACAGGAGCGCGTATCTCAGATCTGTTTGTGCAAACCTCTGATTATTTGGGGTGTATTGCAGGGGACATATGTGAAATATATAAAGGCTATACAGTATTCTGCTGTGGATTTTTTTTTTAAACTTACTTTTGCTTGAATAACTAGTTCAACTTGGATTCCCTACTCAGTCTCCCCCCCTCAATATAAAACAGGATTTTCCTTATCAGCGTGAGTTGGGAAGCTGATCTAGTCTGTTAGGCACCTCCAGAATAAATAAATCCCCAGGTTTAATTAATAAAAACCTCTCACAGGTAATAATGCTCCAATGCAAAATGGAATAAACGAATCTGAGGAACGCACGGGTTTTAACACGTCCAGGCTGAAGTGGCAGCCGTCCCATAAGCCAAAGCTGAATACACAACTCAACTGGACTCGAGATGATATAATGAAAGTGACATGTAATATATATGTATCCCCCTCCCCATTTCATCTTTGTTTCCAATTAATCTGAACTCAACACCTGCAGGCAAATAACCCTTTGGTGCCCAGACTAGAGAAGGTTGTACATAAGATGGAGAGTCCCATTATCAACAACCCCTTCAGGCCTGATGGGTAAATAGCCACAAACGTGAAAATCATCATATGCAGCCACTCACAATTTTAAGTAATACTAATTAAAAACTTACACACACCCACCTTTTCTTATCAGGTTACTTCTTTCCATGTGTTCATTTCTTTGGAGAAAAATTCTCATATTCATGACTCATGCAATCTGTTTGGGAGTAGCATGGGAGTGAAATCCCTGATCATCTCCATCATCACCCACAGCTTTGGTCACCATCCAAGTTTCCTGCTGTGGTGGACCAAAAAAAAAATCCTGAATGTTTGTTTATACATACACACACACAGGTACATAAACACATCATAGATCCAAATTACACAATTGAGTGTATTGGCCCATTGGATTTGTTTAGGCTTCCACCACACACACACACACACACACCCCACTCCCTAATTAGCTCTTTTCTGTCACAATTATTGATTTTACACTGCTTTAGATAAGCAGCACTGAGGGAACAATCAATAATTAAACTTAATTCCACTCCAAAAACTTGACTGATGAACCAAGGGTCAAAGGGTACATGTAACACAGCTTGAGAGCACAGCATCTCACAACACCACAAAGGTCTAACCAGGGCTAATATAACTCAAGGTCAGGACCTTTATCAAGACTGTGGCTCCTCAGAGAGGACTAAAATTCAGAATTTCTCAACACAGGTCATGTAAAGACCATTCCCAAGCTAACATGGCCTCACAAGGGACAACAGACCTGGTCATAGAAAGTCCCATCAACAGCAATGCAAAAAAGCAAAGGGGTAATTTATCAACACGCATGGGACACACAACTGCCAACATGATTAATAACTGCTGGAAGCAAGAACCAAAGCTGCCTGTTGAATACACCCTCTTGGGGCAGTCTTGGCCTAATGGCTCGATGAAAGGTTGCTGGTTCGATTCCCAAACCAGCAGGGGAAATGTGCAGCAGCTGGAGTGAGAAAAGCCTTTCCCTTCCTCCACATAAATAGCCGAAGTGCCTTTGAGCAAGGCACCTGACCTCCAACCACTTTACAGGCACCTCCAATGTGTGTGTGGCAGCCCATTGCTCCAAGTGTACTTGTGTGCTCAGTCTCTTTGGATGAGATAAATGCAGAGGAAATCATTTCCCTTACGGGATTAATACAGAACGTCAAAAACGAATGTAAATATCAGATCAAACCATTGTAGCCATATGAAAAAAAAAATAGTCATTTATAGTCAAAGAAAATCTTGGATCAATTAATATACCATCTTAATATTATGCTTTTTCGCCTTTTTTATGGGTCGTTACAGCAAATCATCTGATTCGCACATTTTGATTTGGCATAGGTTTTCATGTCGGATGGCCTTCCTGACACAACCCTTTATCAAGGGGCAGAAACATGCTGAGGGCCTCGCAGCCGACTCCTCCACATGCCTCACACCACAGAGTCAGCTGCACTGGGGGGGGGGGCAAGAATGTACTACATATTTATTCTGCAAACATGAGTTAAATTGATAAATATATCACCTAACAGCGATAAAATTAAAGTATGGCATTCATAAACGATTTTTTTTACTTCCTTTTCAAATGCCACCGTAAAATGATTAACAGGTAAATTCCCCTCTATAGGCACTTAATTACTTTGTATGACGAAAAACCTTGAAACTGATCACCGTCACAAAAACCACGTGGTCGGATATCGACAAAGTCGATAAAGACGCGGCAGTGTATCTGGCCCATCCTGTATTTCCATTAAAGCAACACATCACGCTTGTATGGAAATAAAAAAAAACAGAATAACATTCAACATATATTGCTGAAAGGGTAGTAATATACATAATAAAAATGCCGCAATTAACCCAACCGTCTGAATACTTTTTTTTCTATTCGGAAACAAGGCCACGTGGCAACGATACAAATAATGGAAATCGCATGCGGTTATTTTCACACTAGTTTCAGCAATGTTCCAAGATGTATTCTAATAAGGTTTAATTAAATCGTATTTTACCTGAACTGGTGTGAATCAACACGGTACAGAGTTTTGCTCGAACAGCTCCGAGGCTCTCCATTCCAGGATCCTTGCGCCAAAGAAAGAGATCTTGCGCATGCGTGTTGTATTACTTCAAGGCCGACCTCCTCTTGCAAAAGTACACATGCGCACTAGTGTCCTGGTTGTTTGGAACGTGCGCAAGACCTGCTTATATAGTACAGTAGCTTTTATTTATAATCTAAAATACTGTTGCTCTCAGCTTGGCTTGTTAAGAACAATAATTATATCATTAATTTTCTCTTCAAATGTTCTTATCTTGGTGTATTCTTATACTTTAAATTTTTGGTAATGATGTCATATTTTCTTTAGAAGTGAGAATGTGTTGAGTACTCTTGTTATGTTTTCATAATGGCTATAAAGGTCAGATAAAGTTGGGTGAAAAGTTTTCAGTATCTTTACCTTCATCGTGCATGTTAAGCTGGTGACACAGGTCCGTGTGCAGAATATAAAAATGTAATGAAAGTGAAATGTTCATACACTTTCAGAGACTTTTTATGACTCTGTGGTAGCCTCTGCAATCCTCTACGCTGCCATCTGCTGGGCCCCAGGCAGCACAGAGCGGGACAGAAAGAGACTGAACAAGCTGGTCAGGAGGGCCAGCTCTGTCCTCGGCTGCCCACTGGACTCTGTGGAGGAGGTGAGTGAGAGGAGGATGGTAGCAAAGCTCACATCCATCCTGTTCAACAGCTCTCACCCACTGCACCAGACTGTAGAGGAGCTGAGTAGCTCCTTCAGTGGACGACTGAGGCATCCTCAGTGCAGGAAGGAGCGCTACCGCAGGTCGTTCATTCCCACCGCTATCAGACTGTACAACGCCACTTTGTAACTGTCTGTGAAAATACCGGTTATGTGCAATAAAAACCCCGTGCACTTTAATCAACCACATCTACCCCACTGTGCACCATATCAACCCATCTACTCTGCACTCAGATACATTACACTTTAATATAGGCCAGTCTATAAAGTTGCTCCATTCTTTTCTTTTCTTTTATTGTTTAGTAATTTATACTATTTATGTATCTATTTATTTATTTATTTACTTATATAATATATATGTATGTGTGTATGTTTGTACTTGTATCTATTTTTGCACCCCCTACTGATAGTACCTCAAGAGCCTGTAACAGTGAATTTCTCCATTGTGAGATTAATAAAGCTGTATCTTATCTTATCTTATCTTATCTTATACTCAAAGCTCCTTGATGATTTATCTTCGATTGACCAGTGTAATGCTGACTGAATTAAAAAAAAAAAAAAATATATATATATATATATATATATATATATATATAGTTTTTTCTCTTCTGTCAGCATCCCAAGTAAAAATGTCGATCAAGCTTATATACACAAGAAACTTTGTTTATGTTTTTTAATGTTTTTTTTTTAGTTACTTTCAAATCAAAATCGACATTGACTGACCTCTGCCTGATTGTGGTCTTAAAAGCTATTCATCAACATGTTATTATTAAATACTCGTCTATATTTCTGCCTTTGGGGAGTCAATCAGCAGACAATGAATTCGTGCTGTATTTTATTTTATTTGGTGAACTAATTAAATTACTAAGACAAATACACAATAGACCGTGTGAATACGTTTCCCATTTTAAAGAATTTCTAAACAAAATTTGTGTTATGACGTCATCTCGGCCTCGTTTTCAAACTGGAAGCATTTGAATCGTACAATAATTTTAGAAGAAGCAGGTAGATGTACATTGTCTTTTTTTCCCCCTCATATACTGTACAAGCCACCAGTACACCAGCGAGAGGAAAGAGCTGTTTTTTGCTCGACTTGGTCCAGGAGTAGTTGTGATCCTGACAGACCTGTTCACGTGACAAATGTTCTGTTATTTACACGTTACATTTAAGTGCAAATAGTTTATGTGGAAGTGCACCGCCAACAAGTCAAGCAGAACAGCTCGTTTTCCCGACATAGCACATAATCTCCAAGTACAGAATTGAAAGACAGAGCTTGAGCAGAGACGCTTATCTTCAATAAGACATTTCTAAAAAAAAAAAAAACAAAACACAGATTTTACAAATGTCAAATTATATTACATTATATAAGTGCGCAGCAACACACAGCAACACATTCCTCATGAATTCGTTTGTTTCTATTTGGACTCATTTCAATATGAAATTGGTGGAAAAAAAAATAAAAAGGAAGTTACTTCATTCATTAAAATGATTTAAGGCGGAAGTTAATTGTTCGGTTAAAGACAAATAAATCCCATCATGAGCGCGTGCCACGGAAGTGGGCCATATGTTTGGCTCTGCAAACATCGTGAAATGATAAATTACACTTTCATTTTAATTAAAAGGAGTCTTGTGTGCAAAAGGGTTTATGTCTGAGATGATGATGATGATGATGATGACGACGATGCACCTTGATTTTCATTCTGGCCCGAGTTACTCAGGAACTGGCCACTGGCACCGATATACAACCTCGAGCGCATGGGCCATTTCTGCAAAAAAATAATAATTATTATAAAAACTTAAATATCAGACATTTTATAATTACTTATAACAAGTAAAATCGTGAGCAAATGTAAAGTTTTAAACGTTAGCATTATCTGAAATAATTTTTTGTAAGTAATGACTTTTGAGTTTTACGTCAGCTTTACAAATACACAATTATACAAGTACAGCTCAAAGCCACCAAAGTGTCAGGCACAGTGCTGGCAAATAACAAATAAACTTACAGACATTCCAAACAGAAGTGATATGTTTATAAAATTATACAATTAATTAAATTAATAATTATAACACTAAAACACAAAAACACAACCAAAATGAACATTTATTCTAAAACGTAAGCCTGGCTTTATTACGTCGGACCTAAACAAAGTCGAAACGTGGATTGTTTGTGAATGTTTTAGATTTTCGGATACGGTGAGGCAATAAAGTGTCGGTTATAATATTATACATGAAGGAAAATAAGCTGCAGGTCCACTGGACTCACTTTCACCGGATGTAGGTAACCGCCGCCTTTGATCGAATTTAGCGGCTCGTTGCGTTTTGCGCCTTCCGCTTCTTCCATGTTCTCTTCCTGAAGAGTTTTGGTCAGATGAGCGATGTACGTCGTGGCCAATATGAGCACGTCAAGTTTGGACAGTTTGGTGTCGGGAGGTACCGATGGCAGGGTCCGCTGGAGCTCCAGAAACGCGTGCCTGAGGGTCTGAACGCGACTCCGCTCGCGCGCCGCGTTGGCCGCCGCCGGTCGCCCCCTGGTCCCGAGACCGCCGCCCGCAGAAAGCACGCGCCCGCGTCTCCGGTCTGAAGGCAGCGCGTCGGGACTCGGGCTCGAACCCGGACTGGAGGACGGACTGTCGTCCATAATTCTCACACATTCAGTCCCATTCACTGGTGATCAAGTCCGAACCTAAAAATTATTAAAAAAAAAAAAAAAAAAGAGCCGGATATTTTTATCCTAATAAAATGAATAAACGACTAATATATGCATGTGGCACGAGTTTAAAATATTAATTACTTGTGCGTGAGTTTTCTATTCGACTTTGATCAGCATCTGAATCAAACTGAGTGCTGAAAATATTATTGTAGAGTTTAAAAGAAATATAAAACCTGATTCATTTGTTAGACATTAAAAAACACGCATCTTCCCATGTGACTTAAAACAAAAACAAACAAACAAACAAAACGGGATCTTCTTTCCCATTTGTCTCAAAAAATAAAATAAAATAAAATAATAATAATAATAATAATGGCTGATAGACTAACTATCGCATACAATCACATTGTGCACAATAAACCACTGACATTTTCATTTGTAAACATGAATGTGTCACATGCAGATGAATATGAAAATTAGTTCATGATCCATTTGACGCATCTTATCAGAACGCAGATCCCTTTCCAGTCTTAATCATCACAAAACAACGGACTTGTGAGATGGAATTAAAAACTTTTATCGCCGTCTATATTTTGAAATGAGTGCGAAGCTGCGTGCGCACGTGATCCTACCTTTGTGCTTATTCTCAGCAATAAACGCGTTCTTTATAAAGTACACATCAAGGCAGGGAGGTCGGAGTTCTATCCCAAGATGTGCCGGCAGAAACGTATAGTTTCGTTCCAGTTCCCAAAAAAAAAAAAAAAAAAAAAAACTGTAGCCTGGAGATGGGCGCGGTTAGTGAAGAGGTGAGTGTTTATGTCTCTGTCTGTGCGAAGCCCTCACCTGAGCGCGTCAGGTCTCTGGAGTTGCTAATTTATTGGGAAAACAACGAACTGACAAGTCCTTCACTTCGGAGCAATTAATCACAAAAGTTTTAAAACGCACAGGCGGCACATGAGCGCGCGTCCCCCCCTTCCTAAATCTTAATTGCTGGATGCAATCGAGACCAGATTCCGACGCCAGAGGGCAGCATTTTCGGCCACACGCATTTACACGTGTGCAAACGGTTGAAAGACGGAAATCAAACAGGAAACCTTACAAATAACCCAATAATATGAAACTGATGGCATTGTGCCCTCCAAACAGGCACACTTTTCAAGATCACGTGCTGTGTATGTGCCCTTCTCAGGGCAATCTTTTAAACTTAGGCATAAAATACACCACATGTAATTTACTATAAGAGCAAAAGTTCATGATATCCTTCGATAGAGACAAGTAAAGCTGACACTCTTGTAATCTTATGTAAAAAATGTGTTGTTTTGTCTGGGGTGCTGGTCATATGCATATTTATGATGTTACCTGTGGTTTACTGCTGGTGATCATTGACTCAGATAGTGTAGGATTTTCGCGTTGTTATTCTAAGCAGCAGTCAGCACTTTGATTCACAGCCAATAAATAAACCATAAACACTGCAATCAACAGGCACGTATGAGGAAATTCTTGTGAGACTCCCAAATTAATCACCATGATTTCCAGAGTCTACACACTGAGATGTCAAGGAATTAATGAATGGAATTATTCATAACTTGTCTATCTCCGACTATTCTTAATACGCAGTGTTTTTGTAAGGATGACGTAACGGTCTTTGCTCCAGGCCACTAATTATAAAGCACTGCAAATGAGGTTAAATAAGCTCCTGTGTCTAATTACTCGACATCTTCCACACTAAACCGTGGCGTAGTGAGAAAAAAAAAAAAAAAACTGTGAGAAGGCTCTGCTCAGTTACAGCCTGGGGTTTATTATAGGATACAGTGACCAGAGGAAAACCATCTGATCAGTGCATTTCTGATTATTCGACACTAAATATAAATTATTTGAGTGATTTAAAAATGTCTATTTCAAATGATAATAACCAATCATTAAAATTGTAAAATTGTTTTGATCTTATCAATATGACATATTTTTTCTCTTTTGAAAAGAATGTTGACTGCATGGCCCATTTCAAAATAAAATGAAGCATGTGGGTTCTGAGGAGTCTGACACAGTATTAATTAGAATTTTATGCTTTATACATGAACAATTTCTGTAAATATGACACAATTGCACCCAAATCTGACTCCCAATAACATAAAACACATTAAGAATAATAATATTTTTAATACAGGTGTTCTGACAGGAAAACATCTGTTTGTAAATGTAGAGTGTGTGTCAAGTCCCACCTAAAGACAAAAGCAGGGACAAAAATAAAAGGAATTCAGAATATACTTTAATGCAAGCAGTGTCTCGTACTGGAAATTAATTTTTTTTTAAAGGTGTTTCTTTATCATATATCTGTCAGGAACCAGATGGAAGACAGAAGCATGGAGTGGGACGAGAACATACAATATACTGAAATTTGACTCAGAAGTGCTTGCTGTCAGGTTGTTACTAGCTCTAAGAGTGGCATCCTGACATCATGACAGTCCATCACTGTTGACCTGATCACAGATCTATTCCATATGCAATCGTGATGAACAGCCATCTAAACATGCTGGAGGATGCTCAGAGAGAGAGATGTGACTCTGAGCTCTTGTTTCTTGAATATTTGTAGAGTAATTAGTCCCATGCTCAGGGGTCATCATGATTCTTCATACTACTGTAATGTGAACAACAAAAATGGTGGTAAACATAAAGTAAATAAGATCATTTTGTAAATATACAGAATATGTACTTGTTTGAAGAACATAATGGAAATATTCAGTTTAACTTTGAATTATCATTCAGGCATATTTATATTAATCCATCACATTAAAGATTTACAGTATCTTTATTATTTAAAATATTATCCAGACTCAGAACACTTTGCGATCAATGATGTTCATTTCTTATAACGGTGTATATTGTTTACTAATGAACTCAGTATTTTGAGTAAATGTTTAAAGTTCTATCAGTCGCCTTGAAAGTCATCTTTAGATCTTAAATCATTTATATTGTGATGAAGACACATGCGAACTCTAACAACTCTAAATTTATAGAGGGCGTGCCATCAATTCAATGATGAGAAAAAGTCTGGTTTATTAATTTTATGCCATGTCAGAAAGTAAACCAAACAATACTGATGTGCTAAACATATTTAATTCTGGATTTTTTTTTTTCATTCAGATTATTATTGGTAATCAGCATTAATTACTGTCCAGAAAATAATACAAAGAATACAATCTATAGTAGTCATACATACTACTATATGAATTATAGAAGGATTTACAATGCATTTGTCTAAAAAAAAAAAAAAAAAAAGAATGAACATGTGTTCAATTATTTTGCCACCTGAGTGATTGATGCTCAATTTTAATATACTGTTTCTATCACACCTGGCAGTCAGGCAGGACAAACTCGATCGCATCTCTTATCTGATTTCTATGAAGCTTGTCAGCGCATCTTCTCAAACTATTGGACATGAAATGGTAACAAGGTTGTTGGGAATGCAGGCACTAAATCATTGCAGGATGGCAAGCACAAATGGCATGGTCCGAAACCTCCATTTTGGGGAAGTCGGTCCAAATCGGCACTCTGGTGCACCTCTGGGATTATGTGCTGCTTAAGTGGATATGCTCTCAGGGGAGCAGGTAGTTTTTCCTAAATTAAACTGTAGCTTATGACCTTACATACAGCAACAAAGTGAAGCAATCGATATCCTAAGGCTAGCTGCAGAAGAGAAGTTGTTTATTTGCATGGAGTGTTAAAAATATGAAATGTAACTTGACAAATAGCAGGGCCATTTATCACTCTAACAGAGAGAGGAAGGAAGTGGGCTGCTAAATGAAGCATGTTTACATTGAGACGGTTTATACACTTTTTTAATTAAGCCTCAAATTTTTGTTGAAATGATCAACATTGTCAAGATGATATATATGATATAGAATAACATAAGATATAATAATAGTCGACATTACATTTAAATTGGAATTAAGAGGTATTGCTGAACTCACGTCTCCACAATCTGTCTGCACTGTGTCTGACCTCATTTTCATGGTGGGACAACGAAACAAGAGCGGCTTCCTCTTCCCCAGAAAGCCAGCCGAGTATTGGGCAAAGGGATGTTGGGGGCCCAAGTGAAAGTCATCTGGAATAAAAATAGACTGAGTCACATCTTGTCATAATCTTTCTACTCTCAGGGAATTCATTCATTCATTCATTCATTCATTCAGTTGTTGAACTGCTTAATCCTAATAGGGTTGCGGGGCTGACACTGGTCAAGGCAGGGTACACCCTGAACAGGTCACCGGTCCATCGCAGGGCAACGCACACGCAATTATTCACACCCACACTCACACCTATTAGGGCAATTTGGAGCAGCCAATTCACCCGAGTGTGGCTGTGACTGTGAAAGAAAACCAGATTACACATAGGAACCCCACACAAGCATGGGGAGGAATATGCAACTCCACACAGAAATGCCTGAGACTCAAACCCAGGCCCTTCTTGTGTGAGACGGACGTACTGACCACTTCAACACTGTCCTATTCATCCCATTCATGATGAGTAATGGTGAGAACACGGATCAATTAATAATAATTACAAAATGTTTGGGAATAGAGAGCAGAGTATTTCTGTCAAATATTTGCAAATGCGTATGTATTTTAATGCGTGGTAGCAGTGAAAACATATCATTGTGAATTTTTCGAAAGTAATTTTTTGTGGAGCCGGTGGTGTAGTGGTTAGAGTGCTGGGCTCATGATCAGGAGGTTGTGAGTTCAAATCCCACTGAGACCCTCAATGTGCTAAGACCCATGGGCAAGGTCTCAACCACAAGTGTGCCTCTGTCCACCCAGCAGTATAAATGGGTACCAGTAAAAATATACTGGGAAGGTAACCTGCAATGGATGAGTGTCCCATCCAGGAGGAGTTCAACTCCTGATCGCTTCACGCTACGGAAACCGGGGATGAGTCACTAGGCTCGGGTCTAAAAACCCAACAGTTAATCAAAAAAAAATTTTTTTTGTAATAAATCATGAAACGACACTAATGTTTATACCAGAAAGGGGATGTGTGATTTGTCCTGTCATGAATCTATCATCAATTATTTTTTTCTTGGCATCTTTTGAGGCTTTCCAGTTGATTAGGAACTGCCTGGACACCTCTGTTATCTCCTTCTCATCAAGCTCCTCTGTATACAAAAGATGAATAGAGTTTACAAGTATTATTTTTTTTTTTAAAAAGAAGATTGTTAAATACAACATATACTTGTAAACAGCATTAAAAGTCCTTCTTTCAGAGCAATTCTATAATACTGTTAACTCTTTGAATATATATATATATATATATATATATATATATATATATATATATATATATATATATATATATATATATATATATATAAAAATTCTACATTCTCCATACTCGGTGCAAAAACAAATAGTAATCCTGAGCTTCTATATTCTTACCCAGACTTTTGCAAACAATTATGAGTCTGTCTCTGTATTTGGGTTTATGGCAGACAGGATTTCTACGTAAATCCATCCAATGCAGTTGAGGCCAGTGGCTAAACACAGTCTCTAGTTCCTGAAAGAACATAAAGTTTTGGTTTTGTTCACATCTCCAATTGAGCCGAATATTAAACATATGTATAAGATTTAATTCAGGTGAAGACAGTAACAAATCGGAGCAATACTGGTGTCCAAAATTAGGATTTAGTTGGCAGTATCAGTTCCATAAGAGTATACTGTAAACATCTAAACAGAACACCGGCTTGGTTTAATAAAAACTGTCACTTGAACTAACAAGTTCTCTGGGGCAGTAGCCCTCAAGTATGTTGCCCAAGGAGTGTGTTTATCTAAAGACACATTAATCCAACATGGAAATATGAATACTCTCTGGGCACACTCTGATTGTTCATTGCCTTCCTGTCTCAACCAAAATGCTTTCGCTTTTCAGTCCACATGCAATCAAGTCTAGTGGGACCTCAGCATGCGGCATGCTCTCAAGCTTTGATAAATGATCATGTCAGGGCCGTCACTCAGAGGGCTTGGCTGGAAACTGCCCAGCACCAAATTGTTCTCCCATGCCGGCTTATTGCTGAATGCACTCCTGACTCCGGTCTTCTCCAGATCTACGCTGTACTAATGATGGCCAGTTATGAACCTGTATTTGACCAGTGCTTCGATTCCCCATCCGTGCCCGTCTGGCCACGCACCGTTAACAGCCTCTGCAGATTCCCATTTGTCACTCGGCTGACTGCTTGTCATAATCTCTTTTAAAAATCCATAATGTTTCCTCTGAATTCCCAGTGAACTGTGCAAAGCAGAAATCGATCCTTTAGATCCTGTCTATTCTGAATCAATACTGGCCACGGGGTTGTATAAATTAAAGGACATATCTTGCTAAACATGAAAGCTTCCTTTGACACGTGTATCACAATTATCCCAAGTGCTGCCTTTGCGGTCTGGACTGAAGTTACTGCACAGTTGGGGTACAAGATTTTTTTTTTTTTTTTGCATTTGTTCCATATTTCTAAGAAATGGCTTCTTGTACTAAACAAACAAATAAAAAATAGCTTACATTTCATCCTTCCTCGGGCCTCTTCTAAGAGGAAACTAAGTTTGCAAATGAAGTTATTCTTTCGTATAAATCTGGAGTTCTGGAGTATCTAGTGTGTGGTGTGGAATAAAATAAGTCGAGTGAGGGCAGAGGAAAGCTTGCACTTGGTTAAGTTGTCAGCAAAGGTGGTCCCTGGAGATCTCGCTCACTGATTTGTTGAATAATTTGAACCCTGTGTAAGTCTGTAGACCGGGAACTCCTGAGCAGATTTGCAGGATTAGCTTTCAGTGTTCACACATAATAGTGGACATAACTATTAAATAAACAATACAACCACATGCTAAATATTACATTATTAAGTCATTGGCAGGTAGTGCAAGATTTTCCCCGCTGATGACTACATTCTGATTTGTCAGTTTAAAATTAGGCATGAAATTTTTTAATTCAAAACAGATAAATATATATAATAATAATAATAATAAATTCAATTTTACTTCAATGTCCACTAGCTGGTTGTCTGCAGCAGAGAAGTGGGTCAGGTTGTTCAGGACAGCCAGATCTGTTATCTCATCAATGTTGTTATTGGTGATATTCAGAATGCATAACGACTCCTGCAAAGAACATGTGAGAAGTTTGAATGAGCTTCTGGAAATATCCAACTTGAAATGTGCTTCTCACATAAATGAACGAATAAGATTTTTTATTCTCTATGTGAGTCTTTTTCGTGGAAAAATCTGCTGCAATTTTTCTTACTGTCAAAGTTAACAAAATAAGTATATTTGTTTGTTTATTGAAAACTAGTGATGTAAACAGTGGGGCCGGTGGCATAGAGGTTAAGGGTGCTGCGCTCATGATCAGGAGGTTGTGAGTTCGAATCCCACTGAGACCCTCAGTGTGCTAAGACCCCTGGGCAAGGTCTCAACCACAAGTGCGCCTCTGTTCACCCAGCAGTATAAATGGGTACCAGTAAAAATATACTGGGAAGGTAGCCTGTGATGGACTAGCGTCCCATCCAGGGGGAGTTGAACTCCTGGTCGCTTCACGCTATGGAAACCGGGGATAAGCACCGGCCTGATGAACCACGAGGCTCGGGTGTAAAAACCCAGTGATGTAAACAGCAGCCACAGTAAGCGCTTTTACTATCATCACACCAAAAACGGCTTCGGTACCAATCTAGCCCATTTCATGGGTTTGGTTTTGCATTTTATCTGAATGCAAAAAAAAACAAAAAAAACCTGATACAGTAAGATACAGATTCACAAAGAAAGCTTTTTATGTTCTGAGTATCTTTAATAACAAGAGAGTCCAAGTCTCCAGAATGTGGGCCATGTTTAGCCCTGAGCTTCTCACCGACAGGCTGTGGACAGTATGAGGGTCAAACAGCAGCTTCTGTCCTGGGGGTAGTCTCTGGCCTTCGATATGCAGCTCCTTCAGCTCTCTCAATTGCTCTAAACCCTCAACCAGCGTAATGCTGTTGTACCCAAGAAACCTGATAAAAATGAACATCTGGTGATTAGATAGCTGAAAAGAATACAGTACAGCCTCTCCATGCAGTTTAGTATGAAGTAAACATAGCATTCTGTATGTTTTATCACAAAATTATTCAAAAAGATTTTATTTAACATTTCGCTTTGTTGTAGAAGTGTAAAGCAAAACACTTACAGTTTGGAGAGCTTCGGCAGACATGACAAGGTCTCTATGTGTGTGATCTTGTTGTTCTGCATGTACAAGTGTGTGAGATTGGAGGCAAAATTAAAGTTGCAAATGTGTGTAATTTGATTATCATACAAATAGAGCACTGTGAGGTTTTTGCACATGGAAAGGTCATCCTGTGAAAAGGTTAAAAAAAAAAAAAAAAAAAAAAAACTTGTGTGAGGGATCAAAACAAATTAATTTAGAGTTTTATTTAGAGAACACAGTGTAACTTACGACATCATCAATGTTCCTGTTTGAAAAGTTGAGATGTGTTAATTTCTTGAGATATTGTCGGATTGAGAAATTTCCTTTGGATTTAAGACAATTGTTAGATCTGGCAATCAGATCCACAGTAAGGCGAACCATGGCAGCTCGGAGGTTTAAGTCTGTTTCTGAAAATTAAGATTAAGGTTAAAAGATAATGAGCTTCAAACTCACTTGTGCTTAGAATAAACAGTGGCTATTATTTCATCCACTATTTTAAATACAGCATTTATTGCAAGCATTCATTTTTAAATGAATGAATAAACATGTTTAAGTAAAAAAAAAAAAAAAGTACACAGTGAACAGTAAGGGCAGAAGTGGCCTAGTGATATAAGGCGCTGGATCGCTCATAATAAGGTTTGGGGGTTCAAGTCCCACTCTCCACAAGGTTGTTACTGTCTCCCCAGTGCAGGTAACTGGGTTATCAAAGGCCGGCCATGTCTCTCACTGTCTATGGTGTGAGGTTCATGTAAAAGAACCATTGCTGATTTTCCACAAGAGTAGCTGCAAAGCTGTTGGTGTGTTTCCACCCTGCGATGGCCTGGCGAGCTGTCCAGGGTGTACTCTGCCCTCGCCCGAAGTTGGCTGGGATGGGCGCCAGCCTCCCTGCGACCCTAATTAGGATTAAGCGGTTACAGAAAATGAGCTGATGAACTGAACAACATCAAAACAACAACAATAATAACAATAAAAAACACTGAAAGGCATGAAGCAAATGAAATTGTCAGATATATACAGTAACTGTCAAGAATAATAATCAGATTTAATCCCAGCCTGTACCTATCAATAATTGATTCTTAATAAAATACCCACTTCCCAATTGATATCTGCCCTCCATGCACCCCTCATCCCTGTACAAGTCTCCAGATTAGTTACAAAAGCACTTGTTATTTTCATGTTTGTCTTCTGGTTACTATCATACTATGCTAGGCCGAGAATAAATATCATTTTAAAAAGCAGTTGAAAGGCCAAAGTTGAATGAAACACTTGCTCTGAATGTGACCTGATCACACAGAGGGCAGCAGGTACTCCATGTAAAGAAAAACTGAGTCAGTTCCTTTGAGGTTTGGATTATTTATCCATGTAACCCGGGTCTATCAGCCTCTGTGTCATTTCACACAGAAAAGCTGATAATAATAATATATTAAAAAATGAAATATTTGCAGAAAATCTTCAGGAAAGGATGAAGTGAGAGCTGCTTTGTCCCCAGAATGTGCAGAGAAAGTGCTGGAGAGATCAGTGTACCCATCACATTGGTACAGGATGTCTCTGCTCCACTTGATGTTACAGTCTTGTTTTCCTTTCGGCGTTTTCCCTTTCTTAGGAGTCGCCACAGCGAATCATCTGATTCACACATTTGATTTGGCATAGGTTTTACATCGAATGGCCTTCCTGTCACAACCCTTTTAGCAAGGGACAGAAACACGCTGATGGCTTTGCAGCTACTCTTTACGTAAGTCAGCAATGGTTCTTTTACACGAACGTCTCACCATAGACAGTGAGAGACATGGCCTGCCTTTGATAACCCAGTTAGCTGCACTGGGGTGGGGGTGGGGGTGGCAGTGACAATCCTGTGGGGACTCGAACCCCAAACCTTAGGATCAATGATCCTGCACCCTATCCACTAGACCACCACTGCCCCACTAGACCACCACTGCCCCGTATTTTACAGTATGAGGTTATAAAGAGACCCCCTGAAATCAATAGAAATGGATTCTCATGGGACTCGATCTTTAAACCGTTGAGAAGAATGAAAACCAATTCAAAGCTAGCTTGGCTAATTTTACGTGATTAGCCCCAAACGCAAAAATATTGTACTTTTAAAAAGAAGGTATAAAAAGAGATGAAATTAAGAGGTTATGCAGCCAAACAGTGTCAGACAAGAGAATATTACCTTTGGGATTTTCCTTTTATATGAGCAGCACGGCTTCAGCAACTAATAATAATAATAATAATAACAACAATAATAATAATACGAATCGTGTAGACGTGAGCGCTGACTCCAAACCGAGTCGTGTTGTTTACGGAAGTGAGCTGCTGCTGCCATGGATACGAGACTCCAGCAGCACGTGCACGTCACACGATTAATACTGTCCATCGGACACGTCATTGCATATTATAATAATTATTACTACTGGTATTTTTTTAGGGGTTAATTCATGTTCACACACGATTCTCATTCAAATAATCCTTTCATTTTCTCTCGATTCAATTTCATCTGTACTTTCTTTTTACCAAAAAGATTCATTTCGATTCAGTTTTTCACGTGGTTGTGATCATGCGCAATCCATTATTTTTACATGATTGATGCATGATTTGACCCAACATGTGTAATACAGTTTATTTTCCTCAAAGTTATTGTTATATTCTCATGAGTAATTCGTACTATTCTTATTATTATCATCTCGGTCTTATTATTCGTGGGTGCGTAGTTGCGCGTGTGCGTGCGCGTCTGTGCGTGCGTGCGTGTGTGTGTGTGTGTGTGTGTGCGTGCGTGCGTGCGCGCGCGCGTGCGTGTGTGTTGTGTTTGCGCGCGTGTGTGTGTGTGTGTGTGTGTGTTGTGTTTGCGTGTGTGTGTTTGTGTGTGTGTGTTTTGTGTGTGTGTGTGTGTGTGTTGTGTGTGTGTGTGTTGTGTTTGCGTGTGTGTGTGTGTGTGTTTGTGTGTGTGTTGTGTTTGCGTGTGTGTGTGTGTGTGTGTGTGTGTTGTGTTTGCGTGTGTGTGTGTGTGTGTGTGTGTGTGTGTGTGTGTGTGTGTTGTGTTTGCGTGTGTGTGTGTGTGTGTGTGTGTGTGTGTGAGATTCATTTACTTTTCTTGTGATTCATGCGATTCACTTATGAACTTTTACTATTAGATTTGTTTCATTTCACATAATCTGCGATGGCCTGGCAAGCTGTCCAGGGTGTACCTCGCCCTCGTACAGAGTCGGCTGAGATGGACCCCCCCCCCCCTCAATTAGGAATAAGCGGCTCAGAAAATGAATGAATGGATTTCACATTATCAATTGGTGGCATAGCCTAATTCTTGCTGAACAAGATTCATTAATTTTCACAAGATCATCTTTATTTGCCATTTCTTTGGTGTCCTGGGTTTGAGTCCCGGCCTTGGTGAGGTCATTTCTGTGTGGAGTTTCCATCATCTTATCATGCATGTGTGGGTTTCTTTCAGGTCCTCCCGTTTCATTCCACAGTTCAAAGATATCCACATTAGACTCATTGTCTGGTCCAGATTGGCCCTAAGTGATGGTGTGAGTGTGAATGGTTGTGAGTCCTTCTGCCAGGGACGGCTGAGATATGCACCAGTCTCCCTGCCACACTAAAGTTCAACTATTAGGAAATGAGTGAGTGAGTGAGTGATGACACTCCCACAACTCACTTTTTCATATCATTTTTTATTTTCATATACGATTTCCTACTTGGGCAGTGGTGGCCTAATAGTACTGTATATAGCGCTGGATCGCTGATCCTAAGGTTGGGGGTTCGAGTCTCCCCCAGTGCAGCTAACTGGGTTATCAAAGGCCGGCCATGTCTCTCACCGTCTATGGTGTGAGGTTCAGGTAAAAGAACCATTGCTGACTTTCGACAAGAGTAGCTGCAAAGCCATCAGCATGTTCCGCCCTGCGATGGCCTGATAAGCTGTCCAGAGTGTACTCTGCCCTTGCCCAGAGTCGGCTGGGATGGGTGCCAGCCTCCCCGCGAGCCTAATTAGAATTAAGCGGTTACAGAAAATGAACTGAATTGAAATAATTATAAACTCTGTCTATAGATTGTACTTTGGAAATGATCTTTCTGCATAAGATACACTTTAAAATCTGGATACACATTTAATAGTTTGCAATGTACAGTATTTCATTCAAAATTTCATGACATCATCAGGAATTTCATTGTTGATATCAAGTACAGTAATGTCTGATTGTTACAGTGGCTGTGAGTAAATGTACGCTAACAGGATCTATTACAAACATAAATGTTAATAAGGAGAATGTGGATGGATTGAGTGGCTGGACAGAAATGAACTGATTCAGTGCATTAGATTATTGCTTCAGTCAATATTAGACATATGAAAACAAACCATTTCCTGTACATTTAAAAACTCATTATTTTAGCATGTGCACTTCGATTGTTGGGCTTTTTAAAAAACTGCTGCTGGTATATAAAAGGAAAATTATTCTTTAAAAATATTATGGCTGTTTTATGTGTTGGTTTTCATGCGAAATCAGGCAATGTTTATTTTTATAACGGCTCGAGTTTTCATTTCGG
Organism: Plotosus lineatus; assembly: GCA_024760905.1. Classification (NCBI taxonomy): domain Eukaryota; kingdom Metazoa; phylum Chordata; class Actinopteri; order Siluriformes; family Plotosidae; genus Plotosus; species Plotosus lineatus. The sequence continues at coordinate 22,102,387 of CM045734.1, read as the reverse complement.
ATTGAGACCTGGGTTTCAGGGGAGCACAGGCCGTAACACCTGAAGCTCATGATATATAGCAGTGGAGAAGGATTTGAATACAACTGTCACACAAGCCGGGAAAAAAACAAGCAAGATGAAGCTTATAACAAAAATCTGTGTTTTTATGAAGGAGGAAACACTGCATTTATTTAACTATAAGATACAAGAGAGAAAACCTCAAAACTTCTCAGCTCCTTCATGGTTTTCTTTCACTTCTTTCATCCATTTTTTAAAAATCTTGCATATCTTTCTCACAATCCCTTTCTTTATTCTTTTATTTTTACTGTGTTCCACTTTTATTTTTTCTTCTATTTTCATCTCTTGTCATTTACTGATCCTTTTGTAAGTTTGTTTTCTTCTTAATTTCTGGGGAAAAGACAGGAGGCAGAGCTGGAGGTAGCAGAGATGAAAATGTTGAGGTTCTCTTTGGGAGTAACGAGGATGGACAGGATCAGGAATGAGGACATCAGAGGGACAGCCCATGTAAGATGTTTTGGAGACAAAGTCAGAGAGGCTAGATTGAGATGGTTTGGACATGTACAGAGGAGGGATAGTGAGTATATTGGTAGTAGGATGCTGAGGCTGGAACTACCAGGCAGAAGGCCTAGAGGAAGACCAAAGAGAAGATTTATGGATGTGGTGAAGGAGGACATGAAGGTCGTTGGTGTAAGAGAAGAGGATGCAGAGGACAGGGTGAGATGGTGACAGATGATTCGCTATGGTGCTCCCTGAAGGGAACAGCCGAAAGGAAAAAAAAGAAGAAGAAGATGCAAGTGAATAGTTTGTGGTTTAAAAGTATCACATGGAAGTCACAAAAAGGTCTCAACAATTTTTTGCGATCGGTTTACAGATGTTTTGTAAAAAAAAAAAAAAAAAAAAAAAAAAAAGTGAATCTTCTGCTGAAAAAGAGTCACATTTTATTCACTTTTTTTACTCACTTGTGATTAGCATGAACAAGATGAGAATAAAATACAGATGACAAAATAAATGCAGGTGAAAACAACTGTAACTTTCCATGAGGAAATCAACTTGATTTTTTTTTGTCACAAAAAATGACTTTGAGAATATTCCTTGTCAAAGCCTTGTCTTACAGTATTCATGGTTTGAATTTTTTTGCGACGAGTTCATGAATCAGGTGACTGAAATGCATCACCACAAATGCTGCGTGACAGATTTGAGGATGAAAAACGAAGAGTGATTATTCCCATCAGGTGCTTTTCTACTGCACCTCTAGTGTGATCAGACCCGTAACAATTTGCTGTATCCACATTCATCGTCTTTATACTTTTTTGCAAAATTGCTTCATCCTATTAAGGTTTTGGGGAGACAGGAGCCGATTGAACCAACACTCGGCAAAATAGGTGTACCCTGAACAGCTCACCAGACCATTAGAAGGCCAACATACACAGTCAACCATTCACACTGACACCTTGGGGCAATTTAGAAGAGTCTACAGTAGCCTAAACATGTGGGGCAGGTGGTGTAGTGGATAGGGTGCTGCGCTCATGATCGGGAGGTTGTGTGTTCAAATCCCAGTTAGACCCCCACTGACCCCCATGCAAGGTTTTGACCACAAGTGTGCCTCTGTTTATCCAGCAGTATAAATGGGTACCAGTAAAAATATACTGGGAAAGTAACCTGTGATGGACTAGCGTCCCATCCAGGAGGAGTTGAACTCCTCATCGCTTCACGCTACGGAAACTGGGGATAAGAAACTGGGGATAAGCACCGGCCTGATGAGCCACTATGGCTTGGGTGTGAAAAAAAAAAAAAAAAAAAAAATGCGTGTCTTTGAACTGTGGGAGAAACCGGAGAACCCAGAGGAAACCCAGGTAAACATGAGGATATATAAACTTCACATCAAATTTCTCGAGCCAAGGACCTTTTTCCTGTGAAGCAGAGGTGAGCATCATTTTCTCTTTTCATCATTTTCTCTCTTAATACTGTATTTTCTATTTTCCTTCAGTCCCTCTTTCCCTGTTGAGCTTTTTTCCTTATTTAATTCTGTCAAATCTTTCTCGAGCTCACTTCCCACGCTTTTCTTCCAAACTACCTCTCCGTACTCTTTCCAGTCTCATCGACAGATATCTCAATTGTTCCATATTTCTTCATTTCCCCTTTTCTTTCTCCATCCTCTCATTTTTGTGTCCCATCGTTTTCCATATCCTCATTCTATTTTAATTTTTCTGTTTCATTCAGCCTCTTCTCTTCTCACTTTTCTATTGTCGTCTTCACTCTTTTTGGCTTTATTCATCAGTTCTTTAAATCTTGATTTCCCTCACTTCCATTCTCTCTCTCTCTCTTTCTCCACCTCCCCCATGCTCCCCTGTGTTGTAGTAAGCTCAGATTGCGTTCTGTAATAATGAATATCATTCCTAATGGTAACTCTTTTTTTCTTTTGTGGGAGGGGGCGGCGGGAGGGAGGGAGGGAGGGAGTGGGGGGTGTTTGCAGTGACCCGTGTGTTGTTATATAATGTTGGGAATGAGCTTCCTGAGCCTGAGTGACTCGCCAACATTTATGCATGCAGAACGCTTGGCTGAGAGGAAATGGAGCTCCTCGGCTGGCCGCAGTCCCCCCACCCTTCTCTTTTCAGGCAGTCCTCAAGGGCAGCCAGCATGTTTCAGCCTCTTTACAACCAACGCTGGCTGAGAATATTCTGAGCTCCAAAGTAAACATCGGCGCTACCAAATATCTGAGGACCCACACAGGGTCATTTGTCCTAAAGGCGCCTGTCTAATAGGAACTCGGTGATATATAACCGTTCTTAATTAGTCATACTTATCACCCTGATGTTTTTTCTGCGTTGCCTTTTTTAAAGAGGCATTTCCCCTTTCCTATTTATTATCATTACATGTTTTCTTTGAATACAACTAGTGAAGTCGAATTCCAGGGTAATTTAAGGAGGCCTCTGTTAATACAAAGCACACCACAAATCTAGCAAATAGGCACACAGGCCACTGTGTGGCTGTCCATTTGTTATATATAATATGCTCTGGGTTCCTCCTCATTTCATTTCTTTCGAAGTGAAGCATAGAAATTCTCATGTGGTGATGATCACAAGCCTCATTTGTGATACCACCATGGAATTAATATTAGCATGATTATTTTCAGTGACTGATTTGGATTAATTTCCATAAGTATAATAGATATGGTTTCAAAGTCTTTTCATAAGATGTTTTTATAAACGAGAAGCGCATATTGCCTAATCACAGCACGCAGTGGTGCAAGGTTTCAGAGTAATTTGTATGCCGTGATGCTGTCGGTACTCTCTGTTACACCTTTGATCAGGTATAACGAGGTTGTTTTCCCTTCTAACTATGAACTCGTTACACAAAGTGTATTAGGGATAATTTAACAGCTGAGAATTACATCACGCTGTGAGAGAAAAGTCTGATATGTGGCATGGATTTTGAAACATACCATCAAGTTTATCAGGCGAAAATTGTTATAGTACAAATCAGTAATGCTGTACGGTACTTATGAAAATACAACTCTTTCAGGCGAATATAAATAGTAGCTCATGTTCGAACTATACATGTATATCATACATTAGACTAGCTTTAGATCGCGATGTTTAGAATGGGGAGGGGGTCATTATCCGAGAATGGTACCAGAGCTGTTGTCTGTAAGAAACTACAGGGATGTCAGGAGTGTCTGCGGTGATAGAGAGCAGAGTCAGAGGCTGAATGGACGCAGTGTGTCGAGCTTCTGTTTCTGTGATGCATCACTGACGCACCACAGACGTCCAGCTCAACCTCCTGAAGGATTGTGTACCGTGAGAAGACAACCCCCTCAGATCTGTCCTGGCCGAGACGTTTTCTGTGTTTACCTTTGGGCCGACGTTGCCGTCGAGTTTGTTATTCCATTATGTAATGCTATGACTGGTGAGACCCGAAATGATGGCTGGGTTGGTTTTGTTGCGAGCCAGTGTATTCATGGTCTTTGTTAACGTGTTAAACTCACACTCCGAGGCGGTACAGTCCTGCCTGTGCCAGAATGGGTCAGTGTTTCATTTGAAGAGTCATATATGCAGCTCAAATCAAAAATCCTTGATGATTTCCTGCCACTTTTCATGGGTGAACTACAACACGACAACCTAAACATAGACTTAAACGTTCTCAGACATTAATTATATTTATTTATCCATTAACAAGCAAATACATTAAAGATCAAGAAGAGTGCCTGTAAAGTCACTGCTCAGTATACACACGGCATCGCTCAGATTGAAGGTCAAGTCAGTTAGTTGGTGGACGTGTTCACTTGATTGAAGAGCTTATCTTTGATGACTTGAGACATCAAGCTGTGAATTGCTTCAATGGTTGTTTTGCAGCTGAAAATAAACAGACACACACCAAAAGAAAACTGTAAAAACTCCAATCCACCATGTTTAATTATGCGACAGATCCTCCCAAAGACTGAACAGTCCCATGCCAAGCGAAAAGCTAAACCTACTTGAGGCTCTTCCGTTCATTATACCCTTAGAAAAATTTGTAACGACCCTATTTGGCAGTGAGAACATCGCCCACCTCCGAAAAAACAGGTACTTTACACAAACAAATGCAACTTTGATAGATCTGCTCCAAGGAACAGGGCTCCCATCCTTGGTTTTGACTCATATTGTTGAATGTGGAGAAAGCCATTAAAAGCGGTATGAGGCAAGCGGACATGCAGCTCGGAGATAAGACTCCTGTCTAATCCAACCAGCGGTTAGCTTTAGTCGCACTTCTGCTCGCCTCATACTGCTTTTGTTGTCTAATTCGCCACTTAACACCACAGGTCGGCACTGAAACATGAATCCTAACAGCTAAAACAAGATATTATTATTATTTACTTTTCCATTTTAGAGCAGAACAATCATGACAACACTTGCTCCAAGTGACTGTGGATAAACTGTTATTAATTAGTCATTCTGAATTAAGAATTATCCGCCCGTGAGAGCGAGACAATCAAATTGCACCGTTCTCACGTGATGCAGACTAACACCATCCTTGACCCTGCAAATTTAATCATGCTACTTTATCATTTGACAGTGGGGTTAGTAAAGAGTCAAGTCAATTTTTATTTAAAGCTTGAGTTTTTCATTATTCATATGCAATTATAACGAGGGCAAGAAAGTCCAGAACTGACCAAATGATCTCTGCTAGCAATGACCAGTGAATAAAATGTAGTTAAATTTAAAGCATTTGTCTTGGGTCAAATTGCATTGTATGTCTTGTACTTAGTAAATCTGTGAATACAGGGATCCCTCACTTTCCACGGTTAATTGGGACCGAGATCCCCCGCGACCACCGAATTCCGCAAAGTAGGATCAACACCCCCCCCCCCCCCGACTGACGTATACAACATCAATAAATACATATTCAATGTTATAAATGCTTATAATAACAATTAAACATTCAAAAATAATGCATAACATGTAAATAAAATATAAATACACACATGCGCGCATGCACTCTGATGCGCACTGAGTTTTGATGGGAGGTTTTGGGTTGTTTTTTGTTTAGGGTTTTTTTTTTTTTTTTGCATAATTGGCCTTGTTTTGCAGCATTTTCCGTAACTTTCCCTCTATTCTTTAATTTCATCATTTTTAAATTTGATGAATCTTTATATTTAAAAAAAACAACAAAAAAAAGAGATACACTGAAGCCGCATGAATTGAAGTGCGAAGTAGCGAGGGATCCTTGTCTATTATCTACACGGCATCCTATATCTCAGGAGAATACGTAATTAAATAAGGTGAACTACAATATGGAGACAATTGTTCAGAGCAAGGAGGGTTTTATGTGACACAGCCTTCAAATGATTCTCCACATCACAAAACTAAATTCTATAACTTTTCACATTGGATGATGGAAAAACGGTCTTGAAGAATAACAACCCGAATTATCTGTTGACTCTCCACCAATCATAAACAAGATCTTAATATTCTGAATAATAAGGTTAATTTTTATTATTCATTCAAGAAGTTTTTGAGTTTATAATTAGTGGAATGCCATCAAATAATTCTTAGTATTGCATTATTTTTCTGGGATAACTGAAATATTGCATTACTGTTAAAGTTGAATGAGTACAGAGCGACTTGTAAATGCAACACAGTAATGCCACTGTCTACTTTGAAAATATTTTAAGAGAATAAAAAGTATAGAACTCTGCTTCATATCACATGGAGAAATATTCGGTCATGTCAGACAACAACACCTCGGCTGAAGAATTCTCTACGGCACCTTTTATTCAATAATTTCACAAACTCGGCCTGGATCAAAAACGCCATGCAAAAACTCTGATGCACAAAAACTGATTCTGAAATCATTAAAAAAAAAGTTCTCAAAAGAGAAAAACACTTAATTCATACCTTCCAACAGATTTATAATTAGAATAACAGAGTGTGCATTATCACGGGTTAAAAGTCGAAAAATAAGTTTGATACTAAAATAATTATTCACTTTAGATTCCGTTCCATCTCAGGAATTATACAGTGATATCCACCTCACCCGAGGTGAATAAGTGTTTTATATATAAATAGATGATGTAATCATGTAAACTTATGAACCTCACCGAAAGTTTTTTTCTATTTTTAATAAAAATTTACATACTTCACACCAGAAACACTGACAGCAGATAGCTGCAATTTTATTTTATTAATCACAACAAAAGGTAACTATTATTATTATTAACCACACAATCCTTTATGTCCCTCTTACCTATCTCGTGTGGCCTTGGCTAATTTGTCCTCAGACTTCCTGTCATGGGTGTCCAAGCCAAGCATAAAGCTTCCTCTGCCCAGCTGAGCCTCGGCCTGCTCCAACTTTTCGGACAGATCGAACACCTGCCCTGTCGTGTAATCCGCATTCTGAGCACAGTAAGCAGACATACACAGTGTCACGGACAATTTCCCCACAATGCTAAAGCGTTGACAACACCTTTTGTGACATTCTCAAATTTGTTACAAAACATGTCCAAGCTGTGTATTCCTGTATTGTTGGCCTCATCATGGTAAAGTTTACTGAGGGTGAGACGGTACGCTTCGTGCAACAACAAAGAGAGGGAAGAAAAAAAGGGGGTGGGGGTGGACTTGGACAATCACAACACTGACAAATATTTTCTCTCGAGAAGCATGTGGCTCTTGACAACTAGTCAATTTATTTTTGTTCAGCAACTTGATAGTCGTCACTTCACGCCGTTAAGTAAGGCTCCGCACGAAATGTCTGAGCCGACAACTGTCAGCTTGATTTATCCTCAATGGCTTTTCAATACAGAAGAAAATAAACCATTTAGAACCACAGCACCATCAAAATACATCACTCCAGGGCTCTCGCTCAATATAGGTTCGTTATATATTTATATATATATAATATATATATATATATACACACACACACACACACGTATAGATAGATGTACATATGTCTATCTATCTCAAAACCTTTCATTTAAGTAAAACACTAAATATAAAAATATTGAGCTCATAATTGCATTTGAAAGAGAAGAATAATACTCACAGTGAGCAGACTTGATGAACTCAGAGTGTTAACCCAGTATTTATTCCAGAGGAGCTCAAGAAGTTTACGGTCCAGAGACGACTTAAAATACGTCACTTCTAGTGCATAATACCTATTTTAAAATAGAGCAAACTTTCTCATTATTCTGAATCTTATTAAAGAACTAAAGAAAAAAAAAAAAAAGCTTTTAATCAAAACAAATAATTAATATAAATACGTATTTTATGCAGTTCAGATTAATTCATACTAAAAGTATCAAAACATGTAACAAATATTTACAATAAAAAAAATAAATAAACATACTGTTTACAGTGCACACCAAAGTCTTCTATTTTATTAAGAGGTATCGTCTGGTACTCTGACGGTCCCTCATCTGGAGGTTTGTAGCCCTTATCAAGAAATACAATCACAGTTAGAGATATTTTATTTAGATTTTTCTTTCAAATAAAGACTTTTCATAATGGTAATAACCAGAGAATTAAAAGGTATAAACTATACTGACAGTAATACACAGTATTCTGAAGGAAAAAAAGTGACTCTTGGTGAGAAATCTAATTATAATACCTTTGGATATGTTCTAAAAGCTCCCAGATTGACTTTTCCTGCTGATATGGTGCGCGTAGGATCAATCTGTCATGCAAAGCAAAGACAGGAACATGATGTGAGAGGAGAAACGATTTCATCAACATCTGATTCATTAAGCAGAGTCGGCTGATGTAACCAAATAACTAAGTTATGAGCCGAATTTCTAATTATGATTTGTCCTTAGCACTGGCTCTGCGATCCCCCTGAAGTGTAAACAACATACTGTATACTGTTACAAAAGCAACAGCCATTAATCAGACGCCACTACCACCGTCACTTAGGTTATTTGTATCCCAGGGTCGGTCGTGGATCATTGCCACTGCTCCGGTGAAATGGCGTTTCGTTTTGGTTTTTCTCCCCCACTTCCTGTGCGCTGATCCGAATAAGATTGTGAAGAAAAAACCAGCATAAAAAATGAGCAGATCATTGAAATGTTTTTCTATAATATTTACCACCACCGCCACAAAGGGCTCCTGGAACTGTTGATTGAGCATCTGAGTGCTGACGTCGATCCCCGACAGCCAGCAACCGTAACCGGGGTGACTGTGGTACCATCCAATGGCATTCTCCAGGCGTCCTACCTGAAATTAAAAAAAATATTTTAAATAAAAATAAATAAATAAAATACACTGAATTTAATAATGGGGTATTTATAACCATACTGTCTGCTTGAGGAATGAGGTTGATTCAAAAAACAGCACGAAATCAACAAGATTAAATCAAATCCAACAAACATGAGCATTTCAAAAACACTAAATTTAATAAGAATGATAAAAATTACAAAATTCAGGAAATAACACAAGACAAAAAAAGGTGCAAGAGTCAATATTTTCTTCCTGAGTAGCACAAACGATATGGAAAATTAGAACAGAACAAATGTATTATGTAGTCCGGAGTATTAGTTTGTATTTAGATTTGCTTCTTGTCCATCATTTAATAATCACGCCTCCAACGACACCTTGACATCTTCAAAAATGATAATGTAGAGAAGCTACTGTATATTTATAACTCATTCATTCATTTTTGACCCACTTGATCCTAATTAGGGCCGCAGGGAGGTGTCTCAGCTGACACTGGGTGTCGAGTACACCGTAGTCAGCTCGCCAGGCCATCACAGGGCAGAAACGCATTGACAGCAATGTAGCCTACTCGCTTTAAAACTCTAACTTGATAACGAATTAGCACATCGATGAAACATTAATTGATGGATACATCATGGGGCAGAGCTTTTGTTCATGTAGGTGGAATTAATAACTAATTTAAATCTTAAACTCCACCCAATTCACCTTTAGAGGTGCATTTTTCCTACAGATCTTACCTCACCTTTAAAAGTATGTTGATGTACTGACAAAATAAACCCGATGTAGCTTGACAAGGTTTGGATCTTGAGAGTGACCTTAAAATGTTTAGAAAAATGAAAATAGTATTTTAAGGGCAGTGGTGGTCTAGTGGTATAGGGTGCAGGATTGCTGATCCTAAGGTTGGGGGTTCGAGTCCCACTCGCCACAGGGTTGTCACTATCCCCCCACCCCCCCACCCCCCAGTGCAGCTAACTGGGTTATCAAAGGCCGGCTAGGTCTCTCACTGTCTATGGTGAGACATTCATGTAAAAATAACCATTGCTGACTTTCGACTAACTGACGACAAAGCCGTCAGCGTATTTCCACCCTGCGATGGCCTGGTGAGCTGTCCAAGGTGTACTCTGCCCTCACCTGGAGTCGGCTGAGATGGGTGCCAGCCTCCCCGCGACCCTAATTAGGATTAAGCAGTTACAGAAAATGAAATTTTAAAGTGCATCGCAAACCAAAAACCTTGAGGATAAATGTACGAGTTCCCCCACAGTGACATGATGATGATGATGGTGGTGGTGAGTAATGTATAAAGTGGTGACATGAGCTGCTCTACCTGTTTGGCGTTCTCTATATAAGCAGCCATATACTCGTACGCAGCAGCCTGGGCATTCACTCTGGTCTCAGTGCCTTCTACGGGCAGAGCAAAGCTGTCCATGATCATCATAGTCTCTCCGTCTACCTTCCCCAGCATCAGACCCATCACCTCCAGATTCCCTCCGGAGCGTGCGTGCATCACCATCTTCAACAGGGCCAGCGCAGAAATCTTGCAGTATTTAAAGTAATGATGGCTGAAAGAAAAAACCCCCAAACAATAAAAAGCTACACTTTTTAAAATATTAATATAAAGCAAGTCATCATGTCATGTGTAAGGTAAACTCTGTTGGGCTTTTTTACACCTGAGCATAGTGGCTCATCAAGCTGGTGCTTATCTCCGGTTTCCATAACATGAAGCGACCAGGAGTTCAGCTCCTCCTGGATGGGATGCTCGTCCATCACAGGTTACCTTCCAGTATATTTTTACTGGTACCCATTTATACTGCTGGGCAAACAGAGGCACACTTGTGGTTAAGACCTCTCCCAGGAGTCTTAGCACAGTGGGGGGTCTAACTGGGATTTGAACTCACAACCTCCCGATCATAAGCCGAGCATCCTAACCACTTCACCACTGGCCCCACATGCCATGTGTGGAGAAAGATAATTATCATGTTTATACTTATGGCATTTGGCAGACACTCTTATCCAGACACAATTACATTTCCATCTAATTACACAACCAAGCAGTTGATGACCATGTTCTGGCTTTGTTCAAGGGCCCAACAGTGGCAGGCTAGTGGTAATGGGACTTGAAACCCAGCCGTCTGATAAGTATCCAAGAACCTTTACCACAGAGTTACTATTGCCCACATACATTTTCAAACATGTGCAGGACAAAAAAACTTCGTGTGGTACATCAATAGGAAAAAAAAAAACCATGACGAAAGAGTTTTCATTTGAAGATAATAAATGACGTCATATTAATTTATCACAGGTAATGTTACAAATTAGCTGAATTGTGTATAGATTTTAATCGACAGTACATCATAACCAGTTATAATATTGTTTCGAATGTAATCTCAACATTCTCATATAGTCAGTACTGTTAAAATTGCACTTATTTATAATTGTTCTCGCTGCGTTGTGCTGCTTGTTTACTCCAATGATGATAAATAAAGAGCAGCCTGGAGCAGTGAATGATCAAACCAAGCCGAACACAACACTCTCCGCTGGTACTCAACTCTTTTGTCCAAGGTTTTGCCGCCAGGATCTCTTGCTGCTGTTTTCTGTCATATTTGTAGATCTCGTCGATGCTCTGAACTTCTTGGATACTGTTCGACAGCTCCCAGGTCTTCTGAGCTATACTGCTTCCGGCCATAGCTAAAGCTAAAGCTAACGCTAACGCTAACCGCTGACTGCAAATGGAGCTTCTGTGGAGCTGACTGCGATGTAAAAACACACAAAAAGACTTGGAGGTACGTCACAGAATCAAAACGAAACGCGCTGGTCTGCAAAATAAATTAACTCCAATAATGTAATTTATACAAGACTTTATCTGTTCAGAACAAACAACCGCTACTTATTCTTCTTCTACGAAATATGGCTGTTCTGACAGAGGTTGCCAGATCCCTCGTAGATCCCCACATTTATAACCTGCTGCAATAATGAATAACCACATTGATCGATTTTTTATATATATATATATATATATATATATATATATATATATATATATTCATCAAATTAAGGAAGAATAGGGGAAAAAGTTAAGGAAAATGCTGCAAAAACAAGGCCAATTATGCAACAACAAAAAAAAAAACCCTAAACAAACAAACAAACAAAAAAACCCAGAATCCCCAAACAAAACCACAGTACATTTTTATGTGAGGTGCACATTTGTATGCGCACACGTCTGTATAAGTATTTATGTTTAAATTACATTTTGTTATTTTTTGAATGTTTAATTGTTATTATAAGCATTTAAAGTATTGAATATGTATTTATTGATATTATATACAAATATACATGTACTGTACGTACCTTACACATCAGTGTGGGGTGGTGATCCTACTTTGCGGAATTCGGTGGTCGCGGGGATCTCGGTTTCAATTAATTGAGGAAACTGAGAGATTCCTATGGGTGTGTGTGTATATATATATATATACACACACACACACACACACACACACACACACACACGTGTGTGTGGGCAGTGGTGGTCTGGGGGTATATGGCGCTGGATCGCTGATCCAAAGGTTGGGGGTTCGAGTCCCACTCCACAAGGTTGTCACTGTCCCCCCTAGTTGGCTAACTGGGTTATCAAAGGCTGGCCATGTCTCTCACTGTCTATGGTGAGAGGTTCATGTAAAAGAACCATTGCTGACTTCAGTGTGTTTCTTCCCCTTGCTAAAGGGTTGTGTCAGGAAGGGCATCTGATGTAAAAACCTATGCCAAATCAAACATGCGAATCATTCACTGTGGCGACCCCTGTGAAAGAGAAAAAGTCAAAAGGAAAGGAAAAGAATATATATATATATATATATATATATATATATATATATATATTAGATTGAGATGGTTTGGACATGTACAGAGGAGGGATAGTGAGTATATTGGTAGTAGGATGCTGAGGTTGGAACTACCAGGCAGAAAACCAAAGAAAAGTTTTATGGATGTGGTGAAGGCGGACATGAAGGTCGTTGGAGTAAGAGTAGAAGATGCAGAGGATAGGGTGAGATGGAGGCAGATCATTTGCTGTGGCGACCCCTGAAGGGAACAGCCGAAAGGAAAAGATTTTATTTATTTATATATATATATATATATATATATATATATATATATATATGTATATATAAAATCTTATTTATTTATTATTATATATATATCTTATTTACTTATTATTATTATTATATATATATATATATATATATATATATATATATATATATATATATAGTGTTGTCCATAGTAACCATAGTGGGTCTTATATTTTTAGATTTGAATTTTGAATGATCTATGTTGGTGGCATGGTGGTAGTGGTGAGCATACCGTATTCACCCCACAGCAAGAAGGTTTGCCTGCACCTGTCTTGGGTTTCCTGCAGGTTTGCTCCCTTAGTGCATGTGTGAAAGTGGGCTGTGGGAGGAATCCCCACACAAACTCCACACAGAAAAGAGCTCACCAAGTCCAGGACTTGAATCCCAGGCCTTGTTGTGAGATTGATGTGCTCACAGCACCACCACCAGGACTAATGGGAATGAGAACAGTGACTAACTTGTTTTAGGGATTATAATTTAATGTGACGATAAACACAACATTTCCTGTTCGCTGTGAGAGAAAAATAAGCAAGCAGTTGGTAAGAATAACTTCTGTTTAATTCCCCGCCATGTCTTAGACTTGTTGATTTTGTTAGAATAACTTCTAAACCCGTAGCCTGCTTATTACGTCACCTCTGGAGGATTTTTCACCCAAAGTGGCAACCTTCGAAGAAAACTGAAAGTGTATATTGCGCCCCCAAGTGGTCCTGGTGAAACAGAAATACAAATCATTCGAAATGTACGTACTGTACTGTACATAAAAGAAACTGGATTACCAAGTCTCGTCGCTCTTAAAACAGGAAGTGCATGTTATAACAATTTATTTAATACCGATCAATACTTTGCCTTCTTTTTCTACAAGGGATAAAACGCGTGTTTGTAACAGTAATGCATAGATAGTAGAGCTGACAAAATACAAACAAACACAAACAGAAGGACTCAGTATGTTTGGTGCATTTGTTTGATTATATTAATACCACATTATATATGATAAAGAATTAATTAATTTAACTCACATGTATATTTGAAACAATTCAGATCATATCAAACTGAATTTAGAGAGGCTAGATTGAGATGGTTTGGACATGTACAGAGGAGGGATAGTGAGTATATTGGCAGTAGGATGCTGAGGTTGGAACTACCAGGCAGAAGGCCTCGAGGAAGACCGAAGAAGAGATTTATGGATGTGGTGAAGGAAGACATGAAGGTTGTTGGAGTCAGAAAAGAAGATGCGGAGGACAGGGTGAGGTGGAGGCGGATGATTTGCTGTGGCGACCCCTGAAGGGAGCAGCCGAAAGTAAAAGAAGAAGAAAAGAAGACTCTTTTCATATACTTTACAGTATTCTGGTTAAAGTACGCCCTCTGGTGGTAAAGTTGTGAAACTTACTCAAAAATCCTTTTTATTTGATCAATCATCATTAATTTATTTTCTGATATTGTAATCTTAATTAGATTCTCGGAGAAGGTGGCGCCCATCTCAGCCGACTCCGGGCGAGGGCGGGGTATACCCTGGACAGCTCGCCAGGCCATCGCAGGACCAACACTTTCGCAGCCGTTCACACCTCAGGGAGATTTGGAACAGTTGCTAAAAAGGGTTGTGACAGGAAGGGCATCCGACGTAAAAACCTCTGCCAAATTAAACGTGCGAATCAGTTGATTCACTGTGGCGACTCCCAAGTAAAAGGGAAAAAAGCCGAAAGGAAGACAGTAACTGTGGGCCTGTGGAGCATTTGAAAAGTGGGAGACTAACTGAAAATTTTGAGATTTTAGATTATTTGAAACACCAGTCCCATTGCTTGGGTTTGGAAAATGAAGCGTGTGTTATGTTCTGATCTTAACCTTTCATACTTATATACAGACTCAAGGCCCGACACAGGCGGCGCTTGTACTGTATTCTTGTGTTGATGTTTCAAAGCCATGTTTTGGTCCATTCCCTAGAAGGCAGCCTCTATATTGCTATACACTTGGTGCAGAAGCATTTACGGTACACAATGTACATGTAGGTTATACTATGCTTGAATACACTACGCATTTTAAACATTTTTGAGATGTCAGCAGACATAAAATTTCTTTGGGTTGAGAAAAAGCATCAGCTTCCCCCAGTCCCCGCTACTGTGTATGTTTTTGGACTGTGGAAGTACATGGAGGAAACCTATGCAAGCACTGGGAGAACATGCAAACTCCATACAGAAACACCCAGGCTGGGAATCGAACCCAAGTCTTCTTGCTGTGAGGTGGACGTGCTAACCATTACGCCACCATGCGGTCTGATTTGATAAACTATACCACTTTTGTGGATGAAAAACATTAATTTTCTGTAACCGCTTACTACTTACCGCTTAATACTAGTTCGGGTCGCGGGGAGGCTGGTGCCCATACCAGCTGACTCCGGACGAGGGCAGAGTACACCCTGGACAGCTCGCCAGGCCATCGTAGGGCGGAAACACGCTGACGGCTTTGCAACCTGCTCGTCGAAAATCAGCAATGGGTCTTTTACATGCCTCACGCCATAGACAGTGAAAGACATGGCTGGCCTGTGATAACCCAGTTGGATACCCTGGGGTGGGGGCAATGACAGCTTGATCCCCCAACCTTGGGAGCAGTGATCCAGCACCTTTGCCACCAGGCCACCACTGCGGCATATGAAGAGCTAATAAAAGTACTGGTTACGAAGTGTGTTGACATGCTTCTGGCATCACTGGCCCGCCCATGTATCCGCGCTCTCTTAGCGAGGGCAGAATCCCTCCTGGACAGCTCGCCAGGCCATCGCAGGACAGAAACACACTGACAGCTATACAGCCTACTCTTGTTGAAAGTCAGTTTTTTTTTTTTTTTTATACACGAACCTTTCACCATAGACAGTGAGAGACATGGCAGGCCTTTGATAACCCAGTTAGCTGCACTGGGGGGGACACAGTGACAACCCATGGAGAGTGAGACTCGAACCACCAACCTTAGGATCAGTGATCCGACACCTTTTACCACCAGGCCACCACTGGCACAACTACTAAAAGTAAAAGCAAAGACAGAACCACCTAACGATTTACCCTTGAACATCACTACCCATCATCCTCTGCGAGAGGGTTGTGGGTGACGTCATCGAGGAAGTAGAGAAGAGCAGTTCACACAAGCTACTTGTGCTTGTTAGCAAAAGTAAAGCGGCTATTAAATCTTATTTGGCCTGATTGTGATTGTACATTATTAATATGTAGACGTGTGGTGATCAGTCTATTCAACAAAGTCAGCGGTTATGGTGAAAGAAACATGAAAAATCGTCAAGGTAAGACTGAAGGGTTTAAATCCAAATGACTTCCTGTGTAAAGTGTAGTGCACTACAGAGGGTGCCTGAATCCTCAGGTCCTGCTGCTAGTGCATTTCAATCGGGAAAAACTCATCAACCCGTTTCCTTTTCCATCAGAATTAAAAGCTTCAGACTAAACCCAGAGGAAAAGTTCAATCTCAAAATAAAGAAAATAACTTTTGACTGAATGTTCTGTTTTTATCTTCCACAGGATCAGATCGAACAACGTCATGATCACGTTCTTTATCCTGGGCCTTCTGGTCCATGTAGTCTTCTTCATCTCTATATTCGACATCTACTTCACATCACCTTTGGTCCATGGAATGAGTCCTCAGCGTGTGTCTCTACCAGCACCCGCCAGGCGCCTGGTGCTGTTCGTCGCTGATGGTCTGAGAGCAGACAGCATGTTCCAGCCCAACGACAACGGCACCATCAGGACGCCCTATTTAAGGCAGGGACCCCGCAGGAGCATTCATTCACTCACTCACTCACCAATTGATTCACTCATTCATTCATTTACTTTGTCAGTCATTCATTAATCCATTCACTCGCCAATTCATTCATTCACCCACTCATTTATTCAACCACTCATTCATTCATTTACTTCGTCAGTCATTCATCAATTCATTCACTCATTCATTTATTCAGCCACTCCTTTACTCAACCACTCATCCATTCATTTACTCAGTCATTTATCTATTTACTCATTCATTCACTCACTCATTTACTCAACCACTCATTCATTCATTTACTTCGACGGTCATTCATCAGTTCATTCACTCATTCATTTATTCACCCATTCCTTTACTCAACCACTCATCCATTCATTTACTCAGTCATTTATGTATTTACTCATTCATTCACTCACTCATTTACTCAACCACTCATTCATTCATTTACTTCGACGGTCATTCATCAGTTCATTCACTCATTCATTTATTCACCCACTCCTTTACTCAACCACTCATCCATTCATTTACTCAGTCATTTATGTATTTACTCATTCATTCACTCACTCATTTACTCAACCACTCATTCATTCATTTACTTCGACGGTCATTCATCAATTCACTCATTCATTTATTCACCCACTCCTTTACTCAACCACTCATCCATTCATTTACTCAGTCATTTATGTATTTACTCATTCACTCACTCATTTAGTCATTCACTCACTCATTTACTCAACCACTCATTCATTCATTTACTTAGTCATTCATTTATTTACCTATTCATTCACTCACTTATTCATTCAGTCACTCATTTAGTCAATCACTCATTCATTTATTTACTAATTCATTTATTTACTCATTCATTCACTCACTCATTTACTCAACCACTCATTCATTCATTCATTTACTTCGACGGTCATTCATCAATTCATTCACTCATTCATTTATTCACCCACCCCTTTACTCAACCACTCATCCATTCATTTACTCAGTCAATTATGTATTTACTTATTCATTCACTCACTCATTTACTCAACCACTCACTCATTCATTTACTTCTATGGTCATTCATCAATCCATTCACTCATTCATTTATTCACTCACTCCTTTACTCAGCCACTCATCCATTCATTTACTCAGTCATTTATGTATTTACTCATTCATTCACTCACTCATTTACTCAACCACTCATTGATTCATTTACTTCGACGGTCATTCATCAATTCACTCATTCATTTATTCACCCACTCCTTTACTCAACCACTCATACATTCATTTACTCAGTCATTTATGTATTTACTCATTCATTCACTCACTCATTTACTCAACCACTCATCCATTCATTTACTCAGTCATTTATCTATTTACTCATTCATTCACTCACTCATTTACTCAACCACTCATTCATTCATTTACTTCGACGGTCATTCATCAGTTCATTCACTCATTCATTTATTCACCCACTCCTTTACTCAACCACTCATCCATTCATTTACTCAGTCATTTATGTATTTACTCATTCATTCACTCACTCATTTACTCAACCACTCATTCATTCATTTACTTCGACGGTCATTCATCAGTTCATTCACTCATTCATTTATTCACCCACTCCTTTACTCAACCACTCATCCATTCATTTACTCAGTCATTTATGTATTTACTCATTCATTCACTCACTCATTTACTCAACCACTCATTCATTCATTTACTTCGACGGTCATTCATCAATTCACTCATTCATTTATTCACCCACTCCTTTACTCAACCACTCATCCATTCATTTACTCAGTCATTTATGTATTTACTCATTCACTCACTCATTTAGTCATTCACTCACTCATTTACTCAACCACTCATTCATTCATTTACTTAGTCATTCATTTATTTACCGATTCATTCAGTCACTCATTTAGTCAATCACTCATTCATTCATTTACTTAGTCATTCAGTCACTCATTTAGTCAATCACTCATTCATTCATTTACTTAGTCATTCGGTCACTCATTTAGTCAATCACTCATTCATTTATTTACTCATTCATTCAATCACTCACTCATTTAGTCACTTACTCACTCATTTACTCAACCACTCATTCATACACTCACTCATTTAATCATTCATTCATTCACACAGTCATTCATTCAATCACTCATTCATTCACTCACTCATGTAGTCATTCATTTACTCATTCATTTACTCAACCACTCATTAGTTTATATACTTAGTCATTCATTTATTTACTCATTCACTCACTCATTTAGTCACTAATTCATTCATTAATTTACTCAATCATCTAGTCATTCATTCACTCACCCATTTACTCAACCACTTATTCATTAATTTACTTAGTCATTCATTTATTTACTCATTCACCCACTCATTCATACATTCACTCACTCATTTAGTCACTAATTCATTTATTAATTTACTCATACATTCACTCAGCCATACATTCACTCACTCACTCGTTCATTCATTCATTCACTCATTTACTCAACCACTTATTCATTTACTCACTTATTAATTCACACATTCACTCTGCTCTTTACTACTTGTTTTGTCTTTCCTTGAATCCTTTGTGTCTTCCATCTTACTCTTCTTCATACTTCCCATCCCTCATCCTTCCTTCCCTTCATTTCCCTCCATTTTTATTTCTTTTCATTCTTTTTTGTTACTTTCATTCTCTCCTTTCTGCACTTTCTTCAATTCATACTTTACTTCCTTTCGCTCTTCTTGGCTGCCTTCCTTTCATTTGATATTCTTTCTCCTCATACTTTTCTTCCTTCCTTCCTTCTGACATTTCTTTCCTTCTTCCTTTTCTTATGTCCATCTTTTTACCTTTCCTTTTTTCCAACGTTCCTGTGTTTTCAATCCTCTGCATCCATCGAGATGTCAGTTCTCTTGTGTCATTACTTTATCTTTCTTTTCTTGCTGCTTGTCTTTTGTACCCTTTCTTTTTCCTTTGCATCGTTTTATTTAATATTCCCTCTGCACCTATCCCCCCGCCCCCATTTCAAAAAAACATCCTTCAGGTCTTTTATGGAATGTGGACTCTGATTTTCTTTGCACTTTATTCAGAGTATTTCAGTATTAATCTTGTTAAGTTAGTGTTGTCTTATTCATCCTGTTGTGCACAGAGTCTATAAAACTGAACGTCTGCTATAAATTTCCTTCATTAACAAGAAGTGCGAAATTACACCATGCAGCGTACTCTCCACTTGTTTACTGAGGTATATCACTTTAGGAGTGTGATTCAGGAGAGCGGTTCATGGGGTGTGTCTCACACTCGCGTACCAACAGAATCTCGTCCTGGACACGTGGCGCTTATAGCAGGATTTTATGAGGATGTCAGCGCTGTGGCAAAAGGTAAAGATTGAAAACAACAGGATTCATGTATATGTGTGTGTGCGTGTGTGTGTGTGTGTGTGTGTGTGTGTGTGTATACTAGGGCTGTGACTAATGATTATTTTAATAATTGATGAATTTATCAAGTATTTTTTCGATTAATTGATGAATCGGAAAGAGCCCAAACATTTTTAAATTTCCATTTCTATATTCAAAAATAGACCATTTGTTTTCAAATTGCAAGTCCAAAATAGTCGACAAACTCCAAAGTAATACATTATGATAATATAAAAGACAATTTTTGCAATCGTACAATATTTCAGCCCTCGCATTTTAGTAAATGTTAAACAATCTTGCTCGGAACATGACAGCTGCCATCTTGACTTGCTGGACCTACTTTAGATCATATGACAAGCAAACACACTTGTGTATTAGTACTCTTAGTACAATATGTGCTGCCCAGGTCGGGTGCTGAGGTTATTTCTCAATGTATGGAAATGGCGGAATGAGCCGATTCATTGCATTGTGAGCGTTCGTAATAAACTATACAGTGTGTGTGTGTATATATATATATATATATATATATATATATATATATATATATATATTAATGCAGCCGTGAGGGGGGGGGGGCACAAACCAGTGTCTCTCCCTCACGCCGTTCCCAAGCCCGGATAAATGCAGAGGGTTGCGTCAGGAAGGGCATCCGGCGTAAAACAAATGCCAAATAAACTATGCGAATCACAAGAAAGAATGACATACCGGATCGGTCGAGGCCCGGGTTAACAACGACCGCCATCAGTGCCGTCAACCAACAGGGTGCTGATGGAAATTGGACTACTGTTGGTCGAAGACGTCGAAGAAGGAGAGGCGGGAGGCGTGTCCGTTGCCAGAGAGAGAAGAGGAAAGGCATGAGTCTAGGACTGAAAGTAGGGACTTTGAATATTGGAACTATGACAGGAAAAGGTAGAGAGCTGGCTGACATGATGCAGAGGAGGAAGGTGGACATGCTGTGTGTTCAGGAGACCAGGTGGAAAGGTCGCAAGGCTAGAAGCATAGGAGCAGGGTTTAAGCTGTTTTATCACGGTGTGGATGGGAAGAGAAATGGAGTCGGAGTCATCTTGAAGGAGGAGTTTGCCAGGAATGTTCTAGAAGTGAAAAGAGTGTCAGACAGAGTGATGAGTCTCAAGTTAGAAATTAAAGGTGTGATGGTCAATGTTGTTAGTGCTTATGCCCCACAGACAGGATGTGAGCGAGAAGAGGAGAGACTCTGGAAGGAGTTAGATGAAGTGATGCAGAGTACCCCCAGAGGTGAAAGAGTGGTCATTGGGGCAGACTTCAATGGACATGTTGGTGCAGGAAACAGAGGGGACGAGGAAGTGATGGGTAGGTTTGGGATCCAGGACAGGAACGCATGAAGGACAGATGTTGGTAGATTTTGCAAAAATGATGGAAATGGCTGTGGTGAATACTTTCTTCCAGAAGAGAGAGGAGCATAGGGTGACTTATAAAAGTGGAGGTAGGAGCACACAGGTAGACTACATCTTGTGCAGGCGATGTAATTTGAAGGAAGTCAGTGACTGCAAAGTAGTAGCGGGTGAGAGTGTTGCCAAACAGCATAGGATGGTGGTGTGCAGGATGATGCTGATGGTGAGGAAGGTGAAGAAGGCAAAGGCAGAGCAGAAGACAAAGTGGTGGAAGTTGAAAAAGGAAGAGTGTCGGGTTGTCTTCAAGGAGGAGTTGAAACAGGCTTTGGGTGGTCAGGAAGTGCTTCCAGATGACTGGACAACTACAGCGAATGTGATCAGGGAGACAGGTAGGAGAATACTTGGTGTGTCATCTGGAAGGAAAGTAGATAAGGAGACTTGGTGGTGGAATGAGAAAGTGCAGACGTGTGTACAAAGGAAGAGATTAGCTAAGAAGAAGTGGGACATTGACAAAACCGAAGAGAGTAAACAGGAGTACAGGGAGACACAGCGTAAGGCAAAGGTAGCAGTGTCAAAGGCCAAACAGAGCGCGTTTGATGACTTGTATGCTCGGTTGGAAAGTAAGGAGGGAGAAAATGATTTATACAGGTTGGCACAGCAGAGAAATAGAGATGGGAAGGACGTGCAGCAAGTTAGATTGATAAAGGACAGAGAGGGAAATGTATTGATTGATGACAGAAGTGTGCTGGCAAGATGGAAAGAGTACTTTGAAGAGCTGATGAATGAGGAAAATGAGAGAGAAAAAAGAGTAGAAGAGGTGACTGTTGAGGACCAGGAAGTAGCAAAGATTAGTCAGGGTGAAGTGAGGAGGGCATTGAAGAGGATGAAGAATGGAAAGGCAGTTGGTCCTGATGACATACCAGTGGAGGTATGGAAGTGTCTAGGAGAGGTAGCAGTAGATTTTCTGACAAGAACATTTAACAAGGTCTTAGAGAGTGAGAGGATGCCAGAGGAATGGAGAAGTGTGCTGGTGCCCATTTTTAAGAACAAGGGAGACGTGCAGAGTTGTGGCAACTACAGAGGGATAAAGTTGATGAGCCATACGATGAAGTTATGGGAAAGAATAGTGGAAGCTAGACTAAGGGCAGAAGTCAGCATTTGTGAACAACAGTTTGGTTTCATGCCCAGAAAGAGCACCACAGATGCAGTGTTTGCCTTGAGGATGTTAATGGAGAAGTACAGAGAAGGTCAGACGGAGCTGCATTGTGCCTTTGTGGATCTGGAGAAAGCATATGACAGGGTGCCGAGAGAAGAACTGTGGTATTGCATGAGGAAGTCTGGAGTGGCAGAGAAGTATGTTAGAGTGGTGCAGGACATGTATGAGAGATGTAAGACAGTGGTGAGGTGTGCTGTCGGTGTGACAGAAGAGTTCAAGGTGGAGGTGGGACTGCATCAAGGGTCAGCTCTCAGCCCCTTCTTGTTCGCTATGATGATGGACAGGCTGACAGACGAGGTTAGACAAGATTCCCCATGGACTATGATGTTTGCAGATGACATTGTGATCTGTAGTGAGAGCAGAGAACAAGTGCAGGAAAATCTAGATAGGTGGAGGTATGCCCTGGAAAGGAGGGGAATGAAGATTAGCCTCAGTAAGACAGAATACATGTGCATGAATGCCAAGGACCAAAGAGGAACGGTGAGATTACAGGGAGCAGAGATAAGAAAGGTGGAGGATTTTAAGTACTTAGGCTCAACAATCCAGAGCAATGGAGAGTGTGGAAAAGAGGTGAAGAAGCGTGTGCAGGCAGGTTGGAATGGTTGGAGAAAAGTGTCCGTGAGATGTGTGATAGGAGGGTATCGGCAAAAATGAAAGGAAAAGTGTACAAGACGGTGTTGAGGCCAACGATGCTGTATGGGTTAGAAACAGTGGCCCTGGGGAAAAGACAGGAGGCAGAGTTGGAGGTAGCAGAGATGAAAATGTTGAGGTTCTCTTTGGGAGTAACTTGAGGATGGATAGGATTAGGAATGAGCACGTCAGAGGGACAGCACATGTAAGACGCGTTTTGGAGACAAAGTCAGAGAGGCTAGATTGAGATGGTTTGGACATGTACAGAGGAGGGATAGTGAGTATATTGGTAATAGGATGCTGAGGCTGGAACTACCAGGCAAAAGGCCTAGAGGAAGACCAAAGAGACGATTCATGGATGTGGTAAAGGAGGACATGAAGGTCGTTGGTGTAAGAGAAGAAGATGCAAAGGATAGGGTGAGATGGAGGCAGATGATTCGCTGTGGCGACCCCTGAAGGGAAAAGCCGAAAGGAAAAGAAGATATATATATATATATTGCCCCTTCAAAACAGAATAAATTGAGTTCTGTAGTCATTTACCCTGCTGATGGGCCGGCTTCCTTATCAATAATAATTCCTACATGTTTTCTTTTAAGATGCTCCCGCGTCACTGTAGTGCCCCCTGTGCCATTTCGGTTAAACACTTTTTTTTTTCCATTTCAGTGCCACTGGCAGTTGACTGAGCCATGTTTTGTAATATTTATGAAGATGAAAAGTCCTTCAATTTAGGTCTACAGTTCACCCACGTTGTACAATTACATTGAGATGAACGTATGACATGTCCATTCAGCTCCGTACTGAATGACACTCCTCTGTAGTCCTGACGTACGCAATAATCACGAGACTATTTGACAATGAAATTTGTTGCCAACACTTTTAATAATTGATTTTTATCAATTTGTTGTTGCAGCACAAGTATGTATACATTTGTGTGTGTGTGTGTGTGTGTGTGTGTGTGTGTATATACTAGTGTATTTTTATATATATATATATATATATATATATATATATATATATATAATATATATATAATATATATATATATATATATATATATATATATATATATATATATATATATATGTATATATATATACATGTATGTATATATGTGTGTGTACACGTGTACGTACAGGCTGGAAAGAGAATCCGGTGGAGTTTGATTCTGTGTTTAATGAAAGCCGTTACACATGGTGTTGGGGAAGTCCTGACATCCTGCCCATGTTCGCAAAAGGTAAATTACTAGCATACCTCATGCACATCTGTGTTACTGCTTGAATAAATACGGCAGCTCTGTCTGACTCATTTTTTTTTGTTTTTTGTAGGAGCGAGCGGAAATCATGTGCACACTCATACGTATCCTGCTGCAATGGAGGACTTCGCCTCAAAAGATGCCTCCAAACTGGACACATGGGTGTTCGATCAAGTGAAGGTGCTTATTGCTGCTGGGGGAGGAAAAATTGACAAAAAAAAACTATTTGCTTTATAGTCTTAGAGAATAATAATAATAAAAAAGAAAATCCTATCAGAAAAAAGATTGTTCCCAAATTGTTTGCCTTACAGTGTTACACTATAGTAAAACACACATGTATAATAAAATTAGCAAGAACTTGTATAACATGGTAGTAATGCAGTAGAAACGGATAATGTCATGGTATGTCGACATGGTAGTGGTGGACATTATAAAACAGGTGTAGATGTGGTTTATTCGGAACTCGGTGAGAACATAATAAATACAGTATGTAGTAACGACAGCATTGACATAGTAACAGCATGGCTAAAAATGTGGCGTGAACTTGTTGAACGTAGATATGGATACAAGAAAACTTGTCGAATGGAAGCAACAGCCCAATGTGTGGAGCAGTGTGTAAGGACTGGGCAGATGCAATGAGAACTAGGTAGCACGTGTTGGAGTCAGGTCGGTCATAGTAAGAACGCATCTGGCGTGCTGCACATGTGATCCTGCATGTGGTGAGAAATGGGTGGGAATGTGTTAGATGCAGTCAGAACCTGACACTGACATACCGGTAGTATGTAATTAAAAACTGCGTTTTATTCTATTCTGACTAGATCATCCACCCCCAAAAAATGTACATGCACAATGACATGTGATGGTGAACAGAAGTACAGTACATTGTGACTGATGTTCATAATCATATTATTATGATTATTCTCTTCTTTTTTTTTTTGATGCAGGACTTCCTCAGATCAGCGAAAGAGAATCATACACTCATGTCTCAATTGCACGAAGATAAGATTGTGTTTTTTCTTCATCTTCTGGGAATCGACACCAATGGACACGCCCACCGGCCGATGTCCAGGTAAGCCATGAACCTGAATTAAGGGAACTTTTGCATGTTCTATCGATGTACACGTTCCGGAGATGATCTCTTGGCTATTCTCCATGTTGCTTTGGTTCTTTTATGTGTCAATTAACCTCAGAAGTATATCTGCCAGGGTGGCCTCTCACTGTGTAAATTAGATTCTAAAACCAAACACAATTCTGCTAATAGAAAATCTGGTTCCATAATATATAAACATTAGGATATTCGGTAAAAATTCTACAAGGGTCTGTCCAAGTAAAAGAGCTCTAAAAGTGTGCACTTGCCATTTAATTTCAAATTGAGATTTTCAAGGAATTGAGCTGACATGATGATAATTTAGTTGTGTATATTTCATGACATAACCACAAAAAATATACTGCACTTACAGAAAAAAGGACATTTCAAAGAAAACTTTAAAATTTTATCAAAATTTCATGTGAAGTGAACCAAAAGAAAAACAAACAAATTTTTAAGTAAAAAGAAAAATTTACTTTGGATTTGAATCTATCTTTAGAAAAATCTGTGAAAAAGTACCCCCCCCCCATTAAAAAGTGAAATAATTGAGATTAATCCTATTATTGGGGAAAACTGAGTTCCATTTCATGGCCACACCTAGGCCTGATTGCTGCCAGACGTGTTCAGTATGGCCTACCTCACCTTGCCAGATAGGTTTTATGTCAGGAATCTCCTTATTGGACATGCCGCGATCCAGTGAGCTTGAAGAGCAAACGAGAAAGAAGATGATGGAGATGTCTCAGTCTGGGAAAGGATACAAAGTGATTGGTAAATCTTTGGGACTCCAGCGGACCACTGTCAGAGCCATTATCCATAAATGGAGAAGGCATGGCACCGTGGTGACCCTTCCCAGGAGTGGCCGACCTACCAAAATTACTCCAAAGAGCACGGTGCAGACTAACCGGAGAAGTCACAAAGGATCCAAAAACCACTTAAAAACAACTACAAGCCTCACTTGCCTCAGTTAATGTCAATGTTCATGACTCCACCATCAGAAAGACACGAGGCAAAAATGGCATCCATGGAAGAGTTCTGAGGCAAAACCCACTGTTGATAAAAAAGAATATTATAATATGCCCTCTGGACTGATGAAACTAAAGTTGAACTTTTTGGGAGAAATGACTCCCGTTACATCTGGTGCAAAAAGAACACTGCATTTGATAAAAACAACATTGTACCAACAGTGAAACATGGTGGTGTAAGTGTGATGATCTGGGTCTGCTTTGCAGCTTCAGGACCTGGGTGACTTGTCACGATTGATGGAACCCTGAATTCTGCTCGCTACCAAGAAATCCTGGCGAAGAATGTTCGGCCATCAATTCGAGACCTCAAGCTAAAGCGCACCTGGGTTCTGCAGCAAGACAATAATCCGAACCACACCAGAAAGTCTACTTCTGAATGGAACAAAAAAGAACAAAATGAGAGTTTTTGGAGTGGCCTAGTCAAAGTCCCAACCTGAACCCTCTTGAGATGCTGTGGCATGATTTTAAAAAGTTTGCTCATGTCTGAAAACCATCCAATCTGGTTCATTTTAAACAATTCTGTAGAGAAGAGTGGGTCGAAATCCCATCACAGTGATGTGAAAGACTCATCGTCTCTTATCGCAAACACTTGACTGCAGTTATTGCTGCAAAAGGTGGTGCAACCAGCTATTAGGTTTAGGGGCAATTACTTATTCACACAAGCCCTTGTAGGTTCAGATGTTTTTTTCCCCTTAATAAATGCAATTGGCACTTAAAACTGCATTTTGTGTTTACTTATGTTTTATCTTTGTGTAATATTTAGGTTTGCTTGATCTGAAATGGATGACAGTGACAAACGTGCAAAAAAGTTAGACATTTGTATGTATGTCTGTCTGTCTGTCTGTCTGTCTGGAGAGAGTAGCATTCAGATGAATTGCATCAGTAATTAACTCAAGTTATAAATGAATTAAATGCAAACCATTTAGCTAAAAGCAGCCACAGCGTCCCCAGGGTATCAACATGTTCCGTGTGCCTGTCACGTCAAGTCTTCTGTATGCGATGCATGCCAAATAACTTTTTAAAAAATGTATTTAATTTTTAGATAATCCTCTCGATAGTGAGTAGTGATCTGATGTTTGTACACGCGTGACATTTGTTATTGGAAAACTTACCCACATGTATTCTCACTTGAAGACGCCACTGCTGCATACAGCCAGATTACTGACATTAAGAATTTGTTGGTCGCTGTTGCATGGTTCTGAAACGACTCAGTTTAGGCAGGCTTTAAAAATAGGGGTGCATCCAAGAATGCTGGTTCGTGATGTTTGACGGAATTCTAGGAGCCCAACATTCATTCATTCATAATTAGGGTCACGGGGAGGCTGTGACACCCATCTCAGCTGACTTTGGGCGAGGGCTGATTACATCCTGGACAGCTCGGTAGGCCATTGCAGGTTAGAAACACACGGATGGCTGTGCAGCCTACTCTTGACGAAAGTCAGGAATGGTTCTTTAATATGCGTCTCACCATAGACAGTGAGAGACATGACTGGCCTTTGATAACCCAGTTAGCTGCACTGTGGGGACAGCAGTGACAACGTATTGATAGCTGGGATTGAACACCTCGACCTTGGGATCAGTAATCCAGCACCTTACTACCTGGCTACGACTTCCCAGGGCTCCAACATGAGAAGTATTTTTCTGTAAACCTATGCAAGAGACTATCAGCCATACCACTTATGTTGGTGTAAGATAAATAGATCTGGTGCTTAGACCACCTAAAATAACCATCACACATTAAATAATGAGTATTTTAATGATCTCTACAGAGAAAACTTTTTTGATGGAACAGCATCACATACAGAATGCCATATCAAATATATATTTAATGTTTACATTCAAGAAGAATCTTTGCCATAAAAAAATCTTCCAACACTTTTATTCAAGTAGACAATCATTTATGATCAAAAGAATCTATCCAATGTTGTCACCAAGTGACTCTTTTGATGCAATTTTTGATGACACCAAAAAAAAAAAAAATCCTCTTTTTAGACAAATCAAATGGCGTATCTTTTCAGTGGTTAATGTGATGGGAATCAAATTATCGCTGATATATCTCTTGGACATGGAGGTGCACTATATACCTTTAAACTCAAATCATGCCTTTGATTTTCTCATTCAGAAAAAATTGAGGGTGGAATTTGGGGTAGGCGAAATTGTCCATTTGCTTTGACACACTTATAAACTTATATAAATAAAGATTATAACTTTTTTAATTGTGAGGACATGTGAATGTGTAAAGGTTTTGATACATAAATGTGGCATAGCCAATCAGATTTCAGTATGCAAGTCCAGGCATTGGATAACCCCCCCCCCCCCACTTTATATATATATCTTCTTCTTTTCCTTTCGGCTTTTCCCTTTTCAGGGGTCGCCACAGCGAATCATCTGCCTCCATCTCACCCTATCCTTTGCATCTTCTTCTCTTACACCAACGACCTTCATGTCCTCCTTTACCACATCCATGAATCGTCTCTTTGGTCTTCCTCTAGGCCTTTTGCCTGGTAGTTCCAGCCTCAGCATCCTATTACCAATATACTCACTATCCCTCCTCTGTACATGTCCAAACCATCTCAATCTAGCCTCTCTGACTTTGTCTCCAAAACGTCTTACATGTGCTGTCCCTCTGACGTGCTCATTCCTAATCCTATCCATCCTCGTTACTCCCAAAGAGAACCTCAACATTTTCATCTCTGCTACCTCCAACTCTGCCTCCTGTCTTTTCCCCAGGGCCACTGTTTCTAACCCATACAGCATCGTTGGCCTCAACACCGTTTTGTACACTTTTCCTTTCATTTTTGCCGATACCCTCCTATCACACATCACACGGACACTTTTCTCCAACCATTCCAGCCTGCCTGCACACGCTTCTTCACCTCTTTTCCACACTCTCCATTGCTCTGGATTGTTGAGCCTAAGTACTTAAAATCCTCCACCTTTCTTATCTCTGCTCCCTGTAATCTCACCGTTCCTCTTTGGTCCTTGGCATTCATGCACATGTATTCTGTCTTACTGAGGCTAATCTTCATTCCCCTCCTTTCCAGGGCATACCTCCACCTCTCTAGATTTTCCTGCACTTGTTCTCTGCTCTCACTACAGATTACAATGTCATCTGCAAACATCATAGTCCATGGGGAATCTTGTCTAACCTCGTCTGTCAGCCTGTCCATCACCATCGCGAACAAGAAGGGGCTGAGAGCTGACCCTTGATGCAGTCCCACCTCCACCTTGAACTCTTCTGTCACACCGACAGCACACCTCACCACTGTCTTACATCTCTCATACATGTCCTGCACCACTCTAACATACTTCTCTGCCACTCCAGACTTCCTCATGCAATACCACAGTTCTTCTCTCGGCACCCTGTCATATGCTTTCTCCAGATCCACAAAGGCACAATGCAGCTCCGTCTGACCTTCTCTGTACTTCTCCATTAACATCCTCAAGGCAAACACTGCATCTGTGGTGCTCTTTCTGGGCATGAAACCAAACTGTTGTTCACAAATGCTGACTTCTGCCCTTAGTCTAGCTTCCACTATTCTTTCCCATAACTTCATCGTATGGCTCATCAACTTTATCCCTCTGTAGTTGCCACAACTCTGCACGTCTCCCTTGTTCTTAAAAATGGGCACCAGCACACTTCTCCTCCATTCCTCTGGCATCCTCTCACTCTCTAAGACCTTGTTAAATGTTCTTGTCAGAAAATCTACTGCTACCTCTCCTAGACACTTCCATACCTCCACCGGTATGTCATCAGGACCAACTGCCTTTCCATTCTTCATCCTCTTCAATGCCCTCCTCACTTCACCCTTACTAATCTTTGCTACTTCCTGGTCCTCAACAGTCACCTCTTCTACTCTTTTCTCTCTCTCATTTTCCTCATTCATCAGCTCTTCAAAGTACTCTTTCCATCTTCCCAGCACACTTCTGTCATCAGTCAATACATTTCCCTCTCTGTCCTTTATCAATCTAACTTGCTGCACGTCCTTCCCATCTCTATTTCTCTGCTGTGCCAACCTGTATAATTCATTTTCTCCTCCTTACTTTCCAGCCGAGCATACAAGTCATCAAACGCTCTGTTTGGCCTTTGACACTGCTACCTTTGCCTTACGTTGTGTCTCCCTGTACTCCTGTTTACTCTCTTCGGTTTTGTCAATGTCCCACTTCTTCTTAGCTAATCTCTTCCTTTGTACACACTCCTGCACTTCCTCATTCCACCACCAAGTCTCCTTATCTACTTTCCTTCCAGATGACACACCAAGTATTCTCCTACCTGTCTCCCTGATCACATTCGCTGTAGTTGTCCAGTCATCTGGAAGCACTTCCTGACCACCCAAAGCCTGTTTCAACTCCTCCTTGAAGACAACCCGACACTCTTCCTTTTCAACTTCCACCACTTTGTCTTCTGCTCTGCCTTTGCCTTCTTCACCTTCCTCACCATAAGCATCATCCTGCACACCACCATCCTATGCTGTTTGGCAACACTCTCACCCGCTACTACTTTGCAGTCACTGACTTCCTTTAAATTACATCGCCTGCACAAGATGTAGTCTACCTGTGTGCTCCTACCTCCACTTTTATAAGTCACCCTATGCTCCTCTCTCTTCTGGAAGAAAGTATTCACTACAGCCATTTCCATCCTTTTGCAAAATCTACCAACATCTGTCCTTCTATGCTCCTGTCCTGGATACCAAACCTACCCATCACTTCCTCGTCCCCTCTGTTTCCTGCACCAACATGTCCATTGAAGTCTGCCCCAATGACCACTCTTTCACCTCTGGGGGTACTCTGCATCACTTCATCTAACTCCCTCCAGAATCTCTCCTTCTCTTCTCGCTCACATCCTGTCTGTGGGGCATAAGCACTAACAACATTGACCATCACACCTTTAATTTCTAACTTGAGACTCATCACTCTGTCTGACACTCTTTTCACTTCTAGAACATTCCTGGCAAACTCCTCCTTCAAGATGACTCCGACTCCATTTCTCTTCCCATCCACACCGTGATAAAACAGCTTAAACCCTGCTCCTATGCTTCTAGCCTTGCGACCTTTCCACCTGGTCTCCTGAACGCACAGTATGTCCACCTTCCTCCTCTGCATCATGTCAGCCAGCTCTCTACCTTTTCCTGTCATAGTTCCAATATTCAAAGTCCCTACTTTCAGTCCTAGACTCATGCCTTTCCTCTTCTCTCTCTGGCAACGGACACGCCTCCCGCCTCTCCTTCTTCGACGTCTTCGACCAACAGTAGTCCAATTTCCATCAGCACCCTGTTGGTTGACGGCACTGATGGCGGTCGTTGTTAACCCGGGCCTCGACCGATCCGGTATGTCATTCTTTCTTGTGATTCGCATAGTTTATTTGGCATTTGTTTTACGCCGGATGCCCTTCCTGACGCAACCCTCTGCATTTATCCGGGCTTGGGACCGGCGTGAGGGAGAGACACTGGTTTGTGCCCCCCCCTCACGGCTGCATTTCACTTTATATATATATATATATATATATATATATATATATATATATATATATATATATATATATATATATAGTCGGCCCTCTACTTATGAAATTAATCCGTTCCAGTGCCTTTTTCGTAACCTGGAGTTTTCGTAAGTAGAGGTGCATTTTACATGTAAAACGCGTGATATGTTCCAAGGCTCCCAAGACTACCCCATAAACCCTTTAAAAATTATAAAAGCACACCAATTTTGGATGAAATATGTGTTAGAAGTAAAAGAAAATTATTTACCATTTTTTAAATCTCTCAAATCACCCATGCAACGTTTTAATGTCCGGGGGTTGCTGGTCTGAAGAACCCTCACCCCCACCCTCCTTCATGAGGTCCTTAAATATGGCGGTTGCTTTTCCCGAAATAATCGCCTCCATCAATGTGTCTCCGCTTTTAATGCCTCCTTCTGCTTCAATATTGCTCCTAAATAATCGCCTCCGTCACTGTATCTTCGCTTTTAAGGTCTCCTTCTGCTTCAATATCGTCCCGATTGTAGATTGGTTTCGGCCATACTCCTTTGGGATTTTGCTCAACCGCATCCCACTTTCGTATTTTTAAATTATTTTTCCTGCTTCACTTCGACTGATAACTGAGTCCGCTTCTTCATTTCAGTGTCACCGGAAATCACTTTCTTGGTGTCCATGATGGATAACAAAATATAACGCTGCAATGATCACTCTCAAAAAAGCTTTCGAGCCAACAGTCCTGTTCAACTCTCCTTCACGTGTGTGACAAACAGGAAGTATGGGTACAGGAATGGGTACAGTTCAGCTCCCTCCTGGCCAATGGGAGGTCAGCGAGGCGGGATGTTGGGAGACAGCCAATGAGAGAGCAACTTGCGCATTGTTTGAATGGCGCGTTTTCATGTTTGATATATATATATATATATATATATATATATATATATATATATATATATATATACAGACATGCATGCTGGATCAATGCTAAGGCACGATGACGGTACAGTCATCCCTTGAATATCGTGGATAATATAGACTAGACCTGGCCACGATATTTGAAAAACCGCGAAGTAGGAAAGCCCCTCTCATTTCTACCACACGCATATGTTTTAGCGTGTATACATCAAGAAGTGTATATTAAACTATACACAGTCCTATGCATATGTAAATACTGTAATGTATTACAGTAATATTTAAATAGAATTTATATACAGTATAAATACTTTAAGTACTGTACTCACCGCTGACAATAGCTCTGCTCCGCTTGATATTATTCCAAAAAAATGACGATGAGAGACCTGTGCAGTACGATGAAGGTGAAGTGAAGATGAAGTCTTTTTTGATATATCGCACTGTAGACTCATTTATGCCGTAATGGCGTGCTACGTTAGCACACGTGTTGCCTGCAGTCAACATATCTAACGACTTCACTTTTTTGTTCACTGTCATCATTTTCCGCTTTTTTTTGGGCTCATTGAAAGCCGTAGATGGTGCAGGACATTTAGGAGGCATTTTCGAAGGAAATAAAATAAACTAAGGAACACAATTAGAGAAATAGTGCGATACGAAATCCAAACAAAGCTTGAATGAACTCGGCGTCTTCTTCCTCCCCGCGGGAATGTGCGAGGCTACAGCGTCACGCGTCTAAGCCGATCAGCTTACGAGATTGAGTTGAGTAGGCGGTTCCTGCAAGTTTCGGCATGAATTTTGAAATTTTTATGAAAAGTTAATAAAATTGGGGTTTTTTTTGGATATTTATGGAAAATACCGCGGTGCACCAAGATCGTGATGTTCAAATCGCGAAGTGGCAAGGGATGACTGTATTAAAGGAAAGCATTTGGGAATGTAATGACTCCAGGTTGATATGTAATATGAGTGGTTTAAAAAAAAATATATATATGTTTTATTTGTACAAGGGAGTATCTGGATAACATTGGCCTGGTTGATGATGGAGTTGCCGAGATCGTTTCTGTGTTGGAGGAGTTCTTTGGAAATGATGGGAGAACAGCATATGTTTTCACGTCAGATCACGGCATGACAAACTGGGGTAAGATTCACCTCTAAAGCTTACATGGTGTGAATCAGTGTATCTATTATGTTTAACTTATTGCAAATAAATCCCAGTGCACTGAAAAATACAGACTTTGCAGCTTTTTATCATCCTAAAGTAACGCCAATGTTTGTCAGCACATGTGATGTAGCTGTATTAGCATGTTCCATTGTTATGTGGACACTGAACCATGGTTGCTCTTTGGTTAATTTTTTAGGGTCTCATGGAGCCAGTCATCCATCTGAGACTCTCACTCCCTTGGTGGTGTGGGGGGCTGGAGTTCAGAAAGCCCAGAGAACCGCTACGTTACAGGACTATACTGATGATTACACCAGAGGTGTTTTTTTGTTTTCTCTGTTTTACCATTCACAGTCATTATATAGTGGACATAAGACTGCATAGAACTGTCTGTAACTTTGTGGTTTGTGATGACCTCAGAATGGGAGCTGGAGGCATACAAGAGGATTGATGTCAACCAGGTTGGATTATATTTAATGTTTTGTTTGAGTTCTAAATTTTATTTTACGAAGTGAGTACAAATAAAAAAGGAGATGATTCTTTTGGTCTGCTTGAATGGATGCAGGCTGATATCGCACCGCTCATGTCATCTCTCATTGGGGTTCCAATTCCACTCAACTCAGTGGTAAGTTTGAATTTTACATGTGATGTTTTATGATGGACTCTACTTCTCTATTTTAAGAAGCTTTAAAAATAAATAAATATGCTGTTCTCCCATTGTTTTTAAAACCCATAGTACCAAAACCTTTGCTTGGTGTCTATTGATACTGATTTGATCCCAGAAGTGACTCCCCACTTTTACTATGTAACATCTCATTCTGTTGATTTGCAGGGGATCTTGCCGCTCGACTACCTCAATAACAGCCAACATTTCAAAGCTGAAAGCATGCATGCAAATGCCATACAGATTCTGGAGCAATTCAAGGCAGGTGCTAATTTGCTTCTTTTGATTTAGTTGCGTTATTGCTCATAGTTGGAGTGCTAACAGTAATCAATTGATTTTTTTTTAATTTTTTTTTTTTTTATTGTTAGGTAAAAATGATGCAGAAAAAGATGACCACTTTGTCATTTCTGTTTACACCATACCAGTGAGTGGAATGTTGGTACTTTTAAGACTAAATTACCTTTATATAATGAAACACCATTTTATTAATATCTCATTACTGCCTCCTGTCTAGACCACTAATTGATGCAAAATTGGCTGATTTTTTGAGTCATACAAAATCACTGATCCAGAAAGGACTCTTTGATGAAGCTGTGAGTACCAGTATAACATTAGTTTTACCCTTAGCACAGTCACAATTTTCAACAAAGTATAAACATCTAATTTTCTGTTCTTGTCTAAGATTCATCAGTGTAAGCTTCTGATAAATCAGGCAATGGAAGGATTGTCCTACTACCACACCTATGATCGCCTTTTTCTGGGCTGCAGTGTTGTCTTAGGTTTCATTGGTTGGACTTCTTACGTGATTTTGGTCATTTTGAAGACTCACTCCAGCCTGCGCAAACCACCTGCAAGCAGAGACATGGTGAGATGTAGAAAATAGATAGTTTTGTGGACACTTAAGGACTGCCTCCATATTATAACACACAATATATGATCCAAAGAGGTATAGAGGCAAGAGGAGGTTGTAATTATTCTGAAAACTCCTGAACACTCCAAACACAATCACTAAAGAGATTGCAATAATCTTCAATAATAAATCAATAAGTTGATACATTCTTGAAAAGTAGTGATGCACCATTGAGCTTAGAAAGACCGAAAGACATACAGTAGAGCCTCGGAATCCGAACGCTCTAGAGCAGGGGTCACCAACCTTTTTGAAACTGAGAGCTACTTCATGGGTACCAATTAATGCGAAGGGCTACTAGGTCGATACACACCTCTGAAATTACAAATTTGCTCAATTTACATTTAATTAGATTTAATTAGATGTTATTATTAATAATTAATGATATTCATCTATGTGAAGATATTGACTTGATTTAAAAATATATTCAAAAAAATTATATGCAGCTCAATGGAGAGTGGCGCTGTCCTAAAAATGGGCCTGTCCTAAAAATAGCAGTGAACAGGTCCGCGGGCAACTTATATTGTCCTTGCGGGCTACCTGGTGCCCACGGGCACCACGTTGGTGATCCCTGCTCTAGAGTCTGAACAAATTGGAATCAGAACAAAAAATCCGTGAGTTCTTCTGTCTGGGAAACCGAACAAAAACCGGAAGTCAAACTCAAGAAACGCGCAAGAAAAAACAAGACCGAGAGGGAGGAAAAGTGCGCGAGTTCCGGAAGTTGTTAATACTGTGTATGTTCTGGGGAAGTCCGGAAGTTGTTGATACTATGTAAGATCCGTTTGGGCTTTTATACCCATGCCTAGTGGCTCATCAGGCTGGTGCTTTATGTATCACCCTAATAAAGCTGTCCTGGGGAAGTCCAGAAGTTGTTGATACTATATATCGCCATAAAAGCTGTCCTGGGGAAGTCCAGATGTTGTTGATGCAGTACTAAAGCTACAGCTAGTGCTAAAGCACCGAAGCTGTCTAATGACTAACGCCATATACCACCTCCAGCGACAAATACGATTTAGAGTACCGAACAGAAAACCCACAGATCGGCTTATAGGCATAACTGCCTGAACAAAGCTGAAGAGGATATATGTATGTATGTATGTAAGTAAGCTAAGCGAAAGCTAGTGCTTTCGCTTTAAAGTACTAGATCAACAACTTCAGGACTTCCTCAGGCAGCTTTTAGGGTGATACATAGTATCAACAACCTCCGGACTTTCCTAAGACAGCTTTATTAGGGTGATACATAAAGTACCGGCCTGATGAGCTTAAAAGCTGTCCTGAGGAAGTCTGGAAGTTGTTGATACAGTGCTAAAGCTATCTAATGACTAACGCCATATACCACCTCCAGCGACAAATACGATTTAGAGTACCGAACAGAAATGCAGAGGGTTGTGTCAGGAAGGGCATCCGACGTAAAACCAATGCCAATTATTTTATGATGCAAATCAAAAGTATTACCTCCATACCGGATCGGTCGAGGCCCGGGTTAACAACGACCGCCATCAGTGCTGTCAATCAACAGGGTGCTGATGGAAATTGGACTACTGTTGGTCGAAGACGTCGAAGAAGGAGAGGTGGGAGGCGTGTCTGTAGGCAGAGAGAGAAGAGGAAAGGCATGAGTCTAGGACTGAGAGTGGGGACTTTGAATGTTGGAACTATGCACAGAAAAGGTAGAGAGCTGGTTGACATGATGCAGAGGAGGAAGGTGGACATACTGTGTGTTCAGGAGGCCAGGTGGAAAGGTAGCAAAGCTAAAAGCTTAGGAGCAGGGTTTAAGCTATTTTATCACGGTGTGGATGGGAAGAGAAATGGAGTCGGAGTCATCTTGAAGGAGGAGTTTGTCAGGAATGTTCTAAAAGTGAAAAGAGTGTCAGACAGAGTGATGAGTCTCAAGTTAGAAATTGAAGGTGTAATGCTCAATGTTGTTAGTGCTTATGCCCCACAGGCAGGATGTGAGCTAGAAGAGAAGGAGAGATTCTGGAGTGACTTAGATGAAGTGATGCAGAGTACCACCAGAGGTGAAAGAGTGGTCATTGGTGCAGACTTCAATGGACATGTTGGTGCAGGCAACAGAGGGGACGAGGAAGTGATGGGCAGGTTTGGTATCCAGGACAGGAACGCAGAAGGACAGATGTTGATAGATTTTGCAAAAAGGATGGAAATGGCTGTGGTGAATACTTTCTTCCAGAAGAAACAGGAGCATAGGGTGACTTATAAAAGCGGAGGTAGGAGCACACAGGTAGACTACATCTTGTGTAGGCGATGTAATTTGAAGGAAGTCAGTGACTGCAAAGTCATCGTGGGTGAGAGTGTTGCCAAACAGCATAGGATGGTGGTGTGCAGGATGACTCTGATGGTGAGAAAGGTGAAAAGGCAAAGGCAGAGCAGAAGACAAAGTGGTGGAAGCTGAAAAAGGAAGAGTGTCGTGTTGTCTTCAAGGAGGAGTTGAAACAGGCTTTGGTTGGCCAGGAAGTGCTTCCAAATGACTGGACAACCACAGCAAATGTGATCAGGGACACAGGTAGGAGAGTACTTGGTGTGTCCTCTGGAAGGAAAGTAGATAAGGAGACTTGGTGGTGGAATGAGGAAGTGCAGGAGTGTGTACAAAGGAAGAGGTTAGCCAAGAAGAAGTGGGACATTGAGAGGACCGAAGAGAGTAAACAGGAGTACAGGGAGACACAGCGTAAGGCGAAAGTAGCAGTGGCTAAGGCCAAACAGAGGGCGTATGATGACTTGTATGATAGGTTGGCTAGTAAAGAGGGAGAAAATGATCTATACATTTTGGCACAGCAGAGAAATAGAGATGGGAAGGACGTGCAGCAAGTTAGATTGATAAAGGACAGAGAGGGAACTGTATTGACTAATGACAGAAGTGTGCTGGGAAGATGGAAAGAGTACTTTGAAGAGCTGATGAATGAGGAAAATGAGAGAGAAAAAAGAGTAGAAGAGGTAACCATTGAGGAGCAGGATGTAGCAAAGATCAGTAAGGGTGAAGTGAGAAGGGCATTGAAGAGGATGAAGAATGGAAAGGCAGTTGGTCCTGATGATATACCTGTGGAGGTATGGAAGTGTCTAGGAGAGGTAGCAGTAGATTTTCTGACAAGAACATTCAACAAGGTACTAGAGAGTGAGCAGATGCCGGAGGAGTGGAGGAGAAGTGTGCTGGTGCCCATTTTTAAGAACAAGGGAGACGTGCAGAGTTGCAGCAACTACAGAGGGATAAAGTTGATGAGCCATACGATGAAGTTATGGGAAAGAATAGTGGAAGCTAGACTAAGGGCAGAGGTCAGCATTTGTGAACAACAGTTTGGTTTCATGCCAAGAAAGAGCACCACAGATGCAATGTTTGCCTTGAGGATGTTAATAGAGAAGTACAGAGAAGGTCAGAGGGAGCTACATTGTGCCTTTGTGGATCTGGAAAAGCATATGACAGGGTGCCAAGAGAAGAACTGTGGTATTGCATGAGGAAGTCTGGAGTGGCAGAGAAGTATGTTAGAGTGGTGCAGGACATGTATGAGAGATGTAAGACAGTGGTGAGGTGTGCTGTCGGTGTGACCGACGAATTCAAGGTGGAGATGGGACTGCATCAAGGGTCAGCTCTGAGCCCCTTCTTGTTTGCTATGGTGATGGACAGGCTGACAGACGAGGTGAGACAAGAATCTCCATGGACTATGATGTTTGCAGATGACATCGTGATCTGTAGTGAGAGCAGAGAACAAGTGCAGGAAAATCTAGAGAGGTGGAGGTATGCCCTGGAAAGGAGAGGAATGAAGGTTAGCCTCAGAAAATCAGAATACATGTGTGTGAATGAGAAGGACCCAGGAGGAACGGTGATGTTACAGGGAGCAGAGATAACGAAGGTGGAGGATTTTAAGTACTTAGGCTCAACAATCCAGAGCAATGGAGAGTGTGGAAAAGAGGTGAAGAAGCGTGTGCAGGCAGGCTGGAATGGTTGGAGAAAAGTATCCGGTATGATGTGCGATAGGAGAGTATCAGCAAGAATGAAGGGAAAAGTGTACAAGATGGTGGTGAGGCCAGCGATGTTGTATGGCTTAGAAACAGTGGCGCTGAGGAAAAGGCAGGAGGCAGAGCTGGAGGTAGCGGAGATGAAAATGTTGAGGTTCTCCCTGGAAGTAACGAGGATGGATAGGATCAGAAATGAGTATATCAGAGGGACAGCCCACGTAAGATGTTTTGGAGACAAAGTCAGAGAGGCTAGATTGAGATGGTTTGGACATGTACAGAGGAGGGATAGTGAGTATATTGGCAGTAGGATACTGAGGTTGGAACTACCAGGCAGAAGGCCTCGAGGAAGACCGAAGAAGAGATTTATGGATGTGGTGAAGGAAGACATGAAGGTCGTTGGAGTCAGAAAAGAAGATGCGGAGGACAGGGTGAGGTGGAGGCGGATGATTTGCTGTGGCGACCCCTGAAGGGAGCAGCCGAAAGTAAAAGAAGAAGAAGAAGAAGAAGAAGTACCGAACAGAAAACCCACAGATTGGCTTATAGGCGTAACCGCCTGAACAAAGCTGAAGAGGATGTATGTATGTATGTATGTAAGTAAGCTAAGCAAAATAAAGCGCTAAAGCGCTAGCAGCGCTGTGAACACCTTTAACGATGAGATCATGAGCCACTTTCGTAAGGTTTTGAAAAGAAGGCTTTTCAAAAAAGGTTAAAATTCTTATCTTTATTGTTCTTATGCTTTAACTTTTCTGTGGTTTTCATTTTAGTTTGTTATGGTCTCAGAAAAGAGTTGCGTGTTGAAATGCGTGTTGGAGAGGGGCGTGGTTCTAACAAAGTCATCTATGAAAACAGGTTGTGCTTTATTGTTCACAGGTTTCTAGTGCTCTAGTGCTCTAGTTATTGTTTCTAGTGCTCTAGTACCCCTGCACTAGTGCCTTCCCTGTGAATAATAAAGCACCGCCGTTTTTCATAGATGAAACGGGGATGTATGTAATAGAGATGAGAAGAAACACTGAAATCAAACTGAAGCTTGAACTACTTGAGCACAGAGCTGAGCGATCAAGAGGTACAGTCTTCTAGCACCGGGAAGAGTGCTGCTAATCTTTCTAGCCTATGATTAAATGTGTGTATGTTTAGCACTCCATCCTGCGTGTTCGAGCCACGCCCCTCTTCAACGCGCATTTCAACACACAACTCTTTTCTGAGAGACCATAACACTAAAATAAAAACCACAGAAAAGTTAAAAAGTCTCTCACAACACAAACCATAACATAATGTACTGTATTCAATTATTTTTTCACTTAATTTGAAGACCTATGGTATGAGTTACAGTACCATTAACTTCCGTTCAAAAGACGACGGAACGGATTAACACAATTTAGATTATTTGTAATGGGAAAAGCGGATTGGGAATCCGAACAAATCGGAATCCGAGCAGCCGTCTGGAACGGATTAAATTTGAGTACCGAGGCTCCACTGTATAAGACATTGGAAAACAACTATAGGGATCCCTCACTTTACGTGCTATATAAATGCTTATAATAACAATTAAACATTAAAAAAACATAAGATGTAAATAAAATACAGTGGAGCCTTAATTTGCGGACCTATGGTGTGAGTTACGGTACTGTTAACTTCTGTTCAAAAGACGACGGAATGGATTAAGACCATTTACATTATTTGTAGTGGGAAAAGCGGGCACTGGTGGTCTAGTGGTATAAGGCGCCGGATTGCTGATCCAAAGGTTGGGGGTTCGAGTCCCACTCTCCACAAGGTTGTCACTGTCCTCCCCAGTGCAGCTAACTGGGTTATCAAAGGCCGGCCATGTCTCTCACTGTCTATGGTGTGAGGCATGTAAAAGAACCATTGCTGACTTTCGACAAGAGTAGGCTGCAAAGCCGTCAGCGTGTTTCCGCCCTGCGATGGCCTGGCGAGCTGTCCAGGGTGTACTCTGCCCTCGCCCTGAGTTGGCTGGGATGGGCACCAGCCTCCCCGCGACCCAAATTAGGATGAAGCGGTTACAAAAAATGAATGAATGAATAATGGGAAAAGCGGATTGGGAATCCGAATAAATCGGAATTCGGACAGCTGTCGGGAATGGATTAAGTTCGAGTACCGAGGCGCCACTGGATAAGTACACACACATACAGATGGTATTGCATGAGAAGAAGACGACACAAACATACGCGCGTGCACACACAGATACAACAATGTAAGTAGTTTGGATGGGAGATTCTGGGTTGTTTTTTGGTTTGTGTTGGTTTCGGGTTTTTTTTTTTTTTTTTGCATAATTGGCCTTGTTTTTGTGGCATTTTCCTTAACTTTTCCCCTTCCTTAAGTTCCTTAGATTTTAATTCGATGAATACTTATAAAACAAAAAAAACGCGATGCACTGAAGCCGCATGAATTGAAGTTGAGAGGGAGCCCTGTATACTGAATGATTGTAGAATTCTTTCTTTGGTGAAAATTAACCCCTTTACAACATTTAAACAAGTCAAGAACATTCTTGAGGGGGAGGCTTATGAAAGCTTATGAAAAAGCCTACCAAAGAAAAACAAAACCTGTGTTAATGTAAATACACTCAAGAGCATGACACATGAAACTGAGATGGCGATGAACTTGTACCAGAGTTAAGGGAAGAGAAGAGTATGCTCGAAGAAAGGAAGTGCATGGGCATGTATGGCAGCCAGTGGAAATGGTCACTTCTGTTTATACTGAGAATGTGGATGCTGAAGGAACAAGCAGGATGCATTTAGTAGTTTATAGATATATATTCTCTGCTCGGATTCAGTGTCACGCTACAAAACTGATAGGAAGGCACTTTACAGTACAGATGGATAATACACATACTGTATATTATGAAGAGTGATGTGGACAATTACATATTACTTTTAGTAATTATGTG
Organism: Plotosus lineatus; assembly: GCA_024760905.1. Classification (NCBI taxonomy): domain Eukaryota; kingdom Metazoa; phylum Chordata; class Actinopteri; order Siluriformes; family Plotosidae; genus Plotosus; species Plotosus lineatus. The sequence continues at coordinate 22,059,867 of CM045734.1, read as the reverse complement.
CAAGTAAAATACGATCATGGAGCATATCAAATACCATGTCACTAAATACATTTGGGGCGGCACTGTGGTGTAGTGGTTGGCACGTCCACCTCACAGCAAGAAGGGCTAGATTCGATTCCCAGATTTTTACGTGCGGGGTTTCCATGCTTTTCAAATGCTTGCCTGGGTTTCCTCCAGGTTTCTCGGTTTGCTCCTGTAGTCCAAAAACATGCACAGTAGACTGATTGACTGCTCCAAATCACCCCTCAATGTGAGTGTGAGTGTGAATGATTGTTCTAATGATTTGTTTTAAACTTGAACTTAACTTTGTAAAACCAAACCAAAGAAAAGTCGAAGTTTTAAAACATTTGTTTCATTTTGTTCGGTTTAAAAATCTATTCTATTTCCACACATAGATTTACTATCTTTACAGAAGCCAATGTTTATTATTTTAAATTTAAACTGCATTGATGTGTATCATGTGGTTTATTTAAATGTGGGATCAAAAAATATTTCATTAACACATTGTCTGTCTGTGTTTCCGGTCTTAATATAGACAGCAGGCAGACATCTGGGTCAGATCTTTGTGGGTGTGGGCTTGCTGGTGTCTTTCTTCCTGTTTCTTCAGGCCAGTTCCCTCAGTTACTACATCTACTGCCTGCTGCCCATTCCTGTGTGGTACGCCGTCTTTAAAGAGTGAGCTACTCATTATGCATTGTGAAATTCAATTACAATTTTCACAGCAATAATGGTTCAACTTGAGAAACTTCTTGATTTATACCCATCAATTTTACGGAAGCATTTATGCAGGTTGCATGTAAAGCAGCCTTTTGGTATTTTTAACCCAGGCTTCTTCCCATTTAACATCTGCTTCACAGCCGGGGATGTACACAGCCAGGAAGACTGACATATATGCAAATGAATATAACCCAGTTATTCAAAATTCAAAATAAATGTATTTGCATAGATGCTGTTCTCTATTCTGTAGTTTTTGGTAGTACTTCTCTACAGTATCTATGTTACATAATAATTGCAGCATGCATGTCAGACATACAATATATATATTTCTGGTCAGAGCTTAACCTGTGTCTCAATTTGTGTACTGTATGTACTTCTAATATACTTGATAGGCTGTAGTATACCATGAGCGCTGTGCATGTACTTACGAAGAGTCTGAATGTCTACAGGGTAGTTGTGTCTCAAATCGAGGTCACAAATTAGGTACTTAACAGAATTGTCTTCATTTCGTAGCCAAAATATTCGCCAGCATGTTGCGCATGCCGTTTTAAAAGTATTGTAAATTGTTGACTGCGGTCCTGTCTTCAGCCACCATTTTAAAAAAGTCCCGCCCCTTTCATACAGGCCTAAGATGGCGATCATTAAGGGTAAAATGTTTTCGTCCATGAATCATCTGGGTAATAATAGTACACATTGTCCACACTATTTTGACTGTGAATGCACTTAAACACTCAAAAGAGCATAGATAAGTGCGCAAATACCAGATTTGAGACACGGCAAAAGTATATGAATTCACCAGCTTTGTACTTGAACCCAATATTAATTGAATTGTCTTTTGTCTTGTTGTTTTATTTGTGTGTAGATTTGGGATCCTTGTTAATCTGATCAGATCATTTCCATTCCTTCCAATGAGCAAATGCGCCACGTATTTTGTTCTAGTAATATTTGGGATCGAGCTACTGGTAAGTTGGACAGAAGCGATACATTGATTCTAAAGTACCCATGTACACATTAGTATACAGTACAGTATGTTTTTGTCAAAGTGTAATCTCATGCTTCAAAAATAATTTGTAGGTTGTGAGTTTTTTCTATCGAGCTATGTTGACCCTGGGACTGATAGCGCTAGCACTGTGGCCTGGTGTCTCTGGGCTGTACAGAAAACCCAAGGTAAGATCATAGATGTGGCTGCCTAGTTATGAATTCACAATGGCAAATGATATAATAAAATAAAATTGCACATTTGCATCATGTGTTGTAGTCCAAATCAATGAGCTGGGTGTTGAGTTGCTTGTGTCTAGCAGTGTTTCCTCTGCTGCCTGTTGTCGGACGAGAACCCAACACCAATTATGTGTAAGATCCCTGACTCTCTGCTTGACCATAAAGCTTTATATCTCTGACTTTTTAATGTACTTATTTATTTATACTGTGTCTTTATGATCTTTTAATTCAGGGTAGTTGCAGGAGCTCTGATGCTGTTGATGTCACTCCTGTACATCTTGTCGTGTAGACACGCAGGCCTTCATACGAGAGATTGTTGGCTGTTTATTGGCCAGGTTTCTGCTGTGATACTTCCATAGTAACACACTATCATCAGAAACACAATTTTATGTTCAATAATAATTGTGGATCTTTTAATCCAGTAAAGCCAATGGTATAATTTCCTGTATATGTACTGCTGTGTTTATAGATGCTGCAGGTGGCGCTGTGTTCATATGTGCTTTCCAGTACACACTCCAGTCTGCATCTCAAACAAGGCCTGCCGCTTTTCAATCAGCTTATCAGCTGGACCACTCTGGGTCAGACAACTTAATATTTATATCAATATTTAGTATCTGCTATATGCTACTGGCATGCACTATGGTACAGTCTGATTCACAATCATGGGATGAGAACAATATTCTGAGTGTATAATGTTTAAATCAAAACGACGGTGATTCATGGTTCATCATGGCCACCTGAGGCAGCTGGTGACAATATTATCACACTTTAAAGTGAAGAAATAAATCACAAAATTTTAGCTCGGTGTTTTTGTGCTTCTGCATAGTACTGCAATATATATTGCAATATTCTGCAGGGCGTGTACTTTGTAATTAATGAGTTATTTAAACACATTCTGGTCGCTACACAATGCCTTACCTGATCTGCCCCTGTTATGGTTAAAATATGCAAAAATGAATTTCCCCTTTTGCCTTTTCTTTTTGTTTTTACGTATACAGACGCTCTCCGATTTATATTTTAATTGGTTCCGGACGGCTGAACATAAGTTGTTACAGTGATGTGTATGTACAGTGTACATGTACAATGTGTACAGTGTACAATGTACAGTGTTGTTACAGTGTGACGTATGACGTTCATACTGTACTATACATCCATAAATACCATTACCGTATCTCATAAAACACCCCTAAGTCAATTATTATGAACATAACATTGTAAAATAATATCAAATAAATCAACATTAATTTCAAATAAATTAAATTCAAGCAAAATAATTTCAAATAGATAAATTTTAATGAAATTCACTCATCAAATATCAAATACAGTATCAAATATAACCTTTAACATTCTCTATGATGCGAGCTTTCTGCTTGTAAATGGTTCCGGTGGTCACTTTACATCAAGCTGAGCCGAGTCACACAACATGAAGCTGAGCCAAGTCATTTTACATGAAGCTTAAAACATGCCAATCAACGCTTACAATATGTGATGCGCTCAACACCGAAAGTAGTGTACTTGCTTCCACGTCATTGATTTGCTGTGGGTTATACGGACTTCCGATCTTTCAAGTGAGCAAGGGCGCCGTTGAACTCGTTTAGAACTCGGCCTGCACGGATGTCAATCACCAGCAGAGCGGAGAGTTCTCTTTCTTTTCTAGATTCCGGTTTTCATTCATTTTACAACTTTGCTTAAATGAGTATGCATGGTAAATTGCTCCGATCCGAGCAGCTAGTTAATTCGTCTCTGTATATGAGACTTGCACCCATGCTAGTAGGCTTACGCTTCTGACCAACCATATTTGCTTTGGGTTACAAAAATCCGCAAAACAGTGTAAACACAAAGATCACAGAGACGACATCTTAACACAAGGGTAACACGCTATATAACTGATACATATATAGACGCTTCCCGACTTACGTTCATCAGTTTTACGTTTTTCGCTTTTACGTTTTTCGCTTTTACGTTTTTTTTTTCCAAAAAAAAGAAAGTCCGATTTTGAGAGTAGATGTACGTAGTACGCTGACGTAATGACGCTGCGTCCATTGTTTACAAACGAGATTGAACGTGCCTGTCCTTCCCAGTTCAGTTATATATATCATATATATAGATACACACACACACACACACACACACACAGATGAATTAACTATCTGCTCAGATCAGCACAATCTGAGTTGTAAAATGAATGAAAACCCAAGAAAGAGAACTCTCTGGTCTGGTGATTCACATCAGTGATTCACATCAGTGCAGGCTGAGTACTAAACGAGTTCAACGGGGCCCTTGCGCACTTAAAAGATCGGAAGTCCATATAATCTGTGCTTTGTTTCAAGCAAGTAAACTACTTTCAGCAAGTGCACTACTTTTGGTATTGAGCGCCTCACATATTGTAAGCGTTGATTGGCTGTTTTAAGCATCATGTAAAGTAAGTCGACTCAGCTTAATGTCATGTGACCATCCGTCGACCATCGGAACCATTTACAAGCAGAAAAATCGCATCATAGAGAATGTTAAAGGTTATGTTTGATACTGTATTTAATATTTTATGAGTGAATTTGATTAAAATTTATCAATTTGAAATTATTTTGCTTGAATATAATTTATTTGAAATTAATGTTGATATTATTTGATATATTTGATATTATTTTACAATGTTATGTTTATAATAACTGATTTAGGGGTGTTTTATGCGATACGGTAATGGTATTTATGGATGTATAGTACAGTATGAGCGTCATACGTCACTGTAACAACTTATGTTCACTTTCAACTTGCGTTTGGCTGTCGTCTATATATATATATATATATATATATATATAGATATATATATATATATATATATATATATATGTGTGTGTATAAACTGAATTGGGAAGAAGGAGGGGCACGTTCAGTCTGACGTTTGTAAACAATGGATGCAGTGTCATTACGTCAGCTTACTACGTAGGTATGTCTAAACTCAAAATTTGACGTTTTTTTTTTTTAATTGAAAAAACATAAAACAGATGAACGTAACTCTGGCAGCATCTGTAATATGCTTACAGGCACCATTACACAGCTCTTATGCACCTGTTTATGGGGTTTTTCTGCTCGTGTTCCCATGGAGTGTATACTGATGCAGTTGTTCACCTGGGACTTATTAGATATGGCTGAGTATTACTTGGAGCTTCATTGCGTCTATTCAGCAATATCCACCTCGCTTTTGGCAAATAATTGTTATTTACGTTTATATTTATAAACACTGGATTGTGCATTTATGGGAAAATAATCAGTGAAGCATGATAAAAGTTTCTTTCAAGTTCAGTGTTATAGACCTGCAATGGTCCATTAAGCTGTTCAGGGGGTACCCTGTCTTCATCCAGTGTTCACCGAAATATCCTCCAGCCTCCAGACAATCCTAATAGGATTAAGCGGTTGGCAAATGAGTGAGTACCTTATTTTCCGGACTATAAATCGCTCCGGCGTACAAGTCGAATTGGCCAAAAAATGTACATCATAAAGAAGAAAAAACATGCTTAAGTCGCATTTTTGGGGAACTCATGGGAACTGTTTACCTTGGCTTGGAAATCTGTTGGCAGTTTTAGTGACGTTGTAGTTCTTGCTCTGATGGAGAAGTGGTTGCGTTGCATGAAGCGGTAACACCAAGAAAGTTCTTCTGCAAAGTCATTTATATTCATCTCCTTGGCAACTACCTGGGTTTGGAGACTCAACTGCACTGTTGACAGTCCTCTCCCTGCAGTACGTTGCTCAAGCACCCATGTGCAAACTCGTTCCTCTATCTGTGGCCATCTAGGTTTTAGCCCATGATTAGCGTTTTTGCTTTCTTCATTGCAGTAATAGTAATCTCCGCTTTTCTCCAGTCGCTCACAAGTTTAATGTACACTCCAAACTTTCTTTCTGATGCTTGATGACCATTTCCTGCTGCTTATTTTCTGGGCTATTTTTGTTCAGTCCAGTTGTCTTTTTAATTTACCGTTTATGTTGAAATTTTGAATTTTCAGTGGTACAGGATTAGGAGGTACTGGTACACAAGCCTCGATTTGCCCTCTTGCGGTTGTGAATGTGAAACTAACACATGTGAAATCATGTTTGTTATTATAAAATTGAACAGAATTATATGTGATAACTTCACTGGACTATAAGTTGCACCCTCAGCCAAACTATGAAAAAAAAGTGTAACTTGTAGTATGGAAAATACAGTAAGTGACTGAAGAAAGAACAGTAAAGGAAGAGAATTCAGTTCATCCATTCTGAAGCTTTTATAGTTTGGGTTGGAGTTTTTTCCATTTCTGCACCCCAACTTCACTCACTGTTGGCTGAAATGGGTTCAAACCGCCCTGCAACCCTAAAAGGATTAAACGTCTCTGCAAATGAATGAATGAGTGAATGCATATTCAGTTATTGAATCTGTTGCTGAATATGTTTCTGATTGTTTAACTGTATGTCTCTGGCTTCAAAATTCTACTCTGGTTTAGCGTCATCCTTTTTTGTACCGCTGCTGGGTTCTACACGACTCTTCCACAGGCTGCTGAGCATCCTCATGTCCCTCATGTCTTTGTATCTTCTCCTCAGCACTGGGTAAGATACAGGTTCTCCAAACATTATATAGATTCTATATCATGATACAGACACAGTACATTAATATGCTGTACTACTATAAACCAGAAATTAAGTGATCATATTTCTGGATTGTAATAAGTCATGCCTATGTTTATTTATTTATTTTAAGAAGAGTATAATTATGATGCATAGTTTGTATAATGTTTGGAGGTATTGTTATTGTAAATGTATTTCATGCTTAGATTTGTGTTGGGAGCAAGTTTGGCATTGTTAGTTATGGTGCACATTCCTGCCTTATGCCTTTATAGGCACTATATATATATTTGAGCATATATTTTAGGAATAGATATTTTGTGTATAAATTCTACACTAATGAGTCAGTGCAAAATAATTTTGGATTTCCAAACATTACCTTTCTTCATGTTTGCTTATAAAACTGCACACGTTGAACATGATATGTTGCACTAATTAAGAGAAAATTTAAAGGACACCTTTGCTATAACGTGCCGAATACCTTTGTTCATAATATATTTGGTCCTGGTGTGTTTTTATCATTTGTGGTAGTGGTATTTTCATTAGTGGCTATTGTGAGCCACTGACCCTGTTTCAGTGGCAGTGGTGGCCCGGTGGTAAGGTGCTGGATTACTCATCGTAAGGTGGGGGAATCGAGCCCCACCGTCAATGGTTGTCACTGCTGTCCCCCAGTGCAGCTAACTGGGTTATCAAAGGCCGGCCATGCCTCTAACTGTATGTGGTGAGAGGCATGCAAAAGAACCATTGCTGACTTTCGTTTAAAGTAGCTGCATAGCCGTCAGCATGTTTCTGCCCTGCGATGGCCAGGGTGTACTTGGCCCTCATCCAGAGTCGACTGAGATGGGTGCCACCTCTCCATGACCCTAATTAGGATTAAGCGGTTCAGAAAACTAATAGATGAATGAATCACCCTGTTTCATTTTAAGACAGCGCTTAATATAAGGGCCTAAGAACTTTGTCCACGTTCTCATCAGTTCAATAATACTCCCATTTCACTGGAGCACACAGACTTACAGAAGCAAGAATGTTGTCATCCGCAAACGTTCTGCAATTATTCCCTCATCTTCCATGTCATTCTGTGTGAATTCGTAGTTATTCCTCAAGTCTTCCTCCACTTCCGTATGCTTCTGGTAGGCCAAAATATTCAGTGAACGTGCTTTTGAACATGTTCAAAAGCACGTTCACGGAAAAAAATTCCGTAAGCTTTCCATGTGGTCACTTTGGCGTACTTTGCCGTACCTGTTCCACACATGCTGTGAACGTTCCAAGAGTGTAAGAATTTCATTTCCACTTTTCCATAGGATTTTCACTCATTTTCCGTGTAAAAATGCCGAAGCTCTTCTGTAGACTGCGTTCCACGCCTTTCCGCTACACGATCCTTGCATTGCCGTAGTCCGGTGAAATCGGGTATAAGAATTTCCACTTTTTCGTAGGTTTTTCACCCATTTTTCATGTAAAAATGCCGAAGCTCTTCCTTAGACTGCGTTCCGCGCTTTTCCGCCACGATCATTGCATGCCGTGTTCCAGTGAAATGGGGGTATTAGATTGGAAACATTTTTATTAGGCTCACATGAAAAATATAACAAGCATTAACTTGAAGCTCAGAGCTGAGGAGTCACTGCATTGTTCTTCTCTGAAATTTTACTTGAGACTTACCACAAAGTTTTCACCTCTCATTTTGGTAGTGTGTGGTTGAACTGGAGAACTTTGGAGGAAGTGCAATGAATGTGTGTCTGTCTTTAACCATCAGAAGGTATTTTTTAATGCTTAAGGTTTAATACATGCAGTCAAAAGAGCATAAAGATTGCCCACTGTGCACGGTTGTTACATGGACCATTTTTGTCTGATTTTAAGAAAGCCAGACTTGCACAACTTGCACTGAAATGAAAGTTCAGTGTCACGCATACCCCAAACATTGTCTCTTTGTACTTCCTCAGACTTCACTATGCATACCTGTCTTCCGAGAAGCCTCTTATGAAGTCCAGAGTTGCATTTGAGCTTTGAATAACCATGTGTGCAATTTCTGTATTGAATCCTCACTTCTTAATTCATCATTTCTGAATGTGGAATTGAAATAATGTTCTATTCATAGAGAAGGGAACTCAGAGTTTCTAAGAACGGCTGATGTAATCATAGACGTTTAGAAAGGGACATGTTGTCGCTGCTTCCTCTGTAACTTTTTTCATAATTCTTTTTAGACAGTTTTTGCGTGCCGCTGTCACCTCTGGCTTACTCATTAGGATCCAGATTCCTGTAAAGCTGCATTTCATAATGTCCATAGTACAATAGTCCAACAAAATTGAATAAGATTCTAGAAACTGGGCTGAGGGTGACATCTGTCTACTTAAATCATCCTGAAGGTGTTCTGTAGGCTTTGAAATGTAAAGGACAGGGTTATTTTAGCCATTTACCCACATAATAACTTTATGGAAAAACTTGATAAGTCCATCACCATGTATTTTTAGCTTTAATGGGTTTTTATTATATAACTTTCTTAGTTCTTCCTTGGTTAGAATGCTATATAAGCTTTAATGATCAGTTATTCAACAGAGGCCTTTTTATCCTCTTTCATAATTTTGTATTTAAATTTGTTTCAATATGTAGTACAAAAAACACTAGAAACTCACACAGAGTAAAACAAAATGATGATAATGGTGGTGATGATTATGATGCTGTCTGCTCCACGTTTTCAGTTTTATTCTCGTGTTATCCACATGAGAAAATGTTTTTAAACCCCAGACAGCATACCAATCAGATTCATTCATTCAAATGTAAGTATCCATTTCCCACCCATCAAGTACTGCCTTCACTATCACAAGACAATCGCCAACCAGGGCGGGAAAAGCGTACACATTTCCCACCCGTGACATGCAATGCTAGCCACCCACCTCTTTTCGAACTGTGGCATATGCGTACTTTGGCGCGGTCTAACACACTTGGAGGGAAAGCGCTTTCCTCCCCCTCGTACAAATGAGCTGACAGACGCTCATGATTGGCTGGCAATTGCTTTGCGTGATAGTGAAGTGAGTGCTGGCTAGGGTTGGGTATTGACTAGATTTTATGTATTGCTATATATAGCGATTTCTAGCATGTATTGCGTATGTATCGTGGTGTATCGCAAGAAGAATTTAAAAGTGAGCCTGTTCTTGACAGTATTTATTCTTTATTTCGAAAAGAGAAATCAACAACATTAAAAACATTGTTTTAGTCATTAAAATAAAAATTCTAAGCATCAGAAAAAAATCTACTTATGAAAATTTAATGTTTGAAGCTTTGGCACAAACATTAACACTGAAATAGAACTGCATATTGAGCAAGATAAGCTGTTTAAACATATTAAATACACAAAACAAACATTAGAATACTGTAATTGCATCTAGTGCTTTTATTAGCATATTGTGAATCCTTTATCATTAATGTACGCATATTAAATTTTTAAGTCAGGATTAAAGGTGGAGCATCATCCATGCATGCGCATAACTGTGTCATGCACAACTAGAGCTCATCAGACCTGTCACCTTATGAGTAGTAGATTGATCTATTTATATAGAACAATATTAACATTACATGTATATATATTCATGCCATCATAGCGATGCCCATAGGCCTGCTGGGCACGAGCCGCACGTATAATACTTATAGTGACACCGACGGCTCAGGAAAGTCCGTCAAACTTTAGAACTTTACAATAATAACATGCAATATTGTTTATCATATAAATCAGTGTTTCCCAACCCCTGTTCCGTGGCACATTAGTGTGCTGTGAGAAATCATCAGGTGTGCCGCGGAAGATTAACCAATTTCACTTAGCGTGTAGTAACAGTGCTGTTCTGCTAGAGAGCAGTATCATTTTTGTTCCGTGGTGTGCCTCGTGATTTTTCTAATGTAAAAGGTGTGCCTTGGCCCAAAAAGGTTGGGAAACACTGATATAAATCACATTAATATGATCATTATGCTGAAGAGAAGTGGACTGTAATTTAACGGAATCTGGAACCTATTTGGAGCATGTTGAGCCTGAGGTTGAGTCCGCAAGTTGTGTGACATAATTTTTTTCAGAGTCGACAGAGATATTATTGCCGCGTTTAGTGAAAAAACATGCATGGTTAATGTGCGTTGTTGGAGATCAGGTTCATTGGACCGCTTCCCTCTTTTGCTCATTTTAAAATAAATGTTTAAGCGAAAATCTCGATGCAGTAGGTCCGTAAATTTCTGAGCAATTAGCAACATGAACTGTGGTTTTGTTTTTAGTGGGAATTTCCGTATCCTGTATAAAAACAAATTCTTTTATATTTATTCTATATTTTCTTTTATAAATGTTACATTTTTTTTTAGAAAGATACTGAGGGAAGTATCCCTTCTTGAATTGCCTCCTTATCTTGTGGAGGGGTTTTTGTGTCCTAATGATCCTAGGAGCTTTGTTGTCGGGGGCATTTTGCCCCTGTTAGGGTCACCTAAGGCAAACATGTCCTAGATGAAGGTCCAGACTAAGCACAGTTCAAAAGACCTCTATATAAACAAAAAAAGGACATAGTTTCCTTTGCCCAAATGTTGTTCACAGGTGTCCCCCTGAAGCCAGGCCTGGGGAGGGGCTCAAAGGCGAGTGACTGGTGGTCGGGTTTCTGCCCATAGAGCTCGGCCAGGCCAAAACAGAAAAGGAAATATAAGTCTACCCTCCCATGGACCTGTGGGTTAGGTGCAGATGTAATTTTTTACTTATTTTTTTTAATGGCAACAGAAGACATGGGTTCTGTCAGTCCGATTCTTGTCTACTGACTTTGACTTTTTTGACATGGACTGTCACCTCTCTGGTGAGGATGGAACCTGAGCTAGTGTGTGAGGTTGAAACTGGACTAGATATAGTCAGACTCCCCTTGAGGCAGGGCTTAAGCTTTGGAACCACCCATCTTGAGAGGGGCTTGACCTTGCTCCATTCTGGAGTGGCTTACATGGGGAGAGGGGGCTATCTGTGGTAAGCATCTCTATTGCCCTCGTCTCAGTGCCCATATGTTGAGGTTCTCCCCGGTTGACAGCTTTCCTCTGCCTTCAAGGGTCTTGACTGTTGTTTGTGCTTATGCACCAAATGACAGATCAGAGTACCCACGCTTCTTGGAATCTTTAGGGGGTGTGTTGGAGAACAGTCCCCCTGGGTACTCCCTCATTGTCCTGGGAGACTTCAACACCCATGTGGGCACAACAGTGTGACCTGGAAGGGTGTAATTGGTAGGTATGGCCTCTCCAATCTGCACCCAAATAGTGTTTCATTGTTGGACTTCTGTGCTCATCACGGTTTGTCCATCATGAACACCATGTTTGAACATAAAGGTGTCCATAAGTGCACCCGGAACCAGAACACTGCGGGCTGCAGTTTGATGATCGACTTTGTAGTTATGTCACCGGACTTGCGGTTCATTGTTCTAGACACTCGGGTGAAGAGAGAAGCTGAGCTGTCAACCGATCACCATCTGGAGGTGAGCTGGCTTTTGATGGTGGGCTAGGCCACCCTCCAGACCTGGCAGGCCCAACCATGTATTTAGGGTCTCCTGGGAACGTTTGATGGAGTCTCCTGACAGAGGGGCCTTTAACTCCCACCACCGGCAGAGCGACAACCACATCCCGAAGGCAGTGGTGGACATGGAATCCGAATGGGCCATGTTTCGTGCCTCTATTATTGAGGCGGCAGCCCATGGCAGCGGTGGATGAGAACTACCCGGAATATCTCAGAGCTCTGGATGTTGTAGGACTGTCTTGGCAGAATGATGTTTCTGCAGCATCACTTGGTCATCGGGGGCTGTGCCTCTGGATGGGAAACCAAGGTGCTATTCCTCTTTTTTTAAAAAGTGGACTGGACAGTGTGTTCCAATTATCATGGAATCACACTCCTCAGCCTACCCAGGAAACTCTATGCAGGAGTACCGGTGAGGAAGATTCGACTGATGGTTGAACCTTGGATTTAGGAAGAACAATGTGTTTTTCGTCCTTGCCAGTTCTGTACACTACCTGGTCCTGGAAGGGGCATGGGAGTTTGCCCAATCTGTCCACATGTGTTTTGTGTATTTAGAGAAGGCTTTCGACTGTGTCCCACAGTAACAACGGGCCATTCAGTCTCTATATCACTGGAGCCTCCGCATTGGTAATAACAGGCTGAATTAGTTTCCGGTGATGGTTGAAGTCCACCAAGGCTGACCTTTATCATGGATTCTGTTTATAATTTGTATTGACAGAATTTCTCGACTTCGAGGAGTTCTGACTTGGTCACCATAAGATCTCTTCTTTGCTTTTTGTGGGTGTTGTCATTCTTTTGACTTCATCAAACCTCCAACTCTCATTGGAGTGACTTGCAGCAGAGTGCGAAGCGGCCAACACCTCCAAGTCTGAGGCCATAGTTCTCAGCCGGAAAATGGTGGAATGCACCCTCCGGGTCTGGAATGAGGTCCTGTCCCATGTGGTGGAGTTCAAGTTCTTCGGGTCTTGTTCACAAGTGAGGGCAGGATGGAGCATGAGATCAACAGGTGGATTGCTGCAGCTTCTGTTGTAAAGTGAAGCTTGTACCGGTCCGTCATGATGAAGAAGGAGCTGAACCACAAGGCAAAGCTCTCAATTTACCGTTCAATCTACATTCCAATCCTCACCTATGGTCACGAGCTTTGGGTGACCGAAAGTTGTAGATGTAAATGGCCAAAATGAGCTTCCTTTGCAGGTTGTCAGGGCTGTCCCTTTGAGATTGGGTAAGAAGCTTGGCCATCCGGGAGGAGCTCAGAGTAGAACTGATGTTCCTCTGCAATGAGAGGAGTTAGTTGAGGTGGCCCGGGAATCTAGTTAGAATGCCTACCGAACGCCTCCCTTAGTGTGGTGGTTTTGGCATGTACAACCGGGAAGAGGACCCCTGAGTTGACCTAAAATATTCTGGACGGATTATGTCTCTGGGGTAGTCTGGGAACACCTCAGTGTCCCTCCAGAAGAAGTGGAGAAAGTGGCTGGGGAGAGGGACATCTAGACCTCACCATTTAGGCCTCTGCCCCCTCTGACCCCAGATTAAGCAGATGATGAGGATGATGAGGATAACTGAGGGATGTACTATTTCATGCAATACGAATCCCGTCTCCTAGTCAGAATACAGCTATTTACATTAACAAGATGATGGTACAAATTTGCTATATAAATTGCTTTTAAGCTCAAGTTATTAATTTTTTGAGGTGAGTATACAGTGCAGAAAATGTCAGGGTATATAGTTGTGGTGCAGTTATTAAATGATGATGATCCAAAGACTGAAGCAGTGTAAGTGCAAGATTTATTTTGTATAATAATCTTGTCCATATATCAAGATAATTTCTTTATTTCAACTAAGAAGATTTTTTCACCGTGACTTCCAGGATATCTCAATATAGAATGATCTGTACAGTTGTGCTTGCTGATGTTTGGTTTGCTTTCTGTGAAGGTATGAGGCGCTGTTTCCTCCCATACTGTCATGGCTGATGTTCGTATGGATCCATATGGAACAGGACGCTGTGGATACACATGGAATGTCTAATAGGGCTGAGGTAACCTTAAGTTCTTCCTGTCTCTCTCTGAATTAACATAACACTTTATTTTTCATATTAAAAATCCTCTAGCACCAGCTAAATTGTTGATTTTGGAGAAGCGCCGGTTTGTGGCAAATCAGAAATAAACACCATGAGAAAAACTGTTGCAGCAGTGGATACACACACACACACACAGACACACGAGAACAAGTGATAAACTATGAATAAATATGGACATGACATATTGGTGCACAACTTTTGCTGAACTTGCTCTGTTGCCTGCAAAAACAGGAAATGCAAGCAATAACAATGTTTTTATTAGACGTCACCATAAATATTAAGTCATCAGAAGAAACTGAGGCCATGAATATTACAAACTGAGTGATTGAAATAATTTAAATCATATATCATATACATAATATTTTTTCATACTTGAAACAAGTATATATTGGGGCAGTGGTGGCAAGTGGTAAAGGTGCTGGATCACTGATCCTATGTTTGGGGGTTCAAGCCCCGCTCACCACAGGTTGTCACCAGCCCCCCCCAGTGCAGCTAACTGGGTTATCAAAGAACCATTGCTGACTTTCGACAAGAGTAGCTGCAAAGCCGTCAGCATGTTTCTGCCCTGCAATGGTTTGTACCCAGTAGAACAATGTAGTGTTGTGACTAGCTCATCTACCTCAAGGCATTTTCTCATATACCATAAGAAGCTATGCCACTTCAGAATGAAAACCGAGGCAGTTGCAGTTTGGCATGCTGCACAAACCGCAAATGCAAGTCATCGTCTCATGTTCATTTTATTATTATTATTCCATATAAAACAAGATTTAGACTATTTATTTTTCTTTCTTTCGGCATTTTTCCTTTTCTCGGGAGTCACCAAAGCGAATCATCTGATTCGCACATTTGATTTGGCATAGGTTTTTACGTCGGATGTCCTTCCTGTCACAACCCTTTTAGCAAGGGACAGAAACACGCTGATGGCTTTGCAGATACTCTTTACGAAAGTCAACAATGGTTCTTTTACATGCCTCTCACCATAGACAGTGAGAGACATGGCCCGCCTTTGATAACCCAGTTGGCCGCACTGGGGGGATAGTGACAATCTTGTGAGGACTCGAACTCCCAACCTTAGGATCAGCGATCCTGCGCCCTATCCACTAGACCACCAGTGCCCCATTTAGACTATTTATTTATTTATTTTTGGTCAGCCATATTTTTTTTGGCTGGCGTCAAACAACAGGCCTCGAGTCCTTGGTATCGTCTGATGTAATTGTAGCTGATCTGCAATAACTGGACTTGTGACAAGACTCTATGCTAGGCTTAACAGAAAAGCATGGTGTGGCCTTAATACTGCAGGATACGTATATAGGGCAAATATATACCTTTTAGTGTCAGTACAGAAAACGAATGTAATGTGTAGTGCAGTATTTGGTCTTTGTATCATACAGCAGGTATTCATAAGGGTCAGGAATTTTTTCTCCTTCACAGAATGTTATTGATTAACATAAGATAAAGAGATCTTTGTCATTGTTGCCTGAACAATGAAAATCAGTTTAGAAAATCAGATCTTTGTTTAGCATTCATTTTGAATTTTGAGGACAGAGTACACCCTGGACAGCTCCACAGGCCATTGTAGGGCAGAAACACGCTGACAGCTATGCAGCCTACTTTTTTACGAAAGTCAGCATTGGTATTTGATAATTCAGTTAGCTGTGAGGGAGGGGCACAAGCCAGTGTCTCTCCCTCACGCCGGTCCCAAGCCCGGATAAATGCAGAGGGTTGCGTCAGGAAGGGCATCCGGCGTAAAACAAATGCCAAATAAAACATGTGAGTCATATCAAGAAAATTCATACCGGATCGGTCGAGGCCCGGGTTAACAACGACCGCCATCAGTGCTGTTAACCAGCAGGGTGCTGGTGGAAATTGGACTACTGTTGGTCGAAGAAGGAGAGGCAGGAGGCGTGTCCGTGGGCAGAGAGAGAAGAGGAAAGGCAGGAGTCTAGAACTGAAAGTAGGGACTTTGAATGTTTGAACTATGACAGGAAAAGGTAGAGAGCTGGCTGACATGATGCAGAGGAGGAAGGTGGACATACTGTGTGTTCAGGAGACCAGTTGGAAAGGTAGCAAGGCTAGAAGCTTAGGAGTAGGGTTTAAGCTGTTTTTTCATGGTGTGGATGGGAAGAGAAATGGAGTAGGAGTCATCTTGAAGGAGGAGTTTGTCAGGAATGTTCTAGAAGTGAAAAGAGTGTCAGACAGAGTGATGATTCTCAAGGTAGAAATTGAAGGCATGATGTTCAATGTTGTTAGTGCTTATGCCCCACAGGCAGGATGTGAGCTAGAAGAGGAGAGATTCTGGAGTGAGTTAGATAAAGTGATGCAGAATACCCCCAAAGATGAAAGAGTAGTCATTGGGGCAGACTTCAATGGACATGTTGGTGCAGGAAACAGAGGGAACGAGGAAGTGATGGGCAGATTTTGTATCCAGGACAGGAACGCAGAAGGACAGATGTTGGTAGATTTTGTAAAAAGGATGGAAATGGCTGTGGTAAATACTTTCTTCCAGAAGAGAGAGGAGCATAGAGTGATTTATAAAAGTGGAGGTAGGAGCACTCGGGTAGACTACATCTTGTGTAGGCGATGTAATTTGAGGGAAGTCAGTGACTGCAAAGTAATAGCGGGTGAGAGTGTTGCCAAACAGCATAGGATGGTGGTGTGCAGGATGCTGCTGATGGTGAGGAAGGTGAAGAAGGCAAAGGCAGAGCAGAAGACAAAATGGTGGAAGCTGAAAAAGGAGGAGTGTTGTGTTGTCTTCAAGGAGGAGTTGAAACAGGCTTTGGGTGGTCAGGAAGTGCTTCCAAATGACTGGACAACTACAGCTAATGTGATCAGGGAGACAGGTAGGAGAATACTTGGTGTGTCATCTGGAAGGAGAGGAGATAAGGAGACTTGGTGGTGGAACGAGGAAGTGCACAAAAGAAGAGGTTAGCTAAGAAGAAGTGGGACATAGAGAGGACCGAAGAGAGTAAACAGGAGTACAGGGAGACACAGCGTAAGGCGAAGGTAGCGGTGTCAAAGGCCAAACAGAGGACGTATGATGACTCGTATGCTCGGTTGGAAAGTAAAGAGGGAGAAAATGATTCATACAGGTTGGCACAGAAGAGAAATAAAGATGGGAAAGATGTGCAGCAAGTTAGAGTGATAAGGGACAGAGAGGGAAATGTATTGACTGATGACAGAAGTGTGCTGGGAAGATGGAAAGAGTATTTTGAAGAGCTGATGAATGAGGAAAATGAGAGAGAAAAAAGAGTAGAAGAGGTGACTGTTGAGGACCAGAAAGTAGCAAAGATTAGTCAGGGTGAAGTGAGGAGGGCATTGAAGAGGATGAAGAATGGAAAGGCAGTTGGCCCTGATGACATACTGGTGGAGGTATGGAAGTGTCTATGAGAGGAAGCAGTAGATTTCCTGACAAGAACATTCAACAAGGTCTTAGAGTGAGAGGATGCCAGAGGAATGGAGGAGAAGTGTGCTGGTGCCCATTTTTAAGAACAAGGGAGATGTGCAGAGTTGTGGCAACTACAGAGGGATAAAGTTGATGAGCCATACGATGAAGTTATGGGAAAGAATAGTGGAAGCAAGACTGAGGGCAGAGGTCAGCATTTGTGAACAACAGTTTGGTTTCATGCCAAGAGAGAGCACCACAGATGCAATGTTTGCCTTGAGGATGTTAATAGAGAAGTACAGAGAAGGTCAGAAGGAGCCGCATTGTGCCTTTGTGGATCTGGAGAAAGCATACGACAGGGTACCGAGAGAGGAACTGTGGTATTGCATGAGAAAGTCTGGAGTGGCAGAGAAGTATGTTAGAGTGGTGCAGGACATGTATGAGAGATGTAAGACAGTGGTGAGGTGTGCTGTCGGTGTGACAGAAGAGTTCAAGGTGGAGGTGGGACTGCATCAAGGGTCAGCTCTGAGCCCCTTCTTGTTTCCTATGGTGATGGACAGGCTGACAGACGAGGTAAGGCAAGAATCTCCATGGACTATGATGTTTGCAGATGACATTGTGATCTGCAGTGAGAGCAGAGAACAAGTGCAGGAAAACCTAGAGAGGTGGAGGTATGCCCTAGAAAGGAGGGGAATGAAGGTTAGCCTCAGTAAGACAGAATACATGTGTATGAATGCCAAGGACCCAACAGGAACGGTGAGGTTACAAGGAGCAGAGATAAGGAAGGTGGAGGATTTTAAGTACTTAGGCTCAACAATCCAGAGCAATGGAGAGTGTGGAAAAGAGGTGAAGAAGCGTGTGCAGGCTGGTTGGAATGGTTGGAGAAAAGTGTCCGGTGTGATGCGTGATAGGACGGTATCGGCAAAAATGAAAGGAAAGGTGTACAAGACGGAGTTGAGGCCACCGATGTTGTATGGTTTAGAAACAGTGGCCCTGGGGAAAAGACAGGAGGCAGAGCTGGAGGTAGCAGAGATGAAAATGTTGAGGTTCTCTTTGGGAGTAACGAGGATGGATAGGATCAGGAATGAGCACATCAGAGGGACAGCATATGTAAGATGTTTTGGAGACAAAGTCAGAGAGGCTAGATTGAGATGGTTTGGACATGTGCAGAGGAGGGATAGTGAGTATATTGGTAGTAGGATGTTGAGGTTGGAACTATCAGGCAGAAGGCCTAGAGGAAGACCAAGAGGCGATTCATGGATGTGATGAAGGAGGACATGAAGGCAGTTGGTGTCAGAGAAAAAGATGCAGAGAATAGGGTGAGATGGAGGCAGATTATTCGCTGTGGCGACCCCTGAAGGGAAAAGCTGAAAGGACAAGAAGAAGAAGTTAGCTGCACTGGGGTCTTTGTTTAGCAGCAATTATAAAAGAAAATGAAAACACAACGAAGGAACTGTAATAAGCTATAGATGTGCATATACCTACACACATATACATATATACATACACATACATATATGGTGGTACCTTGACTTATGAAATTAATCCGTTCCGAGGGCAAGCTTGTAAGTCAAAATGTTCATTAGATAAAACAAAAATTCCCATCGAAAATAATAGAAAACCAATGAATCCGTTCCAACCCCCTCCCAAACTCATATAACCTGTCACAAACATGTATATTAGACCCAATATATTAAAGATAAGCATGTAAAAACAATAAATACTTCATAATAATACATGTACATTGACAATAATAATAATTATTAATAATAAATAATAAAATAGAATAAACAATGTCAACTAACTCTTCCCATCATTGACTGCACGAAGATGTGAATTCATTCATTTCGTCACTACCTAAATCTCATGACCATGGGTTCGGGTTTGCCTTTCAGCTCAGCTCCCTCTTCACCATAACAGACCAGTGCAGCAAACACATTACTACTGACGCCACACTGATTCATCTGTCCATCTCCTGGACTTCCATGTGATATTTAAGAACTAAGACAGCCCTACAGCAACCAGAGCCTTCAGCATCTTGGGACGAAATGTTCCCCACCTTGGAAGGTTGGCTCAATACCTTGGCGCCACTTCATTGAAGTCTTTTGATTCACTTTTTGTTGACCCTCTCCACTGTTTCTAGTGTGCCTCAGTTAAAAAAAAATCTGTGCACATGTATGAGAACGAGAGTAATGGTGTGTGTGTCATGACAGTGTGTTATTTAAACAAACAAACAAACAAAAAAAACGGTATAATTGAGTCTATCAGTGCTAGTTACACACACACACACATGCACATATACATGCACATACTAAGGTTTGAGTTTGAGATCATGGGAACACCAAGCTTCTTCCACAACAGTTCAATCAGATTGAACCTAGTTACTTTCCTGGTCACTTATTGACAGGATACCAGCTGACTTCTCTAAATAGTTCTTTCATAATTTGGAGCTGTGTTTTCGGCCATAGTCTCTTTGTAGGACGGAATCAAGTCCAATCAAGCACTGTCCATAGAATATGGCACGATATTGCAAAATGGTGTGATAACCTTTGTACAAAATTCCTTTTACCGTAACCCTGTACAAATCCCCCCCCCCCCCCCCCCATAAAAAAATTACCCCGTAAAAAATTTTAACACCACCAAAAAGCATCCTCAGACGAGTCCAGTTCCCCCACCATGCTTAAAAGATGGCGACTGTGTTCTTTTTCCCATGTTAATATCTTATTGGTCACTCTTGGATATGTGCACTTTTTTATTTTTATTTTTTAACAACACCGCCTAAAAGGTCAGCATCCAGCAGTCATGTCTTCACTTTTAAAGTTTTGTATTGGTGTTTTGGGGGTACTATTTAATGACGCTGCCAGTTGGGAAGCTGTTAGGTGCCTATTTATCAAATTACAGACTCTGATGTACTTGTCTTTTTCTCAGTTGTGTATCAGGGTCTCCCACTTCTCTTCTAACCCGGTTAGAGACAGTTAAAATTATTTGATTATCTTTAACACTCAGTGTTTTTATGCCCGTCTGTCTGAAAACTTTGTATTTTTTTTCTGCACTGTGATTCAGGTTTTGATCCCTGTTGTGCTTTCCTGGTTTTTATTCGTACTTTGAATTGAGTATATTGTTTGTTGATCGGCTGATCATTGCCTGTTAAAGCACTACTGCAGACTTGCCTGCATATTTGTCTGCAGCGGTGACATTATCTAATACAGTGGTACCTCACCTTACAAATGAAAAATCCAGGTTACAAAATGCATTTACCTAAAATTTCCATCTCTGGATACAAAACAAATTCACGTTACGAAACGCGCCATCTCAAATATTCAAACAATGCGTGAGTTCCTCTCCTATTGGCTATCTCCCAACATCCCGCCCCGCTGGTCTCCCACTGGCGAGGTGGGAGCTGTATCTCCATAATACCAATGACGCAGCTACCTCCTATTGGCTATTATGGAGTTGTATCTCCATAATACCCATGATGCTTTTAGTGTAATGAACAGAATTACTGTTGTTTCGTGAGTTTTTCGAGTGTGCTCATTGCAACTTTATTTTTTGGCTCAGGCTTTTAACCTTGCATAAACATTTGTAAGATTATAACTCTGCTAAGAAGACATGATCTACACACGCGC
Organism: Plotosus lineatus; assembly: GCA_024760905.1. Taxonomy (NCBI): domain Eukaryota; kingdom Metazoa; phylum Chordata; class Actinopteri; order Siluriformes; family Plotosidae; genus Plotosus; species Plotosus lineatus. The sequence goes on along the minus strand of CM045734.1, from coordinate 22,038,754 downwards.
GCGAACACACACACACACACACACACACACACACACTCACCTGCGTGTGATTCCCAATGAAAGTGATTCCTGGTGCGAGTGAAAAGAAGAAGCGGGCTTGTGGCATGCAGTTGAGTGATATTGCAAAGGAATATGGCCAAACCCGTCTACCATCGGTACGATATTGAAGCAGGAGGCCTTAAAATGTATACTTTTAATTTTGTAAACTGAGGTACCACTGTATATACCAGTTTAGTGTGTAATGTGGAAAACAGGAAAATCTTAGAGCCAGATGCATGATATTTATGCTGTATTGGAATATTGTTCCATTTGAATGCTATGGATTCATTCCATAAACAAAAAAATAAGCAAGTGTAATGGAATGCCACAGGTCTTAACCTGCAGGCATGTTTATCTCTAAAGCTTTTATCATTCGTGCAGGCTAAACTTTAGCTTGAATATTCTGTATTTGGGCATTTATTTATTTATTATTAATATATAGATTTATGTATTTTTAATAGATGTATGTAATGATGCAGAAACATGCTGCAGATCATAACTTTGTTTGTATTTGCAGCTCTCGCGCATCGATTTTGCTGAAAGTATTGACTTATCCCGAATCAGGCAGCTGAGTTTGGATGACATCAGAAGATCCTATTTTTTTGTATCCTCGCACTTTATCAGGAAATATTATTTTGCATGCATCTGCAAGTCTTTGTGTGTGTGTGTGTGTGTGTGTGTTATACAAATAGCCAGGTTAAAAATGAATGAATGGATATACAGTACAAATATTTATTTGCCTTAATTATTTTTGCCCCAGGTGTTCTTTATAATTATTGCATTTTTTGGCACAGGAAACATTGCTTCCATCAACAGGTAAATTTAAATGTTTGGGGTGTTTGTGGACTTGAATTCTACACAAAGTCTGTATTTCTAAATGAAAACTTCCCCTTTTACGTTATCTTCTCTTATCCACAGTTTTGACCCAGCTTCTGTCTACTGCTTTCTCACAGTCTTTAATCCTTTCATCATGGGTGGACTTTTAATGTGGAAGGTACAAATCCAAATTATTTTCTGTAATGGATGTAAAACAATTACTAATGTGCTTAACATTTTTCTGTGTAAACTTTGTGGAGATTTGGGGAAATCAAGCCCAGTAATTGGAGAACAAGAAACATTACTTCTCCTTAGTCTTTCCAAAATATTTTTATTGTTTGATCTTAAAGTTGCACGATGTTATTTTTAAACAAGAGATTAATTGCCTTTTCCCCAAGCACATCCATTTTTAGTTGTCTTTTAAAGAAAATTTAATTGAAAGTTGAATATCTCTGTTCCATCTGGGGCTAAAATTAATGCACCAGAGAAATATAATCAAGAGACTTGAAATGAAGAACTTTGTAAGAACTACTAATCACTGAATATATGTTTTGCATATTATTTTTAAGTATTTATTTATTAAATTAAATACGTTATTATTGGGGGCAGTGGTGCCTTGGTTGTAATGTGCTTTATTACCGGTCCTAAGGTTAGAGGTTCAAGCCCCACCCTCAACGGGTTGCCACTGTCCCCCCAGTGCAGTTATCAAAGGCCGGCTATGTCTCTCACTGTCCATGAAGAGAGGTGTAAAAGAACCATTGCTGACTTTCGTTAAGAGGAGCTGCATTGCCACATCAATATGTTTCTGCCTTGTGATGGTCTGGCGAGCCAGGATGTACTCTGCCTTCGCCCAGAGTTGACTGAGATGGGCGCCAGCCTCCCCGCTACCCTAATTAGGATTAATCGGTTCAGAAATTAAATGAATGAATGAGAGTTATTATTCGTGGTATTATTATCTTTATTATATTTTCTGCTCCTCTTTTTTCAGGTCCTGATTCCGTTCATAATTGTGATGTGCACATTTGAAAGTGTTCAAGCTTCAACACGGCTTTCCTCACGAAGGTATGGAGTTCCTTGTTCAACAAATCAAGGAAAACGTAGGCACCTTTTCAAAGAATGTACAAAATTACCTCCTTTGTCTCTTAAATAAACCCCAAAATAAATTTCAGCGGCATTTGATAGAGCAGTACACTAGTCCTTCTCAAAAAATTAGCACATTGTGATAAAGTTCATTATTTTCTGTAATGTACTGATAAACATTAGACTTTCATATATTTTAGATTCATTACACACAACTGAAGTAGTTCAAGCCTTTTATTCTTTTAATATTGAGAATTTTGGAAAAGGTAAAGAAAAACCAAAAATCCCTATCTCAAAAAAATTAGCATATTTCATCCGACCAAAAAAAAGTGTTTTTAATACAAAAAGCCAACCTTCAAATTATTATGTTCAGTTATGCACTCAATACTTGGTCGGAAATCCTTTTGCAGAAATGACTGCTTCAATGCGGCGTGGCATGGAGGCAAACAGCCTGTGGCACTGCTGAGGTGTTATGGAGGCCCAGGATGCTTCGATAGCGGCCTTAAGTTCATCCACAGTGTTGGGTCTGGTGTCTCTCAACTTTCTCTTCACAATATCCCACAGATTCTCTATGGGGTTCAGGTCAGGAGAGTTGGCAGGCCAATTGAGCACAGTAATACCATGGTCAGTGCACCATTTAGCAGTGGTTTTGGCACTGTGAGCAGGTGCCAGGTCGTGCTGAAAAATGAAATCTTCATCTCCATAAAGCTTTTCAGCAGATGGAAGCATGAAGTGCTCCAAAATCTCCTGATAGTTAGCTGCATTGACTCTGTCCTTGATAAAACACAGTGGACCAACACCAGCAGCTGACGTTGCACCCCAGACCGTCACTGACTGTGGGTACTTGACACTGAACTTCAGGCATTTTGACATTTCCTTCTCCCCAGTCTTCCTCCAGACTCTGGCACCTTGATTTCCGAATGACATGCAAAATTTGCTTTCATCCGAAAAAAGTACTTTGGACCACTGAGCAACAGTCCAGTGCTGCTTCTCTGTAGCCCAGGTCAGGCGCTTCTGTTGCTGTTTCTGGTTCAAAAGTGGCTTGACCTGGGGAATGCGGCACCTGTAGCCCAGTCCACTGCTTCCACAGGTCCCCCAAGGTCTGGAATCGGCCCTTCTCCACAATCTTCCTCAGGGTCCGGTCACCTCTTCTGGTTGTGCAGCGTTTTCTGCCACACTTTTTCCTTCCCACAGACGTCCCACTGAGGTTCCTTGATACAGCACTCTGGGAACAGCCTATTCGCTCAGAGATTTCTTTCTGTGTCTTACCCTCTTGCTTGAGGGTGTCAATGATGGCCTTCTGGACAGCAGTCAGGTCGGCAGTCTTACCCATGATTGCGGTTTTGAGTAATGAACCAGGCTGGGAGTTTTTAAAAGCCTCAGGAATCTTTTGCAGGTGTTTAGAGTTAATTGGTTGATTCAGATGATTAGGTTAATAGCTCGTTTAGACTACCTGAACATGATATGCTAATTTTTTTGAGACAGGAATTTTGGGTTTTCATGAGCTGCTTTCATGAGATTTTATGCCAAAATCATCAGTATTACAACAATAAAAGTCCTGAAATATTTCAGTTGGTGTGCAACGAATCTAAAATATATGAAAGTTTAATTTTTATCAGTACATTACAGAAAATAATGAACTTTATCACAATACTGTATGCTAATTTTTTGAGAAGGACTATATATTTTATTTTTATTTTAATTTTCTTATCCAAACACATGAAGAGCAGTGAAAAGTAACTTTGTACGTTCAATACATGAACATTATGTTTTTTTGTTTGTTTGTTTTTTCTTCAGCCTTTTCCTCATCGTGCTGGTCATCTCTGATTTGATGGCGCTGGTAAGTTCCACAGTAATAGTTTCTGTTTTTAAACTTGAGTTGGATGTTCCTAATGTATTTCCCTGTTTCCCCTGTTAGCATTTCTTCTTTTTGGTGAAAGACCATGGAAGTTGGCTTGATATAGGCACAAGGTGATTTTTAAACATTTGGTATTTTTCTTAAAACCTTAAACTCCATGAATTAAACAGTCACAGTTAGCACTTAATACGAAAGAATATCTGCGAGACAAGAAGATTCCCTCCTCTTTCTTTCTGCATTTTCGAGCGGGGTGTGCTCTGCCCTCACCCAGAGTCATCTGAGATGGGCGCCAGCCTCCCCGCAATCCTAATTAGGATTAAGTGGTTCAGAAAATAAATGAATGGATGAATTAATTAGTCGTGCAAATAAATTTTGAATAATGACAAAATGTATGAAATACATATATACACGGCAGAAACACGCTGACGGCTATGCAGCTACTCTTGTCGAAAGTCAGCAATGGTTCTTTTACACCTCTCACCATGGACTGTGAGAGACATGGCCGACCTTTGATAACCCAGGTAGCTGCACTGGGGGGGGTATCATCATATTAACAATTGCCTTATGTGTATTTGTGAATGAAAACCATGACTGTAGAGACACAATATCATATAATTCTATAAATATAAATAAGAATATTATTAGAACAAGTGCATTAGTATAAATCTGCACTACTGTCATGGCTTTTATTCTAGATATTTAATCAATGGCTTCTGACCAATCAGAATCCAGCATTCAACAGCACTGTACTATAATACAGTATAATTACAATTGTCAGATTGTTATAATAGTCAGATGGGAGTTTAGAATAGAAGTCAATAATAGTAATGAGGTGTGTCTGATACTAAATAAGAAACAATTTTAAGATGTATTACTAAGCTTTTTTTTTTTTTTTTTTTTTTACCACTTTCATAGCATTAGTCACTACGTCATCGTCATGTCCATGACCATCTTCCTGATGCTGCTGAGTGTGCTGACACACATCCTGACGTCGAATAAGCTCCAGATTGGACAAAAAGTGAAGGTTCACTTTAAGTGACATGCATTAGGTTTGATGCTGGGGCAGCTTTCTTTTGGTAGCAATACTTACTTTACACTGGCACAACTTTCTTATCAGAAAACTGGAAAAAACAATTTTATGGTGAGTACACCGCTAGGTTTAAAGGAAACCTCTGTGTTTGCATGTGTGTGTGTTGGGGAAGTAATATGAGCTATGCAAATCCTCACCCATAAACTTGTGTGAAACTGAGCACACTCTGAAAAGGAAACAGGAAAACATAAACATACACGTCACTGTCACACTAATTTGCAGTATTGGTGCAATACAGATGTTGTGCTGCACTATTTTTTTTTTCAATTCACCCACCCCACACCCACAAAAAATAAACTTGTTTGATGAGACTTAGTGTACTTTATATTATTAAAAAGTGTGCATATAAAGCTAGACTGTTTCCATGTAATAAATACTGTAGTGAAGGTTTTGTGTGTGTGTGTGTGTGTGTGTGTGTGTGTGTGTGTGGGTGTGTGTGGGTGTGTGTGGGTGTGGGTGTGGAATCCTGACTCTATTTTTGTCTTCTGCTGGTTATTTATTAACATTGTTCTGGACAGACGTAAGTGAAATATTGAGATCAGATTAGGAACATGTTCTTCTATAGTTACGGTAATCAATTTTTTTATTATTATTTTTTTTTAAATTTACTGACAGGGAAAGAAAGCCGAGTAAAAAATTCTGAAGCACAGTTTAAGTGACAATAATAAATATTACCTGAGCCTGGCTCAATTATTAAGTAGGTTTAGATTGTTTAAGGGGGATCAGTGGTTACTCGGTGGATAGTGCTCTGAGTTACGTATCTGAAGGTTGTAGGTTCAAGTCCTACTACCTCCTTCAGCAAAGGTCACTCACCATCCTTGGCTCAGGTGTATAAATGATACAAAATTGTCACGCGTAATAAGGGTATGTGCCAAATTCTGTGTGTGAGGGAGAGAACTGACTGAGGCTTGCTCACAGGCCCAACAGTGGCGTTAGTGGGTATTGAACTGCTTATCATCAGATCAGTAACCCTACTTGCCCTACTTGGTTTGCCCATATAAAATTTCAAGGCAATTCCCAATATAGTCACTTTTTATCATCCTATTATAATGTATAAGGGTCTTATTTATGTCGGTATGTGCATTTAATATATACTATACAGGACTGGTACAATCTGATTGGTCCACTATTTTGAGTTTTAAAAAAAATAGATCTGTGGATAATAGAGAAAGAGTGGATAATACTTGAATCAAAAAACGATGGGAATTCATTTGGAGCAAGCAGCATCCTCATCATGTTTAAAATTTAAAATAAATCCGCATCTTTCTTGTGTATTTCTGTGTTGTTGTTTATCATAGACTTCTCTATACAGCGCTTACAGTGTGTCACTGAGAGCTAACCTGTACCTGTCTTGATAAAAAAAAAATAATAATAATAATAAACCATGAATTTCAGTTTATTGCACTTGTTTTATGTTCCCATGTGTTATATATTGAAGTAATTCTTTGTAACATCAACCTTGTGATTGACAGATAATTGTTAATTATACACATTTTTTTGGTTCTTGATGGCAAATTGTTTAATATAAAATACATATTTTTTGTCTACTTTTAACTCCAGTCCTTTGAATGATCTGGATTATCGGGACGATTTTACAGATATTTATTTATGAAATGTTAATGGTTTCTGGCCTTGTATGCTTCCTGTTCATGATAAACACTGCCCACTGCCTTTGATTTTAACTTTATTTGTAAAGGCATAGCAGCAGAGGGTTTTTTTTTTTTTTTTTTTTTTTTTTAGACCCATCTCTTGGGAGGCAAGGGTGCCATTTTGTTTAGTTTTTTCTGTTCTTTCTTCTTCTTCTTCTTTTTTTTTTTTTTTTTAGCCCAACTTGAATTTCATTTTTATCTCGAGCCAATACTTCCTTCCTCCGTCTTGTTACTACTGAAGAGAGGCTTAAGAATTTCCCAGCTACACACACATTCATGTAAGCATCTTCTGCTTTAGACAAAATAGCACGTTTGCCATCTGCAATGCATTTTATAAACTCAAAATGGATTAAAATTGAAAGTTGTGTGGGAGAAATAGTGTTCTGTGGTTGGGGAAACTGCTTCGAGGTGTTATTAGTGTGAATGACAAAGCACCTCGTTTTACAACACCCTCCCACTTCTTTTCCTCTCGGTCTCTCTCTCTCTCTCACACACACACACACACACACACACACACACACACACACACACACACACACACACATACACACAGACTAGTTTACAGAAACAGTTCTGTTGATATCTAAATGAATACGAGTGGACAGAGACACCACTTTGCTCTACTTCCTCTAGTGCTGTCTGTACGCTGCAGCTTCTGCTTTACTGGTATGTGGGGACATCACTGTATTTTGTTCAATTTAAAAGAAAAAGTGGAAATGTTTATTTTTTTTAAAGTGCTGAGATCTGAATAATACTTGATGTTGCAGTACTTGTTCGTAAGAGGTTAAGATGGCTCCATCAGCAGAGGTATACATGAGCAAACTCCTCAAACAAGGAATATTATGAAGTGAAAAGTGCTTTGTTTTTTACTGTGGTAAACAGATGCAGTCAAATGTTTGGTTACATCCATCCAGCCAGCTGTTGTCCTTATTCTAAGGTTTTATTTATTGGTGAGGAATGTGCATTGAAATTGATAAAATAATACACAAATATAAAATAAAAAAAAAAATCATTTATAATGCTCATGGGGCTTTTAGATCCTTCTGTCATAATGGGATTGTCACTTAGACATTTCATGGTTATATCATTTACACTTATACCGTCAGTCAGGTGTTTAGAAAGATCATGTGAATACAGTATAATAACCCTAAACTATATTTATATCACAAAAATATTGTACTTTAATTAGTTTGAAATCTGTTTCTAGCTCAGTGGGGCTATTTTAGTTTTTTTTTTCCCCCCCGAGTATCTTTTACTGTCTATGGTGAGAGAAATGAACTATTGCTGACTTTTGTCAAGAGTGGCTGCATCACCATCAGCCATGTTTCTGCCTTGCGATGGCCTGTTGAGATGTCCAGGGTGTACGCTTCCCTCGCCCAGAGTTGGCTGAGATGGGCGGCAGTCTCCCCGCGACTAATTAGGAGTAATCGGTTCAGAAAATGAATGAACGGATGAATGAATAAATAACTCATTGCTATAGTAGCCGTTTTTAATGAAGGCAATAAAATAAATTTTAAATCAGTATTTTATGTCAAATTATAGTTTTTTTTAATCATTATAATTAGTAAGTGGCCATGTAATTAGTGGGATCAATCAGTCAATCTGTGTGCCGTGCCAGAATTCTGGCGTAGGCGGCAGCCACAACAGTCTTGTCATGGCTGTATACGAAGGGCAAAGAAATCCGCAGTAGAGGCCCAAAGTTCTTTCTGTAGGATGTTTTTATTGAGTACTATTTATTTTATTAGTGTACTAATTTACATTAATGTAAAATAAACCATTTTGGAGGGAATCAATGCTTCTTCACAATACATCATGGTCCAGATCAGTCTGTTGAAGTTCATTTTGGAGTAACTATACGCTTGCTGTATTATTTACTTTATCCTTTAATTTAATAAATGGCGCTCCAGGCTGAAGCAATGTTACCGTCACCACCCCCAAAGCTTTTTTTTTTTTTTTTTTTTTTTTTAATTTTTGGACTGACATAATTCAATTTCTGTGTCCGAGAGCTTTATCATGGACTGGGCTGATACTGAAGTGTGTTGATTGCAACCTTCAGCCCCTTTCACAAGAAATCTGTCATTTTTTTTTTTACAAATTTAATGCAACTATGGAACTGATAGACTGTAATTTTTGGTGAGATGTATTCGAAATCTATGTCACTGCGTTAACATATAAAACATGAAGATTACCTAATGAGACAGCTGTTCAAACTTGACAACATGAAATTAATGTTCAGTTCAGTTCATTTTCTGTAACTGCTTAATCCTACTTAGGGTCGCGGGGAGACTGGCACCCGTCCTAGCCAACTGTGGGCGAGGGCAGAGTACACCCTGAATGGCTCGCCAGGCCATTGCAGGGCGGAAACATGCCGACGGGTTTGCAGCCTACTCTTGTCGAAAATCAGCAATGGTTCTTTTAAATGCCTCTCACCATAGACAGTGACAGACATGGCCGGCCTTTGATAATCCAGTTAGCTGCACTGGGGTGAAACTAATGTAGTGCTTCTCAAATAGTGGGGCGTGGTATGATGCCAGGGGCGGCACGGTGTGGCGCCGGGGAAGCGCGTATGACCCTGGGGAACATGCTTTTCTGGAATTGTGTATGAGAATTAAGTGTAATTGCACCTCCACTCCACTACTTGGCAGTGGCGCTCTCATTGTCGCGCTATGAGGTAGCGTTTTTTCGCACGAGCAAGCGATATGAAGTGCAGTAAATAATCCCCCGCGTAACAACACAGAAAAATTTCTAACAGGAACGAAGAGAAAGGTAGAGAGAGATGGAGATATTAAGACATAAATAAGTTGAGTGAGTTTAAATAAGGATGTATTTTTTTTTTAATTTCAGGCACATTGGTGCACTTTAAATCTTTTGAATTACAGATTAAAAAACAATGTTCGTGAAATTGTTTTTGATTGTAAATTAAACTATATTTCTTTTTTTCCTTTTGGTTTTTAATGTTAATAAAGATACAATGTTTTGCAGAGGTTTACTAATAACTAATTTTATAGACAAATAATACTATTTATAGTCGGTTGGGGCGGTGGGGGGCATGAAATTTTTTTTTTGTTCGTGTGTGTGTGGGGGGGGGGGGGGCGCCACAGAAAATAATTGAGAAGCAGTGAACTAATGGTAACTTCCATTCTTCCACTTTCATGGTCGAAGTGCCCTTGAGCAAGGCACCTAACCCCTAACTGCTCTCCAGATGTTGCAATGTGTGTGTTCACACAGACTGGGATCAATACAGAACCAAAATTTCCCATGGTGGATTAATACAGTATATCAAAATCAAATCAAAAATCTATTTTGCAGGGACAGGAAATACAAGAAAGCTGTTTACCCAGTCATTGATGGTCTTCTATTTTGAATAAAAAGCAGACATTTTATACGAGACATTGTGGGTTGAGAATAATGACATTTATTTCTTCTGTTCAGGAAACATGAATCAAACAAATGCTACCTGTCAGGAGAAATATAATTTGCCGCCCCACAGAATCACCCTAATCATCATCTACACCCTGGTGCTCATGATGGGAAGTGTCGGCTTGACCCTGATGATTGGTGTATTAAAGTCTAACCTACGCTCGTGGACCACCATCACCTTCTTCAACTTGATCGTAGTCCATTTCTTGTTTTTGATCACTGTCCCTTTTCGGATCTACTACTACGTGACGGACTGCTGGAACCTGACTCTGACTTTCTGTAAAGTGGTCAGCAGCATGATTCACATTCACATGCATGTGGTCTTTGTCATCTACATTATCATCCTCACGATGCATTTTGTGCGTTACTTTAAAAAAAAGGAGCAAATGGAATTCTATCGCAGTATCCATGCTATGGCATTTAGCGTTGCCATATGGTCCATTGTGCTAATTGCTGGCCCGGTGGTCTTGTATAATTATGGGAATCATGCGCGAGATGATAACAAATGCTTCCAGTTTGGTGCAGAGCTCAAAGAAAAAGGAGTGTATGAGTGCAACATATTTTTGTCAGTGAGTACAGTAATTGTGTCGGTTATCGTGAGCTGTGTCCTTACATTCGTTCTCTATATGATAATCAAAAAGCATGGTGCATCTTCATGTCTTCAGCAGGAGTTTTGGGCTCAGATGAAGAATGTCAGCCTTGTACTTATTATCCTACTCTGCTTGGCACCATATCACCTGTATCGACTGTACTATCTGCAGCAAAATAGCTCGACTGAATCAAATTACAAGCTACAGCCGGAAAACGAGGTGTTTCTGGCCATCACATCCCTTACCTGTTTTGACATGATCCTTGTTTTTGCAGGGAAGGGAATGTGTCATAGGTGTGGAGGTTGACCTCAGAAAATGTAGCTCCATGGAGTCTAGTGTGTAACTGTGAAGGCTAAAAACGGTTATTCTTTATGACCGAGATCACTGAGCGACATCCATCTAAAGTGGTCACAACGGGTCCATCAATGAATGTTCTCTACGAATGCTGGACAGACAAAAGCATCCATCCATGCAACCATCTACTCACCCATCCATTTATTATCCTACATATTCATCCATCTGTCCATCAATTCATCATCCTACATATCCATCCAGCCACTCTTCAACCCATTCACCCACCTATTCATCATCCCACATCCTTCCATCCATCCACCCATCCATCCATCCATCCATCCATGCAACCATCTACTCACCCATCCATTTATTATCCTACATATTCATCCATCTGTCGATCAATTCATCATCCTACATATCCATCCAGCCACTCTTCAACCCATTCACCCACCTATTCATCATCCCACAGCCTTCCATCCATCCACCTGTCCATCCATCCATCCATGCAACCATCTACTCACCCATCCATTTATTATCCTACATACTCATCCATCTGTCCATCAATTCATCATCCTACATATCCATCCAGCCACTCTTCAACCCATTCACCCACCTATTCATCATCCCACATCCTTCCATCCATCCACCCGTCCATCCATCCATCCATCCATCCATCCATCCATGCAACCATCTACTCACCCATCCATTTATTATCCTACATATTCATCCATCTGTCCATCAATTCATCATCCTACATATCCATCCAGCCACTCTTCAACCCATTCACCCACCTATTCATCATCCCACATCCTTCCATCCATCCACCCGTCCATCCATCCATCCATCACTTCCATTGGCTGCAACTTACCCCATAGGATAAAAACAATTTCTTAAAATGTTTACCACAGAAAAAGTCAGCTTGTGTGTATAATGAAATGAACTGATATATCCTAGAAGTGCAATTTTAATGTGTATGTATTCTGTGTAATATTCTTGTAAAAATGAAGTGTATGAATATGTAGACCAAGGTGACATAATCATCATAAGAATTGTTTTATCAAGGGAACCTGCACTAGTGTACTATCAGTATCAAAACATACATTATGAAAGCTATGTGTATTTACATTACCTCCTGTCTGCTCCGTCACTCCTTCATTTCACTTTGTTTACAAAAGGATAATCTCACACTGAGAGAAATGGCTCTCAAAGTGAGATCTGTGAAGCATTTCTTCTACTTCTTCTTTTGCTTCTTATTGAAATGTTTGTTACCCATGGTAGAAATCATATTATCAAAGTTATAAGGACCAATTTCATGCTGAAGTTGAGGGACGTCACTTTATAGTATTTACTGTACTTATTCCTGTACAGTATATCAGTTCAATCCAGAGACACCATCAAACCTTTCATGTGTATATTTTGCATGCACATGAAAAGCAAACTTAATCCTCATTAGGGTCGTGGGGAGGCTGGCGCCCATGTCCGCCGACTCTGGGCGAGGGCGGGGTACATCCTGGACAGCTCGCCAGGTCATCACAGGCCAACAAGATTTATAAATACAGTATAGATTATTTTAACCTTGACTGAGGCGGGTCAGGTACGCGCCACATGCTCCAATCAGAGCTATGCTATGCACAGTGTAGATAACAGCACCTTTAATATTCAATTTAGAATTTTAGTACGTATATATTAACCAGAACATACAAAATAATAAAAGATTCTTTTGCATTGTTAAAGCATGATAATGACATTCCTCCAAATGAACGAGACAAAGGTGTGTGTTTGTTGTTAATTTCAGTATTATCCACTAAGGATTTAAAATTTTAACGCTCAGATAGTGGACCAATCAGATTTTGTACACACAGTACTAATATATATCATACATAGTACTCTGTGTTCCAATCTGCCCCTGAGTGTGAGTTTGAATGATTGCATTTGTTGCTGATGAGCTGTCCAGGAGCTACCCTTCCTTTGCCCAGTGTATGGCTGAGATAGACTCCAGTCTCTCTGAGTAGGATAAGAGGAAGTGTTTGGTGTTGGATAATTGTGGAAAAAAAAAATTAGAGTACACTTAAAAAAGCCTCGTATTGAATTAATTGGCTAATGTTGGATTTGTTGAACAGATAAAGGGATCTCTTGCAGCATAGAATTTGAGGTTACGTGCTTTAAAAATAAGGAAGTGAGAAGTTAAAAGTAGGAGAAGGTCAAATCTTGTGATAAAAGGATTTAGTGCCGTCTGCTGGCCAACAATGAGAAATGCAAGTGTAATCAGAATAAATAAATCAATAAATAGCAGATATACAGTTTAGCGACAAATACATATAGCAAATCATTTAGTAACATTTAGCTAAGAAGAAGAAGAAAAGTAGAATACTGTACTATAAGCTGATATTATTTTTAGAGAATCAGAAGTGTTAAATGATTAATAATTGTTTACTTCCTTTTAGGAAATGCTGAGTGATTTGTAATAACTATGAGTTTCACACCATGTCCTAAAATTTCCAAGATATCTGTGATGTATCATCTCATGGAAAATAAGCTTTCTTACATACTGTTGATTTCAAACATAATATTCCCTACTGAGAGAAAATAAATTCCTGAAGGAATATAGCTGAAGTTCAGATGATGTATTTAAGTTGCGTGCAGATTTAAAAGGTTTTAAAATTCTGTAGTAATTTTACTTATTTTAAAGTTTTAAATTGAAATAAACTATCAGTAGAAAAGTTCACTCGAAACAGAGGTGGAAGCGTGAGTGATGATAATGATGATTTCCTTTCGGCTTTTTCCCTTTATCAGGGATCGCCACAGCGAATGATTCGCACGTTTGATTTGGCAGAGGTTTTTACGTCGGATGCCTTTCCTGACACAACCCTTTAGCGAGGGACAGAAACACGCTGACGGCTTTCTAGCTACTCTTGTAGAAAGTCAGCAATGGTTCTTCTACATGAACCTCTCACCATAGACCATGAGAGACATGGCCGGCCTTTATTAACCCAGTTAGCTGCACTGGGGGGGGACGGGGACAACCTTGTGGAGAGTGGGACTCGAACCCAGAACCTTCGGATCAGTGATCCAATGCCCTTTCCCACCAGGCCACCACTGCCCCACCTAGGTGGAAACATGAGTATATGAATAAAATAAGATAATTTTGTAATATGTATTTGATTTGCTGAGGTTTAAGATATTAATATAGATGATGGGGGGGTGGGGTGGGGTGGGGGTGTGGGGTGTGGGGGCTTACCAGATAATTGTTTTGTTTCTATTTTTAAAATCGGTTAAAATAGCAAAGGTATTATGCGACAAATTATTTTCTGCTGTTATGTAAATCTGTAATCCATGTCATTGGTGTCGGTGTCAGTAGTGATATATATATATACACTAGTATATACAGCTATGAGAACAAAAATGATTTTAAAATTAATAATATAACTATTCTCTATAATATCAGACACACACACACACACACACACACACACACACACACACACACACACACACACACACACACAAGTAATTCATTTCTTTTGGTGCTTTTTTATTGGGCCTGGTTACTGTTTAACATCCCCACCCTGCTTCAGTTTGTTTAGTAAATCGATGTAATAAGACTGGCCTGACACTGCCGAGCGTGTCCCAGCTTTGCCCCGAGGTTGTTTTTTTAGGACACTCAGCATGACTAACTCCTTTAAAATCCTCTCCGTGAAAAAGATAACCAAATAGCCCATTTTGTTTCAGTGCTATCAATGAATGAAAACTCATAGAGGGACAGAGGAAAGGTAAGAGCTGTTGTTTTTCTCTTTCTCAGCTGCAGACTGTGTGGAGTGGGTGAAACCATACTGTGTAGAAATTGTACCTTGGTTTTAGATCTTCCTTTTTTATCAGGGTTGCAGTAGCCTATATGCTGATATATCGACTAGTGCTAGTCGTTTGTACATTGAACTTTATGATGTCAGGAGCTGCTACTTTCATTGAAACCTGCTGGCCTATACGTAGGATTTATCAAATAGAATCATCTCAGTATTGAGAAATAGTACAAGTTTCCTTTCAGCCAGAGAAATAAAACAGATGGAAGCTTTAATTAAAAGTATTGGGTTTGAAACCTTTCAACTTAAATTATGGTCGAAATAAATATAAAAAATAATACGTAACATTCTGCTGAAAGATTTTTTCTATTGTATGAAAAATATATGTATAGATATATAAACTCAACAGGTCATTAAACATTTTCGATATCCTGTACTAGATATCCCAGGTATTTTTATTTAATGTTCATCATGTGTTTTATTGTCTGATGTTCGAATGGATTCTGCTGACTGGAGAACAATTGTATTTGAACTTTTTTGTTTGTTGATGATGTTTGTAATAGTTTACGATGTTCATTAAATACGTTGCTATTAGAGTGTAAAAACTCAAAATGGTTTATTGGTGTGATTTAATGATCTTACAGAAGTCCATTCATTTGAGATGATCAATTCTTTATGGTGTATGATGTAATTATGTCCTAAAATATCTTGCCAGAATTCACTGCATTCTTTATTTACCTTTATGCCTTTCTGGATGAGTACTTTTAGGATCACTTTATTTGATTTGGATTTGAAATGAATGAAACGTTGTTACTTACACAGACTTTTGGCTTTTTACACCCGAGCCTAGTAGCTCATCAGGTCGGTGCTTATCCCCGGTTTCCGTAGCGTGACGCTACCAGGAGTTCAGCTCCTCCTGGATGGGACACAAATCCATCACAGGTTACCTTCCCAGTATATTTTACTGGTACCCATCTATACTGCTGAGTGAACAGAGGCACACTTGTGGTTGAGACCTTGCCCAGGGGTCTTAGCACCGTGAGAGTCTCACTGGGATTTGAACACACAAGCTCCTGATCATGAGTGCAGCACACTAACCACTACACCACCGGACCCACTTACTTACACATAAACAATATCATCATCATCATCATCATCATCATCATCATCATCATCATCATCATCATCATCATCATCATCATCATTTTCTGTAACCACTTAATCCTAATTATTGTGTCGCAGGGAGGCTGGCGTCCATCCCAGCTGACTCTGGGCAAGGGCAGAGTACACCCTGGACAGCTCGCCAGGCCGTCACAGGGCGGAAATACGCGGACGGATTTGCAGCCAACTCTTGGCGAAAGTCAGCAATGGTTCTTTTACATGAAACTCTCACCATAGACAGTGAGAGACATGGCTGGCCTTTGATAACCCAGTTGGCTGCACTGGAGGGACAATGACAACCTTGTGGAGAGTGGGGCTCGAACCCCCAACTTTTGAATCAGTGATCCAGCATCGTATACCACTAGGCCATCACTGCTCCAGTAGATTATTATTATTATTATTATTATTATTATTATTATTATGTTCTTTGACCATGAGTGTCTGTGGTTTCTCTTTAGCTTAAATACACCTTTCACACCTAATTCTTCTATTCTTGATAGATTTTCATGTCTCATCTCATCTCATCTTCTTTCGCTTATTCCAGGGTTGGGTCGCAGGGGCAGCGGCCTAAGCAATAAGGTCTAGACTTTCCAGATTTTCATGTGTGAAGTGAAAATAGTGGGCGTGACCTTGAAACAATGTCAGTGTGCTCTTACACTTCCCCTTTCAAAATCAAGCATTTCACTTGGCATGAAGTTGAGTTAAAATATAACTTCCTTTTACTCAGGAACTGAAGCCGGTAATTTCTTTGAAATAATCAGGATGTACTTTAGTGATGTTTTCTTGCTGGAATTCATAATCCGTCCATCTTCTATTCAATCCACACTAATCAAAAACCTCCCCAGGCATGATACTGCCACCACCATACTTCGCTGTAGGAGTTCAGTTTGTGTAACAACTTGTAAATGATCAGAAGTTTTTGTTGATTTTTCACTTTTTTTGGCCAATTCGAACCAGACAACCTTCTTTAATGAGTTTGCAAAGTCCACCACATGCTACTTAGCAAAAACCAAAAATCAATGCACTCATACTTTCATTATTTTGTTGTGAGATAAATAACCCATGTTATGGGCAGACAATTTTTTTACTGCTCCTCTCAGGGACCAGACGCAGTCCCTTTGTAACAATGTTCCCACCAGTGTGCCAAATGACCTACAGTTGTGTTTAAAATAATGTGAGTCAGATATCACTAACCTGATCAATCAGTGTTTCGGTAGAAATGATACATGGCAAATAATTGACTATCAGGTGTAGTAGAGTAATAGAATCCAACAGACCCAGTCATGACATACATGCTGCTGATTCTGTGTAATTGAGTCACTAATTGAAAGGGGCGGGTTCAGAATAATAGCAGTGTGGAGTTCAGTTAGTGACGTCATTTATTCTTTGAAAAACAGGAGCCAGTTATTGTCCTTATTTAAGGACGGTGTTATGGTCTGTGCCGGCTGACAGCATTAATTCTCTTCTCGAGTCATTGCAGGCCCTGGCGAGGGGCGTGGCGGTTGCTGGCAGGTGAGTTCCAGCAGAGTGCACCTGGTCCCAATCTGCAATCAGCAAGCAGCCAGCTATAAATGGGAGTTGCATGCTCCCCTCCGCCATCAGAAGATTGTTTTCCCCACGATTCCGCTCCTCAGCTTTCTCTTTGACCCCTTGTTCTTGCTTAATGCTCGACCAGTTCCTTTGACTTAGTATTCCCGTGATTTACAGTTTCTAGTGTTTAATAAATCGTTTGAACCTTCTTTTGGTCTCCTGCACTTCTGGGTCCAACGCATACACCCCAGATGTATCTTCTGACCTGAAACATGGACCCAGCGGAGACCGCGCAGCTTCGGCAGGCACTATCAGACCAGGGCGCCCTGCTGGGACGACACAACTCCACCTTGCATCAGATGACGGACAATCTCCAGCACATCACTACCAGCTTGGCACAGCTCGGTGGAAGGATGGACGCCGTTGCCACTCACCTCGCTGCCGCGCCCCCGCCCCTTCACCCTTCACTTTCCACTGCGGCAGCCACGCCAGCACCAGCTATACTTCCCACGCACCGAGAAACACTCATCCCCATGCCAGCCAGGTATTCGGGCGCGATCGGCTCCTGTGCACAATTCCTTCACCAGTGCTCACTCGTCTTCAGCCAGCAGCCGCTCACATACTCCACTGATCAAGCAAAAACTGCCTTCATCATGAGCCTACTCACGGAGCAAGCCTCGTCCTGGGCGCTAGGGGTCGCCACCCATACCCCGGAATTATGCTCCCAGTTAGACCAGTTCATGCGAAAAATGAAGAAGGTTTTCGATCGTCCGGCGAACGGGGAGGAGGCCAGCTCCCAGCTCCTACGAATTCAGCAAGGCTCACAGTCGGTGGCAGAGTACGCCATCCGATTCCGGATTCTCGCCATAGAAAGCGGCTGGAACGACCCCACGCTTCGGGGGGCTTTCCTGCAGGGGCTCAATGAACGGTTGAAAGACAAGCTCACGGCCCGAGACGAGACGACTACTCTGGAGGAGTTAATCGCCTTGTCTACCAGACTGGACAACCGGCTGAGAGAGAGGGATAGATCTCGGAAGGTGGCCCCACCTCGAACTCACTCGCCATTTCCCCCTCTGCGGGAGGATGACGGTCAAGAACCCATGCAGGTCAACCGCACCAGCCTGATAGCTGAAGAGAGGCACCGGCGGCTGGCCAACGGTCTCTGCATCTACTGCGCCGAGAAGGGCCCTTACCTCGCCCAGTTCCCCACGCGGCAGGGCCCGGCAGCTATGAAAGGATCCTCCATGACACCCGTAAAGCGCTTGCAAGTTCAAGGTACGCTACACTCCGCGCAACACTCTCAACCTGTAGATGTATTTATTGACTCAGACGCTCACGCTAACTTATCGATCCGGGGATGGTTTGCGTTCCACCACCTGCCCGTGTATGAACTTGAGACCCCCAAGGAGGTAGTGGCCATAGATGGCCGACTCATCGCTCGCATCACGCACAAGACCAAGCCAGTGAAGCTTACTTTGTCCGGTAACCAACAGGAATATTTCGAACTGTTTGTTCTCCCTGACTCTCTCTCTCCCCTAGTGTTGGAGTGGCCATGGTTGCAGACCCACAATCCCCACATTGACTGGCGCACTCTCACCATATGCAGCTGGAGCGACTACTGTCTGCAACATTGCCTAATGGCGGCCGTACCCTCCCAAGCTTCACAAACCCCGGTTGACCTGGAGGATCTGGACTTAGCCGGCGTGCCCGAAGAATATCACGACCTGCAAGAGGTTTTCAGCAAGGACTGGGCTCGCTCCTTACCTCCACATCGACCATACGACTGCGCCATTGACCTACTCCCAGGTTCCACGCTCCCTTCCCAGTGACTATACAATTTCTCTAAGCCGGAGAAAAACGCCATGGAGGCATACATTAACGAGTCGCTGGCTGCAGGTCTCATTCAGCCCTCATCTTCCCCGATAGGTGCGGGATTGTGCTTCGTCAAAAAGAAAGACAAGACCCTGAGACCTTGCAGCGATCACACAGGCCTGAACCAGATCACCATCAAAAACAAGTACCTTCTCCCCCTAATCGATTCAGCCTTTACCCCTCTCCACGATGCTACCATTTTTTTCCAAGCTGGACCTGAGAAATGCCTACCACTTAGTTCAAATTCAAGAGGGGAATGAGTGGAAGACGGCTTTCAACCCGCCCCTGGGGCACTTTGAATACCTGGTCATGCCATTCAGACTAACCAATGCCCCGGCGGTCTTCCAAGCTCTGGTCAACGATGTGCTTAGGGACATGCTGAACCGCTTTGTATTCGTATACCTGGACGACATTCTGATCTTCTCTAGAGACCAAGACGAACATCTCCACCACGTAAGAATGGTACCTAAGAGGCTCCTGGAGAACAGATTGTTCGTTAAGGCAGAAAAATGTGAGTTTCATGTCCCCTCAGTCTCTTTCCTGGGGTTCATCGTGGAGAAGGGGCAGATAGGACCCCGATCCGGCAAAGGCGAAGGCAGTGGCGGAGTGGCCTACTCCAGAGACGCGGAAACAGCTGCAGAGGTTCCTGGGTTTCGCAAACTTCTATCACCGGTTTGTGCAGGACTACAGCCGCCTAGCAGCCCCCCTCACACAGTTGACATCACCCAAGATCCCGTTCCAGTGGTCCCCAAGTGCCCAGGCGGAGTTTGACAGGCTGAAGGCTAAATTCGTCCACGCATCCGTTCTGATCCACCAGGACCCCTCGCTGCAGTTTGTGGTGGAAATTGACGCCTCGGACTCATGGGTGGGGGCAGTCCTCTCCCAACGGTCTCCCACAGACCAGAAGCTACACCCATGCGCCTTCTTCTCCCATCGCTTGTCCCCGGCGGAACAGAATTATGATGTTGGGAATCGCGAGCTGCTGGCGGTGGTCTTGGCGCTCCAGGAGTGGAGGCACTGGCTGGAAGGGGCAGACCACCCCTTCGTGGTCTGGACCGACCATAAAAACCTATCCTAGCTCCGTCCAGCCAAGAGGTTGAACTCCCGTCAGGCATGATGGTCACTCTACTTAGGGAGGTTCAACTTCACACTGACATACCGACCCAGCTCCCGGAATACAAAGCCAGACGCTCTCTCCAGGTAGTTCTCCTCGGGTGAAGACACTACCATAGAGACCATCTTGCCCTCCTCCTGCATACTTGGCGCAGCCCAATGGGAGGTAGAACGGCTAGTTCGGGACACCCATCAGGGGGAACCGGAGCCTATCGGGTGCCCCCAAGGTCGACTATATGTTCCCCTGCCGGCCAGAACCCCAGCACTCCAGTGGGCTCA
This sequence comes from Plotosus lineatus, assembly GCA_024760905.1. NCBI lineage: Eukaryota > Metazoa > Chordata > Actinopteri > Siluriformes > Plotosidae > Plotosus > Plotosus lineatus. The sequence continues at coordinate 22,018,166 of CM045734.1, read as the reverse complement.
CTCCTCAAAATTAGCCTGCCACCCCAGAGCCCACCAAACTCTCTTCCTGCTCCGACAATGCTTCTGGTGGCCAACAATGGCAGCTGACACCAGGGAGTTTGTGGGAGCTTGTGCCACCTGTGCCCGGGGCAAGTCCTCCCATTGTGCACCCACGGGCCTCCTCCAGCCCTTACCCGTTCCCCATCGCCCCTGGTTGCACATTGTGGTGGATTTTATCACAGGTTTACCCCCGTTTGAGGGCAACACTGTTATCCTGACAGTAGTGGACCGGTTCTCTAAGGCGGTTCAATTTGTCACCCTACCCAAACTCCCCTTGGCAATGGAAACACTTGTTCAATTCAAACCACAGTACACTGTGGGGACAGTGATGCCTGGTGGCACAAACAACATGGGGATGTTTCTCATACTATGGTATTTGGTCTATTTATCACACCCCAGGGATGATGGGTCACTTTCAATCCATCAGAACACTTGGAGAGGCCATGATGCCTTATGCTGAAGAGGAAACACCATTGAAATGGGTGTTTCAACAAGACAACAACCCCAAACACCTGTAAATGGTAACATCTTGGTTCCAGACCAACAAGATTGATACTATGGAGCTGCGTCCCGATCCTGGACCTCAATCCAATATAAAACCTGTGGGTTGATGTAAAAAATGCAGTTTCTGGGGAAAACCAAGAAATACAGAAGATCTGTGGAATGTAGTCCAATCATCGTGGGCTGGAAAACCTGCTCACAGGTACCAGAAGCTGGTCGACTCCACAACACAGATGTGCAGCAGTTCTCACAAACAGTGATTATACAAATAAATATTAGTTCAGTCATTCAAAGGAAAACAAAACAACATTTTCCAGTTTATACAGTGAGTTTGTAATGAAGAAATTCAGACACTGATATTTTTTAACAGTATAATATTCATTTTTCTTCAATTTCTTTAAAGGAATAACACAAATCTGATACATTTTTCTTCATGTTTTGATTTGGAATAGAATGTGTCGTGTTCCCAATGCATTTCTGCGAATGGAAATAAAAGCGACTGTAAGGACTTTGAGCTTTATTCACTTTTTTAAACACACTTCTATTATTTTGAGCACAACTGTACATATTCCTTGACATCATCACCTACTGATAGACTGACAGATTCTTTAATGATGTCACAATAGAGGGGATACAACCCTGAGGCATGCCATTTCCACAGCTTTAATCTGTTTATATTCTTTTTTTTTTTCAATTGAGAATTTTTTTTTTTTTGGCAACTTTTTCATTAAGCCTCAACCTGTGGAGTGTACTGCTTAAAGTGCTCCATGAATAGATGAGCCATTCTCTACTGTGGATTTTCGTCCCATTTTCAGTGTTATCATTGTTCCTTTTATTTAATTTCTGCTTAATCCCCTCCTTGCTTGGTCTGTGCACTCTTGTCAGGTTGGTGTGATGGCACATTGTCTTTGATTTGACTGTATACCTTACAACTAACACTGATATATACTTTGACACAACTTTGTTTTGAGGTCCTTTGTCTGAATGTTGCGTGCTTAGTGACTTTGCAGACTTTCCAAAAAGTGTATTTAAACTGATCATCTGACAAATCACGTGGCACTTCGATTGCACTCAGGTGGACTTTAAACAGCGGACCATATGAGATCCGAAGTAAATTATTTGGGCCAAGTGCCATTTAGGGGTTGTATAGCAACGGGGTGAAGACACATGCCACAAAGAGCTTTTCTGGGATTTAATTTCAATTATTATTATTATTATTATTAATATTGTTATTATTATTGCATTTATTCATTTCATGTATAAAATTCAGACTCTTTTTTTAGGCGCATTAAATCCAAATAGAAACCTATTTTATTTGCATGATGAAATTCAACTAAATACTAGTGCTATGTCTGATAATTAGGTCTTTTTAAAATAGCAGATTGATTTACTTGAAACGTGATCATTTGTTGAATTCCATTTCAACATCAGAGCAAATTTTTAAAATTCACATCCTTTTTGATTTGTAGAAAGCTTGATGGCTGGTAGGAAACCACAAGAGAAATATCCTTTTTAAAATAATGACCTCAAAGGATGAATTATAAGCTTCCATTTCTGACATTTCTTGTTTTTCCACCGATGTTCTATTAGTGAAATGACTGCAATGGAATTTACTTTCACTATGAATAGCATTGCTTTTTGTGACTTGTAAAGGGGCATTAATTTTAAAAGAAATTCTTTTAATTATAATTGTTTATTTGTTGTGGCAATACTTAATGAATACTAGAGAAAAACTTTCCAGTCAATTTGAAGCCTGCCCAGAGTTTTGAGGCAACAACCTGATGCTAGTGGCGATTTCATATTGGGAGCCAAAAAGCTGAGGCTCAAATGATTCTATTCATTGAAAGTATTGTTGTATTGGAAGCTAAATATTTTTTTTTTTCGCAGCTTCAACTAAATTCTGGAAGTGTGATAGTTGTAATTTTGATGATTTCACCATTGCACATTCATGAAAATATGCTTACCTACCAGAATGGTAGACCCAAAAACACCGGGGATTTAGCTCAGTTGGTAGAGTGTCCGCTTTATCCTCCGGTAGGTCGGAGTTCGAATCCGGCCGCGTCATACCATAAGACGTTAAAATTTGGCAGTTGTTGCTTCCTGCTTGGCGCTCAGCATCAAAAGGATAGAACAACGCAATAACTGGCGCTGCACAGTGGCGACAGGTGCCTAGCGCACAAAGCAAATTTCAATGTATGTAATGTACTTTGACAATAAAGAGTTGTTTTGTTTGTTTAATAGATGATTGTATGAGCGCTATTGCGGATGTGCCGCAAAATCTGTGCGCTGATTCTTTTTCTGCTTCTTCTCCACTGCACTAAACAAATAAAATGCATAGCTGGAAACAATCACCAAAATAATGCTTGCTTTATTTCAGATGAAGCCACGAATCGAACTCTTTTGACTATATTTAGACATTGTGAAAGTTTGTGCTGATATGTGACACATTTTTAAGTTAGCTTGCTAAATTGTCTTAAATGTCTTGAATACAAGTCCAAAATCTTTGTCCCGTCTTCTTCTTCTTCTTTTACTACTACTACTACCTGTACTCTGTTTAATCTTTTACATAGTTAATGGCCATTTTATGTAGATTAAAATCACTTAAATAGACTCAATATAACCCGAGTTTATCACCTCATCGTTCTGATAACTTTCGGATAAAGAATTTAGATAAGTTTGATGAATAAGTGCTGAGCATGGAGTTGAGGAGTTTCACACAAGGCTCCTCCTTCATCTTACTGGAGGACAAATCAGCATTTTAAAGAGATGGGCACTTTTATGGAATCAGTGGTTTAGACATTGTCGTGTCTGAGATTAAACAGAAAGTTAGGCAGGAATGAAGTTCTCTCTGATGCCACTATCCAAATCTCTCCTGGACATGGATGTAGCCAATTACTGTGACAGTCTGGATCCCAACTATAGCATGCTGGGCTTTGAGAACACTGAAATTCTCTACAGCGCAGGTGAGTAACATGACTGACGTGACAGCTGAAATATTTTCACATTTATAGATTTTCACTGGGACTGAAGTTAGGCCGTCATATTAATTTTTGGAAGTCAGCTGGGCTTAAAATGATTTCCTTAAATAATTATTTCAGAAATTATTTTATGTGTTGGTTATGTGAGACATTTTGACAGGAATCATCTGTCATCCATCAGGACTGATCAGACACTAAAGAATATAAGTGTAGCACTCCATCAACCTAAAAAAGGCAAATTATTAGCCAGCAACAATGAAATTCTAACAACCTAGCTTAAATTTCAACAAAAGGATACTACTGAACCACGTTGAGGTGGTCACAAAAGCTCAGTGTGCTCTCTTATATTATATTATATTATATTATATTATATTATATTATATTATATTATATTATATTGGGACAGAATTCATAAACATGACACTAATAATGCAGACTACTCAAAGGACACTGAATATTTTTTGCCGCATGAACAGAGAGTTTTAGGTCGTAGCCTGCTGCCAGAGCCATGCTATGGTTTATCTCAAACACTTGTTCTTCATTAACCACATGCTGGCTTACAATTGAGTGATGACAAAGCTAGTCTAGTTTATCTTTACTGTTCTGTACAGGGAATCCACCTGCTGAGATAGAGACCATAAAATAGCCTTCTTGGAAACCTTTAAATTCAATGCAGCACATTCTGTCATGCAAAAACAAGTTCTTTTATCTCCACACTGAGAGATGTGTTCATGTAAGGTGTTATCACAATCTTCCTCTTTAAGAATTAAACATTGCATATTGTAAACTAAATGTTAATCATTTCCTGCTGACTATAAACATAATATATAGTACAGTAGATCCTCTTATAATACAATAATTATTGTAAATATTTATAAATGTCCTCTTGGCCTATTATCACAATTCATCTGTTATAATTGTTATATAGGTAGTGAATTGTCAACTTTTATGTATTATTTGTTTATTTTCATTTTTAATGCATCACGTGTGCTCTATTATTTCGTTTGAAACATATTCAAAGTTCAAATAAAGTCATTTTTTCTACCTTGAAAAGCATGAAGTTCATATTGTATACTTTCGTATTTGTTGGAACACCAGTCTGTTGAATTTCTAGGATTTCAGAATCAGTGACTATTACAAATTGTAAGGGTTTCTCGTTTCTCCCCACCACCATTTTGATTTAAGCATTATACCATATTTGAGATGCAGATAATAAGTAATTATTTAATGAGGCAATATAGAGAACATATCATACAGGGAATTATGAGGTTGTTAACTGTTGGGGTGAAATGTCAAATAACAACGTCATGCCACAGCTCAGTTCAGTTTCTGTAACCGCTTCATCCTAATTATGGTCGCGGGGAGGCTGGTGCCCATCCCAGCCAACTCAGGGCAAGGGCAGAGTACACCCTGGACAGCTCGCCAGGCCATCACAGGGCGGAAACACGCTGACGGCTTTTGCAGCCTACACTTGTCGAAAGTCAGCAATGGTTCTTTTACATGCCTCTCACCATAGACAGTGAGAGACATGGCCGGCCTTTGATAACCCAGTTAGCTGCACTGGGGGGGACAGTGACAACCTTGTGGAGAGTGGGACTTGAACCCCCAACCTTTGGATCAGTGATCCGGCGCCTTATACCACTGGACCACCACTGCCCCGTCATGCCACAGCTGAATTCTGTAATTGCTTATTATTAATTCAAAATATTTTCAAAGTATACTAGTACAGTCACATTACTGTGCTGCAAATGACACTCATGCAGTAACCACTGAACCTATTTCATGGCAATGTTATAATTCCAACAATTATTTTTTGGCTGTCCAGAAATAAGAAAATAATAAGCAATTATTGAATGAGGCGAAGGGTGATACATAGAATGATTTGGTTGAGGGGTTGTTATAACATGCTCCAAGCTGGAATAATTATTATTGTTGTGTGAAAGCCAAATTCTATAATTGTTTTATTATTCATTAAAAGATTTTCATTACATTCATAAAAATATATACAGTACAGTAGTAGGATGTGGGGTGTGTAATAATTATCCTTGCCACTAGTTGGAGTAAGCTACATTGAAAGAGGCTTGTAAAAGAGCAAAGAGGAAGGGAGAGCTCATGCTCATATAAGCTGCATGCACTGTTATACTTGTATCTGGATTTTTGCTCAAATAATATTTATAATGTCTTAAAAATCTCTACACACACACAGACAATCAGAAATTTGAATGGAAGTATCTAAACATGTATTGAAACAAGCATTTAAACATTTCTACACAGTACAGCTGAGAGTCACATTACTATGTTGGTAGGTAGCTAGTGAGCTCTGTGAGATCACAGAACAGATACAGTGCCATTTTAAAAGTCATCCTGGACATGAAACAAAATAAGAATTAAAGTATTTGAAGGTAAAAACAAAAAAAAAACCCTATTTTTTTTGTTTTCAAGAATTGGACCTTTTTTAAAAAAATCAAACTTTTATTGCCTTTTTTGCGAAGAAGTCTTGAAATTTAGCGGAAACAGATATTATAAAAATAAACAGTAACACCATTAATGAAGCACTGCAGCCTTGAGCTCTTCTCAACTTCATCATTTTTACGCCATTTATGCTGTTGTAGTCGACTATCTCAATCTTAACTTATCTTCAGATCGCAATTCAGTCTGTATCCCATTCCTGTATATAGTGTATGCTAAAATAAATTATATTATTCTGTAGATATTTTTCTGTAAAATCTCCGTGAAACAAGTTAACTACGAACATCGGAAAAACGCAGCTCATCATGTAAAGCACAAATGTAAAGTTGGAAAACCGACAAAAAGCTTACAGCTGGCTCTACCTGCTGAAGACACAGATTTGTTCCATTAATGTTAAATAAACATATCATCACTATGAACAAATTACTACAGATATAATAGCACACTGGAAAGAGCACATTATTATTAATTTATTTAATATTAATTATAAACCTGTAAGTTTTAATTACGCTCCAATAAAATCTGCGATTATAATATTACACTTTTGAGAAAAGGGTTGATTAAAGTTCTTTGCTTTCTAAAAAGAACCCGTCCGATTTAGGGTTCTCCTTTATGAATCCTTTTGGTTCTACCAGAGTGACGAGGTAAGGGATTCTCTTTCCGGTGAAAAATATAGATGGAGTCCATTAAGACTCTTAAAAAAAAGGTTCTGTCTACATCCTAAAGGGGCCAGTGGTGTATTGGTTAGGGTGCCGGGCTCATGATCAGGAGGTTGTGGGTTCGAATGCTACTTAGACACCCACTGTGCTAAGATCCCTGGGCAAGGTCTTAACCACATGTGTGCCTCTGTTCACCCAGCAGTATAAATGGGGACCAGTAAAGTATACTGGGAAGGTAACTTGCAATGGACTAGCGTCCCATCCAGGAGGAGTTGAACTCCTGGTCGCTTCACGCTACGGAACCCGGGGATAAGCACCGGCCTGATGAGCCACTAGGCTCGGGTGTAAAAACCCAACAGACTTTCCCTTTTACCTTTACCTCCATTCTAAAGAGTTCTATTTGATGATCCTTATTTTTTATTTATTGACTGTTTACAAACATAGAAAGCATTCGAAATACAGGACCAAGCAACTTCTGCAGTGTTGGAGTGCTTTAATTGAAGTTAGATTTTTTTTCCTGAGAAATAATTTACTTGTTGTGCCTTTTTATTTATTTTTTTAGTGAAAGCATAGCTTGTGTTTATTCTTAAAATTAAAGGCATAAAACATGTGTTGAAGTCTATTAGCCAGTGTCTCAGAAGCTGACGGGGCAAAATTGCTTCTGTACAATGAATGCACTTCTTTCTTTCTTTTTTTATTCTCAAATGAGGAAGGATCATGTTGGGAATAGGTAGATGGCCTGATGCGGAAGAGGTGGCTTTCAGCGCATTAAAATTCAATGATGAGATGTCAATCTCCATCGAATACGTGTCTTCAAGATAAAACATGAAGGCTAAATCCTAATTAAGTCTGTTCTGCATTAAAGGGAGATTTCAATCAGCTCGGGGCGAATAAAAGACTCCAGTCCCCTTGCTGCAGTTCTTTTGTTGAAATGTTATGATTTTGGATGCACAAAAGAATGATTGATTCTCCTCCTCTGTGAAGGTGAACAGAGGGATGCTGATCTCTATTTCACGAGAGGGACAAGCCAGCGTTCTTTGTTCACTTATGCAGAAACTTCTTTATTGAAATCCTCTGCCTCCTCATTAACAGCACTGATTGCGAGACAGCAATCCAGGCCGTGGTGGCATAGATATATCTCAATAGACATTGTGCTTTTTGGTTTTGTGGGTCATACTAACCTCATACTAGCTCAGCATGTCTGTTCTCTTGAGCTACTGGCCTCCTGGTCTTGTCCGACATCTTTACTTGGATTGATAATATGACACTGGTGCCTTTAAAATGCCCTAAAAGTGATTTCACCTGCAAAACACTTACATTTTAGATCCATCAAAAGGTCAATGCGGTAGATATATCAGAGCCGAACGCTTTGAATGGTAATGATGTCTGCTGGTTTATTGTGTGATCTACAGAAAGCATGCCAACAGAGCCCACTCTTAGTCATGGAGATAATGGCATGATGTCCAACTGTGCCATCTGTGGGGACAAAGCCACAGGCAAGCACTACGGTGCCTCCAGCTGTGATGGCTGCAAGGGCTTTTTCCGCAGGAGCATCCGGAAGAGTCACGTTTACTCATGCAGGTAGCCGACTCGCCTCACCTATCTTGTAGCATTTGTAAATTTTCCGGTTAGCACCAGTGCAACAAATCCCATTCCTGAATACTGCCTGTGTTTGAATCGAAGAGCTTCACCTAGCCCTGATGTAAGCATTTTTACTCACTCCACCAGGTTCACTCGCCAATGTGTCATCGACAAAGACAAGAGAAATCAGTGCCGCTTCTGCAGACTTCACAAATGCTTCCGAGCTGGAATGAAAAAAGAAGGTAAACCCACATTTACATTGGCTACTCATTTATTGAATCCGTTTGGTTTAAAGTTGTTGATTAATTTACTTTCACAGCGGCTCTGACAATAGTGCTTCTGCAAATCAAACACTCATTATAACACACTTGGTCTACTATGCCATAATGTCTTTACAGAAGCAAATATGTTATTGGAAAATGATGTACTTTTGGGAGGCAGTACTTCAACTTTATCAAACCACTTCATTATGTCCTTTGTCAATGAGATTTATTTTGTTAACAGGATTACTTAAATCGTTATGTGTGGATTTTCATGAAATTTCTACCAGAGGCGGGGCTTTGAGAAGGACAACTCCATTAAATTTCAGAGACAAATCAAATTTTGGATTCAGGAATTTTTTTAAGCATTCTTTAACATTGTGAGACAGGGCACTTTTTTAGAACAGTCATTTCTGCCTTTTTTGTTGTTTGTTTTACTGGGCAGAGGTTTGCACTTACGAAATAAGCTCGTTGATACTTTTTCTACGTATAAACACACATTGCATTTTAGTCCTTACAGTTGCTTATCAAACACAAGGAAAAAGGAAATGCTTAGCCTGAAAAAAGTTCTGCCATAAAAACACGGGCTGGATACAGAAGGAATGTGCCGTTTATTAGATGTGTAACCTTGGCTGGGGTTTTTATGACAGGTGATCATGTGCTTTCTACCTCACTTTTTGTGTGTGCGTGTGTTACCCAGGGCAGTGATTAGTTAAAGTTTTACCTGGTTTCTTGATTGGACAAGTTTGCTTTCTTTTCTGGCTTCAGCATAATGCACTATTAAGTTTATGAAGTTACACTAATCTGTACTATGTATTTTTTCCCACACAAGTGTTTACTCTTCTTTATTTTCATGGTGTCTACAACCCTAACTGAGTGCATACATCCTAAGCATCAAAGCACTCGACATTAATGGTATAAGTCAGCATTAGTCTTTACTAACAAATTTTCTGAATTTGCACGCCCTGTTGGTGTGCCTAGTTAAAAACTTACGTACAGCTAGTAATGCTAGCACTTCACTGTACCATGGACAACAATTGAGTCCTGATCTCAGGTTCCCGTCTGTTCACATGTCTTAGTGTTTTTTAACATTGTTTTTCTGTAACAGCACATTCCAAGGGGCTTTATTTCTCTTTCCGTGCAGTAATTTGAGTATGAATGCTATTTTTTAGGTTCTGTCTGTGTGTCCATCTGCCCAAGATGTTTGCTTGCATCTTATCTTAACAAGAACAAGCACTTGAATGTTTCTAGAATTTTGGGGATTTTTTTTTTAATCATACCTGGGGGCAGTGGTGGTCTAGTGGTATAGGGCGCTGGATCGCTGATCCAAAGGTTGGGGGTTCGAGTCCCACTCTCCATAGGGTTGTCACTGTCCCCCCCCCAGTGTGGCAAACTGGGTTATCAAAGGCGGGCCATGTCTCTCACTGTCTATGGTGAGAGGCATGTAAAAGAACCATTGCTGACATTCGTAAAGAGTAGCTGCAAAGCCGTCAGCGTGTTTCTGTCCCTTGCTAAAAGGGTTGCGATAGGAAGGGCATCCGACGTAAAAACCTCTGCCAAATCAAACATGCGAATCAGATGATTCGCTGTGGCGACTCCCGAGTAAAAGGGAAAAAGCCAAAAGGAAGACAGACAATCATACCCAGCTTTGGATTTAATCCAAAAAGAGTCAAGGTCACAAGAAGGTCAAATGTCTGAAATTATTAGCTTAATGTCACTATCAAGTATTTTATTGTTTTAAGTGAGACAGTTAGTAAGACTCGATGATGATATGGTTGGTGTTGAGGGTTATATGAACCTGTTATTTTTTCTTTTCACAAGCGCAATAATTTTACAGAAAATATATTAACACCTTTTGACCAGATAAAGTCCAGATTTCAACTACACTCTGTTCGGAAGTATGGAAGGGTGTACAAACTTTTGCACTTGACTGTAATTACCAAATACAAATTTTGTAAATGCTAATTTGGAAGCCTTACTAATTAGTATTACTAGAAGAAATGTCAACGTTTTCATGCCATTGTGAATGCACTTTGAGTCTCAAAGATGTGCAAGTCTGACAAGACGTCAGACTATCACCATGATCTGACCTAATCAATAATCTTTAGGAACTCTCATTAGCACTCTAATCAGCTGTGTGTGTGTGGTTGTTTATTTGTTTGTTTGTTTGTTTCAGCTGTGCAGAATGAACGGGATCGTATCAGCTCCAGGAGAAGCACGGCAGACTCGCATGACCTTCCGCCTATCACCGTGCTAGCGCAGGCGGACTCCCTTTCACGACAGGTTGACTGCTGATTGTACACACACACACACACACACACACACACACACACACACACACACACACACACACTTTGTATTCCGTCTACATAACCGTAGCATTTCAGCTGAATGAAATTAACCTCATGATAATTGCAGCCTTAATATCTTAAGTTTATTTGAAAAGACACTCAATGTGACATTCTTTATAGACTCCAATCTTCCTTAACAAAGCTGATTAAAGACAGAGTCTACAGAAGACGAACTGATCTGAATATCTCATTAGAGTAACTTTGAAGAACATTTCAGATATGCTTGGCTAATGATGATGATGAGAAGCTGCTTCGGTAATTTGCATTAGTCGCTACTTAAGCATCAGTTAATGTCATCAACAATTCCAATCATCTGCATGACTACTTACTGTATGTGAGTTTACTTTGCGAGGCAACAGCCTGTGTAATAAATAATAAATTGTTCTGGAGGACGTGCTAACTAAACGCCATCTCCATGTAGATCAGCGTCGCCAGTCCAATGGGCTCCGCTGATATCTCTGAGAAGAAATCAGCCACCATCGGGGACGTGTGTGAGTCTATGAAGCAACAGCTGCTTGTTCTGGTAGAGTGGGCTAAATACATCCCGGCCTTCGGCGAATTGCCTCTTGACGACCAGGTAATGGCCATTCTAAAGCCAAACTGCCTGCGCTAATTGGAAAGGCACTTGGCTTAAATTGCAGGCCTTTTCGTTTGAGCTCAATATTTGCTATTCACATGACTGACTCAATTTATCCTTCCATTCAACTCTGCTCTTTTGGTTTTCCTGTTTTGTGCAGGATTTCTGATCTTCTCTGCCATGTCCTTTGTTATTGTATTGATTGAGTATGCTTATAGTAGGCTGCTGATGCTTTTTAAATGAGCTAAATGTTCAGGTCGTTCTCTATGTTCCGGTTTTGCAGGTCAGTTTATTACGAGCGCACGCAGGAGAACATCTCCTGCTCGGAGTAGCCAAGCGGTCAATGCCATACAAAGATGTCCTATTGCTCGGTAGATATTGATCAGAATTTACATTAAATCTTTATACATGTACATCTCAGAAGGTCTCAATTGTAAATTGGTACAAATGTTGTTCTCTACCTTTTTCTTCTAGGTAATGGTTGTGTTATTCACAGAAATTGCCCCGAGGCTGAGATCAGCAGGATGGCAAACCGGGTTCTTGACGAATTGGTCTCACCCTTCCAAGACATACAGATTGATGACAATGAATATGCAGCTCTGAAAGCCATTGTTTTTTTTGATCCTGGTAAGGTTTGCTATGCGTAAAGTGTAGATTCACACTCAACTCTAATCCTAACTCCAACCTCTGCACAATTTTGAAAAATGTTAAAGAGTCAGCATGTGAATGAAAAGGGATAGAGAGGGGAGGATAGAGGCTTGAAATTCGAATGCCGAGCAGATATTTGAAAATAAGTCATGTTTCATGAACTCTTGTTTAAGGGTGGTGCCTATAAAGGTGGAGGCATACAGCTTTTATTACAGGGTGTTTAGGTTTTAAAATTAAAAGATTATGATGGTGTGATGTATTAAAACAATATATCAGGATGGGCCTTTTTTGAAGTTTATGATGATTTTAAAAACCACATAAGCATTTTAAGCCATATTTATTAAGATATTTATAAGAATAAAAAAAATGAACACTGGCATGGATGTGCTTAAAAAGACTAAGAAAAAGTGATAAAAGACCACACCATATTGAGAGAGAGAGAGAGAGAGAGAGAGAGAGAGAGAGAGAGAAATTACCACAGACAGGTACTTCTCAGTGAACAAAGAACTGCACATTCCTTCATCTAAAACTCAATAATAATGTCTAATGGACATTAAAGTCGGGGGCAGTGGTGATCTAGTGGTATAAGGCGCCGGATTGCTGATCCAAAGGTTGGGGGTTCGAGTCCCACTCTCCACAGGGTTGTCACTGTCCCACCCCAGTGCAGCTAACTGGGTTATCAAAGGCCGGCCATGTCTCTCACTGTCTATGGTGTGAGGCATGTAAAAGAACCATTGCTGACTTTCGACAAGAGTAGGCTGCAAAGCCGTCGGTGTGTTTCCGCCCTGCGATGGCCTGGCGAGCTGTCCAGGGTGTACTCTGCCCTCGCCCTGAGTTGGCTGGGATGGGCACCAGCCTCTCTGCGACCCTAATTAGGATAAAGCGGTTACAGAAAATGAATGAACATTAAAGTATAAGAACAGCTGTTTACCATTAGAAAAATAAAAAATACAGTTATTGCACTCAACACAATAAATGAGCACAATGAGAGAGATGTTTTTTTTTCGTGGGAATTTTTGAGACAGTATTTTATGTACAGTATTGTGCCATCAGATCCACTCAAGAACACTCCTGATATCACCACTGATGAAGTAGTCACAGCTCTGGAAGGAGTATTTTTAATAGAACTATGATTACATAAAAAAATAAATAAATAAACAAACACTTGGAAAATTCACGACATTATTTTACACAAGTTGATGATGTCAACTGCTGCATTTAAATGTCACTGATAAGTGAGAAAAATCTCTTGTACCCATCTGAATGACTTATTTCATACATGATCTTCAGATGTCAAAAGCCTCAGAGATCCAGTGAAGATAAAAAGTATGAGGTACCAGGTTCAGATGAGTCTTGAAGACTACATTAATGACCGTCAGTATGACTCACGTGGGCGGTTTGGTGAGCTGCTGCTGCTTCTCCCAACCCTGCAGAGCATCACCTGGCAGATGATTGAGCAGCTACAGTTCATCAAACTCTTTGGCCTTGCAAAGATCGACAACCTGCTGCAGGAAATGCTACTTGGAGGTAAGATGAGAGAACGGACTTCATTTAGCGATTCATTTGGTTTTAACGGAAGAAACATGCATCGTTAGATAAAAGGGCTGTTTTTTGTCACAATCAGAGATGAAGCTGGAGTCTACTCATATGAGAGAGTCTGCAATATGGAGAGCAAATAAGCTCCTTTTATTTGTATTAGCTTAAAGTGTGTGTGCGTGTGTGTGCGTGTGTGTAGGGGGGGGGGGGGTAAAACAATGGCTAATGAGGGAAAGACAAGCATCAGTAGCTACCTTTGGCAAATAGCATTGTCAGGTATTTCTTACATAATAAATATCCTAACAAGTAATATTAATTATGAACGAAGGCACTTGTAGAGTGTAAAACTCTGCCAAGTTGGGGAAAAAACTTAGTACATAGTGCCCCCTGCTGGGCCTGCTGTAATATGACACTTCCAAAAAATCGGACAATGTTGAACAATTCTTTAAGGAACCCTGGATCCAGAATTTGATTGGGATCATTTCCCTGTCTAGTGCGCAACCTACTACAATAATAATTTCATTAAGGTCAGGTGATAATATTTTGCATAAACCCCCAACAAAACATAACATCCTTGGTGGATGTATTAAAACTGAGAAATCTGCACTTCATACAGAATACTTAGTAAAAAGAAGAAAAAAAAAAGAAAAAATACCCCAAGGCTCCAGGGAAAAAAAAAGATAAGTTGCAGTTATAAGATGTTTTGTATTTTTCCCCACTAAAATATTCCCTTGGCTGCAAAATATTTGTAACCCCCATCCTGTTGACCTATTATTTTATAAAAACAGGTTAGAACTAACCTGATCAGGACTCAGAGGAGAATACCGAGTTAAAGATGTCTAATCCCTTTAGGATTTAAGGTATCATTCATTATCAATACCTAAATCTATATGTTGATGGGTTCACAGGTCTGACCACAGAACAGCCTTACTTGCACCACCATGGCCACCCTCAGCTTGCCCAGGATCCAATCACAGGCCAGACGTTAGTCATTAGCTCCATTTCAGGCCCTTTGCATGCGCAGCAAATCGGTGAGATCATAATTTTAGCCACATCACGAGATGAATATTACTGACACAGTGCCACCACTGACCCAAGTGCATATATCTAATTAAATCACATGCTTGTTTTTTTTTTCAGCTTCTCCAGACACCCCAATCCCATCTCCTCCTCAAGTTCATTGCCAGGAGATCTACAAAACTCCATCTAGTCCTACACTCTCAATGCAGACACACCAAATATCCAAAAGATCCTCTCCGGATCCTCACCAGCACTCTGAGGCATAAAATAGCATCATTATATCTGTGTTTCAGTTTATATGTAAATGTGTAAATATTTTGAGGTTATTCAAAGTAAAATCTGCATATTATTTGTTGATAACAGTGATATAAAATGGGGTAAATCTTGTGCTGGGGCGGGTCATTCTTGGGGTGTCCTATATCATTTAATATGCAAGTTTATAATCCAGTGGTAGTGGTGGCCTAGTGGTATAGGGCGCTGGATCGCTGATCCTAAGGTTGGGGGTTCGAGTCCCACTCTCCACAAGATTGTCACTGTCCCCCCAGTGCAGCAAACTGGGTTATCAAAGGCGGGCCATGTCTCTCACTGTCTATGGAGAGAGGTTCATGTAAAAGAACTATTGCTGACTTTCGACAAGAGTAGGCTGCAAAGCTGTCAGTGTGTTTCTGTCACTTGCTAAAGGGTTGTGTCAGGAAGGGCATCTGACTTAAAATCTATGCCAAATCAAATGTGCGATGATTCGCTGTGGTGACCTCTGAGGAAAGGGAACAGCCGAAAGGGGGAAAAAAAAAATGCAAGTTTATAATTCTAACCTGTATACGAATAGTTATGCTTATGAGAGAAGCAGATATGTTTCTTGAATCTTATAAATGCCATGTAGATAGGTTTCTATGTAAAGAAAAACTGAAGAATTGTGTAAGTAATTTAACTTCAATTTTGTAATCTGTGAAGTTTCAATTTGTTTGTGTATTTATGATTAGGTTTGATATAAACCATCATTTTAATGGACGCATAGCAATGTTGCTTCGATCTGTTTTTAAGTGTCTACAACAAATTATGTATGATTTACACACTACAAATTGATTTAAAAACTCCCTTCTAAAATTAAAATTTAATCAGATTTGAGTATAGGGGTGAAACTTGTGGACATTAATATCATTTTAACATATATGAATTTAAAGTGATAAATCTGGCAACCTTGACCTAAAGCAGCATGACAAGTCTGTGCATGTCTGAATCATCAGTCCTCTGGTATATTTCCATTTGAGCAAGAAAGCTCAACCAAACTTTTCAAACAAATTTTAAAAAAGTTAGGAATTTGTTTATTTATTTGTTTATTTAATCTGTCGTTATTTTATCAAAAATATTCGAATATATAAGCTTTTTACTGTATAAGAATTCAAAAGTTTAGCTGACGCCACGGTGTACAGTCGGTGCTGAATGCTGTCTGTCCTCCTCAGCAACAGTCCAAAGCGCCTCAGGTGTTTCCAGGTAAGTTTGTATACTATTTTAAATGTAACATATCGCAAAATTATCCCTAATTGTAATTCCTAAATGTAATTCCGCTTTAAATAAAATATCCTGTCTGTGTGTGTGTGTGTGATAGAGAGAGAGAGAGAGAGTGTGTGTGTGTGTGTGTGTGTGTGTGTGTGAGAGAGAGAGAGAGAGAAAGAGAGAGAGAGAGAAGCTTAACTCTTTAGTTTTTAGTTTAGTTTTTTAAGTTGTTCAATTCAGTAAATGTTTAATAAATGTGGGTGGATTTGAGCTCATCCGGAATTCCAATCCCTCAAGGAATCAAGTTAAAGTTGAGTTTGAACCTCCTTTGTCAATCAGGGAATGCACTTTGGTATACATTGTAATGCGTCTGTGTGTGTGTGTGTGTGTGTGTGTGTGTGTGTGTGTGTGATAGAGAGAGAGAGAGAGAGAGAGAGAGAGAGTGTGTGTGTGTGTGTGTGTGTGAAAGAGAGAAAGAGAGAGAGAAGCTTAACTCTTTAGTTTTTAGTTTAGTTTTTTAAGTTCAATTCAGTAAATGTTTAATAAATGTGGGTGCATTTGAACTCATATGGAATTCCAATCCCTCAAGGAATCAAGTTAAAGTTGAGTTTGAACCTCCTTTGTCAATCAGGGAATGCACTTTGAATTCCATGTCTTGAGGGCGTGGCCTGCAACGCTAGAATAAACGTGTATTGTATACATTGTAGTGTGTCTGTGTGTGTGTGTGTGTGTGTGTGTGTGAGAGAGAGAGAGAGAGAGAGAGAGAGAGGCAGGGGGTGTGTGTGTGTGTGTGTGTGTGTGTGTGTGTTAATAAAAAATGTTTAATAATGGTTTAATTAATAAATGAAATCGCATAATATGTTAATAAATCTTTAAATGGTTTAATAAATAATTTTCTTTACACATTTCATACAAAATTGGTGTACTTTTATCATTCTTAAAGGGTTTATGCGGTTTATCCAGTCCAAAGACTGGAGCCTTGGAACAAATCAGGCTTTTAACATGAAAAATGCGACCTCTACTGACGAAATCCCCGCATTATGAAAAACGAGCTGGAACGGATTAATTTCGTAGGTAGGGGGCCGACTGTATATTTATTGTCCCATCTATCTATTTGCTGAACTGCTTAATCCCATGGGGAGCCTATCTAAGCAGGTCCTGGATGAAGGTGGGGTACACCCTAAATGTGAGTATCAATCGTACAATTTAATAATAATGATAGCTGTTATTATTTTTTATTATTTATGCATTTTTATTACTCACAATAGAATTTTCTATGCATACTGTATAGACACTTAAGGATATCTAAGAAAATTACCTTAGGGAAAAAACTATAAACATAAAAATAAAAATACAGAACACATCAACCAACAGGCAGGACAAAAATTAAAGTGGAAATCTCTACAAAATTCCCCATAGGTGTTTACATGTTCAAATCTGGTGTCTGAGAAAACCTTTCATGTCAGGTTTGTCTTACTCTGCCACACAGTGTAGGGCGGAGTCACCATGGAAAACCCATTGGGAGAGAAATATTTAATTGTAAGGTCAATTTGATGTGACAGAAGCTCTATCTTTATTTCCTTCTTCATTATTATTAATTTACACTGACCTTTCCATTGAGAGGAATAATTCACCCTACACCTCAGTAGCAAAAAAAAAAAAAAAAAAGTCCTTCGCAGGATAACAAAGTCAGCCATTTTCCCTTTAATTTGTCACCTGTCTGTATATACATACATCCAAATAACCTTCTTATTTATGCCTATATCCCTACTGGAAAAAACAGCTTAGACGAGCATGAAATTCATGCTACTCTAAGCTGTTTTTTTTCCAGCAGGGATATAAACGAAAATAAGTATAGATATGCAGTTTTTTAAGGAGGGGTGCAAGTGAGGGTGAGGTGAGGAGCGAAATTGGAAGAGTAAGAAAAAAAATATGTTTTGAAAAGAGATGTAAAATGAGCATGTGTATGTACTGTGTGTGCTTTTGTGTGTGTGTGTGTGTGTGTGTGTGTGTGTGTGTGTATACAATATATATATTTATATTATATCTTCTCTTCCTTTCAACTGTTCTCTTTTTTTCTCAGGGAATCATTGCATGCTTGATTTGGCATAGGTTTTTATGTCGAATGCCTTTCCTAACACAAGGGACAGAAACACATTGACGGCTATGCAGCTACTCTTTACGAAAGTCAGCAATGGTTCTTTTACATGAACCTCTCACCATAGACAGTGAGAGACATGGCCGGCCTTTGATAACCCAGTTAGCTGCACTAGGGGGATAATAACAACCCAGTAAAGAGTGGGACTCGAACCCCCTTTCACCACCAGGCCACCACTGCCCCATATATATAGGTTGTCACAAGGTTGTCACTGTCTCCCCCAGTGCAGCTAACTGGGTTATCAAAGGCCAGCCATGTCTCTCACTGTCTATGGTGAAAGACATGTAAAAGAACCATTGCTGACTTTTGCAAAAGTATAGGCTGCATAGCCGTCAGTGTGTTTCTGTCCCTTGCTAAAGGGTTGTGTCAGGAAGGGCATCCGATGTAAAAACCTATGCCAAATCAAACGTGATGATTCGCTGTGGTGACCCCTAAGAAAAAAGAACAGCTGAAAGGAAAAGAAGATACAGTGGAGCTTCGGAATCTGAACGCTCTAGAGTTCGAACAAATCGGAATCCGAACAAAAAATCCATGCTTTTTCGTCCCGGAAACCGAACAAAAACCGGAAGTCGAACTCGAGAAATGCGTGAGGGAAAAAGAGACCGAGAGGAAGGAAAAGTGCGAGACTTCCGGAAGTCCGGAAGTTGTTGATACTGTGTATGTCATGGGGAAGTCTGGAAGTTGTTGATATTACGTATCACCCTAATAAAGCTGTCCTGGGGAAGTCTGGAAGTTGGTGATGCTATGTATCACCCTAATAAAGCTGTCCTGAGGAAGTCCGGAAGTTGTTGATACAGTACTATGTACGTATCACTCTCATGAAGCTAAAGCCTAGCGGTAAATCTAAGCTAAAGCGCTAGCGGCACTGTGAACGTCTTTAACGATGAGGTCAAGAGCCACTTCCGTAAGGTTTTGAAAAAAAGGCAGAAACAAGCCACGTTTGAAATGTTCTTCAAGAAAAGAAAGGAACATCCTGAAGAAGAGTCATCCATGCAAAGCGGAAGCAAGAGAAAAAAAACACCTTTGGCTGATTTATCTGAAGCTGTTATGGAAAGGAATCTGCTTTCCTCTGTCCCTTTCTGTTATGGAAGGGGATCCGCTTCTTCTCTTCCTCTCCAATATTTATGGATACCAACTGCTCACCACCAAAACGGTTAAAATTATCTTTATTGTTCTTATCCTTTAACTGCACTGTGGTTTTTATTTTAGTGTGTTATGGTTTCTCACAAAAGAGTTGCGCGTTGGAGAGGGGCGTGGCTGTCACATGCGGGGTGGAGTGCTAAACAAACAAACCTGATTCCTTTTAATCATGAGCTATAAAGACTAGCAGCGCTCTTCCTGGTACTGGAAGACTGTCTCTCTTCCCCGTGATCTCTCTGGCTCTCAGCTCCGTGCTCCACCAGTTACCGCTTTAGTTTGATTTCCTGTGTGTGTGAGACACAGACATACACACAGGGATCCCTCGCTACTTCGCGCTTCAATTCATGCGACTTCAGTGCATTTCGTTTTTTTTTTTTTTAATATTCATCAAATTAAAAAATAAGGAAATTCAGGAAGAATAGTTGAAAAAGTTAAGGAAAATGCAGCAAAAACAAGGCCAATTATACAAACCCCCCCCCCCCAAAAAACCCTAAACAAACAAAACAAAAAAACAACAACGCAAAACCTCCCATCAAAACTAGTTACATTTTTGTGAGGTGTGCATCTGATTGCGTGCAATTGAATTGAATGTGCAATTGTTATTATAAGCATTTATAGTATTGAATATCTATTTATTGATATTATATACACATATACATGTACGTACAGGAGGCCCACGACATTCGAGGGAATTTGGTTCCGGGCCCTCCTGCGAATCGAGATAATCCGCGAGTTCTGTACCTGGAAGTAAAACCCCATGTATCACGTCACATGTGCGAATGAGCAGTCGGAAGTAAAATACTATGTATCTCTTACATGCGCTAAAATATACTTCTTAAACACATTCTATAGACAGTCTTCCTCATTAATACAGTATTAATGTAGTAAAATATAGTCATGATTAAGAAAAATTTTTCAATTTTTACTCTTATTTTTATTGATGATAAAATATAAAAATTATACAGCACATACTGTTGTAAGGAATCCGACGTAAAAACCTCTGCCAAATCAAACGTGCGAATCAGATGATTCGCTGTGGCGACTCCCGAGTAAAAGGGGAAAAGCCGAAAGGAAGACAGACAGACATACTGTTGTAAAGCACTCATATTAAAGTCTTTTTCAGTTATTATTCCAGTGCAGTACCTAAGTTAATCTTTGGAATGTTTATGCGTGAGATTTTATGTTCTGTGGCATGTTTAACAAACGATACCAAAAGGATAAACTTTATTACGCTTCATGTCCTTTTACATTGAACTTGGAGTGACGTCTAGAGGGCTACGTCGCAGAGTTCTCAGAGTCAAATTGTTTTTGTTCATGTTTTTACACTATGCTTGTCTATGACCGGTCGACCCTACTACAGCTATGAGCAGCTTCAGCTTCGGGCAACTAAGCATGCAACAACTCCTATCGTGAGCTCACATGCTATGGTAGCTCAATGCTAGTCGCACCCCGGCTAACAATTAGCCCAGGCGGGAAGGGGCTGAATGACAACTCCGACGCTTGGGATTGCATGGGATGAAGGCCGTGTAGCCGGCTGCTGCAATCGCCTCATTGGATGTACTCTCCTTGAGCCATATTTCACAGAAACACAGCATGGAGCAGTCTTGTAGATCCCTCTGCGCTGCAATCTGAGCATGAAGCTCGTCCACCTTTGTTCGGCCCATTTCGGCTCATTTTCGGCTCATTTAATCCAGAGGATTAACTCACATCACATCACCGCTACTTTGGTTTGTAATGCTCTCTAACTTTCTCACACTAAAATTTTGTTTTGTACTCGCTTCGGCTGGGGAACGTGGCTGAGCTGCTCGGACTTAATGCAGCTAATACCTGAATTCAGTCATCTCATGCCTAATGCAATACGTTCCTCTAGTGGGCATTTTTTTAAAAAAACTACAGTGCTGTATGTTTTTCATAGAGAATGCATTGAAAGGTGTTTTTATATGTACGCTGTATAATGTTTATATTTTATTATCATTAAATATCACAATAAAAATTTAAGTTTTTCTTAACCATTACTACATTTTACTACATTAATACTGAATTAATTAGTAAGACTGTCTATAGAATGTGTTTAAGAAGCATATTTGAGAGCATGTAATAGATACATAGTATTTTACTTCCGGCTGCTCATTCGCGCATGTGACATGATACATGGGGTTTTACTTCCGGTTACAGAACTCGCGGATTATCTTGATTCGCGGGAGGGCCCAGAACCGAACCCCCGTGAATGTCAAGGGCCTACTGTAATCTGACACAAACACATATATTCGACCTGATATATTAAAGATAAACATGTAAAAACAATTAATATTTCATAATAATAAAAATACTTGTACATTAACATTAATAATACCGTATTCGACGTGATAAGCGCCCAGGGATCTTAAAAAATTGGGGTGGGTGGGTGCTTATTAAAATGTTACCAGTGGAGTGGAACGGCAAGTGCTTAATCCCATCAAGGTGGAAAACATGAATAATAACAGAACAATAAAAGAGTTTTACTGGTATTTGTGTTATTCATTTTGTGGTATCAACCAAATTACTCACATGAAAGCTGAAAATAAACAGAAAACAGAATGAATTAAAAATAAAAGACTTTTCCTCCCCTTACTTTTCCCTCCCGGTGCTTTTCCTTTAAACATTTTCTCAAGTAAAATGAGACAATCAAATATCAACTTTAGCACATGGCGCATTGAACCAATCAACACGACTATAAACAAAAACACATGGCCAGGAATGTCTTTACATTTATGAAGTCAGTGAGCAGGAAAATCGGGTGAAAAATGCTTGTCATCAGTTTCTGATAGGTCCATATCTGGCTCATCACTTCACTCATTCAGAGCATCCCATAGTTTTGCTGTAGCAGTTTCTAATGGTGGGGCAGTGGTTGTCTAGTGGTATAAGGCGCCGGATTGCTGATCCAAAGGTTGGGGGTTCGAGTCCCACTCTCCACAAGGTTGTCACTGTCCCCCCCCCAGTGGAGCTAACTGGGTTATCAAAGGCCGGCCATGTCTCTCACTGTCTATGGTGTAAAAGAACCATTACTGACTTTCGACAAGAGCAGGCTGAAAAGCCGTCAGTGTGTTTCCACCCTGCGATGGCCTGGCGAGCTGTCCTGGGTGTACTCTGCCCTCGCCCTGAGTTGGCTGGGATGGGCACCAACCTCCCGTGACCCTTATTAGGATGAAGCGGTTACAGAAAATGAACTGAACTAATGGTTCATTGGTTGTTGGACATTTACCACGAGAACACAGCAAAATATTTCCCTGCTTTTTAAAGCACGGCAGAACAATCAAATGTGTTGTTACTTATGAACATTGTAGACATTCCCCAGTTGCAGGGGGTCTTGAAATACCGTGTAAACTCACTTTTACAGGCAGTGAACGCCTCATTTTACTGTTACAGAGACTGATTGAATAAAATTGGTAAGTTTCATGTACGATTTTGCTCCCAGTACACATGGCCGGTTATTAGACGTAAGAGAAAAAACATGGAGGGGGGGCTTATTGGAGTGGGCCGCTTCTTACTTCGAATGCGGTAATTAATAATAAATAATAACAAAACAAGAATGAAACAGTAAGTCAACTATCTCTCCCGATCATTCACTGTGGCAAAGATGTCATGTGGGTGCGAAGATGTTACATGGGTAGGCATGAGGTGATGTGTAACAGAGAAGGAGGAGGAGGAGAATTTTATGCATGTGCATGGTACGAATGCCAACGGGGAAAGGCTTGTGGTGAGCTCCCACAAGGCGTTCTTGGAGGAATACACGCGTAAGAATACAGGGCTAATCGGCCAGGAAAAGCCATTTTCCCGGCACAACTTGTAAATCAAAATTTTGGTGGGATTGAAGCTCGTATCATGGAAAATTCGTTATAAAAGACACTCGTAAGTCAAGATACCACTGTATATATAGCCACACACACACACACACACACACACACACACACACACACACACACATACACACACTTATATAATTTCTTAAATTTGCTATACTGTATTAGTTGCATAAGGGAAGCTATTGCCTCTGCATTTAACCCATTGAAATTGAGTATACATACTTGGAGCAGGTGGCTGCCACACACACTGGGGGAACCTGGAGTTCAATTGGGGGTTAGGTGCCTTGCTTAAGGGCACTTCAGGCAATAAGGCCAGCCTTAAAAAATATCTTTCTTGGCGGTAACACGGACGGTTGGGCTGAAAATGTACATAAAAACTCCATCTGAGCAGTCACAAATGCAAAAAATAAAAACATACTGGCAGGTTGTGTTGAAAAAATGTGTATCCCCCTATCATACACTACTAAAAAGTGACCAAAGCGAAATCAGTATCAACCGCACCTTGTGATTGGTCAATTTCACCAGTTTGGTGAAACAGAGATTCTCATTGGCTAGTACTGTGTGAGCAACAAAGACGGAAAGCATGCTAGAAGGGGACAATGATGAGGTAAAAATAAAACCTGTTCTCTATCACTATTAAAGGTCCCAACATGAAAATAATTAATAAATTAATGTTTCAAGTTGAGCAACATATTTGCTGACATTTTTGAACAAATACAAGTTAATTATAAATTGTCAGCAACAGCATGAAGCATGATGAAGGTATTTGTTAGTTGTTAACTGCAATATTAAAAGTTGATATGTTGAAGAAATCTTGATACTCTGTTGATTACAATATTAAAAGAAGACTTGAAAAGAATACCAACTTTGATATTCAGTATGTGGATTTCAAATAGAAGATATTGTTTTCATTCGACTGTACAGGGTTAGCTACTTCATGCTTCAATTCATGTGGCTTCAGTGCATCGCGTCTATTTATTTATTTATTCTTTAAATATTCATCAAATAAAAAAATAAGGAAATTAAGGAAGAATAGGGGAAAAAGTTAAGGAAAATGCCACAAAAACAAGGACAATTATGCAAAAAAAAAAACCCGAAACCAACGCAAAACAAAAAACAACCCAAAATCTCCCATCAAAACTACTTACATTTTTGTGAGGTGTGCATCTGAGTGCGTGCACGCACATTTGCATGCGAGCACGTGTGTGGTGCGCGCCTGTATGTGTGTGTATCTATATCAGGGGTCACCGACCTTTTTGAAACCGAGAGCTACTTCTTGGGTACCAATTAATGCGAAGGGCTACCAGGTCAAAACACACCTCTGAAATTACAAATTTGCTCAATTTACCTTTAATTATATGTTATCATTAATAATTAATGATATTTATCTATGTGAAGATATTGATTTGATTTAAAATATATTCAAAAAAATTAGATGCAGCTCAATGGAGAGTGGCGCTATGGAGCTGTGGGCCTGTCCTAAAACTAGCAGTGAACAGGTCCGCGGGCAACTTATAGTGTCCTTGCGGGCTACCTGGTGCCCACGGGCACCACGTTGGTGATCCCTGATCTATATGTTATTTACATCTTATGCATTATTTTTGAATGTTTAATTGTTATTATAAGCATTTATAGCATTGAATATATATTTAATTTATATTATATACACATATACATGTACGTATATATGTCAGTCGGAGACGTTAGAGAAGGGTGATCCTACTTCGCGGAATTCAGTGGTCGCTCGGGGATCTGGGTCCCAATTAATCGCGGAAAGTGAGGGAGCCCTGTATTTACACCACATACATAATATAGTATGATAGGGGCAGTGGTGGTCTAGTGGTATAGGGCGCTGGATCGCTGATCCAAAGGTTGGGGGTTCGAGTCCCACTCTCCACAAGGTTATCACTGTCCCCCCCAGTGCAGCTAACTGGGTTATCAAAGGCGGGCCATGTCTCTCACTGTCTATGGTGAGAGGCATGTAAAAGAACCATTGTTGACTTTCGTAAAAAGTAGGCTGCAAAGTCGTCAGCGTGTTTCTGTCCCTTGCTAAAAGGGTTGCGATAGGAAGGGCATCCGACGTAAAAACCTCTGCCAAATCAAATGTGCGAATCAGATGATTTGCTGTGGCGACTCCCGAGTAAAAGGGAAAAAGCCGAAAGGAAGACAGACAGACATAAGATAGTATGATGTATGAAAAAATTTCCCCACGAATCCCGGGTGGCCTGATCAGGCAAAAAAAATTTTTCCTCCCATTCGGGTGAATCTTATTTAATCATGTTACTGCCAACAAAGAATTTTTTAAGCCTGGCCTAAGTTGGAGGAACTTTCTGTCCCAAAGCGACTTCTCTAACCTGACACACACACACACACACACACACAAAATATATCAGCTGTACTTGATGGTAATTTCATATACAAATATAACATAGATTAAGCATTTTGGGGGCTGTTTCCATTTGTGTGTGTGTGTCTGTGTGTGTGTGTGTGTCTGTGTGTGTGTGTGTGTGTGTGTGTGTGTGTGTGTGTGTGTGTGTGTGTAAGAGCAGTATAATATTGTGAATTTCTTTCCAAATTTCTACATAAACTCTTTAACTCGGGCATGAGGTCCCAAATCATGTTCCTCATTCTTCTACCGACGGACTGTTCCTGTTAGTGTCAGTGTAGTTACTGAATAATTCAGTATAGTTACTGGATAATTTGTTTTAAGATGCTATGCAGGGGTTGCGAGTTAATGGCACAAAGTGGAAATAGCAGGAATCCATGTTAACGTTATAGCCCTGTTTGCACTTGGCTTTGCACTTAGATTTGACAGTACTGTCGTTTAAATAAGTTTCTTCTCCAAAGCAGAGGTTTAAGTGTAAATGATACCTTGTGTTGATGGAAACCCGTTGACTATCTTCTGTTTAAGAAGATAATTTAATTTCAACACTAATAGTACTTCAGTTTACCGTATACCAGCCACAAGTAACATGTTTAAAGCTTGTTTTCTTTCTCTGTTAAATTGGATTTTCGGAAAGGCAACTATAATGTAGTGTCTTTTTTCCCTTTGCAATGAAACATTCTTATATTACATTCAGTGAAATATAGTCATGAATACTATATTGGTTGTATAAAAATGTGACATCCAAAGCTATTCAAGATAATAAATTGACGGGGTGATCCAAACGATAGCCAAGTCACTTACATATGAAATGGAGCAATAAACAAAAACAAGTTCCCGCTGGACATAACCCTTTTGTTTCATAATTTTGAGATGGCCATTTCATACTAGAGTCATGTAATAATTTAGCATTTTAATTGGTTGATGTTTAAATTTGCAATTTAAATTAATACCAAGTGCTCGGTCTTGAGATTCAGTGCCTTGAGATTCCTCTGGTGTTCTGCGAGTATTTGTTTGTTTATTTTCTTGTTTTGCATCTTTTTACTCAGGTGTAGGGTTAACAAACTGTATTTTCTGCTCTCTGAGTTTTTGTCTACTCCCTCGTCTTCCGCTAATGCCCATTTTAAACTTATTAAAACTCATGTTTTATCTGTTCTACGCATCACGAGACATTATACACACAGTTCACTGATGAAAGAAAGTTTATATTTCTGCAAAATTTGCAGTATTTAGGGTATTTATTTGTCTGACTATATAATTGAACATATAACATAAGTTAGCAATATTTCACCCATCCCTAAGTCAACATCACAGGGAACCAAGTATGTTTTAGGTCAGCTGTCATTGTTCCATTATCAAACACCCCATACTCAGTGTGTACTGATGTATGGCATTGCAGCAGAATTATATCTGTTACATTTGTAGACCATCATTTTTCTGTAACCGCTTAATCCTAATTAGGGTCGCGGGGAGGCTGGCACCCAGCCCAGCCAACTTCAGGCGAGGGCAGAGTACACCCTGAACAGCTTGCCAGGCCATCGCAGGGTGGAAACACGCCGACGGCTTTGCAGCCTACTCTTGTCGAAAGTCAGCAATGGTTCTTTTACATGCCACGCACCATAGACAGTGAGGGACATGGCCGGCCTTTGATAACCCAGTTAGCAGCACTCCTTGAATCGCCACCTTATCGTGGTGGAGGGGTTTGCGTGACCTAATGATCCTAGGAGCTATGTTGTCGGGGGCAAATGCCCCTGGTAGGGTCACCCAAGGCAAACAGGTCCGGGGTGAAGGTCCAGACAAAGTGCGATTCAAAACAAACCCCTAAGACACGAGACAACAAAGGAAGCAGTCTCCCTTGCCCGGACGCGGGTCACCGGGTTCCCTCCTGGAGCCAGGCCCAGGAGGGGCTCAAGGCGGCGCCTGGTGGTCGGGCTTATGCCCATGGAGCCTGGCCGGGCCCAGCCCGAAAAGGAGACATGGGTCCGCCCTCCCATGGACCCACCACCCGTGGGAGGAGTTTTAGGGGTCGGGTGCAGTGTGAGTTGGGTGGCAGCCAAAGGCATGGGTTCTGTCGGACTGATCCTCGGCTGCTTACTCTGACCTTCGGGACATGGAATGTCACCTCTCTGGCGGGAAAGGAGCCTGATTTGGTGCATGAGGTGGAGAGATAACGACTAGATATAGTCGGGCTCACCTCAACGCATAGCTTGGGCTCTGGACCCATCCATCTCGAAAGAGGCTGGACCTTCTTCTATTCTGGAGTTGCTCATGGGGAGAGGCGGCGAGCCGGTGTGGGTATTCTTGTTGCCCCCCGTCTCGGTGCCCAAATGTTCTCCCCGGTTGACGAAAGGGTAGCTTCCCTCCGTCTTCGGGTGGGGGGGCGGGTCCTGACTGTTATTTGTGCTTATGCACCAAATGACAGTTCAGAGTACCCACCCTTTTTGGAGTCTTTGGGTGGGTTGGAGCACGCTCCCTCGGGAGACTCGCTCGTTGTCTTGGGAGACTTCAACGCCCATGTGGGCAACGATAGTGTGACCTGGAAGGGTGTGATCGGTAGGTACGGCCTCTCCAGTCTGAATCCGAATGGTGTGTCGTTGTTGGACTTCTGTGCTCGTCATAGTTTGTCTATCACGAACACCATGTTCGAACATAAGGGTGTCCATAAGTGCACTTGGCACCAGGACACCCTAGGTCGCAGTTCGATGATTGACTTTGTAGTCGTGTCATCGGACTTGCGACCATATGTTCTGGACACTCGGGTGAAGAGAGGAGCTGAGCTGTCTACTGATCACTACCTGGTGGTGAGTTGGCTTCGGTGGTGTGGGAGGTTGCCTTCCAGACCTGGCAGGCCCAAGCATGTAATCAGGGTCTGCTGGGAACGTTTGGCGGAGCCCCCTGTCCGAGAGGCCTTTAACTCCCACCTCCGGCAGAGCTACAACCACGTTCCGGAGGAGGCGGGGGACATGGAATCCGAATGGGCCATGTTTCGTGCCTCCATTGCTGAGGCGGCAGCCCATAGCTGTGGCCGTAAGGTCGTCGGTGCTTGTCGTGGCGGTAATCCCCGAACCTGGTGGTGGACACCTGTGGTGAAGGGGGCCGTCCAGCTGAAGAAGGAGGCCTATCGGGTTTTATTAGCCTGTGGGACTCCTGACGCAGCAAATGGGTACCGGCAGGCCAAACGTGCTGCAGCCGAGGCTGTCGCAGATGCAAAATCTTGGGCGTGGGAGGAGTTTGGTGAGGGCCTGGAGAGTGATTATCGGTTGGCCTCAAAAAGGTTCTGGGCCACCATCCGACGCCTCAGGAGGGGGAAGCAGTTCTTCACAAACACTGTTTACGGTGGAGGTGGGGAGCTGCTTACCTTGACTGGGGATGTTGTTGAGAGGTGGAGGGAATACTTTGAGGACCTTCTCAATCCCACCAACACGCCCTCCGTGGAAGAGGAAGACCCTGGGGGTTCGGGTGAGGGTCCGCCCATCACTGGAGTGGAGGTCACTGAGGTTGTCAAAAAGCTCCTCGGTGGTCGAGCTCCGGGGTTAGACGAGATCCGCCCGGAATATCTCAGGGCTCTGGATGTTGTAGGACTGTCTTGGTTGACACGTCTCTGCAACATCGCGTGGTCATTGGGGGCTGTACCTCTGGATTGGCAAACTGGGGTGTGGTCCCAATTTTTAAGAAGGGGGACCGGAGGGTGTGTTCCAATTATCGGGGAATTACACTCCTCAGCCTACCTGGGAAAGTCTATGCAGGGGTACTAGAGAGGAGGATCCGACCGATAGTCGAACCTCGGATTCAGGAGGAACAATGTGGTTTTCGTCCTGGCCGCAGCACTCTTGACCAACTCTATACGCTCCACAGGATTCTGGAGGGGGCATGGGAGTTTGCCCAATCTGTCCACATGTGCTTTGTGGATTTGGAGAAGGCTTTCGACTGTGTCCCTCGAAAGATCTTGTGGGGCGTGCTCCGAGAATACGGCGTTCCGGATCCGTTGCTTCGGTCGCTGTATCACCGGAGCCAGAGTTTGGTCCGTATTGGTAACAGCAGGTCGGATTCGTTTCCAGTGGGAGTTGGAGTCCGCCAAGGCTGTCCTTTGTCACCGATTCTGTTCATAATTTTTATGGACAGAATTTCTAGGCGCAGTCGAGGCGATGAGGGGTTCTGGTTTGGTGGCCATCGGATATCGTCTCTGCTTTTTGCGGATGATGTTGTCCTTTTGGCTTCATCAAGTCGGGCCCTCCAGCTCTCATTGGAGCGATTCGCGGCTGAGTGCGAAGCAGCCGGGATGAAGATCAGTACCTCCAAGTCTGAGGCCATGGTTCTCAGTCGGACAATGGTGGAAGCACCCTCCGGGTCGGGAATGAGGTCCTGCCCCAAGTGGAGGAGTTTAAGTATCTTGGGGTCTTGTTTACGAGTGAGGGAAGGATGGAGCGAGAGATCGACAGACGGATCGCTGCAGCCTCTGCTGTTAAGCGGTGCCTGTACCGGTCCGTTGTGGTGAAAAAGGAGCTGAGCCGCAAGGCGAAGCTCTCAATTTACTAGTCAATCTACGTTCCAACCCTCACCTATGGTCACGAGCTTTGGGTAATGACCGAAAGAACAAGATCACGGATACAAGCGGCTGAAATGAGCTTTCTTCGCCGGGTGGCGGGGTTCTCCCTTAGAGATAGGGTGAGAAGCTCCGCCATCCGGGGAGAGCTCGGAGTAGATCCGCTGCTCCTCCGCATTAAGAGGGGCCAGTTGAGGTGGCTCGGGCATCTGGTCAGAATGCCCCCCGGACGCCTCCCTGGTGTGGTGTTTCGGGCATGTCCAACCAGGAAGAGACCCCGGGTTCGAACTAGAACACGCTGGAGGGACTATGTCTCTCGGCTTGTCTGGGACCGCCTCGGTGTCCCCCCGGGAGAGTTGGAGGAAGTAGCTTGGGAGAGGGATGTCTGGACCTTTTTGCTAAGGTTGCTGCCCCCGCGACCCGACCCTGGACTAAGCGGAAGAAGATGATGATGATGATGACATTTGTAGACTCCGATCAGGAAGAGATGACACAAATACAGACGCTTCTCGACTTACGTTCATTTGTTTTACGTAGTTTTCGATTTTACGTTTAAAAAAATATATATGTCAAATTTTGAGCTTGGCGTGCTCTCTGTAGTATGAGACGTACCTACGTAGTACGCTAACGTAATGACACTGCGTCCATTGTTTACAAACGACAGACTGAACGTGCCCCTTCTTCTAAATTCACTGCGTGTTACTTTTGTGTTAAGATGTAGTCTCTGTGATCTTTGTGTTTACACTGTTTTGTGGACTTTTGTAACTCTAAGCAAATATGGTTTTTCAGAAGTGTAAGCCTACTAGTGATAGTGGTAATCAGAAAAAGCAGCAAGCCATCTCGTTAGAAACAAAGATGGCTATTATCAAGACAATTGATGCTAGTGAAAAACACGTGAATGTTGCACGTTTCTTCCAAATGGCTCCGTCGACCATCGGAACCATTTACAAGCAGAAAGATCGCATCATGGAGACTGTTAAAGGTTATATTTGATACTATATTTGATATTCGATGAGTGAATTTGATTAAAATTTATCTATTTGAAATTATTTTGCTTGAATTTATTTGAAATTAATGTTGATATTATTTAATACATTTGATATTATTTTACAATGTTATGTTTATAATAATTGATTTAGGGGTGTTTTATGAGTTACGGTAATGGTATTTATGGATGTATTGTGCAGTATGAACGTCATACATCACTGGAACATACAGTAACAACGTACGTTTTTTTTCACCTTACGTTCATCCATCCGGAACCTAACGTAAGTTGGGGAGTATGTGTACAGCAAGGCTACCTGTCTGTCTTTTGATGGAAGAAATGGTTCCTTAAATGCTTAAATCACCAAGACTGTGATGATCTGGAATGGTATCGAATGTGATTACAGTAGGATATATTTAACTTTTACATGACTCTTTTTCTGGCTTTAAAACAAATCTTGTTTCACTAAATATGAAAGTGATGCCGTTAGGTTCTCAGTAGCTATTCCAGAGTAGCAGAGCTGCAAGGAAGACTGAGCAGGGGCAGAATAAACAGAGCAAACCCCACCAATCACTTCGTCATGGAGTAGTGGCTTGCGTGGGGTTAAACTGCGAAACTCGACATGGGAGCGATCTGAGCATCCAGTGCTTTTTTAATGAAGAGCTGCCCAGTGCATGTGGCGCTTATTGGTACACAAAACGTAGTCTTAGTATTCGAAGCACACATCTCATTTCAAGCATGCAGCGTTGTGTGACGATGTCGTATTAAGCCTTGATAAGCTGTCTGTGAGCAAACTGGATTGTGTAGAATAAGCATATCCCTTCTTTTCCCCCTTTTGTCCTGACTTGACATCCTCCGTGTCTCGACTTTATCCCTGAGACTGTAATCCATATGATCTATAAGGTAAAAGGGAATCTGTGAATTTTATGTTCTCCTTCAGCACAGGGTTTAGACATCATGATCAAGAGTATTGCGCTTATTTGTTCATGTATTTCAAAATCTTTATATGAGCAGCATTTGGATGCAGGAATGGAAGATGATTTTTGACTTGGATGATGTTTTAAATGAATTGATGATTTTTTTTTTTATTGGAACAAAGGATTTGGTTTGAAGACTGTATTCGTTTTCAATATTTTTATTGTTGAAATATTAAATTTTTTCTTTTTTTGTCCTGTATGTGTTTAGCTCGTGTTGTGCTTCTCAGCTGCCTGCTGGTGTCACTAGAGGCCCATAGTGACTTGATGATTGGCCTTATTCTCTTTGTTGTTTGTGAATTTCAGTCTTTATAAATCCGCCTTGATCTTTTATTATGCGAAAGTGAATCATGACTAGTAATATCACACCGCTTCTACGGAGTTTGAGCTTGGTACTAATCAAAATTTGTTCGTTTTTATAACATTCCAGGAAGTTGATGTTCAATATCAATTTTTTATTTGATAGAGTTAAATAAGATTTTAGATTTATAATTAAGGTTAACCGCAGCACAGAAAGCATACATTTTTAAGAAGATTAGGTTAATTCTAAGGGCACTAACCACCACATAAGCTCCTATGTACAGCCTGGCTGAAGTCCGTCTCACCATTCACTGTGAGATTAAGGGCAAACATTTTGCCTCATCGTCTTTCTTATCCACATGTATGCATGTATTTCCCTACCAGATGAACAGAAATTTCTCTTGGCGAACTAGAGCGGCATTCACAACCTGTTAAATTTTTTTTTTTTTTTTTTTTTTTTTTTTTTACAATGCCTATGCCCTTTCCCACCTGATGCATGTCTTTCCTGATTAAACCTCTGCAGCTTTTGCAAAGAAAAAAAAAGCCATTTCAGTAAACCATGGAATCTTGTGTTCTTGCTCTGGAGTGCCACATTTCCTTGGACTTGTTTTTTTACATACAAGGCTCTGAAAAAAGAAGCAGGGCAGACAAGAGAGAGAATGAACTCGGCCTTCGCCGCCACCTCATATTCTTGCATCGTCTGTCTGGACAATCGGAGAAAGCACTTGTAAAATGTATTCAATTCAAATCAAATTGGTGTAGCTCAGAGTAATCTTTTTCTATTAGATGTGTCACTTTTTGAATTTGTTCCCTAATATCCTTTACGGCTCCCAATATAAGATTAGCGCTTTCTGTGCTGCTGCAGTTTCAGTGCCTTACTGAATTATTCACTGAGGCATGACCTTCAGTTATCAGGTTAGAAAGACCTTGATTATAACAGGAAGTCAAGTGTAGAAAATCACTCTGCGCTAAAAGAAGCGTTTTAGAGATTTAAATGATGTACAAAATGTAAATAATAATAATAATAATAATAATAATAATAATAATAATAATATGACCTTAAGTACGAAGTAACAAAAGAGATTTTGGTCAAATTGCCATGTAAAAATTTTTTCTGGTGTGTTTGAAATTAAAGGTGAATTATTTGCACTTTCCACCTCTGAGTCTTGTCATCTTAATAAGAGTGGAGCTAAGGCACGAAAGAAACCAGGCAGTTTATTCTAATAATTTGCTTACAGTCATATTCTATCCTGTTTAGTGGTAGAAGCCATTTGTTGGCGAAAGTTTCACGTGCTTTCACTTGTACTTCTGCATGCTTTTTGTCTGATGCAGTTAGAGGAAATGGATTTAAGCCCATTAACTTCTGGCATGCTGGAATAATAGTTGTCTCATTACAGCTACTAATAAATAACATACACAGAGGACATCTCAATTATTAGGATTCTGTGTGGAGTAGAACTTCTCTCATTATCTTCATAGTAAATAAGGCCAGATGAAAGATATCTTTTGACTTAAGACATTGCGAGCCCTGTCTGCTTTGCCAGGATGCTTGATCATAAAACTACCCTTTTTTTTAATATTTACTCAATTTATGGTGCCTAGATTGGATATGTTTATGGGTTTGATATGAACAGATTTTACAATTTGTTCATTAAAGATGACTTGTTTATTAAGGTTTGGCTCTGGATGTTAGAGGGAAGTCAGTTCGTTGATTCAGAGTTGATAAAAATCCTAAAACTACAAGTTTAAATGCTTTCTGTAGGCTGCATAGAGTACCTGTCAATGTGGTGCGCACACCTCATTAGCCCTCCTGCGGGAGGCCTTACGTGTTTCTGATTGTTTTTTGTTTTTTTCCCCTCCACACTTCACCATTTCCGGTTTCATTCAATCCTTGTTAAACTTTGAATACTTGCGTCTTTGGGGTTTGTCCAGAAGTCTCTTGTTTTTTTTGTAATACAGTACTGTATTAGGATTTCCTGGATGAGCACATTTATTCTGGCCTATTAGCCGGCGTGGCCGCTGCTCAATTCATACCCTGTGCTCATGGACTGTACCAAATAAGCTTTAAGTGCTAGGGTGGTGGAAGTGACACACATAGCCTGCATTCTGTCCATGTCATACAGTATACTTCACTTTGATGCATTAATAATAATAATAATAATAATAATAATAATAAACGTGGACTGCCTCCTTTTTTGCTCAGTTTGCTCAGTAGTTCGACTCAAATTGCAAGGTGTGTCCAAACCTTTTTGGCTCTGTTTTGTATGTTGATGAATTTAAAATGCAATAATTTTATTATTACATACAAAATTGTCTTGATTTGGACCAAAGTCTACACTCTTAGAAAAAGAGTTGTTTCTACTTTCCAAACTGGTATTTTTTTAGTGGCGTGAAAACTCTAAGTTTATACAAATAACCCTCTTCTTCAAATGATTTGAAATGTACATTTCTGCAGAATGATAATCACGTCTGAGATCAATATACTAATATTTCTGTATATGTTTATGTCTTGCATAAGCTTTGAATCAATCAAACACATAATTTATGCTCATTGTGAGAATAATGTGAGTGTCATTCATACCAAGTGATACTGGTGATACTTTCCACATTTAAATGAACATGAAAATGTGTGTGGGAGAATGCAAAGCGACTTTTAACTGTGTTTGTGTAGTCAGCGTGGCGTATGATGGGGCATGTCTCTGGGACAGATAGTCCCTGGTTGCTTGAGTGCTGCAGTGTGTGCTCAGGAGGTAAATAACCCACCTGGCAGTCGGAGATTGGAAGCCCAGCATGTCTCCCTGATAAAGTCAAAGCCTGCAGAAACTTTACTCCACTGCATTTATTTGCGCCCTATATTTCAGTTTGGTGCAGATGTAACAGCTTAATTTGCCACCAATCATATTTCTGCTCACCTACAGGATAATGAGGTGATATTGGTTATTTTAGACTTGGCTGCATGGATGCCTGTGGTAATTTGAAGCAGCGATGTGGTGGGACGTAGAGACTGCAGTGTGACCCGGACTTGGCTCACGTCTCAAATCAGCAAATAAATAGGAACTGAACAGTATGTCCTGTTGTGCTACCAGTCTTGTGCTTTGAGGAGGGAATCAATGTCCAACATTTCACAGAGATGTTTTTTCAGGCAGCACAAATACTTTTAAAGAAAGCGTTCTGGTCTCAAAATTTGACTAATGTTAGAGAGAGAGAGAGTGCGAGAGAGAGAGAGAGAGAGAGAGAGAGAGAGAGACTCCAAACCAACAATTCATCTTGGCACATTCCTGGTGATATCCCAGCACATTCTTTGTGTGTTTCGGGCCACCTCTGCAGGAAGCTTTGTTGGCTGCATGCTCCCCCCCCTTTTCCCTCCCGTTCTTTTCCCAGACATGCGTTCCTCTGGCTGAGCTGTAAATTGAAAACACTGGCAGTGTTCCTCTCTCATCGCACACTTCAGAAATGGACTTCATTCGTTCGCATGAACTTCCCCTCACCCCTCACGTGCGAGACACTCATCATCCAGCGTGGGCCTCTGACTGAAGGCCGTTCCATCATGACAATAGCAGAAAGAGCCCCGCCGAATGACACACGTACCCTTCTACCCTTCCAGATCTGATTAGGTGTCTCCATACAATCTAGCCCCATACAATGCGCTTTCATTACACCACGGATGCTGTCATTTCTCGTTTTCTCAATTTTTATCTTTCTAGTGTTCCTTTTTTAACAAGTGTTCATCTCCAAACTCTGATGAGCAACCACACTTTCATCAGTCTAATGCATCTGTCTATCCCAAGCTTGCAATGATGTGGCCTTCCCCTTAATTTCATTTCCTTAACTTACTCCGATATTGCTTCCTCTGCATCATGGCGATCCCAAGCAATTCTTTTCCATATCGTAAATCACTGACTTTTACTTTTGTAGATGCCAGATCGGGAAAGGGAACCAGTGACATCTGATTGGGCCTCATTGTGTACTCTTGATGAGTGACATCACTTTACCTGTACTCTGACAACATGACGGGTTATTTACCTGGCCCACAATAAATGCATAGATTTGACTAAAAGGAGTCCAGGAATTTGTTATTCAGATTGTTAGAATGTGAGTGGTGTTGATATTCAGAAGCCCTCATAACGCATGAGTAAATTCACTTGCACTAATTTGCGCAAAAAGAGACCCCTCTTTTATGACACCTTGATATGCTGCTGTCAAGAAACTCATAAAATCTTTTGGCTTTCAGCTTTGAACGGTCTTCAAAATGTAAAATGCTACATTTTTATGTGTAAAAAAAGAAAATTGCCAGTGAAGTAAGAAATGAATGCTGATGTGCTGAGTGGCCAGAAGGCGTCTGAATTAATTTGAGTTGTAGACTTTTAATCGGGGATGTAGAATTCTTTTAATCTGATTGGTCAGAATGTGTTGTCAAAACTTTTCAAAGATTAGCAAATGACCAGCTCATAACAATGCACTCATCTGAATATGAATGCAGACCTGTAAGGATATGTTTATTTAACATTATAGAAGGAGCGTCCAGTGTCAGAGCTGAAGCTATAAAGGAGAATACACACATGAAGCGATCAGCGACAAGTGAATCTCTTCGCTGCTGAAGGTGTCATTGGCTGTGGTTGCCGAGGTAACACTTTTTTGCACGTTTTCCACTGTGTTTGGCAGCATATGTTATATTTTTGTTCTAAATCTAAATCATATCACCTGAAAGTTCAGCTCAGTACAGTAGGCCCTTGACTATTCGCGTTTTTGCACTCGCGGTTTGAGTATTCACGGACTGCCAAGCAGCTCGCACGTGATTCACATTCAGCCAATTGCTGTCCTCCTTCCTGCTGATTGGTTGAGGTGATGTACCGCCCCTTTTTCCTCATTCGTGCACAAGTTAGCAATGAGCCTTTTTTAGTGTGTTTTAATTACCAGTTAAGTTCTATGATGTCACTCAAACGCCTGCTTAAGCACCAGAAAAAGGTAATGAGGTTGGATGTCTCTTCTGAAGAAATAAGACTTTTTCCGGAAGAAACGAGTTTCCTCTGAAGTCATGTCATTGCTGAAGAGGAATACAGTTTGAACTGTTGTAAAACACTCCACTATTGAAGTCTTTTTAAATTATTATTCCAGTACATGACCAAAGTTAATGTTTAAAATGTTTGTGTGTTATATTTTATTTACTGTGGTGTAGCTTGTTTCTCATTGTGTTTTGTTTATCCAATTTATTACATTTCTTGTTCTTTTCTGTCCTTTTTGTTATAGTCTGTGTTTTGCGGGACAGTGCTGTATGTTTATAAAGAGAATGCACTGAAAGGTGTTTTATGCGTATGCTGTATAATGTAAAGGGAGACGTGCAGAGTTGCGGCAACTACAGAGGGATAAAGTTGATGAGCCATACGATGAAGTTATGGGAAAGAATAGTGGAAGCTAGACGAAGGGCAGAGGTCAGCATTTGTGAACAACAGTTTGGTTTCATGCCAAGAAAGAGCACCACAGATGCAATGTTTGCTTTGAGGATGTTAATAGAGAAGTACAGAGAAGGTCAGAGGGAGCTACATTGTGCCTTTGTGGATCTGGAAAAAGCATATGACAGGGTGCCAAGAGAAGAACTGTGGTATTGCATGAGGAAGTCTGGAGTGGCAGAGAAGTATGTTAGAGTGGTGCAGGACATGTATGAGAGATGTAAGACAGTGGTGAGGTGTGCTGTCGGTGTGACAGAAGAGTTCAAGGTGGAGGTGGGACTGCATCAAGGGTCAGCTCTGAGCCCCTTCTTGTTTGCTCTGGTGATGGACAGGCTGACAGACGAGGTTAGGCAAGAATCTCCATGGACTATGATGTTTGCAGATGACATTGTGATCTGCAGTGAGAGCAGAGAACAAGTGCAGGAAAACCTAGAGATGTGGAGGTATGCCCTGGAAAGGAGGGGAATGAAGGTTAGCCTCAGTAAGACAGAATACATGTGTATGAATGCCAAGGACCCAACAGGAACAGTGAGGTTACAAGGAGCAGAGTTCAGGAAGATGGAGGATTTTAAGTACTTAGGCTCAACAATCCAGAGCAATGGAGAGTGTGGAAAAGAGGTTAAGAAGCGTGTGCAGGCAGGTTGGAATGGTTGTAGAAAAGTGTCCGGTGTGATGTGTGATAGGACGGTATCGGCAAAAATGAAAGGAAAAGTGTACAAGACGGTGTTGAGGCCAGCAATGTTGTATGGTTTAGAAACAATGGCCCTGGGGAAAAGACAGGAGGCAGAGCTAGAGGTAGCAGAGATGAAAATGTTGAGGTTCTCTTTGGGAGTAACGAGGATGGATAGGATCAGGAATGAGCACATCAGAGGGACAGCACATGTAAGAGGTTTTGGAGACAAAGTCAGAGAGGCTAGATTGAGATGGTTTAGACATGTACAGAGGAGGGATAGTGAGTATGTTGGTAGTAGGATGTTGAGGTTGGAACTACCAGGCAGAAGGCCTAGAGGAAGACCAAAGAGACGATTCATGGATGTGATGAAGGAGGACATGAAGGCAGTTGGTGTAAGAGAAAAAAGATGCAGAAGACAGGGTGAGATGGAGGCAGATGATTTGCTGTGGGACCCCTGAAGGGAAAAGCTGAAAGGACAAGAAGAAGAATAGAAGTTAATTTTAAAGTGTGCATGTTAATGTCATACAGACAACGTGTATTAATATCTAAATAAATTATCCACCTTATCATGACAATAAGTATATATAAATACTGTATAACAAATCCACGGCCACGTCGAAGAGGAGAATCACTGGCGGCACTGGTGCTTGCTTGGGGCTTGTCAGTGCCTCCAGAGCTTTTGCTTTAGTACGTATAATGTTCGTGTCCAAACTCACATTATTTCTATGGCAGCCCGTAATCCACAACGATAAAGCATTTTCCATTTTCACAACTGTTATGGTCTGTGCTAGCTGGCGGTGTTTAACTCGCTTTCTCTCTCTCCATAAACTGTATGTGCTGGTGAGGGGCGTGGCTGTTACCTGCAGGCGAAATCCAGAGCGCGCACCTGAATTCACTCAACCATCAGGAATAAATAGCACAGTGCTTGACCAGTTTCTGCATTGAAACTCTCTTAGTGATCTTGGTTTTTGTTTTTCCCTCACCACTACAGTGAACACGATTTTTCCCGCACCCCAGTGCTTCCCCTGAGCTCATTCAAAGTCAATGTTTCATGAGGGAGGAAAGGTGTGTTGGATGCTGGGAAATATAATCTCAACCAATCAGCTTGCTTGATTCACAGCCAATCAAAGAACACTCAAGTCAAGCAGGAGAGCAGAGCATGTTGGGTAGCGTAGCTGAATATCCATGTAGTACTCGTGAATTTTGAATAATCTTTAATGTTTTAATTTCCCAATGGGAAATCCTGCGATATTGCAGGGACGCGAAGTAGGAAACGCAAAGTGGTGGGGGATTACTGTATATATGTATACACACACACACACACACACACACACACACACACACACACACACATACAGGGATCCCTCGCTATTTCGCGCTTCAATTCATGCGGCTCAGTGCATTGCATTTTTTTAAATATTCATTGAATTAAAAAATATTGAAATTAAGGAAAAATTGGGGAAATAGTTAAGAAAATGCCGCAAAACAAGGCTAATATTGTATAAAAAACCCCTAAACAAACAAAAAACAAGAAACAACCCAAAACCTCCCATCAAAACTAGTTACATTTTATATATATATATATATATACACACACACACACACACACACACACACACACACACACACACACATGCATTTATATAGTGAAACAATTATTCCACCAAGTTCAGGAACGTCTTAATTGAATAATTAAGGCGTTCCTGGACTTGGTGAATGTCACTGAATTGAATTCCTGTCCACCTTGCCTTCACTCTAAAATACTCTCACTTCCTTATGCTGAAGTTTTCACATGCTGTTGGAAACATTTCTATAAAATGCTGTGCTATGTGTTGACATCACACATCTCATAAATCACACATCCCGAAGTTATTTTGTTGTATTTAGATAGTTAAGGCCACTGCTGAGCATTGAACTCATTGTTATGTTCATGCAACTAGTTTGACTTCTTCTTTGACTTTGTGTATGATCATGCTGGAAGTGGAAATAGCTGTAGAGGAAGAATGGTGACCATGAAAGAATACACAATGTCAACAACAGTATTCAAATAGGGCTTGACATTTCAATGACATTTTAATGGGTCCAAGGTGTGCCAAGAAAACATTCCTCATATTGTTACACCATCTCTACCAGCTGGACTATTGACAAGGTAGTTTGGGCCCAAGTATTTGTGCTGTTGAGCAGAAATCAAAATTCATTTGATCAGGCTATGTTCATTCAGCCTTCAGCTTCCTGGTTTTGGATATCCTGTGCCCACTGCAGCCTCGGCTGTCTGTTCTTGCTGATTGTTATGGAAACTGATGCGATGTGTTGTTCTACTCGTTTAGCTCGGCATAAAGAAAAGTCATAGAGTGATTATTTGAGTTACCATAGATCAGACCAGTCTGGTAATTTTCCTCTGATCTCTCTTATGAACAAGATATTTTAGTTTTTAGATTCTTCGCTCACATGATTTATTTTTGTTTTTTGATCAATTCTATTTAAACTTTAGAATCCATTGTGTGAAAATCCCAGGAAATCAATATTCTGAATTACTCACACCAACCAATCTAGCACTAACAACCATGATTCCATTTAGATAAATGAAACATCAAATATCAGGATAGGGAAGTAAGTATAAGTGAAGCTCCTCACCTGCATCTGTGTGATTTATATGTATTGGGTTGCTGCCATATTATTGGCTGATTGCAGAAACAATCAAGTGTACAGGTGTTTCACTGAGTGCATTCTTCACACAGAATAACACAAAGAACACAACACCCTTTGATAGGAGTGCTGTAATACCACACTTTCAAAAAATTATCCTATATAAAGAATCCTTTAGAAAATTCTTGGGTCCTGAATTTGATCCCAGATCTAATGGGGTATTACTTGTGCCATACCCCAACCATCCAAACAAAATATATCATTCGCATATGATCTATAGTGTTTTGTGTCACGTTGATTACCAAAAAAAAAAGCCAATACTGACAAAAATACTGGTAAGAACAGAATGCCTATAAACACCAGCTCAAGATATTGTAGACTGATGCACCAATGAAGACCTTTGCTCTTTTGGTAGATAAATAAATAGAGATAGACAGACAGATAGATAGAAAATTACATATGCAAGTAGTAACAACAATTTTAATGTTGAATGCATTCCTTATTTTTAAAACCTGACACACCTGATTACCGCCATTATATCACGTTTTTGTTTATCACTGCATTTTTTTGAATATACATAGTGATACGTGTAGCTCTTCTACAAATTATGTTTTGTAAAAAATATACACTGTTTAAGTTCAGTTCTTGCAATTTTCTGGATTGTATTTTGGCACATTTTCAGCAAGATGTGAACTTATTGATTGATACAAGACCATATCATTTCATTCCTTGCAAAACTTTCTAAACTCAACAGCCTATACCATTACAGAAGCCAATGAAGCTTTGCTTCCTGGTACTGAACTGACTCAGAAATGAAATTTCATTAACTTGGGGGGGGGGTTGGGGTTGCAAAAAAGAACACAACACAAATAAATCCAAACTGGTTTTAGGTTTTGGCTTTTCACCATGGCTAAGTGACCCATGTATACTCTGGGGTGAGTGTTGACGTTACAGCTCGCCTTCATCACAGACACCTTTGTGCCACCCGTGGTCCTTGGCGCACACCTCACTTCTATCAGGTCATCATCTACAATAACATTTACAAACTTCGTTTGGCCATGTGACCACATGGCCCACATTCATGACCTTTATAAAAATGTGCTGGGTCTGCCTTGGGCTAACAGCCATTTGTGTTGCTCTACTGTGTACTCAGCCAGTCCCTTGGCTATCGCCGTCTCTTCCTACCATGAGCTGGACGATAATTCTAAAGCAAATGAGAGGAGCTACCCTCCAAGTAATGTGGCTAATTTATGTATTTTCAAATTCACTAACTTTTTTTGCCATTATTTCGTATATTTGTGTTAAAATTATACTTTTTATTTATTTTTATTAATCATGGAGCTATTATTAAAAAATTTTCATCATAATTATAATTTGTACATAAACCTGATGGCTTATCGCCCTTATTTGTTATTATTGTTTTCATATGTATATAAAGGGATCCCTCACTTTCTGCGGTTAAGTGGGACCGAGATCCCCCCCCCCCCCCGTGACCTCTGAATTAGTAGTAGGATCAACCCCCAACCCCCCCTGACTGACGTATACGTACATGTATATGTGTAAATAATATCAATAAATACATATTCAATGCTATAAATACTTATAATAACAAGTAAACATTAAAAAATAATGCATAAGATGTAAATAAAATATAAATACACACACATACAGATGCGTGCGCATGCACTCAGTTGCGCTTGCACGCACTCAGATGCACACCTCACAACAATGTAACTAGTTTTGATGGGAGATTTTGGGTTCTTTTTTTTGTGTTGGTTTAGAGTTTTTTTTTTTTTTTTTTTTTTACATAATTGGCCTTGTTTTTATGGCATTTTAATTCAATGAATATTTAAAAACAAAACGCGATGCACTGAAGCCACATGAATTGAAGCCTGAAGTAGCGAGGAATCCCTGTATGTATGTATGTATACAGTGAGTCGTCAACTTACGACCTATGCGAGTTACGTCTGATCGACTTCATGACCGCAAAAGTGGTGAAGCATGATTCATGGCAGTGTAGTACGAGTGTTGCGTACGACAGTTGTTTGCGCTGCCGGCGCGCCAGCACCTTAAATGGCCAAGCAGGAGATAATGCAGCTTCACTTTCTAACTGCTCAGAGCTCAGAGCAAATTTATTCATCTACTTTCAATGCCATGTCACTATGGCGCGAAGCGGAGAGCCAATCCTTTCTGTGTGGGCGGGTCCGATACCTTGAAACTCTAATTTTATTGGGCTCACACGCTGCAGTGTTTATGTGACAGGAAGCGCGTCCCAAGTTTTGGCAATCAGCTGGTCTGCGGGTTGAAATTTTTCCATGTCTGTCCATTTGTGTTTGCTTGTCAGCTGTGCTTGGCTTCGTGGAAATGAGCTGATCAAAACGAGGGAAATTTATCTCTTTACTCAAAAACAACATGCGCAGTCTGTGGCTGTTGTTATAATCCATTAAAATTGGAGTTTGAAGCTATCGGACCCCCCCACACAGCGGAGTACAGAAAGGATTTGCTCTCCGCTGCGTGTCACAGTGACGTGGAATTGAAAATGGATGTATCGATTTAAATGCGCGAGATTTATTCATCTGTTTTTGTTTGGCGTGAGTGTATTTGGATGGAAAGGCCACATACGACCAGATCGGTTTATGACCGGTCTGCCAGAACCAAAAGTGGTCGGAAGTCGACGGCTGTCTGTACACACACACACACACACACACACATATATATATATATAT
This sequence comes from Plotosus lineatus, assembly GCA_024760905.1. NCBI lineage: Eukaryota > Metazoa > Chordata > Actinopteri > Siluriformes > Plotosidae > Plotosus > Plotosus lineatus. The sequence goes on along the minus strand of CM045734.1, from coordinate 21,974,236 downwards.
ATATATATGCGGCACGGTGGCGTAGTGGTTAGCACGTCCGCCTCACAGCAAGAAGGCCCGGGTTCGATTCCCGGCCTGGGCGTTTCTTTGTGGAGTTTGCATGTTCTCCCCGTGCTTGTGCGGGTTTCCTCCGGGTGCTCCGGTTTCCCCCGCAATCCAAAGACGTGCACTATAGGTTAATTGGCCGTTCTAAATTGACCGTAGTTTCTCTCCTGCAGCGGCACTGGAACCCAGTCGTATCGGCACTTGCCTTTCCATTGGATCCTTCCGGTGGTGCCGAGACAGGGGGGGACTTGCTGCTTGGGTAACAGGCTCTGTGCACTGGGGAGTATCACCAGTCGGGATACTGGCCAGAGTGCAGCCATAGTCCTTCGGGACTGACGGAGGCCTACGCGATATATATATATATATATATACACACACACACCTGTAATTATGTATGTAAGCATGAGGTTCTTTATATGGTGTAATATTGACGATATCTTGATTATAACACTGCTATTTTATGTGTGTGTGTGTGTGTGTGTGTGTGTGTGTGTGTGTGTGTGTATACCCTGCCCTCACCCAGAGTTGAATGAGATGGGTGCCAGCTTCACCGCGACCCTATTTGGAATAAGCACTTCTTAAGATGAATGAAGTCATATATATATACATGTGTGTGTGTGTGTGTGTG
>CM045734.1:21946063-21971063 GCA_024760905.1 Plotosus lineatus | reverse complement strand
TTTCTCTCTGTCTTTTATATGTGTGAGCATGTCATAGAGGCTGACGTTTTAAGGTGTGCAAATTTACGCCAGCCTTTTTTATATATATATATATATATATATATATATATATATATATATATATATATATATATATATATATATATATATATCAGCCAAGGAGATCCATCATCTTTAATCATGCGTGTGCAGGGCAGGATTGCTTCATCATGCACGCCTATTGGTCAGGCAGGATGGCACTTGCATTTGCATGAGGAGGAGAGTGATGCGACAAGCAAATACAGTCCAGTGATCATTAAGGGATGTAGTTTGCGGTCAGAGGCTTCATTGGTGGAGTGACATTCATTTTTGGGGGGCAGTGGTGGGATTAAATATCAAGCAAAGGGGTTTTTTACTCGGGCTTCCGAATAGTAACAAGAAGAGTTCACTACTGCTTTAACAAACACATGTCTAATTGTATGCACTTTTTTCATTGCTTTCTGTTTTTGCATTTAATGCACCATTGATGTTAATATCTAGAATTATAGATTTACGCTGACAAGAATGATCATGACTGATAATGCTGTTTTTTTTTTACTTAAATGTATATTTATAAAAAGGAATAGTACACTGTTCACAGTGCTTTTCTTCCACTACTGTGTATACGTTCACAGTGCACTGTGTATAAGTACAGTATGTATATATATATATATATCATACCTGTTTGTATATTCACACAGAGCACATCTGTATATTTGTCCATACTACATATATACATACTGTATATTTTAACACTACATCTGCATATTTCATTCTTCTTTATAGTAATATAGAACATGTGCATATTGCTCCTAGGTAAATTAATGCTAATTTATTCTCACCTTTACTGCCCATATCTGTACATAACTCCTTTCATAACTTATATTTACATAATGTGATAATGTGTACATGATCATTCACACCTTATACGCCGCCCTTGTCTGTACATGACTGTTTCCTAACTGTATATACTGTATATACTGCACATGCTATATATATATATATATATATATATATATATATATATATATATATATATATATATATATATGTATAGCACTTGTGCTGCTCTCTGCACTTCTGATTGGATGCTGAACTGAATTTCATTACCCTGTATTATACATGTGCAATGACAAAGTTGAATATAATATAAGCTAATTGAAAATGCAATATTTAATTTTTTAATATACAATGAAATGCATATCTTATTGGATTTGTTTTCTAAAAGATTTTCCCATAATGTGTATGTATTTATATTGATTGTATATCCTCTCAAATCAAAATATTTTGATCCATATGTGCAAATTTTTTTGTCTTTCCCTCTTCTCTAGAGAAAAAAACATCTGGATTTGTTTTTGCACAAACCAAAAAAAATTCAAGAAGCGTCTTTGTTTAGCCATGCCGAGGGGCATTTGCAAATCGGCTGAGCGAAGGCAGATGGCATGAAAATATACAAAATACCTATTTATTATTACACTGGAATGTAAAATATTGATTCTTAATTAGTTTTAGGATAAATGAAACAGAAATATACAAAAACAGTGTTTGCGGGAAAAGAAATCCAAATATAATATGTAAAAACAAAAGTGCAGAAAATGTTCCTTTGGCATTAAGATAAAGGAGATGAAGATTTAGAGTTTTGTAGCACTGTGCTTTTTTTTTTTTTTTTTTGATTCTGTGAACATTTTGAGCCTGATACCAACACACACACACACACACACACACACACACACACACACACACACACACACACACACACATTTTTTCACCTTCTAGACATAAAAAAATCAAAATTTCTTTTTGTAGTTTGATGCCCAGCTGCATGCAGAAATGAGATGCAAAGGTATAAATGGAAGGAAACTGGTGTCTTCTCTCTCTCTCTTGCTCTCCCTCTCCCTCTCTCTCTTTCTCTGGATGACATGTGGCTAATGAAAACAGGGTGTGGGTTTTCTTCAATGTCTTTCAGACTCTTTAATATGAGGTACAACCAACATTTTGGCCGTCTTACCCACCATTCCCTCTTGGTGTGTGTGTGTGTGTGTGTGTGTGTGTGTGTGTGTGTGTGTGTGAGAAAGAGAGAGAGAGAGAGAGAGAGAGAATATGGAAATTCAAAACACCTAACTACAGGGGCTTAAGTGTAATCATGGAGTCAGGGTGGAGCGACACATTTGCACTCGTCTGCTAGTTTTTGGAATAATCCTTTGATTATTCCTAAAATATTACTACACCCATTCATCCCCAGACTGCTTCCATATGACACCAGTGTACATATTTATCCACGTGTATGGCTTTCATGGTCTTTAAGAATGAATACCAACTGCTTCTAAACAGGCATCTTGTGGAATGGATGGTCTCGTTCGATCTCCATTTGATTCCCGCGGAACGAATCTTGAAAAAACTTGACTTCAAGTCTTGTTTCTCTCTTTTTTTTAACTGCATGTCATGTCTGCACCTTGAGGGATGTGTTACTTAACACGCAGGCCATTTGCATGTGTTCTAGTATGTTTGGAATTGGTACTGTTGTTAGTGTACCGGGTTTACCTGCCAGTGGGTGGCAGTGTTTGCCTGAGCATTCTTCTTTCAGGATGGGGGGAAAATGAATGTGGGGAAGAGACTTATTGTTGAACAGTTATTATAAGATGTGGAAAGTGTAAACAAGGCATTCTTTGATGCACATTTGGAAAATATTATAGAGTATGAGACAAGTTTGATGTGGTTCTTGAATTATACAATGTTGATTGAAGACTTTAAACAATCCGAGTGATAAGCGCATCACAACAGTGGCATCTTTCACTCTTTGCGTTGTTGAAGAATTTAAAACTTTAATTCTAGGCTACTTGATTTTCATTTTTTTAAAAGTCTGTAAAACTTTGTATTATGTTATTTTACCATGATTTATTTATTTACTTATTTATTTATTTTTAAAAAGCGTGTTTATTTTTCTCAAGTCAAATCCATTACATTTTATTTGATTTCATTTCTGACCCCAAACCTTTATGTCGGACACTCTTAATATCCAGATTAAATTTTCCTTAATCTGGTCTGGAACAAGTAAAATTATTTTTATAATTATGTGTCCTGATTCCATTTAAATCTCTGAATAAAGTGTTATTCTAATGCTCGAATAAACATGCAGATAGAAAGTGAAAAGCAATAAAGGTAGCAATCTTTGGTCATCATGGCTAATGAAAGAGGGCGATTATAGAGAGGAGGCTTTAAGAAGGATTAACAGGTAGCATGTTGAGCCTTTAATATCTGAGGACTTCCTTATTACAAAAAACAAAACAACGAATGAACCTTACAACAGCTTCATTTGAATAATGTAAAAACCTCAGGTGTTAAATAGGTGTTGATGAGTGCCGTCTTATCGTTGTAAGTGAGTTTTGTGTGTGTGTATGTGTGTGGAGTGTGTGTGTGTATATATATATATATATATATATATATATATATATATATATATATATATATATATATATATATATATATATATATATATATATATATATATATGTGTGTGTGTGTGTGTGTGTGTGTAACCTTTTGGGCTGTGTTTGAACTGAAAACAGCTGAGACGGAGTTGGTTACACAGGAAAGTGAAAACTCTAAAACACACACACACACACACACACACGCACACGCGCACACACACAGCAGATAGCCATTGTGGCACACACAAGTGAATTAAGGGTTTTCCCTTTATCTTTTGTTTTTAATCACTTTTTCTGTTTCTGTTGACAAGTTTGTGTGACACCTAATGTTTTTATGTGAATTTTTTCCATACAAACAATTTTACGATCACAATGCAAACAGTTAAACTTTTGTTTGAAGCAGTGAAAATATAAATAAATTAGTTAATAACAACTACAATAATACCGATGATGGTGGTGATGTTATCTTCTATTCTGAATGTAACCGCAGTGTGTTGTTCACCTCAACGTGAGTGACACACCATTAAGGCCAGACAGCTGCTTAAAAAAACCCCACTGATAAGACCACCCTGATGCTGAACATTGCAAATTGGAAGTGAAGATCATCTTCTCTTTAGACTTTATCTTAAGGCAGTAAAACACGAAGCTGTGACTACAACCACAGCTATTGATTTTGCCATTTCAGCAAATTAAGAACAAGACAGCAAAGCCATTACACCATCCAGTAATTGCCATATGTAGTTTTTGGTGATGCTGAGCTTGACATTTAAATCGGATGCTCACACAATGGTCAAATAAACCAGCATCTGACTGTCAGCCGTGTCCCCTGATTATTCAAACGGATCAAGGAAAAAATAGGAGTCTGGACATAAATATGTATGCTTTGGTGTCCTGAATGAGAATTCATCATTCAGAGTATATCTGTGGCGTGTATAGTGCTCAGACCCCACACCAGGTCTCAGACTTATCATCATATGGCTTGCGTCGTGTGTGTGTGTGTGTGTGTGTGTGTGTGTGTGTGTGTGTGTACTTATACATGAGGCATGAAGCCCTGTAGACAGTAATATCTCCAGCAATATAAAGAATTGTGATGGAATGAGGAATTTGATTAGTGAAGGAGGCAGTGTGATTAAATTTAGACCTTTTTAATATGAAATAAAAGCTAGAGTTGGGATGTTCTAAAAAAAAAAAAAAAAAAAAAGAAGACATTATTACATCACAGCATGATAAGGCATGCACGTGTCGATTTAGATTGTTGTAATAAGAAGATCATTTAAAATAATTATATTGATATTACTTTTATGTGAAAAGGCAAATTGCATCTTTAAATACAACTGTGCTTTGTTGTTTTTCAAGAATAATTAAAGCTAGGATCAAACATGGTTATGTATACTGAAAGAATATGAGCATAAAGTCAGATCTAGCAGTATATTTAAAAAAACCAAAAACCTCACTAATAGAGATGGGGTGAAAAAAGTACAAAATGTGTAAAAGGGCCTTCCACATCACAGAGGGATATTACAGAGCCTAATTGGTACAAGTGCAAATGAGTTCTCATGTGCACAGAAGGTGTCAGTCTAAAGGTCTCACTGCTTTTGACTGAGCAGAACAGCAGTGTGTACACGTGAGAATCTCTCCAGCTAATACGTTGATCACCCCTCAGAACTGATGGCTGCTAATTGTTAGGTGATTAACGTGGAGTAGTAATTATGTTGGCCCAAGGGGGCGATTAATGTTTCAACATGTCATATTAGCGTTGAGCAGCATGGCTGCTCTTCGCCTGTGGATTTGGAGACAGATGGCATATTGTCAACAGGAAGGTTTTGTTTTCTGTTGAGATGAAAAAAGAAGTGCACCCAGGGAGCTGGTCTTTTGTTTCAGCCTCATTAATAAGATGCTAATTGTCTGCAATTATTTACAACATTACACACTGAATAGAAACGTCAACTGACTCTGACATTGCCACGGTCCTGCATGTGCGTTCGGGATAAATATGCCAACTTGATTGGGTGGCAGGTTGTTAAAAAAAAAAAAAAAAGATTCTTAGAAAAAATAAAAATATAAAATTTAACATTTTTGATTTCTGATGAAACAGTAAAGGGCTTTGTATTTTTATTTTGGCGAGATATCGAATAGCTAGCATAGAACTTTATCGGGTACAGACCTTCCAGTTGTTGTCTGTTTAGTTATGCATCTGTTTAAGTTCATCTGTCATTCACTGCGTTTACTGATATACATTTTTTTAATATTTTAGTAATACTGTCATCCACAGTATATATTTCTGTAGAATTTGCTTTTGTTACACACATGAAGACAATAAAATCTGGCATGAGTTTCTAAACTCTTGCATCAAATCAAATCACTTACTCAACTGTGTAGATTTCACTTTCCAGAGCTCAGCGAGTGTTTGAGATCTCCTTGTTATAAGGAACACATGCTACATGCTAATGTTAAAACCAAACGTATGGCATGAATGCCGGATTTTGCATTAGGATGATATTTAGGAAGTACAACACAAGCTCACATTTTGTTAACATGGATTCTGGCAGCTTTGAATATTGAATATCGCTAGATTTCCCCCTTTTATGAAGTAACCTATAGCATAACATATATTTTATGAAGTAACATATTGCTAAGTTTTATTAATATAGTATGGAATTATGTTTGTGATGTAATGAATTACATCATTATTTGCTCTAATTTTTAGTTTTATTTCTAAAAAAAAAAAAAAAAAAAAAAAAAGAGCAACTAGGTTATATGGGCTTGATGTGACCCTTTTCCAACACGAAGACGTGTACCTTTCGTCACACGGCTGCAAATCCATTACCCCACAACCTCATATTCCCCCATTCCCCCTTCCCACATGATATTGGGAGGGCTTCAGCACTAAAAAAAATGTTTTTGTTTGATGTACATTTCCATCAGTGTAATCCTGAACGTCAGGAGATTGAATTGCGGCGAGAATCGGTGAACGAAAGATAAGGCCTCCTACATATTCAAGACTTTTTACAGTAGATGGCAGGGACTTGCAGGAAGAGTTTCCCTGCCTCACTCAAAGGTGGAATTAATTTCAGCTGGCAGCATCATGCTGTGGTCATTTTGTGTGAAGAGACATGTTGTTATTTTGATTTAGCCATTACAGCACCAAAATGACCACTCAGCACGCCGGCTTCTTCCAGCATTTAGATAAGCAGAGGGAGGAAAAAAGGCGAGCACGTGCATACGCACACACACACACACACACACACACACACACACACACACACACACACACACACACACACACACACACAATCATGATAAAATTAGAGCCGTTGAATCATTTGTACAGTGGATTTCATATGAATATAGCCAAAATGTTATTATTTTAATATTAATGATGACAACCTTTGTAGGAGTGTTTAAAAGTCTTGCTTTAATATTATTTCTTATTTATTGTGTAAGCTCTGGAATAGAGACATTAAATAATGCCAAATATATTCCAACTGCTTGATTAACAGTCATATCCAGTATATTACATAAACAAAGTTATTCTCTTCTCTTGGTTTTCTCTCTGGAATATTTTATATCAAGTATGCCTCATACAAGAGTAAAAATATTTCTGATTTTTCTTTCATATAATCTGCTATGTCATTAACTTTAACTTTAACTTTGTCTGATACGTACCAAGAATCTAGCCCGAAGTAATTTTCTTGTAATTATTTCTTTATTTTTTTCCCCTTATTTGTCCCACTCATCTTTTATTTTATCTTACAATTTGCATATTGAAAAGATGAATATTTTCTCATGAAAGCAGAAAGTGGCCAAGTAATTAAAATTAAGATTAAAATAAATGTTCCCCTTGATGTAAAAAAGATTATGGGGTAGAAGAATCACTGATTACATTTTAATCAGCTGGAAAATATGGGATGTAGAGTCTGGATTTATTAAAAAAAAAAAAAAAAAAACCTGTATGATTTATTTATTTATTTTATATTTTTTACAGAAATGCGATACTTTGGTGAAGTAAGAAGCTTAAAGCACAGATGTGTGATTTAGGTTGAAAAATGAAAGGGTTAGATGTGCTTCATGCTGGATTATAGGCATGTCTTAAAGAGAGATCATGCTTTAAATTTTCCTCCTGACACTGAATATTTATGGCTGTATGTGATGATTATCAAGGCTAGTCGCTATTTAACTTTTTAAATATTTTTATATAATTAGAATTATTCCTTTTCCTCACTTTGACTTTTGGCAAATGAGAGCTGTTCAGTTCGGATATTATAAGCCTACATGCTTAGAGTAACATCACTGCTCTAGATGTTGTCACAATTAGCCATAAATATAATAACGCTAAAAGCATTTCAAGGTCTTTTATAGATTTTTTTGTCTTCAATTCCTTTGTTGTTGAGGTTTTAATAGAACATGCCGGTCTTTATGTTTCAAAATTGGTTTCACACTTCCCTAACAGTTTGTTCAGCTAAATCTGGCCATGATGTATCATTATCGCATCTTTTGGAGGAAATCTATAGGATCAATACATTCTCTAGCTAGCGGGCTTTGACTTGCTTACATGCTGAGCGGCTTGCTGCACCACAAGTCAAGAACATCGAGCCACGGGCAAACCGCAGCCTAACACAACCGCTGCCTGCTCGTCCTCTTCATTCAGAGAAAATAAGGCAAGAAATATCAGGAGATAGTGCCGGTCGATTAGACATTCTGTGGGAGGAAAGTGCACTTTCCACTTTTTAAAGCCGATTTCTGCTTTTCAAGGAACTATTAACTGCCTGATTCCTTGCCAAATATCAATTTTTATTATTACAATTTTTAAACCGTATTACCGATTGATTCCATGATCAAAAGATGAGCAAAACAAGCAGAATTGAAATTTTTAATCTTATCCACGTTTTAGTGATCTCCTTTGTGGACAAGCTCAAGGTTGGATTGATCAATCAAGCCTGCAACTTTTTTTTTTATTTTTTTTTTATGCTTTTGTCTTCATTAATGTGATCTGGTCAGCCCGAGCCAAATGCTGAGCACTTCGCAAGTAATTACCGTCCGATAAACAGGTCAAGAGTGAGTGCGGCCGCAGCTGCTGCCATTCGTGGTGGCAGACACTTCAGCCCGCTAAGCTTCAAGTATTGATTGGCCAGTCTGTGACATCTCCTAAGCCATGTCACCGAAGTGAAAGAAGACTCCAAATTGACCAGTAATAAAGTGTTGGAAGTTGTGGCCGCTTCCTCCTGGGACTTGTTCATGCGGAGGAGAGAAGGCCCCTCCTCTCGGACCATCAATCCTCCCTGAAGGCTCAATATAGTGCTAAATTAGCCAAAGGGAGAGCAGATAGACCACTAGACATCTGTTACAGACCCTTGACACACTTTTCCACCCTGGTCTCTTATTTAAATGGCTCTGTAAAACAGTCGCAAAAAGCCTGGAGGACTGTAATATCAGGATTTACAGCTGAAAAGAGCCAGATTCAGAGAATCAGTTAAATCCTGAATGACAGGCCTTCGAGGGAAGGAGCAGTGATCGAGTCTGCAAGGTCCAGTCATTATCCTGATCTGATGGGCATATACCGCTTTATTTAATGCGTCACCAAGTAATGCAAATCCCGAGAACTTGTGAGACGTGTAATGTACTGTATATTGATTAATGATGTCATCAAATCAGCACTGCATGTTTTTCAGAGAGGGTAAGATTTAATTATTGAGGTTCATGTACATCTTGGAGAGTTGTTTATCTTCACAGTTTGGCAATCAGCCAGTAGAGAGAAAGAGAAGTTAGATAAAACGTCTGATCACAAGCTTTGTATTGATTGATCGTGAACTTAGTTTTTAAGGTTTTTACCCAATCTGACTATAAAGTCATCTGATATCACTTAAAACGGTATGACGTAAAATCATCAGGTGTCTAATGTATAATTATTAGCTTTATGACGATTAATACGTACGATATCTGTTTTATTGGGTTTACACTTTCTTGTTACATATTTACATCAAATCCAAACCTTTACACTGATACAAGACAAACACTGCAATTATGTGTAATTATTTTGTTAAGCATCATTATGGTCGAGTTGTTATGACCTTGCCTGGACGTAAATATTCTTTTAGCTCAATTAATCAAATTGTAGCTATGCAGATAACATTGTACAAAATAAATAAATAAATAAATCTTAAAAAACGTTTGTAAATGTGTTAGAATGATGACAGTTTCCCAAGCCGTTGGTGCCCGACCGTGTAATATTTGGAGGCCGGATAAACATTCGCCTTTTTTTTTGCCACTCAGCTTTGTCAACATGTTCCGAAAGGAAAAATGAAATATGTCAGTGTTTTATAAACAAAACCAAATGTTTGCACATTTTAGTGCAACTTGGCAACAAAGGATAAGTAGCTTACAATTCTGTTAGCATGTTTATTTCAAAAGCTGTAAATATTCTGTACATGCCATCATGTTTCCATTCAAGTCAGGGTTGTAATTTCAATACCAGTTCTTCTGATCAAATGGGATTGGGTTTAGGTTTTTTTCCTCCAGACTATTTCACTTGTCAAGTTCTGAACGATAAATGATTTGACAAGATATATACAGCCTGACTTCTCTCATTTTTTTCATTTTTGTCTACTCCGAATGAATGTCTGAATAACGACCTCTAAAAGCATTAGTTTAAATTATATGCTGTTTAAATTATAAAGGACTTGATGGCCATGTCGCTGACAAACGTGTAAACACAAAGTGACAGAACTGGAATGAGTACATAATCACGTATGGGCAATAGTTACTTTCCTGCACCCTCCACCCAGTACGAAGGCCATGAGCTCTTCCAGAACACACTGAATTTATATATGCTCGCCTTGTTTCCACCCACTGTGGTGAAAAAAGTGCCAGTAATTGCCAGCTATTTCATGTTGATTCTGGTGTTTTTTTCTGATTGCGCTGTCCTCCTCCTTCACGGGCCAGCGGTCACGTAAGCGCCTTAGCCGACTCCATATCAAAGAGCAGCGAGCATGGACGCTGTTGGTGTAAAAGCCGAGAGAGGCATACAGCATGAATATTTAATCCCGGGTGACGGGTGCTGGACTTTTGCTTTGTCTTCCTTTGGATTATGCATTTAAAGCTTCAGGAGATTAATGGAACTGCAAATAGAAGAAGGCTTTCTCATTCTTTCTCTTTCTCTTTCTCTTTCTGTCTCTCTTTAGGCATATCTCAGAGATAAATGAAAAGAATTACCATACATATATCTGTTTCAAAGTACTGCAGTTTGTTTAGCATTTGGAGCAGCCAAAGAAATCAATGTGCTTCATTTAATTTCTCAGGTTTTTTTTTTTTTTTTTCATTTTTATTTTGTTCCCACAAAAATTAAAAACTTCAATGTATTTCATTTCACACTGAGTAGGGATCCTGTTATTTTTTTGTGGATTTAATTAGAAATCAGTAAAATAGCATCTTGCATTTAATGTGATGATAGCTCAGTTTCTGCTCATTGATTTTGCATTATTGCTAAAGACGTACCCCGGTTCCACTCCACACCAGGGTCTACTGGGAAAATGGTCCAGGGAGTCGTGATGTATTAAAATGATTTACAAGAATCAATTGTTACGTCTTGCATAAAATATTAAGCTTGTACTCTTTTGTGTGTGTGTGTGTGTGTGTGTGTGTGTGTGTGTGTGTGTGTGTGTGTGTGTGTTGTGAGTGGTATTTTCATCATTGTTCACATTATATTATATATCATATGCATTTTTATCTCAAATTTTATAATCACATCAGAATATGCTATTAATCTGGCTTCCTCCTTTATGAAAGCAAAGGTAACGAAAGCCTAATCTACAAACAATAACATAATTCTAGGTTTATCTCTTTCTTTAGTTATATGTACTTTTTGTATATGTACTAGTTTTAGGGATGTGTGTGTGTTTATATATATAAAGGATGAGTCTTTAGTGAACAATGTAATAATAAAACCATGAATGATGCTCATTAGCATATTGCGTTATTATTCTTTGAAATGTGTCTCTGAAAGTCTGAGTCACACTTCAGAGTAAACGGCACCACCGGTCTCTCTGAATGGTTGGCTTCTGTGGATTATGTAAATCATCTAGGCAACTTTGAAGTGTTTCTAACAGTGTTGCAGCAGCTACAGTAATTAACTGCTAAATGCATGATGCTACAAAAGCATGGCAATTACCTCTATGTTAATGAGGTTTTGAGAACAATGATGCGGTTTAGCACATTTAAGTTATAAATCTGGTCTTTGCCTGACTGTACACTTCACCGCACACTTTGTTTTGTGTCTTTTCTTTTCTTCAGATGACAAAAAACGATCCACTTTGCAGCTGCTAACAACAGCTTCTCATTCGATCACTGAAGTGCCTGCTTTGATAATTCTGGATTAAATAGAAGCTTTGCTAGGCTTGTTGTCAAGAGCACGACATTATAGAACATTTACATTGATGTGTGAAGTGTTGAGTTTCATGTTGTACGTCCAAGAAGCTCCTTTCAATGCTAATTCAGATAGAAAATGATTCAGATGACTCAGTATTGACTCACCTGCAGCATAGTAGTGAATCAAATATGCTGTGCATTATGTATCAAGTGCATCACCTGATAAAGGCTCTGTTTTGGAGCTTTGGGCCGATGCATAAATCAAAATTAAATAATGGTTGGCATATGTAAAACCTTTCAAACCATTTACTTCCTGTATGTAATTTTTAAAAAAATCATTGATATAACCCCAGCTCCGTGCGCTTTATAGTTTTTTGTGATTTCTGAGCAAAAGAATGTTTACCCATCGTTTCCAATCGCCATCTTTCAGATTTACTTATTTTTTTTATTATGCGTTGCATGAAAACTGCTGACTTTCGAAAAGAGTAGGCTGCACTGCCGTCAGCGTGTTTCTTTCCTGCGATGGCCTGGCGAGCTGTCCAGGGTGTACTTTGTCCTTGCTCAGAGTCGGCTGTGATGGGTGCCAGCCTCCCTGCGACCCTAATTTAGGATCGAGCGGTACAGAAAAGTAAAGAACAAGTGAAATATTGAAAGCAAACCAAATGAAATGGCAAATTTATCAAAATCTTACAAAAAGAATCAGTAGAATCAAATTTGGATGCGACAAAATTTTGGATTTAACAAACGAATTAATAGGCATGAAAGCAATATGAAGCTTTCAGGAGTTGTCAGAAAGTCTTAATTATGTTTTTACCTACCACCACAGATTAATACCCTTTAATAATAAGGCAGGACTTTAAAGGAATCTTTAGGATGTAAAATGATTTCATATTCTACATATTTGTACCAGCAGTTTAGATCCTAAGTGGGATTTTCTACATGAATTCACCATATTTTCTCATATTTTTAAATAGCCCAGATATTATTTCCTCTGAATACTCTTCTAGACCAAAATTCAAATTAGGTGTGACGGTAATTTTTCAATATTAAAACTTTATACCCGCCACCCTGAGCCAGGCAGAGGGCTATCCTTAAACGCTCGATAAGCGGGGTGTTTTCAAGTAGCTTTTATTGTAAAGTGAACAGTGTAATTCTATATAATCCTGTAGTCTATAAAATCCATGGATATTGCAAAAACATTACCCTTAGAGCACTTGAGCTGTGGGGCCAACACCTCCAGAAAAAAGGGCTTGTTTTGGCAAATTTGTGAGTATTGCTACCATTACACTGATCAATACCCACATGTCCGTGTATTGATCCTCATGTCTGTGAAGGAACTTGGGGGAATGGATCTGTTTGGGTTTTCATTTAGACTACACATAGGGATCAAAAGAGTGCAGCACTAAAGAGACAAGTAAAGGGGTTTTGCACCAATGCATTTGTTTGAGTTGAAAAAAAATTGCCTTTGTGTTGACATGTTCAGGTTATGTTGATTATTGATATTGTTTTACACCAATACACAAACCATAATCTTGTTGTATCAAATTCATCGCTTTCTCACATCAAATGTTTATTAATCTCCATAAAAGCTTTAACTTTTATTTATGAGCTCATTCAGTAATAATAGCAGATGTTTGCAAAGAACTTGTGTGATGAATGAATGCTCCCTATATTCTACAAAGAAAACCATGTATTCCTGAGCCCACCACCAAACTCCGACAATGAAGACCGAAAATTTCTTGAATGCAGTGGAAGTGCATTGATAAAACATTTTAAGTTTATACTATGTCGTTAGTATGACAATGCCAGGTTCTCTCTGAGCCTGACATGCTACAAATAATTTCTTACCATGTGCATGATTATGTATGAACTATGTCCATAGCATTTTTGTTACGTTCCAATCAGCTTGCACGTGTCGCACATATACGTTCATATCTATGCTACACCAGCTAATAAAGTCCCTGCTAAGTTTTAGTTGAGTAATTACTATGTAAACTCTATCTTTACAATGTTCTTATTAAGTTTTTAATGTGTCATAATTCGACCCCCACCACATGATGGCAGGATGCTGGATTACTGATCCGAAGGTTGGAGATTCAGGGTCCACTATCACCGTGTTGTCACTACTGTCTCCCCCCATGCAGCTAACTGGGTTATCAAAAGGCTAGCCATGTCTCTCACTGTCTATGATGAGAGGCATGTTAAAGAACCATTGCTGTTGTTCATAAAAAGTAGGACAGTGAGTTGCCGTCAGTGTGTCTCTGCCCTTTGATGGCCTGGCGAGCTGTCAACGCTGTACCTCGGCCTCGCTTTGAGTTGCATGGCCTCCCCATGACCCTGATTAGGATTAAGTAGTTCAGAAAATGAATGATGAAAATGAACACGAATTCACATCTGCACCACTTTTTTTTTTTTTTTTTAAAAAGATGTCCAAAGTCCATGGTGGCCTTTAACATTTTTGTTACTAGTCTCCATGGTCACTGGGAGGCTGCAAGAGGCTGGTGATTGTTTATAGCTACCTTAGTGTAAGTGTGGAAACTAACTTGCATTACTTCCATTAAAGCAGAATGAGAGGAAAGCATTCCAAACTTTCCTGTTTCACTGAAATATATTTTCATCATCAGATGGTTTTTACTTACATGTACAAAGTTGCAATCTACTAAAATGTGTTTGATCGTTCGCATCAGCCTGTTTGGAAAGCCTCCCATTTGTAGTTGTCAACTTTCACAAGAAGGTCAGTTCCGGTAAGGCATGTTTCCAGCAAAATAAGAGTATTCAGGCAAAAAACTTAACAAATCAAATATAAACTAATTAATTTCTGAATAAAATAAGACAAGGCACATCTGTGCAATATACTACATTACATTTTGATGCATTGGACAGGTGTTTGCTTACTTTTGCATGAATGCATGTGTGAACGCATATGAATGCACATTTAATGTACAACAATTCAGCATTAACTGTTTATTTTTGACGTCGCTCACGCCATATTTTATGCAGAACAGTGGCGCCCCCGTGTGAGGATTTATCCCTTTTCTTTATTTTTTCCATCAAGAAGGTTGCAAATCAAATGTGTTTGGATGTGCAAAGACATTTACTTCATGTATGCTTTTATTGGGGTATGGGTTTAATTCCTCTTTCAAACAGATTGACTTGTTTTATAGTCAATAGATGTTTCATACAATTAAAGAAACTAATTATCAGAAAACTAATCCGCTTCTCTAAGTCAAATTAACCTCTCTTTATCAACCACAGCATCGTTTATATTTTTTTCCACCACGTTCCAACATAAGTATGTTTTATTTCTTATCTAAAACATTACTCTGAGTAATCGAAGGACAGGCGTGTGTTCATGACTGACTACTGAGCATATTTCTAAATCAGTACTTATTTGTAACACACCATTTGATAGCAGTTGAGATTATGTAAACACTCATCGGATCATAATTCCTGCTAATTACTTGAATGTTAAATGAAGCATATCCCAGGCATCCAGAGTAAATTAGCCTGTGTGTGTGTGTTCCTCCAGCCGCCTAACCCCCTCTTTCAACCCCCTAGAGGGCCTTGAGCTTCCTCATTAATCTCGGCACGACAGCCCTTGACCATTTGACAGTACGTGTGACTTCCGCAGAACATGGCTTCTGGACAAAATCACCCACTGTGCCAGCCAGATGATGATGGAGACTATTCCCAAGTTTCTAAAATGGCTTAGATGTCCTGAATTGGTGACACTTTGAAGTGGATTCCTGTTAAATTGACTGACATTATTACTATTCCAATGTGTCACATACCTGACAATGGGCCAAATGTGCACAGAAACCAATTAAAGTCTTCCCAAGGTGCAATTTCTTTCTAATTAATATAAATAAAACATGCATTTTATATATATATATATATATATATATATATATATATATATATATATATAGTATGGTAGTAAATCTTATCAACACTACAGTACATTGGTACATGTCTTTATGTAAAGTCTTGCATGTCTATTTTATATTAACTGTGTCAGTAAAGAAAACACTTATAGAGATGATATCTTTTTCCTTTCATCATTTTTAAAATCTTGAGACTTGTGCTATAAAAAAATAAAATATGCATTGAATAAGATCCTAACGAAATGTACGTGAATGTTTTTATTAGGCAGCCTATTTGAATACTTGATTCTGATCAGTCAATCACAGTCTGCATTGTTGTTGTGCCTTTTCAAAAAAAAAATAAATAAATAAATAAACTTTAATATAAAATTTTGAATAAATAAATAGACATTATTTTGTGGGCAGTGGTGACCTAGTGGTATAGGTGCCGGATCGCTGATCCAAAGGTTGGGGGTTCAAGACGCACTCTCCACGGGTTGTCACTGTTCCTCTCAGTGCAGCTAACTGGGTTATCAAAGGCCGGCCATGTCTTTCACTGTCTATGGTGAGAGGTTCATGTAAAAGAACCATTGCTGACTTTCGTCAAGAGTATCTCCAAAGCCGTCAGCATGTTTCCGCCCTGCGATGGCCTGTCAAGCTGTCCAGGGTATTCTCTGCCCTTGCTCAAAGTCGGCTGGGATGGGCACCAGCCTCCCTGCGACCCTAATTAGGATTACGCGGTTACAGAAAATGATGATGAACTGAACATTATTTTGTATAATAAGCAGGATATGGGCAGGTAGACCATCATTTTCACTAAATTAATGGCTTTAGAGTGATTCAAGAACTTTCCACTAAGTGTAGGGGTGCAGATTATTCTAGGTTTATTTTAATGATCGATCCGTCCATTTATCTTCTTCTTTTCTTTCGGCCTTTTCCCTTTTTCTCAGGGGTCGCCACAGCGAATCATCTGATTCACACATTTGATTTGGCATGGGTTTTTTACGTTGGATGCCCTGCCTGTCACAACCCTTTAGCAAGGGGCAACACGCTGACGGCTTTGCAGCTACTCTTTACGAAAGTTAGCAATGGTTCTTTTACATGCCTCTCACCATAGACAGTGAGACATGGCCGGCCTTTGATAACCCAGTTAGCTGCACTGGGATGATCCGTACATTTATATTTATGTAAATTTTTCACTTGTATTTGTGCAATACCGATCCCAGGTAACAGATTGTTAAAAACCTGTAAATTTACAAACATTATATAATAATAATAATAATAATAATAATAATAATAATAATAATAATTGTGTCTTGGTTGTTTTGAGTCCAGACAGATTTCATATAAATTACATTTAAATTAAATAATAGCCCATATCAAATAATTTGTGTAAATTGGTAAAAAAAAAAAAAAAAAAAAAAAATCACGTTTCTAACGTGTGCGTTTGTTGGTGATACTTAAAATCCTTTTTTTCTCTAACATTTATTGTGCATTTTCTTTTATAAATAAAACTGAAAGTTGAGTTGATATTAACTTTGCAAACTGAACATACTGTAAACTTTCTGTTTCAGTCTTTAATCCTTTATTTTACTCTCATATTCAGAATTCATATCTCTCGTATTCAGAAGCATAGAGTTGCCTTCCAGTATTGCCGTTTGATATTTTTGCCCTACCATTTGTGATGCGCAAGCTAGTGTTGCCGTTGGTTACAGGTTTTTTGGATAGATCCAGCCTGACCACATTCCTCCTTCAATGTATTAATCATGATGGACCTTGTTTGTAATAATAAACACAGAAGAAACACATATATTAAAGGTGTTTGATGGAATTCAAGCCTATGGGTACCTTTCTCTTGCTTTGAAAATGGCCACCATCAACATCAAACAAAGGCCCTCTTTTAAGATGTCTATGTTGTCATGCTTGCATACACCTCGAAGGTGTCTGAAGGGCTCCATACAGCAAGGTCAGGTTGTAAAAAATACATCTCTCTCTCTCTCTCTCTCTCTCTCTCTCTCTCTCTCTCTCTCTCTCTCTCTCTCTCCATGTATACATACATACTTGTATATGTATATATGTGTGTGTGTGTGTGTGTGTGTGTGTGTGTGTGTGTGTGTGTGTGTATTAAGGGTCTCTGAAGCCTAAAGGAGTAAAGGATCACAGTGCTCATGTGCACGTCCTCTCTTTAAAAGCAGACATTAAATATGCACCCCGAACATCAGACGAGTGTAACCTTACAGCATTAATGGATTTAGAAGCTTTTCAAGTAGTAAACTAATCAAAGTACTTCAAAAGAGTAGTTTACTCTTAAAAAAAAAAAAGCATCCTAAATTTCATTCTGTTTACCACTCTGCACTCGTATTTGATAATGCCCATCAGCTTTTTCGAGAGGTCGATTGAAAAGCACTCTCTAATTGTTTCATTCTAAAAGTTTTCAGAAGAAAGGAAACACACACACACACACACACACACACGCACACGCACACACGCATGCACACATCCCTGGAATATTTGTGTCTAATACACTTACAATATTAAATTCCTGTATTGACTTGAGTTGCAATTTTGAAATATGTTGAAATACTGAGCAGGCATGAATAACTTTTGTTGCTGATCTGATATAACAGGAACTCATAACCTTAATATTCTGAGACAGTGTAGATTAAGAGATCAGAATTAATCAAGGGATTTACAGAAACGCCACATACACACACACATACACACACACACACACACACACACACTCACACACACACTCCTTTGTTACAACTAGATAAATTCACGCTAAGCTTAAATTCCTTTTCTCAGATTGTAATTTTATATATATATATATATATATATATATATATATATATATATATATATATATATATATATATATGTGTGTGTGTGTGTGTGTGTATATTATATATATATATATATATATATATATATATATATATATATATATATATATATATATATGTGTGTGTGTGTGTATGTATATATATGTGTATGTATATATTAAAGTAATTTAATATAATTATATTAAGTACTGATATATATATATATATATATATATATATATATATATTTATCTCAGTACTTTAATGCAGATATAGCAGATATAAGAGTTCAGGTCAAACACTAATCTTCATCTTGATGTGGAAAAAACACACCAAAACACATTAGCGGAACACTTTACATTTCTATCTTTAATAGTTTTAATGCATTATATATATTGGCAAGTAGCAGCCTGGTGATAAAGTGCTGGATTACTGATCCCAAGGTCAGGGAATCAAGCCCTAGTATCAACGCTTTTCACTCCCCCCCCCCCCCCCCCCGTGCAGCTAACTGAGTTATCAATGGTCGGCTCTTGCAATGGCCTACCGAGCTGTCCAGGGTGCACTCCTTCCTTGCCCAGCAATGGTTCTTTTACATGCTTCTCACCATGGACAATGAGAGACATGACTGGCCTTTGATAGCCCAGTTACCTGCATTGGTGTAACCATTTCCATTGCAGTGTTTTTCTTTATCGAGTTCTTTCAATTCAAGCTCAAGCAGTAAAAACTAAGTTTGTACAGGAACTGGCTGTGAATGAGTAAACTGATGGGAATAAACTAATGTTTCTGGTGTTTATCTAATTGCCACAAAGGCCAGCTGTTTTTCTCTCTAGTACTGGCAAATATCAGTAAATATGTGTTTTGATACTGTAAGAATGAAAGGAAAAGTGTACAAGACGGTGTTGAGGCCAACGATGTTGTATGGGTTAGAAACAGTGGCCCTGGGGAAAAGACAGGAGGCAGAGCTGGAGGTAGCAGAGATGAAAATGTTGATTTTCTCTTTGGGAGTAACGAGGATGGATTGGATTACGAATGAGCACATCAGAGGGACAGCACATGTAAGACGTTTTGGAGACAAAGTCAGAGAGATTGAGATAGATATATAGATAGATAGATATATACTAGATTGAGATGGTTTGGACATGTACAGAGGAGGGATAGTGAGTATATTGGTAATAGGATGCTGAGGCTGGAACTACCAGGCAAAAGGCCTAGAGGAAGACCAAAGAGACGATTCATGGATGTGGTGAAGGAGGACATGAAGGTCGTTGGTGTAAGAGAAGAAGATGCAAAGGATAGGGTGAGATGGAGGCAGATGATTCGCTGTGGCGACCCCTGAAGGGAAAAGCTGAAAGGAAAAGAAAAATATGTGTTTTGGTACTGTGATGTAATATGTTCACAATTCTATATATGCATCCATCAATTAAAAAAAGAAATCCATCCATTAACAATACGTCTCGTCTGTCATGGTTGTCAGAAAGCTGGAGCCAATCATAACTGACTTTGGGTTAGAGGCGGGGTAATACTCTGACTAGTACATTATAGGAATCAGTACACAAATATTCACATTTACATTTGTGGACAGTTTAGTGTGACTAGTTGATATACTGAGTATATCTCTGGACTGTAGAATGAAATTAGGTTTCCCAGAGACAACCCATGTGACCCGTAATCGAAATTTGAAGCCAGAGCCTTCTGTAAATGATAAACACTGAGCCACTTTGCCATGTACACAATTTATAATGAATAATAAAGATGGCTATAAAGTAGGATTACAACTTTGCTCAAAGGTATAAAGTCCTAGCATCTGAAAAAAAAAAATCACCTCTGACACTAATGGAATTATTTTTGATGAAAGTAAGGTATGTGACTGCAGCCTGACAGGAACTTTATGTTGCCACTGGAACAATTCTCATTCACATATAAACACAGTCACAGCTCGATAAAACAAGATTCACTCTCAAAATAAGACATACTTGATAGCCATAAAGGTTTTTTTGCCCCTTCATGAATGTACGAAGATCAAAGGCATTCTGCATTTCTTTCCCTTCTTGTATCCTGGAGCTGTAGAGCATAAATCGAGAACAGATTGTGTTGCTCTTACAAGGTATTGCTTTAATTTCACTGTTTGAGGAAAGAAGTGAACAAAATGAAAACCTCACACTTATTCTGTGGAAAACCTTGTTTTCTTCGTTCTGCAGCCTGTAATGTAGGCTATCACCTGCTCCTTATTTGGTTAGAAATCAGCACTGTATCAAAATGAAAAGCAATTTTTTTTATATAATCCTCAGTCATAGTTCGAGCTTTATGTTTAATCTTTGGATGTGTTTTTTCCCCCCAATCCTAGCTACAACATCTTAACTCTCAGACCAGGTCAAATATCTTAGCAAATAAGGCTTAAGCTTTGTTTTATATGAAAGAATTACATGATTAATATCAAAGAATTAATCATATTCTTTAGAGAGGCATCAGATTTGGTCCTGATGAGGATTATTCATAGTTCCTGACCTACTTTTTATATTACACATAGGTTTTACTGTTCGTTTAACAAGCCCGACTGTTATATTCTGAAAGCAATTTAAGTAAATTAAATGTGTAATTCGTTTGTTCAGATTGTTTTCTGTGGCAGAATGTTCGTTTACCATTTATGGAAGGCATTTACAGCACCAGTAGTTTGTTTTAGTCCATATATTTCTCTTAAACAAACCTCAGATATCTGGCCATTTTTAACCTCCACCAAAAAGGTTGTTTTATACATGGTTAGTTTGTTTTGTTGATTGTTAGATTACACAAAAAGGTTATATTTGGGTTTACATGAAATTACTACCAGATGTGACATAGGCTTTGGACCTAGAAGACAACATTAAATTTAGAGGATGATACAGAACAAATTCTGTATCCAACAGTTTTTTTTAAAGGACTCTCAGATTTTGAACTAAGATGATTATTGACACTTAGGTTCATATGGTGGACTGCTGAATTTGGTGAAGGGCTGTGCTCTCTCAATGCTCTTCTTTATTAATTCTAGAGAGAAAAACGATAGGCTGCTGAAAGAAAGACTGTATACAGGAGTAAATATGTAACTTGCCATTCAATAAATTTCAATAAAAACCTATTGTCATTGGTGAGTTTCTCGTGGTGTAAGAGAAAGAAAACATTACAGAATGGGATTTTATTGAAAAGTTATCCATCATCAGTCTTTTGTGTACCACCCTGTACTTGATTAGTTTCCTGTAGAGCATTATTCCTTACTTAATTTGTCCATGCCCTCCTTGAATCGCCACCTGATCGTGGTGGAGGGGTTTGCATTTCCCAATCATCCTAGGAGCTATGTTTTTAGGGGCACTATGCCCCTGGTAGGATCATCCACAGCAAACAGGTCCAAGGTGAAGATCCAGACAAAGGGCGGTGCAAAAGACCGCTATGAAAAAACTAAAAACAAGGATACAGTTTCCCTTGCAGGAACATGGGTCACCGGGGTCCCCCCCCGGAGCCAGGCCTGTGGACAGGGCTCAAAGGCAAATGCCTGTTGGTGTCGATTCTTCCCATTGAGCCCTACCGGGCCCAGCCCAAGGAGACATGGGTCCACCCTCCCATAGACCCACCACCTGTGAGAGGGGCTATAGGGGTTGGGTGCAGTGTGAATTGGGTGGCAGCTGAAGGCATGGGTTTTGTTGGGCTGATCCTTGGCTACTGACTATGACTATTGGGACATGGAATGTCACCCCTCTGTCTGGGAAGGAGCCTGAGCTTGTGCGTGAGGTGGAGGTTAGACTGATTAGATGTAGTTGGACTCACCTCGATGCATAGCTTTGGCTCTGGAACCACCCGTCTCGAGAGGGGCTGGACCTTACTCCATTCTGGAATTGCTCGTGGATAGAGCAGCAAGCCATGTGGGCATCCTTGTTGCCCCCAGTCTCGGTGCCCACACGTTGGGGTTCTCCCCAGTCAACATAGGGGTAGCTTTCCTCCTCCTTCAGGTGGGGGATGGGTCCTGACTTTTGTTTGTGCTTATGCACCAAATGACAGTTCAGAGTAGCCACCCTACTTGGAGTCTTTAGGGAGTGTGTTGGAGAATGCTCCACCAGGAGACTCCCCATTGTCCTGCCCATGTGAGCAATGATAGTGTGACCTGGAAGGGTGTGATCGGTATCTATGGCCTCTCCAGTCTGAACCCGAAGGGTGTTTCATTGTTGGACTTCTGTGCTTGGAATGTAAAGGTGTCCATAAGTGCACTTGGCACTAGGACACCCTAGGTCGCAGTTCGTGATCGACTCTGTAGTTGTGTCACCAGATTTGCAGCCACATGTTCTGGACACTCGGGTGAAGAGGGGAGCCGAGCTGTCAGCCGATCACCACCAGGTGGTGAGCTGGCTCTGATGGCAGTGGAGGCTGCCATCCAGACCTGGCAGGCCCAAGCGAATAGTTAGGGTGTCCTGGCAACATTTGGCAGAGTCTCCTGTCAGAGGGGCCTTTATCCTTCACCTCCAGTAGAGCTACAACCACATCCCGAGAGAGGCGGGTGACATGGAATTTGAATGGGTCATGTTTCGTGCTTCCATTACTGAGGCGGCAGGTCATTGGTGCCTGTCGTGGCGGTTTCACTCGAACATGGTGGTAGACACTTGTGGTGAAGAGGGCCGTTCAGCTGATAAAGGAGGCCTATTGGGTCTTATTGGCCGGTGGGACTCCCAAGGCAGCAGACAGGTACTGACAGGCCAATGAGCCAATGAGCTAATGTCGGGCATGAGAAGAGCTCGGTGAGGGCCTGGAAAGCCATTATCGGTTGGCCTCAAAAAGATTCTGGCCATTTGACACCTCAGGAGGGGGACGCAGTTCTGTGGGGAGCTGCTCACCTCGATTTGGGATATCATAGGGAGGTGGAAGGAATACTTTGAGGACCTCCTCAATCCCACCAGCACACCCTCCTTGGAGGAGGAAGACCCTGGAGGTTTGGGTGGGGGTCCACTCATCTCCGGAACTGAGGTGACTGAGGGTAGTCAAAAAGCTCCTCGATAATCAGGCTTCGGGGGTGGATGAGATCCTCCCTGAATACCTCAGGGCTCTGGATATTGTAGGACTGTCTTGGTTGACACGTCTTTTAAACATCGCATGATCATCGGGGGCCGTACCTCGGAGATGGCAAACCGGGGTGGTTGTCCCCCTTTTTAAAAAGGGGTACTGGTGGGTGTGTTCCAACTATCATGGAGCCTACCCAGGAAAGTCTATGTAGGGGTACTGAAGAGGAGGATCCAACCAATGATTGGACCACGGATTTAGGAGGAACAATGTGGTTTTCGTCCTGGCCGCTGCACTCTCGACCAACTCTATACGCTCTACAGGATCCTGGAGGGGGCATGGGAGTTTTCCCACTCTATCCACATGTGTTTTTTGGATTTGGAGTAGGCTTTCGACCGTGTTCCTCGGGTTATCTTGTGGGGTGTGCTTCGGGAGTATGGCTTTCCGGACCTGTTACTACAGGCCATTGGGTCTCTGTATCACTGGAAGCAGAATTTGGTCTGTATTGGGAACAACAGGTCAAATTCATGTCCGGTGAGGGTTGGAGTCCCCCAAAGCTGTCCTTTTGTCATCGATCCTGTTCATAATTTTTATGAACAGAATTTCTAGGTGCAGCCAAGATGTTGAGGGGTTCTGGTTTGGTGGTCATCGAATCTCGTCTCTTCTTTTTGCGGATGACGTTATTCTTTTGGCTTCATCAAGCCAGGACCTTCAGCTGTCATTGGAGCGATTCACAGTTGAATGAGAAGCAGCCTGGATGAGAATCAGCACCTCCAAATCCAAGGTCAAAGTTCTCAGTTGGAAAAGGGTGGAATGCACCCTTTAAGATAAGGATCGGGAATGAGGTCCTTTGCCAAGTGGAGGAGTTCAAGTATCTCGCAGTCTTGTTCAAGAGTGAGGGAAGGCTGGAATTGGAGCTTGACAGGTGGATCGCTGTAGCCTCTGCTGTAAAGTGGAGCCTGTACTGGTCCATTGTGGTGAAGAGGGATCTGAGCAGCAAGGCAAAGCTCTCAATTTACCAGTTAATCTTCGTACCAACCCTGAGTCACGAGCTGGTCTCGAGCTTTGGGTAGTGCCAATGAACTGCTACTCCTTCGCATTGAGAGCAGTTGAGGTGGCTCGGGCATCTGATTAGAATGCCTCTCGAATGACCTCGGGGGTCGACTCAGAACACGCTGGCGGGATTACGTCGCTTGGCTGGTCTGAGAACGCCTCAGTGTCCCCCAGAAGAGCTGAAATTAAGGGTTGGAGAGAGGAAGTCTGGACCTCATTGCTTAGGCTCCTGCCCCTGTGACCTGACACCAGATTAAGAGGAAGAATATGATGATAATGATGAACATTTGTTTATGCTATGTATGCAACATGGTAGCATACTGGTTAGCATGTCCCCGTTACAGCAAGAATATCTTGTGTACGGCTCCCAGACTTAACGTGGGCCTTTCTATAAGTTGGTATATTCTCCCTGTGCTTCCGTGGGTTGTTCTCCAGG
>CM045734.1:21786063-21943563 GCA_024760905.1 Plotosus lineatus | reverse complement strand
ATTCCCGGTGCGAGTGAAAAGAAGAAGTGGGCTTGTTGCATGCAGTTCAGTGATTTCGAAAAGCAATAAGGCCAAACCCGTCTACCATCGGTACGATATTGAAGCAGAAGGAGGGCTTAAAAGGTATACTTTTATAATTTTTAGGAGGGCTTAAAAGGTATACTTTTATAATTTTTAAAGGGTTTAGGGGGTAGTATTGGGGCCTTGGAAAAAATCACACGTTTTACATGTAAAATGCATTTTAATTTATGAAAAATCCAGGTTATGAAACCACTTCTGGAAAGGACTAATTTTGCAAGGTGAGGTACCACTGTATGTATATATATATATATATATATATATATATATACATAGCACTATTAACTGTTGTGTTTAAAAGAGAGCGTTGAATAGATAAGAATAGACACTGTTAGCTACACAGAGTCTCAGAGCTATTAGCTGAGTCAAAGAGCGGTGTCAAACCTGCCTATTAAAATAAGTAAATGTAAACAAAAAAACAAAAACAAAAAAATCTCATTTTATCTTTCTTTTCATTAAGTTTTACATTGTACCACCACAGCTTAAAAGAGATGTTGTTACGCAGGTCTTAGACTCTGCTCTGTACATCTCTGCGTTGACAGCTGATTGCGTCCATCATGATAAACCATTAATATCTAATTTTCATGTATATTTGTTTATTTTTTTGTGCTTAGGTGATATATATATATATATATATATATATATATATATATATATATATATATATATATATATATATATATATATACACATACACACACACACAAATATAATTATGCACCTTAACCTCAGGGATGTTGTAAAATTAACATTCCTCTGCTTGAATGATCAAATGTTGAATATTAATTTTTGCAACCTCCGAAAGGTTGAGTGCATAAATGTTAAATATTTGCTTAATATGTCTTACTATTGTTCTTCTCATAAATGTATAAAAATGGTCTATTTCTTCATTTTTTGTTTGTTTGTTTGTATTACATGGTCCATCATACCTTGTTTAAATCAAGCCAAATTGACTTTGATGCTTGCTGTCATCATGTATTTTATGCAAATATTACTGAAACGGTCCATTTTGTGTACTTGCCAATGTTTAAAAATGCATTGGTTTTGTTTGAATTACTCAATTTTTAGAGCTGTCGCACCTTGTTCGGGGATGAAACACATCTGCAGGTGACATTTTCACATTCCATTATGAGACATATTAGTACATTAAGGACACATTTGCATTTGATTGTGTAAATGAGCTCAGAGCGTGGGTGCTTGCTCAGATATGTGTGGTTGTGTTGTTTTACTTTAAATTGATTCATCGTGCATAATGTGACCAGTTGGTCTTTATTCTGTTAGCAGAACCTTGATCCATTGGCTTCTGCACTATTTATGTGTCTGAGTTTTTCAGGAATAAACTCCACTGAAAGAAATGTAGAGTTTAAACCAGTGTACAGTGACAGTGATGCAAACGGCGATCTAATGATGATGACGAGGACAGACAATAAAGATTTTCATCTCAGACAGCGACTGATTTAATGGAACTGTACTTATCTCCTTACCAATCAAGGTTTTCTTTGACATATCCTGCTTGCAGACAGTGGTGGCCAAAACATTTGCTCTGATTGACTCATTATTTGGGGTCAGAGTGGCGTGCGGCTTTGACATCCACAAACCGTATCTGTAGCGCTCAGTAATAAAAGTAGGGCAATTGATGTGAAGCTTAGCATCTGCCAATCACGCAGCTTTAATGAGTCTCACCCCTAACTTGCTGTTCGTCAGATGCAGGTGATCGGCAGGAAATTACTACTTTACAGATCTTTTTCTTCAGAGACATTTGTGCAAGTTGAGAAACTGGTGCGTCAGAAAGCAATTGCTCCTTGATCGCTGTTTATCAGAGCAATGATATTATATATGGTGTACTGGCTCATGAGAGATACAATCATGTAAATCAGTCAGGATTTTTATGAATGCTACACCATCCGATGATTTTGATTGACATGTATTCTTTCTTTTATTAATGCACTATAACCATATTAGTATCTTTGTTTTTACTAACAAGATAAATACTGAGATCTGAATGCAGTGACGAGTAAATTGTTCACCCAGATACAAGAGTCTTATTTCACCTTTGTGAATAATATTTGTTTTCATGAATTTAATGCATTTTGCTTTTAAAAAAATTCCCAGGGATCTGTTGCTCCAGTTTCTTTTGTTGACATTTGATTCATTTTTCTCAGACATCAGCAAGAGGATTGTGCAGAATTAAAATAAATTCACAAAATGTGGTTATCTGGTGTTTAAGATAATAGAATGAGACCATTATAATAGCTTAAAAGTGTTTTTAATACACATATCATGGCACTTATTTTGTTTTTCTTCCTAATCATGGAGTTGTCTTTATATATAAATAATACTTTCTAATTATAATTTTCTTATAATGAAACGTGCCTTCTTTGTGTTCAGTTGATTATTAGACTGGAGGTAACATAATCAAGGCCTCATTGTTTTCATATGATTTAAGTTTGTGTCTTTGAGGCATTATGTCTTGGATGGTATTGTGCTATATTCTCAATACCTCTAAATGAATGTCAACTTGTTTTACTTCGGCTGCAACTGATCGATACTTCATTAGGCCGAATTGTCTTGTGTCCATGGAACCTTGAAGCTGTGGCTTAATTACCTCCAGTATTATGCAGGTGTGTGTGTGTGTGTGTGTGTGTGTGTGTGTGTGTGTGTGTGTGTGTGTGTGTGTGTGAACTCAGCTGCGTCCCCCTTCAACAAAGCAACTCGATGGCCTAAAGGTTGGACCAGGGGGAGGAGGCAGGGGCTGAAGAGAAACCCGGGGAGCTGCCACTCTTTCAGGACTGGCCAGTTTATTCATTCCAAATAGGGACCTGGAATGAGGAGAGATGAACATTTCAAAATGTCACCAGGCTCAGGGCTTTTGATGCTCTGCCCATGTGTATTGTGCTGAGGCAAATCTAATTCCACCTCCGTTCTCTGAAAGAGAGTCAGCCTGTGCAGATCAGGAGGAGGAAAGAAAAGAAATAAGGGGAGGGAGCAAAGCACAGATAAATTTAATTTTAACGCACATGCAGGGAAGCAGTTTGGCAAATTTGTATAATTTAGAATTAATGGCTATCAAGGTACCATTCATCTGATGCCGAGTCGGGGTGAAGCGAGTGCAGCCAAATGGCAATCATGACAAATGACATCCCCTGTCTGAGGGCCACTTCTCTTCACTGGACTGATTTGTCATCTCTACTTTTGTTTTTGCTTTTTTTTTTTTTTTTTTTTTAAATTGTGGTATCAACTCACAATGACAGTCTGATATTTTCAAATTTTCTCTGGTTGAGATGAGGTTGAGAATACACCAAAATAATGACTAAATCAACTTAATTCATATTTTTCCCATGTGATCTGCATTCAATACTTATCATGTATAAATCATGATATGCTTTGAGATTGTTATTGTTGTTATTATGAAGCTCCTTATTTTATAACTTATATTTTTAAACTTTCCATGTTTTTTGCTCCTTCCACTTGGCAAGTAATCAGCCTTGGATACGATAGAAAAAAACAAAAAAAACAAAGCTGAAATGCTTATAGAAAATTAAGCAGGCAGGTTAAAAATCGGTTAGTGTAATTGAAAAGCTCTTCACTCCTGCCCTTAACAAATTACACACTGCTTCAGTAATTACAACAAGTAATTACACCATAGTCCATGGAGTCCAATTAGTGCATTAACTGTAGTTAATAAGGTCCAAAAGCAAACATGCTGTGCCTCCCTGGCTGATCTTAATTCTATGAGAGGTGTTCCATCTGACTGAAGAGAGACAGAGACCTTTAGTTATCACTCAGCAGCTTTAGCAGTATGCTGATAAGAGGTTTAATGATTCATCCCTGCTGACACTGTTCGTATTTTTAGAACTGGAGTGAATGAAGCAGATATTTGAAAAACATACATTTATTATCCAAAATCAATTTTCTTTTAGTTAGTAATATTAAAATATCTTTCTTTATTCTGAGGATGTTTTTAATATCATGTTCTGTCTGATCATTGTTTTTTATATGATTTAATTATGCAACAGGAGGTGTGTGTGTGTGTGTGTGTGTGTGTGTGTGTGTGTGTGTGTGTGTGTGTGTGTGTGTGTGTGTGTGTTTGTGCAATATCCATCAAAAATGCATGGTCTCTCATGCCTCGTTAGCATCTATGCCAAGTACCCACCAGTGTCTGCTACTGATTACTAGCTTTAAAGGAATATGCCAGCATTTTACAACCGAATCTGTATTTATTGTGTGTGTGTGTGTGTGTGTGTGTTTGTGTGTGTGTTTGTGTGGTGTGTGTGGTGTGTGTGGTGTGTGTGTGCTGTGCGTGATGTGTTTGTGTGTGTGTGTGTGTGTGTGTGCTGTAGGGTATATCAGACTATAATTTAGTTGTAAAGGAATATACTGTGCGTTCTGCTATATGCACCCTTATTCTTATAATCATGATTACAGTTTTATATACACATTTGAAATCGATATCATTGTTTTTAAATATTAGGAGAATGTCAAGAGCTATATTTAAGATCTTTAGTGTAGATTTAATTGTGTGTTTACTTGTAGGATCTATTTATCAGGAATTTTCTTTGTGATGCACATACCAAGCACCTAGAATTGTCTTTTCTCTTCTTTTTTCCTTGCCTCTTTAAAATATATTAAAAAATTAGTACAGTAGGTCCTTGACCATTCGCGGTTCAGCGCTTGCGCCCCTGCAGACTCGCAGATTGGCGACAAACCTGGAACTAACTGGCACGTGATTAAAATTTAGCCAATGGCTGAGAGCTTTTGTTTCTCCCTCTTGCTGATTGGTTGCAGATGATGTGTACACCTCTTTTTTTCTCTCCTTTGCGCACATGTCATCAACGTTATTGCTTGAATTGTGAATTCACGTTTTTTTGTAGTGTGTTTTTAATGATTATTTAAGCCCCGTGATGTCACTCAAACGCCTGCATCTTCTCTAGCTTCTGGTAACGAGCCTAAGCGCTTTATTTATTCATAAATATTATCACAGTACAAAATTGAAAAGTTTTTACTTAATCATTACTACACTTTACTGCATTATTACTGTATTAATGAGTAAGACTGTCTATAGAATGTGTTTATCAAGCATATTTTAGCGCATGTAATAACATACATAAGGTTTTAAAACCACGTGAATAACTCGCGGAGTTTCATGATCCGCAGGAAGGGCCAGAACCATCGTGAAAAACAGCGGCCTACTGTACAACATAATGTTATTTTGGTAACTGCACTCATAATTAGATTAAGAAAGATTTCATGGAACAATTAGGGCTATGATTAGTCAAAAGATGAAGGTTATAACTACAGTAGAACTGATTTTGGGGAACGAAGGAAAGAGTCATTTGGGAGCCCAAAGAGTCGGTTCTTTGTAGTCAGCTGAGTCAAATGACTGAGTCAGTGACTCATACTATGCAATAGGCATGTTCTAACATTTTTTCACACCAAATGTATATTTTCCCCATTTTAATGTTTGTGTCATTATTGTGGGCATTGTCGTTGTCCACTTGTTGTCTGGTTTTGTCCGGTTTACTCACAATGCACAAGCTTTGTCAGAAATTTAGGAAAATAGATTTTGAAAAATTTTCAATATTAATTGTTAAGTCCAGTTGGATAAAACCTCCTGAGAACAGATTTATTAGGTATATTTGTTATGCTATTTTTTACTCAACAACTAACCATAGTGAATTTTTAGAGTTTCAGTACTTAGGTCAGGAATTAACAGGAATTATTCATCCAAACCTTCTGAACTCTCATCTCTTCTTCTATCCTCTTCCATCCCTCCATTCATAAAGATTCAAGAAGTGGTTGAGGAGCTGCACTGATGTCCAACGATGAATCACAAATCCACACCTATAGACTGAAGGTTTCATATCGGAGATCTGGGACAATAAATGTCCTCTCCCACCCGTGTTCACTGTAATCACTGCTGTTGCGCAGGCTGAGTCCACAGCACTTGCCCTAAATGCCTCAAACAGTCTAAGAAAACATCAGGACTGGCTTTAAAAAAGGAAACGGCCATTCCACTGTGCAAAGGACATGTCGCATACAATCACCTGTGAAGCTGCAGAGATGAGAGAAGATATTTGTGCACCTTTGCATTCTCATGAATCTGTTTACGTGCGCGGCACATCGTGGCATACTGTAAACAACAATGAAGAAATGTTATGGGGTGACAGAAAGATCTAGAGCAATTCATTTCAGAGGAAAACATGGGTCTGCGGCACAGGAGGCAGCCATTGCTCTTGCTTTTTAATATTACTTTTCACATCTCTGAGAAGATGTGAGCAATTTCGACCCAGGCTATGGTGCGATGACTCGCACACAAAAAGACAAGCATCAAAACTGGTCTGTGTCAGACTAATCCGCGTGAAAGTTGCTTCTGATTGTTTCTGAATTCTTAAATTTGTTATTTATTCTCATGAAATGCTGTTAGGCAGAGGTCTGGTGTGAGGGGCTAAAACCTGACCTTGGGAGGTGTGTGTGTGTGTGTGTGTGTGTGTGTGTGTGTGTGTGTGTGTGTGTGTGTGTGTGTGTGTGTTTCAAATCAGAAGCACCTCGTGGGAGTTGAAGTGACTGACTGCTCCTAGCTGCAGACTTGCACACACACCATCATTAATGCGTATTATGATTCCTCCAGTGTCAGTAGAGGAGACAAACAGTCACAGTGTGAATCTTCCCCTCATCCTCACTCTCTCTTTTTTTTTTTTTTTACCCATCTCTCGCTCTCTCGCTCTCTCTCTCTCTCTCTCTCACACACACACACACACACACACACACACACACACACACACACACACACACACACACACACACACAGTCTCTCTCTAGGCTGCCGAGCCAGCAAAAATGCAGCAGAGAATTATACGGGATTCAGAATTTTTTGTCATCTCTGCCATCTACTGATAACAAAGCCACAAGCTAATACGGTTTGATTTGTTTGTCACTCATTTTTCATGTGACCTTTCCTTGGTATCATTAATACAGCTGGGGGGAGGAGCAGTGCGAGATGGCGAGATGAGAAGAAAGAGCTGCCAGAGGCTTTAACAAGTACTAGTGGTCAGATATAGCAATTTATGCTTTCATTCAATCCAGCAGTGGCTGGAGAAGAGGGATTGTTATTAAAATCTGAAATTACTGCCTATGACCTGCCACTTGGAATTTGCAGCTAGCCGCTCTGAGATGAGCACCGTGTGGTTAAGCAAATGCCTGCCTACATTATGGTGTGAATAAAATGCCATGCTGGTGTCCAAATTGTCTCTGTAGCCCTGTTTTCTGGCCTAAGAGACTCTTTACTGCACTATTTAAAGTGTAAAAGAAATTCAAGCTGAATGTGTTATAAACGCTCTGATTCATTCAGCGACTCACTCATTTGCCAAACTGAGCTGATTATGTGAAATATATATGATTTTCCTTTTTAATATAAAGGTTGTACATACAATCAGATTACTGTACACATAGATAATGTGATGCTTTCAGAAATGTAAGCCATATTGAAGCATTTATTAAACTATGCATTTTAGAATAGCGTAAATATATACTATTAAATATGTATAATATAGTTATAATTTATTATTATACTTATGTAAAAGTAAACAAATATGTTTCTTATGTTTGATCTAATCTTTAATTTAGTGTATTATGTATTTAAATAATTCTGACAGCTAGAATATTATTAAATTTTAGTCTCTAATAAATTATTATACAATTATATGAATGTTTAAATTATTATTATTATTATTTTTTTGATTTTGTAGATTCTGATGAGTGATGGCGCCGATTTGAAAGTTATAGATTTAAATATTTGCAGTAATATTTCATTATTAACCTTTAATGACAGAAAGAAACACACTTAACTGAATTTATTTCCCTTCCTTACCTTGTTTGGTGAATACCTCAATTAACGCCTGTCCGTCCAACATTCATTAACATGATTGGGCAAAGAGGCCCATTGGCGACATTTCAGTTTCCAAGTAAACATATCAATCTTATCTTCAGAAAGCCCAGGCCTCCTCGAGCCGCTCCTCCTGTGGTGAAAATGGCCTACTACTACCCATCAGCCTCACGGTTGCCATGGTGACCAGGGTCAAGAAACCTGCCTCCCTCTACCCTCCCCTTCGCTCACCCAAGGCTCGCTCATGTCACTTGTGAAACTATGAATTTTATATACAGGTCAGGAGATGCATATCAGAGAAATAAGCGATGAATCGGACCATGATGACAGCCCAGTGCTCAGATGTCCTTGAAATTCACATTTCAATTTTCTCTCTCTTTCTCTATCTCTCTCCTGGAAGAAAAAAAAAACCTGGTGCATCCTGTTGTGCTTTTAGGATAAATTAGTATTTTTGGCATGCATCTGCAAGATGAACAGAGACAAAAAAGAGGAAAAGTGACAGAGACATGAATGATTGTACATTTTAAAGAAAACTATTTATTTATATTTTACCAAGCACTTTAGGATTTGGGTTATTTTTCATGAGTCATGCCTTTACATTTGAGCATCAGTATAATTATTTTTTTTTTTTAGGATTTTATTTCTATAAGAGGAGAAATTATAGTATTATATTAATTTCTAAACCTTTCCTACGGAAAACCTTTCATATGCTTTAAACCACTTCTTCAAAATATGTGTTGATAATATTTTAAATAACCTGCTGTACTTTACATCGAGTCTTGTGATGACATACTGAATATGTACTGTATATGTATATATGTAAAATATTATGTATTTTAATAGATTTCTGAATCTGCCAACACACAAACTTTTTGGTTCTAGATGCGATAACTAATTAGGCATAAAATCATATGAAAAAAAAAAATTATTCAAACAACAAATAATTATTAATGCTCTTATTTGTGTGAATTATATTATATATGGTATATTCTATATTATAAGCTGTATATCCAAGAAGGCTTAATTGCTGTTAAATCAGAATTCAAGTAGCATATTGATCTCACCTCAGTCGTGACCTTTTTATGAATTTTTCACCTGATGAGTAGAAAGGTCTGCTAATCAGAAATGTTTTATCTAATGGCATACACGGATTGTCAGTCATTCTGGCAAGAATGGGGTTTTTATGACAGGCTCGCTATCATCCCTCCTCTTCGGCGTTACCCTTTTCTGACCTTTCGCAGTGCCCAAACGTGTCTGGGTTATATATCTTCTGTCCCGAGTGCCGCCCGGCCTATTAGCTAGTCTCTAAACCTCCAGTGGAGAGGATCAAGCCTAGGCGTTTCTACACTTCATTCATTTTGTTGCTCCCCAGCGATCGGTGGCCCTTGCCTCCAAATCCCTCCTTTATAGTGTGCTGAAGTGACAAAGGCAGCCTTGTCTTTCATTTCCTTGATGTGTTCTGTACAGCTCGGTGGCTTTTGTGTTGTATTGATGCAAATATTACCATAAACTACCACCAAGGGACCAGAAACAATTGACTAACTGTTCCCAAATCCAATATATTTCAGCTGGTCATATGCTAAGTGTAAGTTTAGTTAGGTTGAGTGCTAAAAGCTTTGTCTTCTGTCCTGCTCAAAGAGGGACGAACATCCAGGCACGTCTGTACCCACTGACAAAAGGGAATCAAATTTGTCGTACAGAATCCCTGTCTTCATTTCTGATGACTCAAACCCCCCTCCCCATCTCACCCATTCCAATTTTTCTGTCTCGCCTCCTCTTAATTTCTCTCTCTTTCTCTTTCTGTGGCTCTCACCTTCTGTTCAGGTTCAACAATAGTGGGATTACACTTTAAAGAAGCTGTGCTTCAGCTGAGAAAGGGGGATTTGGCAGGGATGAGTGTTTAAAATGAACCGCCTTTGAAACCATGGACATTAATTACTGTCCTGACATAGAGCGACAAATACTTCACTCATTACCCATGAAAATTGTGTGAGGGTGGAAGGAAGGAGGGGTGGACACTGTGCGGGAATTTTTTTCTCAAAAAAAAAAAAAAAAAAAAAAAAGTTTCTTGTTTCCTGTGTTGTAAATATGAAATGGTGCCATACCTTTATTCATTTATTTATTTATTTATTTATTTTTATGCTGTTTAATGGGAGGGTCATTTGCCTCTCAGTACCTTGCCAGGGATCTCAGAGTCAAGCTTTATAGAGAGAGGCTTTATTCAGTTTCCAATATGTGGAACAAAAGAAAAAGCGTCAACTGCATGTTTGATGTGAGTTGAAATGGAGGAATTGTGATGCGTGTGCAGTAATGGAGGTGAAACTACCTGTCATTACACGCTTCGTTTCTTTAAACATGTTAATCCCTCTGAAGCTATACATTTACGCTGCCATTTGGGGAACACATCAATATTTATAACTACGCTAATGCATGCAGGTTCAGGCAAGAAGGCTGGATTGACTACATGCGTTCTTATCGTTTATGTTCCCGGGTTGATAGGATTCTTGCATCCTGTATTATGTACTCTTGAGATTACACATAATATACCAGAGATTGTGTGTGAAGTCATACAGGAGCTACTTTCATTCTCTATATGTCAGATAATGATGGATATATACATTTTTTACTGACTGCATTTATTCTTTATGAACTGTACTTGAGAAACTTAAACACAGCAATATGTTTAAAATCCCCATTCATAGAAAACCTTTTCCCAGGTAACATTAGCCAGCGTGCATTTTACTACTTTTTTTTTCAGACAAGACCAATTGGATACCACATCAGAATATAGTTCAATATCTAACCACTTGAATATAATTTTCCCTAACAATTTCATGATTAATTGATCAAATAATATATTTGTTTGCTTGCTTGCTGGGGCAGTAGGGTGCTGGTTTACTGATGCCAAGGTCAGGGGTTCAAGCCCCACTATCACCGGGTTGTCACCGCTGTGCCCCCCCCCCCCCCCCCCCTGCCTGTAGCTATCAAAGGCCTGCCATGTCTCTCACTGTCTGTATTGAAAGGTATGTAAAAGAACCACTTTTGTCAAGAGTAGGCTGCATAGCTGTCACCATGTTTCTGCCCTGCGGTGGCCTGGCAAGCTGTCCAGGCTGTACTCTGACCTCACCCAGAGATGGGCACCAGCCTCCCCATGATCCTAATTAGGATTAACAGCTCAGAAAATGAATGAATGGAGAAACTTTCTTTGCACATGAAGCCTCAATAAATTTTTTTCAACCTCTATAACCCCACAAATAGCTTTTAAAATCTTGTTTTGTTTTTCCCGAAATGCCGAAAATCCATCCCTTTTTTTCCAATGCAAATATTTTTGCAATTATTAAATCGCATACAGTATTTTAAGGTGCTATTGTTATTCTGCCACCTGGATACTCTGATGCTTAGTGCATACTGTGTTTTAGTATTATGGTACGATATACGGTATTTGCATAATCACCTGCCTCAGAGCTGCACTCCATTCACTCGACCTCCCACGATTATTAACACCTGTCACACCTGTGTTTGCATTTCTCCTGGTGTGTGTGTGTCTGTGTGTGTGTGTGTGTGTGTATCTGTGCACACTTCCTGTTTCCTACAAAGCCTTGCTGCATGTTTACATATATTTATGAAATATTTTCTCCTTCCTCATGTACGCTTGTATTTTGGATCCATCTATGTGTCTTGCGTGCTAATCCACTGTTACAGAAATGTCAACGTCTAATGCATTAATGCATTCATATGAGCAGAAAGCCGACCTGAGATTAGGAGGGAAACTGAATGCTGAATAAAATAGCAGTCATGAGGAGAACATTTTTCACAAACATGCTTAAAGCACGTTTTTTTAGGATTAATGATCAGCGCCCTGCAGTTTGTCTTTTAGGGTCATAAACACATTGTAGTTTTGGTGATATATATATATATATATATATATATATATATATATATATATATATATATGTATGTATGTATGTGTATATGTATATATATATATATATATATATGTATGTGTATATATATATATATATATATATATATATATATATATATATATATATATGTATGTATGTATGTATGTATATATATATATATATATATATATATATATATATATATATATATTAAATAAAAGTATCAGGACCAGTGGCAATGTATACAGAATGTTGTGGATAAGCCATGACATGACGTGACATCAAGGTGTGTGTTTTTAGGGGACCTGAGGAGACTTCAGATACTTTTAATTATCTAAATCGATGATGAAAAATCCGGCCAATTCCTGTTGAGCACAATGGCCTCGATAATTGCTCTTAATGTATAAATTCATGAAAAGAGACTATAGTCAACATTTGCAATGCGGGGGGGGGGGGGGGGGGCATTGCATGGGTTGGGCACACACACACACACACACACACACACACTCCTTTTCTCTATTCTTTCAACTGGAATTACACTCAGCAAGCCATGTTGAGTAACTGAATGCAACAGACCAATAGGAGGCATAGGTAGACCATGGAAATTAGAACGGCTCAAAATGAAATAAGACGATGACCTTCTGCTTCATCCAGATCCACAAAGATGACACATTTCAAATGAGAATATTAAATGCAGCTGCGTTATCATTTGGTTAATAAATAAGGACGCTGTATTAACAAAAATATTTCAAGTAATTGCTTCAAAAATTTAGACGGTTAATGGAATGTTTTCATCATACTTCTCTTCGAACCAATGTTATTGTTAGCATTGTGTCCTAATTCCTCTGGGTTCTTTGAATAATGTATAAAATACATGATCTAAGTAGTTCATCTATTTGTTTAATTTTAAATACATTAAATACAATACTCATCTTTAGACTTGATGCATCATAATTTCATGTACACAGTAACACAAAAGCCTTCTGGTTAAAATCTGGTGTTTTATATGACACAGGATATTTGAATTTTAAAGAAGCGGATTAGAGAGGACTCACTACACACATGTACTGTGCATATGACTCACTTACATTTACATTCCTGCATGTTGTGACTAAGCCGTAAGCTGAGATGTGTCAAGGCCCCGAATGTTGTACAACAAAGAGATG
The DNA here is from genome assembly GCA_024760905.1 of Plotosus lineatus. Classification (NCBI taxonomy): domain Eukaryota; kingdom Metazoa; phylum Chordata; class Actinopteri; order Siluriformes; family Plotosidae; genus Plotosus; species Plotosus lineatus. Next base: position 21,930,532 of record CM045734.1, on the reverse strand, counting down.
TGTGTGTAAGAGTAGTGTGAAGACATGGTTAATTATGCCAGCTGCCATGGGGGCTAGCGCTGGCCTTTAATTTATGGTAGCAGGGGAAGAAGGGAATGAGCTCTGGACTATGGTGGCGAGTAGGCCAGAGAAAAGAGCGGAGAGAAATGAAGTCAGGAGGCTCAGGAGGAGTCAAGGACCTTTGAAATGATAGAGTGGGGTTATCAATAAAATCAGCTGCCTTGAAAAAAAAAAAAAGAAACAGGATCTATTCTACTCTTGAAATGATTCTAGCTCCTGGGACTGTAGGGCGAAATTGTAATATCTATGTATGTATATATGTGTATGTATGCATGCATTATCTCGCTTTTTTTTTTTTTTTTTTTTTTACTATTCTACTGGTTAAAAAATATATAAGTTTAGAATTAAAATAAAATATCTTCTTTTTGTTACCTGTCTCAAGTTGGGTCACTTTTACCGAAGGGATTGTTTTACTACCTTAAGAATCTCACCATTTGCAAAACTTGCAACATGCCTCAGGGTGTTTTAGGTCATATATATATATATATATATATATATATATATATATATATATATATATATATATATATATATGGGCCAGTGGTGGTCTAGTGGATAGGGCGCAGGATCGCTGATCCTAAGGTTGGGGGTTCGAGTCCCCACAAGTTTGTCACTGTCTCCCCAGTGCGGCCAACTGGGTTATCAAAGGCGGGCCATGTCTCTCACTGTCTGTGGTGTGAGGCATGTAAAAGAACCATTGCTGACTTTCGTAAAGAGTAGCTGCAAAACCGTTAGTGTGTTTCTGTCCCTTGCTAAAAGGGTTGTGACAGGAAGGGCATCCGATGTAAAAACCGATGCCAAATCAAATGTGCCAATCAGATGATTCGCTGTAGTGACTCCCAAGAAAAGGGAAAAAGCCGAAAGGAAGAAAGAAAGAAAAATATATATGTATCTCTCTCTCTCTCTCTCTCTCTCTCTCTCTCTATATATATATATATATATATATATATATATATATATATATGTTTGTGTATATATATATATATATATATATATATATCACCTTTTTCCTGTTTCTAGTATTGTTTTTAGTATGAATTGCTATGTTCCAAATTTGTGTCAGCCTTTGACTTTGTTGTTATCATCCTAACAGTCCGAGAGAAATAATTAACACTGAATCCAACAGACTTTGTGTCTTTTTCTGAAAGTACCATGATGTAAGCAAGTCATTTTGGAGCCAGTTTTTGATTTGCAGAAGCTGTGGGAGAAGGAAAAAACCCCACATTTAATTATTTCAAACTGAAATGTCTCACAAATTGCTTGTCTTTTTTGTTTCTCCAAATACTGCAGGATACACAGAAGAAACTGAACTAGTCCTAGGATGGTGTAACTTGTCTGAGTTGCCATAATTGTGGCCATTTTTGAGTGTAGATTTGTGCAGGGTTCCCCTGGAAAGCATTTTTTCTAACTTTAAATTTTTTTTTTTTTTTTTTTACTTTTCTGTTAACTTTATGGGGTAACCTAACAGACAAACTGCTATCAAAAACAGAGATTTGTGTATAATAGGCTTCAGGTCGAAAAGATTAATCTATATTTACACTTCATCAGTTCATAAATGTGCCACCTTTGGAAATCTAAAGTAACGTTATCAGATTTAGTCCACATGTTTCCCTGCCATCCTCATCTTACAGGTAGTAGAGAAACTGCATCCGGTAAAATTCTGTGAAAAATCAATCATAGAAACTTTTTTCTTCTTCAGGAATAAGAAAAACTATGTTTCACAAGAATGTTAAAAATAACAAAGTGCTATTGCTTTCATTCATTCATTTTCTTTTTTCATTCATTCATTCATTTTCTGAACTGCATAATCCTAATTCGGGTCGCGAGGAGGCTGGTGCCCATATCAGCCGACTCTGGGCGAGGAAAGAGTACACCCTGGATAGCTCGCCAGGCCATCGCAGGGCAGAAACACACTGATGGCTCAGCAACTACTTTTGATGAAAGACAGTAATGGTTCTTTTACATGAACCTCGCACCGTAGACAGTGAGACACATGGCCAGCCTTTGTTAACCCAGTAAGCAGTGACAACCCATTTAGAGTGAGGCTTGAACCCCCAATCTTAGGATTAGTGAGCCAGCACCTTTACCACCAGGCCACCACTGCCCTGTTAGTGTGTTGTCTTTTTTTGTACTGTTTTTGAACTATTTTTTAACTATTTGCACTATTTACACCTAGTTGCACACTTTGCACTTTACATGGCTTCGACAAAAGCCACATTTCTATTATTTTTTATTTCATCTCTATGTTGCAAGTTTATCAAGCACCAAGTCCTGGATAAACGTTTAATTTCGCGATGTGCTGCAGCAGCCTTATATGGTTGAAATGGCAGTAAAAGCTTCTTGAATGAATTGAAAGAAATGAAGGCATTAAGGGCAAACAGAGAGGCAGAAGACCCAGAGGCCTATGCTGTTTCCCTTGCAAAACAGAGGGCTTAGTAAATATACAAGAGTGTATACAAACAATTTAATTTCCAGTGAAAACGGGTATTGTTTTTGCTGTCTCAAGGAAGTCTTGTTGTCTCAGGTAAAATACTACTGACACCTAATTTACAAATACATGCAGGTTTTAGGGGTAGTGGTGGGCCGGCGGTAGGGTGCTGAATTGCTGATCCCAAGGTTGGGGGATCAAGCCACCATCAGCGGATTGTCACTGCTGTCCTCCAGCTCAGAGAAGTGCGTTATGAAAAGCCAGCCATGTCTCACACTGTCTGTGGTGAGAGGCATGATATACAACTATTACTGACCTCGCCAACAGGAAGCTGCGTAACTGTCAGTGTGTTTCTGTCCTGCGATGACCTAGCGAGCTGCCCCTGGTGTACTCCGCCCTCGCCCAGAGTCAGTTGAGCTGGGTGCCAATCTCCCTTTGAATTAGGATTAAGTGTTTCAGAAAATGAATGTATGAATGTAGGTTCTTATACATGTAAATTCTACTAAAATGATCTTTGATACTTACTTGGAAATTCTTCCAAAGTTGTGCTTTCTGTAGCCAACAATATTTTGTTGTTTTACCTCGGCTACTGCAAACGCAAGGCTGAGTTCGGATTGAAGACCCGTTCATGACCTCTCACCATGTGAACAGACAGTGTTGAGATGTAGATGGTGAAATAAAAAGTATGATAAGAGAAGGAAATCCAAGGAAGTGGAAGAACAGCTAGCATGTCTTGTCACCCCTCCAACAGCCCTGGTCCATATAACACCTAGACCTGCTCCATGCCATCAGAAAATTGCGGGGAGGAATAAGCTTTGACGGGAATCAAAGCTGGCACATCGCACCATAAATGCTCTGTATTCAGAAATGTGCAAGTGTTTCTTTTCATTCTTTTACTGTTGTCAACTGAATTCTTGTATGTTTACACGGATTCCTCTTGTATTAAAGCAACATGATTACTGACTTAAAGAGCCCCTGCCCATTGCTACTGTATATTTTGTATGCTTACACATATAGAAAAGGTTTTAGTTCAAGAAGGGAGTATTTAAAATTTAAAAGTGGTCAATGTTTTTTTTAATGTAATTTTTTAAATTTTCCTTATTTTCATATTTTTAGTAGATTTGTTGAAGGAAAGTATAAGAATTACGTCCACGTTGAAAATAAAATTCTTCCTAAAAGATTACTGTTATAGTTTGTCTTTGTCTTAATTCCACATATATTTTGCTTTTGTCGAAAAGTAAATCAAAATCTGACTAAAATGAAATAAAGGTATATTTGAACCAATGTTACTAAACAGGCAAATTACCATAGAAAATGAAAGTTCATCTATTTGTAGCAATTTTATTATAAGAAAACAGAATACAAAGATATTACTTGTTAACAACAGAGACAACACCTGAAATTTCAAACCTTGCATTTTCTTAGAAATTTCTTGCATTGCAGCTTTGTAGTATTCTTAGAAATTTACCAAATTAATAAAATCAGGCCAAATTATCTGGAAAAAAAAGTACCTTTGTTGTTACTGGCACACTTGGATAAAAATCACCCAACTGTTTCATGTGGAGTATTTTGTGTTTAATGAAGTACCAACCCTTAAATATGCAAAGTATATTGAAAATCCAAACTTTTCTTTGTCCTCAAGTGCCCTTAAACAGTTGTCTCTCAGTTTGCACGATTCTGCAAATATTAATGTTGCCACAGAAAAAAAAAATACCCCAAAAAATCTCGTGTGTCATGGTGCTTGGAATGAAACACCGTTGCCTGGAAAATTCAGCTCAGCCTTCCTGAGGTAGACACGTCGGCATAGAGAGAGTCACAGTGGAGTTTCACACCTTCAGCCGAGGCAGCAGCATGAGAAGGCCTCAGGCAAGGAATAGTACGTGATCTGATTCATGGGCCATGAAGAGAGCAGAGGACCAATCATATTTTCTCTTCCCTCGATCCCTCCTGTTTAGGTAAAACACTGAAATGGCCTGTGTTAGGGCCTCTCTCCTGTGACCGGTCACACTCGCTGTAATGTCTGTGCTTTAGATGCTGAGGTCCACAGGGCACTGGCATCGGGAAATGTTCACTCCCCAGCCACCCCGCCCACTTCGTTTGTTACCTGTTTGGTGTCAGAAAATTTGGCACAGAGGGGGGAGCGTTTTAGCAAGAGATTTCATTTATTTCCCTAAACATACGTTAAGCCATTGTTTCTGTTCGCCCTCCCCTCTTTCTTTCTGTTTTGCCACAGAATCCAGTTGCCTGGCTAAGATGAATGGCGAGTGTGTAAAGGAGTTGACACCACAACACTTACTGGGAGGCAGCGCAAGCGGCCCCTGGTGACCTGCGATTCAAGCCCCAGATTATGGTTGTTCATTGTTTGTTTCTCTACTTCGCTGTAGTTGAGCTGCAGACTATTGCAGTGGCCTACACACAGACTGAACAGGTTTCCTGCCTGGCAGATTCATCAGATCTGATTCGACTTTTGTGAGTCGAACATATTGAACGATTCCAATAAAGCGTTGTTTAATTACACCAAATTTAGTTTGAGCATGCAGAATTTAGTTCATTTTAGGTAGACATTATTTGAAGACCATAACTGTTTCAGCAATTATAGTGTGTGTGTGTGTGTGTGTGTGTGTGTGTGTGTGTGTGTGTGTGTGTGTGTGTGTATATACAGTGTTCACTACTGTTATACACACTTCTCTCTTTTGTTCTACTTCCCTATTTCTGTTTTACTACATTTACTAAATAATTCATAGTAACAATAGTAACATGCTTACAAGCCGCATTACTTAATAGAAAGCCAAGATTTAAAGGGGTTAATATATTGATAGCTATGCAACCTGAGCAGTTTGTAGATCTTGTGGTTTAAAACAGTCATCCGTCTCCTTTTCTGTTCCCATGATTCTGAAAGTATTAATGCATTATTCAAACATAACTCCAGAAGAAATTAATCAAAACCCATTGAACCACTGGTGTGTCATGGGGCTTGGATTCAAACCCTGTTTTCCACCGCCTGGAAAATTACAAATTTAAACCAGCTTTTCGTCGCTGGTTCTTATTCAGATTTACCTTTAATGTGCACAGGAAATAAATACAAGTCTTTTTAACCTAATGATTCATAAATACAACCTTTAAATACCTGCTGGAATGGAAATTTTCCCCCTCCATTTTTTAAATTTAAAATTTACATTTAACATGTATATTACAGAATATATATATATATATATATATATATATATATATATATATATATATATATAAGCAAGAGAGAGAGAGATTTTATTTTCTATATGATTATACGCCCTGTATATTTCAGGCAGTGCTCTGCCTTGGCTGGTGATCAATCAGAGTGGGGTATATGACAGAATTTCAGTTTCCCGAATTGCTCAGAATAATGAAGGCCTTGCTATTGCTACTGGCTCTGAAAAGGGCCCTTAGTGACAGAGCCAAAACTCCCAGAGCACCAGTGCTTCAGCTCGCTTTTTTATAAACGCCCCAACAACCATCACAGGTAGATATTGCCCTGTTCCATTTTCCATAAAGATTTGTATATGTCCTGCAAACAATCAGCAAAGCACTTTTTTTTTTCTCAGCAAAGCTTACATCCTGCTGTTGCTGATGTGATCGCAGGCCGGTCAGAGCTCGAACAAAGAGGTTTTGGGCTTCACATGAACAGCAGGTGTGCTTCCCCTCCGAGTCAATTTCCTACCTATGGTAGCTCGCTCTCTCTACCTTGATTTCTCACCTCGGCAATATCCAATGCTGATATTCCAGCCTATTTCGAGGTCACGCCATGCATCTGCTTTCCACCACTCGGTAAGGGGAGGGGATGTATCTTTGGGGACACAGCACTGTGTTTTGTTTTCCACACCTTTTGCTCTGTTCCCAGCACAAGATTGGATTTCTGTTATAGTATTTGGGGGGTTGGGGGGTCAGTTGTTTTTTTTTAAACCACAGGTGGTCAGTTTCATGCAAACCACTTCTAATTATGTAATGTGTTTATTAAACCATTTTATTAATATATTTATTGATTAAACTATTATTAAACATTTTTATTAACACACACACACACACACACACACACACACACACACACACACACACACACACACACACACACCTGTCTCTCTCTCTCTCTCTCTCTCTCTCTCTCTCTCTCTAACACACACACACAATACAGTACGCATTAAATGTGTATTGTACACACATGAAATGTTTATTGTGGCGCTGTGGAATTCAAAGCACATTCCCTGCTTGACAGATCGGAGGTCCAAACTCAACTTTAACTTAATTCCTTGAGGGATCGGAGGTCCAGATGAGCCGTGTTTTGCTCACATGTGCCACATTTATTAAACATTTACTGAATTAAACAACTTAAAAAACTAAACTAAAAACTAGAGTTAAGCCTCCTTTCATCTCTGACTCTGTAGGCAGTCTCTATCTCTCTCTCTTTCACACACACACACACACACACACACACACACACACACACACACACACACTCTCTCTCTCTCTCTCTCTCTCTCTCACACACACACCCCCACAAAACCCGGGCCACGCCCACACGCAACGTGCAGCTGACGGAACAATTTTATTTAAATGTTTAAATGGACAGGATGTTTTATTTCAAGCAGAATCACAGTACCTGTTTGAAAGATCAGAGGTCGTCATTCAATATTAACTTGCTTAAATTCCCACGGAATACTCTGTTTTAATATTGTGCCGAAATAATCGCCTCCGTCACTGTATTTCTGCTTTAAGGTCTCCTTCTGGTTCAATATCATTCCGATTATAGAGGGGTTTCGGCGATAACGAAATATAACGCTGCATGATCAGTCTCAAAACTAGCCAACAGTCAACTCTACTTCACACGTGTGACAAACAGGAAGTATGGGTACAGGAAGTATGGGTAACAACATTCAGCTGCCTCCTGGCCAATGGGAGGCCAGTGGGGCAGGATGTTGGGAGACAGCCAATTAAAGAGCAACTCGCGCATTGTGTGAAATTCTGATTGGCGCATTTGAATTTTGATTGGCGCATTTGGCGCTTTTTGTAAGAGGAGGTTGTTCTCGTATCCCGGGGATGAAAACTTAGGAAAATGTTTTTCGTAACCCGGAATTTTCATACCCAGGGGGTTTTGTAAGTATGGGTCGACTGTAGTAGAATTGTAGTTTTATTATTTTCATGTGTGGGAGATGATGACAAACTGTGAGGAGCTCTGAGGCTTGAAGCGAATCCATGATGTATGAATTGTTCATTAAGACATTTTGTAGATTTCTGATGCTTGATATATTTAGCACTGATTAATTTTAATATAGTTTGTAATAATCTTGACTTATCCATAAGTACTGCTGTATGTAAAAGTTGCTGACATGGTAAAGTCAGTGTTTAAGTCTCACACGTTCTCATAAGTCTTCTACTTTCTCATTAATTGTTTCTCAACTATAGTGCATATGCAAAATCTGTACACATTATAATGCAACATATAACGATCTAAATACAGGGATCCCTTACTTTCCGCAGTTAATGGGGACCGAGATCCCCCGTGACCATCGATTTCTGCGAAGTAGACTGACGTATGTGTATATGTATATAATATCAAAAAATACATATTCAACGCTATAAATACTTATAGTAACAATTAAACATTCAAAAATAATTCATAAGATTTAAATAAAATATAAATACACACACATACAGGCACGCACACAGATGCACGTGCGCACACAGATGCGCACCTAACATAAAAATGTAACTAATTTTGTTGGGGGGTTTTGGGTTGTTTTTTTTGTTGCTGTTGTTTTTGTATCTTTGTTTTTTTTTTTTTTTTTGCATAATTGGCCTTTCTTGCAGTATTTTCCTTAACTTTTCCAAAATTTCCTTTAATTTCCTTATTTTTTTATTTTTTGATGAATATTTTTGAAAAACCTGCGATGCACTGAAGCCGCAGAAACTGATGCACGAAGTAGCGAGGGATCACCGAATATGCATCAGGAGGGCATGGCAGCATAGTGGGTAACACTTCTTCCCTACAGAAAGAAAGTCATAATTTGTATCCTGTTTATTTGGGGGTGAACATGTGAAATTTCAAGATGTTTCTGTGTGGAGTTTGCATGTTCTCCAATTTTACCTATGTAAGTTTACTCTGGCTACTCTAGTTTCCCCCACAGTCCAAAGATACAGTAGGGCTACGCCATATATGAGGCACTATGATATTTAAGGAGGTGATTTTAAGGAGGGACATTGGTATTTCATACCAGTCATGCCAATTAACTGATTGCAACAACTTAATTTCAAAATTATTTCATGACTTGCCATCAATCAGAAACGAGAGAATCTCTTTAATGAATAATAATGGCCATTTTTCATTCCATACCTACCGGATATGAGCAAATGCATTTTCTGACTGGATAACCTACTAGTCTTCTACAATGATATCACATCATATACCATTAGTAGGAACATTACTACTAAAAAATAAAAATAAAGAGCATTCTAGCTATATCACAAAAAAGGAACAAAATTTGGAATGAAAGTATTTTATGGTGAGAATTTTTTTATTATTATTACAAGAATTAGATTTTTTTTTAACCAGGCCCTCAGTCCTTGGCATCACTTGATGTTGGTGGCTGGGAGAGAAGTTATTGTAGCCGGTGTGCCAGAACTTGAAGTACGTCTGGATGATTAGCATGCTAGTGGGTAGATGTGTTGTGTGATCAGCCAAACAAGTCACACTGTCAGTTCACATATGATTCAAGGTCATAGAAAAACTGTTAATTGTCCCAGGATAGCAAACCCAGCAGATCGCACTATTCTGGGGTAGTATCTACTAATGTGAAGTAAATGCTGACAGTGTAATTCAGGACCCGGTCTGTGGAGTTGTGGAACTCTAAATTATTTCTTACCCAACATTTATTCCATACTGTCCTAAAATTAAAAAAGAAGAGAACAAGCAAACAGTGTCATGCGCCTTAGCTTTCCTTTACTTGCTGCATGCTGCCATAGTAACAAGCAATGTTATCAAAGATATTATTAATGTGTGTGATGTCCATTACTGTTTGTGTCTGTCTGTCTGTCTTCCTTTCGGCTTTTTTCCCTTTCACTCGGGAGTCGCCACAGCGAATCATCTGATTCGCACGTTTTGATTTGGCAGAGGTTTTTACGTCGGATGCCCTTCCTGTCACAACCCTTTTAGCAAGGGACAGAAACACGCTGACGACTTTGCAGCTACTCTTTACGAAAGTCAGCAATGGTTCTTTTACATGCCTCTCACCATAGACAGTGACAGACATGGCCCGCCTTTGATAACCCAGTTAGCTGCACTGGGGGGACAGTGACAACCTTGTGGAGAGTGGGACTCGAACCCCCAACCTTTGGATCAGCGATCCAGCGCCCTATACCACTAGACCACCACTGCCCCACTGTGTCTCTCACTTGGAAATGAGGCATCCTTAGTGACATTGGTAAAGCAAACATACAGCTAATATACAGTTCACTGAATCTTCTACAGGAAGCACTGCAGACAGCACTGTTGCATGATGGGTAAAAACGTTAGTACCCCCCCCCCTTTTTTTTTTTACTGAGGAAAGCATCGGCCAGCTAATAAAGCTCTGAGACTGTAAAGCTCGGTATTTTTGTTGTCAAGCTCCCTTTGTTTAAATACTCTTTTATCGTATAGTATTGTGTGTTACTTAATTATATATGTGTTAGCAATATCTCATAGTCTTTAGCTTTTTTGCTGCTAAACAGCAACATATGAGACTGACATAATTTGTGTAAAATATCAGAACCAGAGGTTGAACAATGTGTACAGTACAAAGTATAGAATATAATAGGTACAGTAAGAATAAGTACTTTTTTTAATAAGTATATTAGAATAATTCATAAAAAAGAACTTGTACTTTAAATGAAATTTGGTTACACAAAAGCAATCTGTGATAGTAAGTTTTTGTGCACACAAATATCATTATGGTGAATAAAATTCCTGAAAACTGATTTATTTTAGTGACAGATATAGCCTCTTATTCTTTGTTAAAACTTACCAATATTTTACACAAATGAAGACATATAGATGGTCTATATTATATATACTATACATAACTATATATATATATAGATGGTCTATATAGATGGTCTTCATTAGTGTAAATTATAGGTGAGTTTTAGCAAAGAATGGTGCTTTTACTTACCCACCATAGATGGTGAGTGCGATGGCTGGCTATTGATTACCCAGTTAGCCGCACTGTGGGGGGCAGTAGTGACAACCGCTGACAGTAGGGCTTGAAACCCCAGTTTTGGGATTGGTAATCCAGCACTTTAGTACTGGGCCACCACTGCCCTCACTGCATTACTCTCAAGAGAAAAAATTACAAAAGTTTTAATAATTAGAATTTGAAAATGTGAGTCAAAACTAAAGTTTTTAACCCACCACTTTCTAAAAACAAATCAAGTCAACAAACATCATGTGTGCATATTTAACCCCTAGATGTGGTGGCTACTTTCCGGAGAAGACATTTGTGAAGAACAAAGGATCCTGAAAATGTCACTTAGATTATAAATAGATCTTACAAGTACAGTGGTACCTCACCTTACGATAGTCCCAGCAAACGAAAAATCCAGGTTACGAAAAACATTTTCCAAAATTTTTTGTCTCTGTATACGAAACAAGTTCTCCTTACGAAACACGCCAAACGCGCCATTCAAACATTCAAACGCGCCATTCAAACATTAAAAAGCACCATTCAAACATTCAAACAATGCACAAGTTGCTCTCCATTGACTATCTCCCAACATCCCGCCACGCTGGCCTCCCATTAGCTGGGAGGGATGACGCAGCTTCCTCCCATTGGCTATTTCCCAACATCCCGCCCTGCTGGTCTCCTATTGGCTAGGAGGGATGACGCAGCGCCGTCCTATTGGCTATTATGGAGCTGCAGCTCCCATAATGCTCTTCATGTAAAGGACAGATGTACTGTTCTTTCATGAGTTTTTAGAGTCATTGCAACTTTATTTTTTACTCAGGCTTTTAACCTTCCATAAACATTTGTAAGATCATAACTCTTATAATTATAAGAAGACATGGTCAACACACGCACACACATGCGCACGCACGCGCACGCATGCACGTACACACGCACACACACACACACACACACACACACACACACACACACACACACACACACACATACACACACACACACGCGCGTGTGATTTCCGGTGCGAGTGAAAAGAAGAAGCGGGCTCGTGACATGCGGTTGAGTGATATCACAAAGGAATACGGCCAAACCCATCTACCATCGGTGCGATATTGAAGCAGAACGAGGTCTTAAAAGGTATGCTTTTATCATTTTTAAAGGGTTTAGGGGGTACTATTGGGGGCCTTGGAACGAATCACACGTTTTACACGTAAATGCGGTTCAATTTACGAAAAATCCAGGTTAAGAAAAAGGTTCTGGAATGAATTAATTTTGTAAGGTGAGGTACCACTGTAGTAGAACACCTTTCTAGATTAAAATACACCTCCCAAACTCAAACTTAGGAAAACAATTCTAAAATTAACTACTTTTATGACAAAAGAATAAATTGACATCTGTTCTGTGTGAAAATTTGAACAATATTTTTCCTTAACCAGAATTTTTTCAGAATTTTGAAAAGACATCACTAGTGTAGCTGGGACCAGGCCCCTTTGTGTAACAATAAATGAGACATAATATGCATACTAGGTGTCTACTTATGGGTTTTTTCTCAAATTTTAAAAAGACAACCTGTACATGTGAACCCTGAAACGGCTCATTACTACTCTTGAGCTGATAGATGATTCAAAAAAAGAGGTGAAAATTTGACTCAGTAGAGGATCTTGTTTTTGTCATTCATAGCAAATGTTGTTATTACAGTATCACATCAAGCTTGGATCTAATCGCTATCAGATTGCATTTAGAAAGCCATTAAAGCGGACTTTAATCTTATGGTCGAGTGTGTCATCTAATGTAGTTTTCATATGCTTTGGTTAAAACATACTTTCATATGAGAGCGACAGCATTCATTTGGAGTTACTTGTACAGATAAACATGTCATGGCAAAAACAAAAACAGGATTTTCGTCGATATGCAGAGGAAAAAGTACAAAGCAGAAATCGTGATCAGCATACTGAAGCTCTGGACAAAATGTTCTGAATATGACATGATGTTTTTTTTCCCTCTGCTCTTCAAAGCAGTTGTTTTCATTTGTGTTTAATTAAGGCCAAAAGCCTCTGTGGACGGTTGTGCAAGCAGTCGCGATGCTTCGTGTAAGCAGCCAGACAAAGGTCACGCTATGCGAGAGAAAGAGAGAGAGAGAGAGAGAGAGAGAGAGAGAGAGAGCATATGCAAAGGGCAGTAACACAAAAGCATTAATGTATTAAGCAGCATGGCTTCACTTTCAAAGGGGCTAATTAATAAAACAGGAGTGGCCCTCTCATGTTGCCTGTCAGCGTGGACAAAAGCAGGCCTGTTAATCTGCGGTCACTCGTATTCCCCTGCCAGCCAGCTCAAGCTGCCGAAATGATGGGAGGCCCTTTTTTTGCCACAGGCAATGCAATCGCTAATCAGCTGTTAATGGGCTTAATTGGACGTTAAAATATCTTAACGTATGAAACAGACAACTCTCGGCATATGGCCACTGCACGGCCCAGCTGAGGCTCATTTGATTCGACACACTTTATTTTTTCACATTAGAAGGCTGTAGAATTATTACAAAATCTTCTGTGCCTTGTTTTGGTGTGAACTTTTTGTTAAACAACCTTTCTTTCGTATGGATTTTAGAAAGATTAAAAAGCGAGAAAGTTAATGTTTTAGCGCTCGTAACTGAGTTGAAGAAGGGTTTAAGTGATACGACACTCACACACAAGTATTAGTATGTGTCTGTGAGAAAACAACAACAGCTTAGTCATCTTTGTAATGTTTTTGTTCCAGCTATAATATTCATCTCAATCACTAAAACAATCACTGTGCTGTGGCAAAAATTAATTTGCTACATAAACTGCACACCATGAGGCTTGTTAACTTTTTTTTTTTTTTTTGATGATACCGATTTGGCACTGACCTGAATCTGACCTCAAGTCTGCATAGTGTGTCTATGCTGGAGGGGTCAGTGCACTTGGACTCCCCCCCCCCCTCCCTGAAAAAAACCCATAGCCACAACAATCTAATAAAGCATATTATGGAAATGCTCTTTATGCTGTATGCATGTGTGTGTGTGAGAGAGAGAGAGAGAGAGAGAGAGAGAGAGAGAGAGAGAGAGATTCATTCCTCATACTGTTTCACTAATGTGTTTGGATGTAATACTGTATCAGTGCTCACTCATAGCAGCTGATCCATTGTGACATCAGTTGGATGCAGAACAATGATCGAGTGATTTATCTGAGTTCATCAGTAGCTCATGTCAGTGCTAATTAGTAACAATGAAGGAAGACGGTAGAGATCATGATATCACGTTTTTTCTTTTTTTCCAGAACAGAACAGTCACTTCTAAGTCAGAGCGGTGGTGGCTTAGTGGTTAATGCAATGAGTTACTGATCCAAAGGTCAGCGGTTCAGTCCACACCATCACCACTGTCGCATCATTTACCCTCAATTGCCCAGTTGTATAAAAAATGATAATAATGTAAGTCTCTCTGGATAAGAGCATCTGCTAAATGATCTAAAGGTAAAACTGAATCATTGACTTAAAGAGTTCAGGTTGCTGATCAGAAAAAGAAGTGCGTTAGAGTTTGGTTGGGGATAAACTTTGCAAGAAGATACAGTAGATCCTCAGGAGCAGGGCTGTGACTATTGCTATAGCTCAGTGGTTCCTAATCTGGGTTCGATCAAACCCTAGGGGTTCGGTGAGTCAGTCTCAGGGGTTCGGCGGAGGTCAAGACACACACCTGACTCATATTCATGATGACACGCCCCGCTTGGCCATCACTGGCTGCAGGTGATCACGCTACATTGCTTGGCTAATCTGTGCTTGCAGGAAATTTGGTGTGCTCAGTAGTCGAATTGTGACTGTTTTGATGGTACATTGAGTGATTTCTTTCTTAATGTTTTAATCCATACTATGTTGAGTAAAAAAGAAAGTGGTCGGACGAATATGTACAACATGTATTCATATATATATATAAAACGGAACGTGATGTTAGTCGGCATCCTATCTGCATGATTTGCAAAGTAGGATCAACATGTATATGTACATATAATATCAATAAATACATATTCAATACTATAAATGCTTATAATAACAACGATTAAACATTCAAAAATAATGCATAAGATGTAAATAAAACAACTACACACACATACAGACGCACACGCGCAATCACACTCAGATGTGCACCTCACATAAAAATGTAAGTAGTTGTGATGGGGCGAGTTCATGCATTGTATTGGTTTTGTTCTTTGAACACAGTGATGTTAATGCACGGTTCATTTTGGTGCCCCAGTAAAAACATATACCTGTGTCTTGAATTTGAAAAAAAAAATCATATTTTATTTTTCACTAAAGAAGGGTTCGGGGAATAAACATATGAAACTGGTGGGGTTCAGTACCGCCAACAAGGTTAAGAACCACTGCTATAGCTATAATAACACACATGTGGTTTTTATTTTGAATGCATAAACTGAAAGGTGATCTAGGGGTGAATAATCAATGAACATTGGTCCTAAAAGGGCAGCCATGAAAACTTGCATTTTTAACAAAACTTACAGTGACAAGCTCAAATGCAATCGTTCTTGAGGCATTAATTACATGCTGTTTACTTGAAATAGGCTGTTGCCACCTAATGGAAGGATGATGAATAGGTTTCATGGTAATGGACAATGTAAAAAAATGTACGATACTCTTTAAAAAAAAACTTTTTTTAAAAGCTCCTGTACACACATAAAATGAGTTGGTGGGCCAGAATTGGACCATAGGCCTTGAAGTTGACACCTAGGACTTAAGAGAAGACAGGACATTTTAACTTTTAAATGAACTAGCTAAACGTACTTAGTTTTTCTTCTTTGTGAAAGTGGAAAAATGTTTAAGTGACATTTGTAGAATGTGAAACAACAACAGATATCCTTCAGGTTTGGCAACACAGACAAAAGATATAATCATGAGGGCCAAATATATTTCATAAGGCTCAGTTTCAGTATAATTACCTTTGTCAAGGATGTTGTGTTTGATGGTTTGCATTTGAGTGTTTGTTTGATTTTTATCAGGATTACGCAGAAAGTTACGTGCATATTTTCTGCGAGAGGTGGAGCATTGGAAATAGAAGACTTTGTCAGATTTTGGAGATGATGGAATTTTTATTAAGATGGTTTTGGTCTTGATCTTGGTTTTGAATCATCCTGAAGAAGTTTATTTTGAGTTGTTACTGCACAAAGTAAATAACTCCATAGGAGCTATATTGTCTATAAGAGCACTCAAAGAGTACAAACCTCCTTCAAGTAACAAAGTACAAAGCCTCCACTGTTTGGCCTGGAGTAATACTACATCTCCAGAAAATAGTTCTATCTCATAATGTTAAAGAATCCTTTTAAATAAAGTTCTGAATCTAGAAGTTGATCTGGATCGTCTTCAAAATCTAATGAAGTATTAAGTGACCAAAGCTTCTCCTCTGGTAGAAATTTCATGAAAAGACAAGTAAACTAAAGGTAGTTTTATTTTTGTGGACACAAAAATGGTCATATTATATTTTAATCCTGTTTGTATTCGTAGCATTTGGTAGATGCTTTTATCCGAAGGGACTTAGAATTATTTTTTATATACAACTTAGCAATTGAGGGTTAAGGGCCTTCCTCATGGGCCCAACATTATTAATAGTAGGAATTGAACCGCCGACTTTTGAATCACTAACCCATCGCCTTAACCACTAAACCATGACTACCCTGTTTTAATCCTGATATTCACACATATGAATCCTCCAGATTTGAAAGTGATTACATGAAGATGGTTTCACTGTAAAAAACTGAAGAGATGGAGGTCGGAGGTTGTTGGTGATGGCAGTCAGCCATTCGTTTTTGTGCTGTAGGTCAGAAGAGACTCCACAATGGCATAAGTGATGTGTTCATCAATGATAATGTTGCTTTCATTTAGGGTGATGATTTATTCTGTGGCTGATATCCCGTGATTGAGAGCGTGATTGATCAATACGACAGGCAGATGGTCCCAAGACTGCGCAGCTTTAATTGCGCTGATTATTGGAGATCTTTCATAGTTGTATTGACTTGCTGTCGCAGTGCTGTTACTTCCTTGATTGTTTCATTGTTTAAATGTAGATGGACATGCTATCCAGCACTGTTAGGGTTAGACAGGAAGATGAAAAAGAATAAAGGATCAACTGGCAATATGATATCCATGATCATGATAAATTACATTGCAGGAATTTTTTAGGTAGCGAGGTTTTTTTTAGAATGCCCCCCCCCCCCCTCTCTCACACACACACACACACACACACACACATATACACACACACACACACATATACACACACACACACACACACACACACACACACACACACACACACACACACACACACACACACACACGGATTCTTATCATAGTTTGTGTAAAAGATAAGAGGAACAGGTAAGGGATAGCTTCAGGTTAGGGGTGTTTGAAGGGTAGGATCAAGTTTCCTGTAGTGTTATTCATGTACTCAGCGATTATACAGCAAATACAGGGATCCCTCACTTTCCGCGGTTAATTGGGACAAAGATCAGCACGCAACCATCGAAATCCGCGAAGTAGGATCACCACCCCACCCCGACTGCCGTATACATACATGTGTATGTGTATATAATATCAATAAATACATATTCAATGCTATAAATGCTTATAATAACAATTGAACATTAAAAGAATAACATAAGATGTAAATAAAATATAAATACACACTCATACAGATGGTATTGCATGAAAAGATGACGACACACATGCATAAGCCCGCACACAGATGCGCGTCCACACATAGATGCAACGCTATAAGTAGTTTTCATGGGAGATTTTGGGGTTTTTTGTTTTGTGTCGGTTTAGGTTTTTTTTTTTTTTTTGCATAATTGGCCTTGTTTTTGTGGCATTTTCCTTAACTTTTCCCCTATTTCCCCTTAATTTCCTTATTTTTTAATTCGATGAATATTTATTTATTTATTTTTTTGAAACCGCGATGCACTGAAGCTGCATGAATTGAAGCGTGAAGTAGCGAGGGATCCCTGTATAATTTCATCCAGAATGCTTGTTTTTCCTTTAACATTTATTAATGAGATGACATGGGTACAAGTCCATAGTAACATCTGTCTGTGTGCAAAATCTTAGCTGTATAGTTATTTCAATTATTTTATTTAAGAGAAAGAAACCAAATTTCAAAATAATAACATCAAGTCCCAAGCTAACATGGAGGTTTATTCACTGATTAATTTTAAAGCTTCTTGTTGCTATTTAGTTCTCGGTGAGGCCGGTGCTCATCTCAGACAACTACAGGATACCCCCTGGACAGCTCACCAGATCGTTCACACTTACTCTCGCATCTGGGGCAATCTGGAACAACCAATTAGCCTACTGTGCATGTTTTTGGAAGGAAACTAGAGTACATGGAGGAAACCTATGCAAGCACAGGGAGAACATTAAAACTCCACACAGATACGCTCGAGCTCGAGAATCAAACTCAGGCTTGCATACAATGAGGAGGACATGCCCCACTGTACCACTGTGCATCAGTATATAGTTATAAAAGATATCGTTTCCCAGTGCACAGGTAATGGAAGCCGTTCCAGACCTCCAACACAAATCTGTCACTGAATGGCATGAGTATGTCAAAATCCTGTGCTTGTACATTAACTTGGTCCTTTATGATGTCATCATTGTGTCACTCAGTTTTCAAATAATTAACCATAAATTTCGTAAATCAGAACCTATCGGTCAATGTGACATGCCTCTTCGGCTGAAAAATGAATGCTGAAATATCAATAAATAATGAAATGATCATTAAATCGAAGCATTTTAATCAGATTTTAATAGGTGTGGTTTATATTTTATGCACTTGTGACCTGGTCCAGCATAATTGGTCCCAAAGTCCCAAGGTAGTCTTTCAGTAAGAGCCAAAGTAAGTTGAAAATGATGTACCTGAATGAAAATAAGATGACATCACCAAAAATACATCTTTCAAAGCATGATCTTCCACATGGCCAAGTTTATATACAGACGCTCCCCAACTTACGTTTTTGTTTGGTTCCGGATGGCCAAACGTAAGTTGAAAATGAACGTAAGTTACTGTATGTTCCAGTGACGTATGACGTTCATACTGTACTATACATCCATAAATACCATTACTGTATCTCATAAAACACCCCTAAATCTATTATTATAAACATAACATTGTAAAATAATATCAAATATATCAAATAATATCAACATCAATTTCAAATCAATTAAATTCAAGCAAAATAATTTGAAATAAAAATTTTTTAATCAAATTCACTCATCAAATATCAATTACAGTATCAAATATAACCTTTATCATTCTCTATGATGCAATCTTTCTGCTTGTAAATGGCGCCGATGGTCGACGGATGGTCACAATACATGAAGCTGGGCCGACTCACATGACATGAAGCTTGAAGTAAAACGCGTGATTCGTTTCAAGGCTCCCAAGACTACCCCATAAAGCCTTTAAAATTGATAAACGTACACCAATTTTGTATGAAAAATGTGTTAAAATTAAAAGAAAATTATTTGTTAAACCATTTAAGCATTTTATTAACATATTAAACCATTTTCTTAACATATTTATTAATTAAACCATTATTAAACATTTTTTATTAACCAATTTTTTTATTAATCAAACCAAACAACATTAAACATTTTTTATTAACCAATTTTTTTATTAACCAAAACAAACAATATTAAACATTATTAAACATTTGTGACGCGCTCTGCCAAGTGCTGTTCAGTATTTTGCTGGGATAGGTTACATTTACAAACTTACTCAAAACAATGAATTAATAAATAATTCGTTGCATTAATAAAAAATATAATTTAATTTAATAAAAAATGTATATCTATAAAAAAATTTTTCTTTCTGTCTCTCTCACACACTCGCTCAGTTGCTGTCTTTTATTTTTCTTTCCTTCATTCTTTCTTTCATAAATTAATAAACTTTTCACTTCATTCCTTTGTTCTCTCTTTCTTTTCTTTCTTACACCCCCCCCCCCACACACACTTCCTCTTTAACCATAATTTTATTAAATAATGAGATAAAAAAATAAAGGATATTTATTAGTTCTGCGATGGCCTGTCGAGCTGTCCAGGGTATTCTCTGCCTACGCGCAGAGTCGGCTGAGATGGACGTCAACCTCTCCACGACCCTAATTCGGATTAAACAGTTCAGATAATGAATAGATGAGTGAATGAATGGTTAGAGTGAAATACTTTGGGAACCTTCATACTTTTTTAAGCAATGAAATGTGCCATATTTGTATGTCATGATTATTTTTGCATGTATGCTGTTTTGACATTAACTATCAAGTTATAAAATAAACTCAACAGTAAAAGTTCACTAAATATCTATGAAAAAATCTTAACGATTCAGACAAACGTCAGACTAAAATCCTAGTACTGTTGGTATAGAGTTCCTTAGTAAATTATAAACCCACAGTAAATTATGTAAGCTAAACAGATTAATATAAGAATGTGTGCCTTTTGTAATTGTGTTGGAAATGATGAGTGGATAGCTGTGTATAAGTGATTAATGAAATGCAGTGCATTCACATCACCTCACTTCAATAGACGAAAGCTTTTCACTTGGCTTCTGGTACTAGTTAGTTTGTAGTCGTTTATTTATTTATTTCCAGACTGAGGCAGAGAGGGAGGTAGGGGAGGAGAGAAGGGGATGGGGGGATGCAATTTCTGGAGTGGTATGGCTGCTGTTGCCATGTTGATGTTGATGTATTGCGGATTCATGCAGTGTGAATCTCTGCTGAGTCCCGCCTGGACCTCATTTGCTTTGGGGGCTGAGGAAATGCAATTTCGCTCTAGTCTCCCCATGAACACTGAAAACCAACCGTGTGTGCTGTCGAAATTTCCCACTTCAGGAGAGAGGAATTGTTCCCGCCCTTGGCCGAACGCACAATTTTATAGTAATGTATTGTCCATGTGTACAGATGCTCCATCCAAATAATGTAATTTGTAACTGATTGGCTCTTTTTGCTTCTAAATTTACTGTACTGCCACGTTTGTATTCCAGCATCACTCATTTATGTATGGATGTATCAGGCTTGGTTTATGTTACAGCATCATAGTATGAATATCACTCCTTCCTCTGACATGGTGGAAGTGTTTACTTTGTTTAACTCATCTCCTCATTTATAGAATGAAATACCTCATGTCAGGTTGACCTTTTACACCACAATAGCCAAAAGTCAAGGTCATTTTAGTCTGCGCACCTAGCATTATTCACTCTGGTCTGTATAGAAAGGCTCCTTTTTGACAATTCTTATTTGATTTGCTAAAAGGTCAGCCTTGGCATTATTTTCCTTTTTTATACTGTTGGAATTAATCTATGTGACATAGAAATGTTTAATTACCTCATAATAATTTTATAAACACAACTTAATAAAATAATCTGTAGCAACATATGATTTTCACCTATCAGCCGTAACATTAAAAAATTATGATTCCTGAGAGGTGAATGAAATAATTATTATATATGATTATTATATGGCAGTGACAGTAAATGCAAGTCTGATTGGTCGATGTGGGGTCAGTATGTTGCGTATGGATTGTTACATACCCAATCCAGTTAATCATTAGCTATTGCTGTGTGCTATACTCTTTAGCAACTTTCAGAGAAGCATTAGTGTTTTCTTTAGAAGTGGTATACAGGAAATATCCTTCAGGAATATACAAAGTCTAAGAAAATACATGCTGCTTGTTATAAAGTTCTTATTTGTAAAGGGAAGGCAAACAAACCGAAAACCTCCAAAGCCCTCACAAATACAATGATGTAATAGCAAGTAAAAGCGTTTGAAGTGAATTAAAAATGGCAGTATTTTAAAATGATATTCAATAAACGACTTATAAGCTTTGCTCCGACTGTGAAGAGAAATATCAGTCCTTGGTCTGTTTGCATAGATGACGCCTTTTGCTTGGTCTGTACTAAAGACCTCGAGCTGAGATTTTTCTTTACAGTTCTTTCACTCGCTTAATATGTCAGGTTGGCTGGTATGATGGCATATACGGTCTTGACAGTATAATTGATGTGACGGTAGAGATTTTGCAAAACTGCTTATACTATGGAGATAAAAAATGCATTTATATTATTCTTGAATCACCATGGTTACACCGTTGCAAAACACAGGGGAGCCAGCAAAGTGCATGGCTGCAAGCCAGGTTTGCTACCCATCGTGCGGACATGTAACTAGCTATAGCTATGCACCAGCTGATTTTTTCTGTATTTAATCCGACTTAAAATGAGAAATCCAGAAAGGTGTCATAACTATGTTTTTCTCTTTTTCTATCTTCATTTACATTAAGACTATGCCTGAAATCTTGAATCACTCCATTTTACATATGTGGAAAGAACGAAGAGTTAATCAGAACATAGTTTCATCAACTTAACCAATGAGTTCTTAGATAAACTAGCCAATTACAGGTAAGTATGCATACATGGATAGGCAAGCATGACATACATGTGCATAAATAGGCATGCACTCACTCCCTTCTTCTTTTGCTCGTTTCACTTTAGCTGAATTACAGGTAAACAAATAAATGTTGTGGGTAACACAAGGATGTATTGAAAAAAACAACACCCTTAATATTAATATATAAATCCAACCCAATGTGTATGTTTGAATCAAAGCACAGTTGAATCACTACCTGTTTTTAATGCTAAAATGCGAATGCTTAATATAATCATCTTCTTCATATTCCTCCGCTTAATCTGGGTCAGGTTGCAGGGGCAGCAGCCTAAGCAATGAGGTTCAGATGTCCCTCTCCCTAGCCACTTCCTACGGCTCTTCCAGGGGAGACACTGAGTGGGACACCGAGGCGTTCCCAGACCAGCCAAGAGACATAATCCCTCCAGCGTGTTCTGTGTGTCCAGGGTTCTCTTCCTAGTTGGACATGCCCAAAACACCACACCAGGGAGGCGTTTGGAAGGTGTTTTAATCAGATGCCCGAACCACCTCAGCTGGCTCCTTTCATTGCAGAGGAACAGCGGTTCTACTCCAAGCTCCTCCAAGATGGGTGAGCTTGTCACCCTATCTCTAAGGGAGAGCCCCGTCACACTGCGAAGGCAGCTCATTTCAGCTGCTTGTTCTTTCAGTCACTACGCAAAGCTCGTGACCATAGGTGAGGGTTGAAACGTAGATCGTTCCTTTGCCTTGAGGCTCAGCTCCCTCTTCATTACGCTGGACATTTACAGGGTCCGCTTTACAACAGAGGCTGCAGCGATCTGCCTGTCAATCTTCCGCTCCATCCTGCCCTCACTCGTGATCAAGACCCTGAGATACTTCAGTTCTTTCACTTGGGGCAAGACCTCATTTCAGATCGGAAAGGTGCATTTCACCATTTTCCAGATGAGAACCATGGCCTCAGATTTAGGTTTGCTGATTACTCATCCCGGCTGCTTTGCACTTGGCTGCAACTTGATCCAAATGAGAGCTGAAAGTCCTGGATTGATGAAGCCAAAAGGACAACATCATCCACAAAAAGCAGAGGCGAGATCCTGTGGTCACGAAACCAGAACCCCTCAACACTGCAACTGCGCCTACAAATTCTGTCCATAAAAATTATGAAAAGAATCAGTGACAATGGACAGCTTTGGTGGACTCCAACCCTCAGCGGAAACTAATTTGATCTGTTGTTACCAATGCAGACCAAGCTCTGGCTCCGTTGATACAGGGACTGAATGGCCCGTAGCAATTGTTCTGGTACACCGACACCATACTCCCGGAGGATATCCCACAAGATAGGCCGAGGGAAACAGTCGAAAGCCTTGTCTAAATTCAGAAAAACACACGTGGAAAGGTTAGGTAAACTCCCATGCCTCCTCCAGGATCCTGTAGAGTTGGTCAAGAGTGCCACGGCCAGGATGAAAACCAAATTGTTCCTTCTGAATCTGAGGTTCAATCTAGGTTGATCCTCCACTCCAGTACCCCTGCAAAGACTTTCCCGTGTAGGCTGAGGAGTTTGATTCCATGATAATTGGAACACACTCTCTAGTCCTCTTTTGTAAACGGGGGGTACCTCCTCGATTTGACAATCCAAAGGTACGGCCCCTGATGATCACGAGATTTGCCAACTAAGACAGTCCAACAATATCCAGAGGTCTGAGATATTTACATTGGGTTTCATCCACAACTTGAGCCCGACCACTGAGGAGTTTTTTGCCTACCTCAGTGTCCTCCGCTCCATTGCTAGGTGGATCCCCACCCAAACCCCCAGGGGCTATCTCATCTACGGAGGGCGTGTTGGTGGGATTGATGAGGTCTTCGAAGTATTCCTTCCACCTCCCAACAGCATCCACAGTCGAGGAGAGCAGTTCCACACTTCCACTGTAAACCGTATTTTTGTGGAGCTGCTGCCCCCTCCTGAAGCATCGGATGGTGGTTCAGAACCTTTGAAGTCAACTAATAGTTGCTTTCCAGGCCCTCACTGAAATCCTCCCACTTTCGAGATTTTGTGTCAGCGACAGCTTGTTCCCTATCTCTTATGGGATGTGGTTGTAGTCCTGCCGGAGGTGGGAGTTAAAGGCCACTCTGACAGGAGACTACACCAAACATTCCCAGGAGACCCTAAATACTCACTTGGGCCTGCCAGGTCTGGAGGGCAGCTTCCCCTGCCATCGGAGCCAGCTCACCACCAGGTGGTGATCAGTTGACAGCTCAGTTCCTCTCTTCACCTGACTGGAGAGGCCGTACCTACCAATCACACCCTTCCAGGTCACATTGTTGTTGCCCACATGGATGTTGAAATCTCCCAGGACAATGAGGGAGTCCCCAGGGGGGAACCGAAAGACTCCATGAAGGGTGGTACTCTGAACTGCCATTTAGTGCATAAGCACAAACAACAGTCAGGACTTGTCCCCCCACCCAGAAGCGGAGGGATGCTACCCTTTCATCAACTTGGGAGAACTCCAACGTGTGGGCACCAAGACAGGGGGCAACAAGGATGCCCACACCGGCTTGCCGCCTCTCTCCATGAGCAACTCGAGAAGGGAAAAAGATCCAGCCCCTCTCGAATTGGGTGGTTCCAGAGCACAAGCCATGCATTGAGATGGTCCAACTATATCTAGTTTGTATATCTAGTCTCAATCTTATACACACGCTCAGGCTCCTTAATTGCCAGAGCAGTGACATTCCATGTCTAAAGAGTCAGAGTCAGGAGCCGAGGATCGGTCCGACAGAACCCATGCTCACCCAACTCAAAAACTCTTGACCTCTATTGCCTTTTTCACAGGTGGTGGGTCCATGAGGGGGCAGACCCATGTCTCCTTTTTTGTCTGGATCTGGCCAAGCTCCATGAACCCCAACCACCTGGCGTTTGCCTTCGAGCTGCTCCCGAGGCCTGGCTCTGGGGGTGACCCACATCCGGGCAAGGGAAACAGTGACCTTGTATGTTTTTCCATTTAGGGATCTTTTAAACCGCACTTCGTCTGTACTTTCACCTAGGACCTGCTTGCCTTGGGTGACTCTACCAGTGGCACAATGCTCCCGACAACATGGCTCCTAGGATCTTAAGACACACACAAACTCCTCAACAAGATAAGGTGGCAATTCAAGAAGGCTAAAGATTTCAACACTAATTAGCATGTACACTAGATTAATGCTTATTCTCCTTCCTGTATTATTATTTGAAGATGATCAATTTCTAATTGTAATAATTTCAGTTTATAAAAGGTTAAGAATTTTTATCAGGTGTATTTGAAGCATGTCTTTATGGGTATAATTTCATATACAGACACTCCCCGCTTTCCGTTTAATTGTTTTATGTATTTTTCGATTTTACGTTTAAAAAAAAAAAGTCAAATTTTGAGTTTAGTGTGCTCTCCGTAGTTCGAGACGTACCTATGTAGTACGCTAACGTAATATGCTACTTCCGCATGATGCTGTGTCCATTGTTTACAAACGACAAACTGAACGTGCCCTATTTTTTCCCAGTTTACTGCGTGTTACCCTTGAGTTAAGATGTCGTCTCTGTGATCTTTGTATTTACACTGTTTTGCGGACTTCTGTAACCCTAAGCGAATATGGTTGGTCAGAAGC
The DNA here is from genome assembly GCA_024760905.1 of Plotosus lineatus. Lineage (NCBI taxonomy): Eukaryota > Metazoa > Chordata > Actinopteri > Siluriformes > Plotosidae > Plotosus > Plotosus lineatus. Next base: position 21,904,790 of record CM045734.1, on the reverse strand, counting down.
GTAAGCCTACTAGTGATAGTGGTAATCATATGAAGCGGCAAACAATCTCGTTAGAAACAAAGATGGCTATTATCAAGAAAATTGATACTGGTGAAAAACATGTGACTGTTGCACGTTTCTTCCAAATGGCTCCGTCGACCATCGGAACCATTTACAAGCAGAAAGATTGCATCACAGAGCATATTAAAGGTAATATTTGATACTATATTTGACATTTGATGAGTGAATTTGATTAAAATTTATTTATTTGAAATTATTTCGCTTGAATTTAATTGATTTGAAATTAATGTTGATATTATTTGATATATTTGATATTATTTTACAATGTTATGTTTATAATAATTGATTTGGGCTGTTTTATGAGATACGGTAATGGTATTTATGGATGTATAGTACAGTATGAATGTCATACGTCACTGGAACATACAGTAAAAACTTACGTTTTATTTCACCTTACGTTCGGCTCTCCGGAACCAAACTAAAACGTAAGTCGGGGAGCGTCTGTACTTATATAATTTCACATTTATCTGTCATACCTTACTTGCTACATTCCCATCTTTTATTTACAAATTACAGGTTTATTATTTATTTGCTTAATCATTTATTTTTTGAGTTTCAGAAATGTACTCAGTTTTTGGTTAACAGTTTATAGTATTAAACTTATTTTTGCCTTTGTTGGATTATAATTATAGAGGTAATCACAAATTATGTAATACAAGAAGCACAAAATTATGAAAACAGGGATGATTTGAAACATACTGGCAGCAGCAGAAAAATACCTACAGTTTTTCTTGAGAAATCTGCTTGAACACTTTCAAAATTACTTTGAATTGTTCTTCAGAATTACTAGTCTCAGGTGCAGAGACAAATATACATAGACTTTGCAAATAGGTGTAAATCAACTGGCATTTGACAACTCTCGAAAGTGCAGATGTTTAACATGTACACATCTGAATTGATTGTGTACTGATCCTGTTGTGTGTGAGCATTGTACAAAAAAAATAATAAAGGTGTTCATGTAAAGTTTAAAGGGGAATGCTTGAGGTAAAAAGGTGCTCACACAAGTGAAAAGTGCCCATGCGAGTGAGGGTTTGTGTGCGTAGAGCAAAAAAGTGCATTGGTTGTAAGATTAATTAAACACCATAAACAATCTTTTGCCAGAGGCTGCCACATGACCTGGCTTGTGGGTGCAAATTTTTTAAAGACCCCATAAGGAGAAAATTTTGAATCAGAGGTAAAAATAGTTAACTTGCAAAATATTTTATATCATAGAGGTGTGTCTTTAAAAATAAAAAAAGGGATCACTTGCGACTTCGTGCTTCAATTCATGCGGCTTCAGTGCATTGCGTTTTTGATTTCCTTTTAAATATTCATCGAATTAAAAAATAAGGAAATGAAGGCAGAATAGAGGGAAAGTTAAGGAAAATGCTGCAAAATAAACGGCAATTATGCAAAACCCCCCAAACAAACAAACCCCCCCCATCAAAGCTACTTACATTTTTATGTGAGGTGTGCATATGAGTGCATGCATGCATGCACATCTGCATGCGCATGTGCATCTGTATGTGTGTGTATTTATATTTTATTTATATCTTATTCATTATTTTTGAATGTTTAATTTTTATTATAAGCATTTATAGCATTGAATATGAATTTATTGCTATTACAGTAATCCCTCGCCACTTCGTGTTTCCTACTTCGCGTCCCAGCAATATCGCGGGATTTACCATCGGGAAATTAAAAAATTAAAGAGCGAGAGAGAGAGAGAGAGAGATTATTCAAAATTCATGCGCACTACATTCCACTACGCTACCCAACATGCTCTGTTCTCCTGCTTGACTTGAGTGTTCTCTGATTGGCTATGAATCCAGCAAGCTGATTGGTCGAGATTATATTTCCCAGCATCCAACACACCTTTCCTCCCTCATGAGGAGGAATATAACTTTTATTGAGCACTGGGGTGCAGGAAAAGTTGTGTTCACCATAGTGATGAGGGAAAAACAAAAACCAAAATCACTGGGAGAGTATAACACAGAAACTGGTCGAGCACGGAGCTATTTATAGTGCGCTGAGGGCTGAGTGGCTTCAGGTGCGTTCTCTGGATTTCGCTTGTGGGTAACAGCCACGCTCTTCACCAACACATGCAGTTGGAGAAAGGGAGAGAGAGTTAAACGCCTGTGAGTTTGGACACTAACATGATATGTACTAAAGCAATGGCTCTGGAGGCGCTGAGGAGCCCCAAACCAAGCACCAGTGCCACCAGTGATTCTCCTTCTTGACATGGCCGTGGATTTGTTATTTATAAGGTTTGTTATACAGTATTTATGTATATTTATTGTCATTATAAGGTGTGTAATTTATTTATATATTGATACACGTTGCCTGTATGACATTAACATGCATAGAACACTTTAACTTCTATATAAATTTTATATAACATATAGGTGGGTGGGTGTCCTTAAGAAGTGGCAGAAGTCATTTCGTGTTTTTTCGCATTTTGCGGTGGGGGGGAGGGCTGGTCCCCATTAATTGCGAAATAAGGGGGATTACTGTATATACACATATACATGTACGTATATGTCAGTCAGGGGGGGTGATCCTACTTTGCGGAATTCAGCGGTCGCAGGGGTGGGGGTTCTCAGTCTCAATTAACCGCGGAAAGTGAGGGATCTCTGTACTCCCAAATTATTTATGTTCATGTCACATAACAACAGATATGGACAACATTTTATCCATTAATTTATTTTGGTGCTGCATAAATTTTGTCCAATTTGTGTGTGCGTGTGTGTGTGTGTGTGTGTGTGTGTGTGTGTGTGTGTGTCTGTGTTTGTGTGTGTGTGTGTGTGTGTGTGTGTGTGTGTGTGTGATACTTTACTGAATTAGGTCCTCAGCATTCATCATGTTCAACTAAGGAGAAAATGAGTCTCTGTATTAAATTCCACTATTTTCAGATTTAGATGAACTGGATAATGAATTACAGTATTTGTAATTATTTGTAATAAGGAGATTGGAGAATTTTAAGGTCATCAGAATTTTGTTTTTGCTTTTGCTGCCTAAGTAAATGTTTGCTGTTCCCATGTTCATGCGCAGATTCAAAAACATCCATCCAAGAACTGAATGTTGAGGGGTGTTAGGGTGATTGGAATGATCGTGTGAATATTAGTCACTTATCTAAGGTTCTTGCTCAGTTCAGTTGAACTGAACTGGGTTGGTTCTGATGAAACCACTGAAAAATAGGGAAACCAAGTTGAACCACTTTGCATCAACCTTCACAAGCCCAATGCTTATTTAAGTATTAATGTCTGGTATGCTCATTGCTGGATATGAATGGTGCTGAGAGGTGACAGGAGTGTGTTTTGTGCAGCTTGTGTGTGCTGTCTAACTCACCATATTGCTAAATGAGCAGGCCTGTGGAGCAGAACGTGGCCCAGGGAGGATTAGCCAGGCCTCTCTGAGTCTCATGCCTGCAAATCAACCCCATTGTCTTGCCACCATTTGAATAACAATGCAGGATGTAAGCTGACATTTTTTTTTATTGTACACCATCAGGAATCCAGTGAAAATACACTCGTAGAGTTCATATAAATGATGCCAGAAGGCTGAAGATAAGAAGCTTCTGAGGCAGGACGGAGTACGTTCCGAATTAAAGCTGTCCTGTTCCCTGTCTGGTGAGACTCCTAATGTTAAATAAAGAAGCGTGATGAACTCGTGCGAACTGAGTATCATTTGTTAATTGATTTGTTGATTGACGCCAGCCAAGCTTTCACTAATGCCTGAGCCATGGCTCTTAAACGCATATTGATATATTGATTACGAGATGCTGGGAGCTCCTCTGTCCCAAGAGGTGTCTTCACACCTTTCCTGTCACCACTGATCAATCACCTGGGAATGATGCTTTTACATAACAGCTGTTTTTTCTCAGCTCAAAACTGATGTCATCCAGCTGTTTGGAGCTCCGTCATAATAAGTATTGATTGTACACCTGTAAATAATGTGACAAAGTGATGAGCAGGCATGTCCAAGATGCTTATGCTTTAAATTTAGCTAACTAAAGATGGATTTGGGTCAGTGTCACCCAGAACCTTATTTCACACCAAGACAGGATTATATCTGATTTATGTAAAATCTATCATCATGAAGTAGAGTCTGACTGTGTGGTACATGATATCTACTATCCCAATTTAAGCAAAACACACATAGGAAAATTTAATTGGTGAATTCAACACGGGCCCAAATCCAGGAAACTTTTTTTTACAGGAGAAGGTTCCAATCATTTTTCTCAGGATATTGCCATTGTCTTTGCATCATAACCTTTAGTACTTTAATGGAGCTAAAAAAAATCACAAATTGGGGATGCAAATGGATTTCTTTGTTTCTGGTGGATATCCAATTAATGACAGCGGAGTTGGGGTTTTTGAATTAACCATTAAAAATTTACTTAGAAAGGACAACACATGTCATATTTATTCACAATGTTATTTGTTTCAGAACTTTACATCAAATCAACATACAGATGATCAATTTTGGCTGAACTTTTCAGCTGCAAACATACATAATTATTATATATATATTTTTGCTGGGTGGGGGTTTAGAGGACATAGGTCATCAGTTTCCATTGGCAAGAAAAACTCTTTCAAAGTTTACATGAAATGATTCTATACACAGACATGTACATGGAGGCTATCAATAATGAATCACCCTTCAGGATATCAAAGTCCTCACAGGATTAGGCCTACCCATCTTCAAAATATGACTCGTTTTCTACACCTCAGTTATCACTGACCACCAACTTCTTTAGAAAAGGTGGTGCATCTTTTGAAAGGTACCTGGCAAGTTTCTGTACGTCCTGCATTTTTGCAGCTTTGACCCCAACCTGTTCTGTGTAGAGAGCTTGTTGTGGATAAGTAACAGCAATGACATTAGGCTTAAACACCACTACTGTGACCTACATGTCAACATTAAAGTTCATGCATCTTGGTCTCACTGCATGAAAGAAGACGAATAAAAGGATATTTATGCATGGGAGTTGGGACCTTCTTGCACACAACGAAATGCATTTTTAACTTGAAGATCATAAAACATGTCAAACCTAAATTTTGAAAATTTGAGGAGTTGGGCCCTTATTGAACTCCCCATTTTAAGTTGTAATTTGTCAGTACCTATTATACTACTCTCTTACCCTGGGTTTACACTGGGGCGTGATGTCCGTGATCTCTGTGATTAAAAACAGCATGGTCATTCCACCATGTTCCCGCAAGATCATCATGATTTGATCCCATGACCCTCACGCCAATTGCACTCATATCATGGACATTGTGCTCCAGTGTAAACCCAGGGTTACTAATTTATCTGTTGGTAGGCACATTTCATATGGAATGTCTTTAAACAAGTTACTTCTTGTTTTCACTTGCATTGTAGTAGCTAAAGAATTATTGTTTTAGTAGTCTCTCATTTTCCTCTCTAAATATATTTAAAAAAAAAAAAAACATCTTACTGAAAATCTTTAGGGTCTAAATTGCTTTATGGTCATGCAGGGTGAAGCATTTATACTTGGTGTGCATGGCATCTACTAGGAGGCGCTGTTGGATGAAACTTACCAAAAGTTCCTAATGTTATATGCAGAAGAAAAGCAATGTAATTTCAGTATTTTATTGTTGGAATAGGAAACTCATGGAAAAATGTTGTTTTGAAATTAATTTTCTGTGAAAAAAAGGAACAGCAGAAGTAGAGAACCACACTTAAGAAACCATGAACTTTGTTTTTTTATGGATTGTTTGTATGTCACTATGCATTGCGATGCTGATCGGCTGTTTGCGCTTTACTTTGAATTTGGTGTGCACTATCCTGGACTACTAGACAGGACACACACACACACACACCCCCCCCCACACACACACACACACACACACACACACACACATATGTATGTATGTGTGTGCGTGTGTGTGTGTGTGTGTGTGTGTGTGTGTGTGTGTGTGTGTGTGTGTGTGTGTGTGTGTATGTATATATATATATATATATATATATATATATATATATATATATATATATATATATATACACACACAGGGATCCCTCACTTTCCGTGGTTAATGGGGATCGAGACCCCCCCAAGCCACTGCCGGTTTCTGCAAAATAGGATCGACCCCCCTGACTGATGTACACGTACATGTATATGTGGGGATAATATTAATAAATACATATTCAACACTATAAAGTCCTATAATAACAATTAAACATTCAAAACTAATGCATAGGATGTAAATAAAATATAAATACACACACATACTGATGTGCGTGCGCACACAGATGCGCGCGCACACACACTTAGATGCATACCTCACATAAAAATGTAGGTAGTTTTGTTGTGGGGGGGGTTTGTTGTTGTTGTTTTGTTTGTTTGTGGGTTGTTGTTTTTTTGCATAATTGGCCTTGTGTTGGGCCTATTCCTTAACTTTCCCCCTATTTTTTCTTAATTTCCTTATTTTTCTATAAGTATTTTTGAAAAACCTGCGCTAAACTGAAGCCACAGAAACTGAAGCATGAAGTAGCGAAGGATCACTGTATATGACAATGATTTCATCTTCCCCAAACATCCTTTCAATTGATGGGATAAGAAAAGTGTCAAAAATTTCACTATAAACTTGTGCATTTATTGAAGATGTAATGACAGCCATCTCCCCAGTGTCTTTACCTGACATGCAGCCCCATATCATCAATAGCTGTGAAAATTTGCATGTTTTCTTCATAGTCGTCTTCATAAATCTCATTGGAACGGCACCAAACAAAAGTTCCAGCATCATCACCTTGCCCAATGCAGATTCAGGATTCATCACTGAATATGACTTTCATCCAGTCATCCACAGTCCATGATAGCTTTTCCTTAGCCCATTGTAACCTTGGTTTTTTAATTAAATTTTAATTTAAAGTTAAAATTTATGAAAAATTTGTTAATGATGGCTTTCGTTTAGCTTTTCTGTATGTATATCCCATTTTTTACAGTTCGGTCACAGATGTTGACTCCAGTTTCCGCCTATATGTTCCTCATTTGTTTTGCTGTACATGTTCTGTTTTCAAGACATATTGCTTCAAGTTTTCTATCTTGATGCTTTGATGTTTTGCTTGGTCTACAAGTATGCTTGCCTTTAACAACCTTCCAATGTTGTTTGTACTTGGTGCAGATTTTAGACATCGCTGACTGTGAACAAGCAACATCTTTTACAACATTGCGTGATGATTTACCTTCTTTAAGGAGTTTGATATTCCTCTTTTTTATTTCAATTGATATCTCTCATGTTAGAGCCATGATTCATGTCAGTCTAGTTGATGCAACAGCTCTCCAAGGTGTGATCACTTCTGTTAAACTGCAGACTAACGAGCAGATCTAATCTGATGCAAGTGTTAGTTTTGGGAATGGAAATTTAAAGACTGATTCCATAATTTTTTCCTCAAATTGAGTGAGCCATAATTTATTCCCCTTGCTTGGTCTAAAAATGTAACTGTTACTGATTACCACATTTTTTTTCTTGATTTATTTTAATGTTTCTTAAAGCCAGAAAATTGCCATTTGAAATTACTTTAGTTTTGTGTCATGTTTGTGATCTGCTTTTTTCAGCAAAATTAAACAACCGAATGAATATCCGAGACTGATGATTCTGTCACTTTTGCCAGGGTTACTCAGGGTCACCGACTTACAACCTGCGTGATTTAAGACTGTTAGACTTTACATCCACCCAGGACTAAAAAAAATGTTAACTAGCTTATATACTTGAGTATCATGTATGTGAATATCATCGGCCTAGCTGAGCTCATTCTGGCCTATTTATAAGGATCAAATGGCCCATACCATGTGTATATATACAGTATTAATGTCTAAAGAAAGGAAAAAAGATTGCTAACAGAATTTTGATACAAACTTTAGAAAAGTACAGTATACATACTAGTAGTAATACATTTATAGACTTATAAACCATCTTACATCCTGTTGGTTGGAACCAAATGCGCTTGTACGTTGGACCCTACCTGTGTGTGTGTGTGTGTGTGTGTGTGTGTGTGTGTGTGTGTGTGTGTGTGTGCGTGTATATATATATATATATATACACACACACACACACACACACACACACACACACACACACACACACACACATCAACCTTGAGAGACAGAATGTAAAAAAAAAATACAGGAAATCACATTGTATGATTTTTAAACAATTTATTTGTGAAAATGGGAGGCCAATAAGTATTGGGCAGCCAGCAAAAGTTATTTTAATACTTTGTAATGTAGCCTTGGTTGGCAATGACAGAGGTTAAACGGTTCCTGTAGTTCTTGACCAGGTCTACACACACTTTCAAACAATGCATAAGAGATACCTTCAAACCTGCACACACCTTCAAACTGTCAGACTGCAGTCTTCACCATACCAATACCAAGACCAGAGAGCTTCCCAAAGACACCAGAGATAAAATTGTACACTGCACAAAGCTGGGACGAGTCAAACTGCAATTGGGAAACAACTTTGTGAGAAAAGATCAACGGGTTGGAAACGTAATTGTGTTATTCATTTTGTGGTATCAACCAGATTACTTACATGAAAGCTGAAAATAAACAGAAAACAGCATAATTAAAAAAAAAAAAGACCCTTTAATTTTCCTTCCCTGTGCTGTTTCTTTTAAATTACCCCCCCCCCCCCATGTAAAATCGAGCCAATCAACACGAACGTCAACTTTAGCACATGACGCGTTGAACCAATCAACACAAAGGTCAACTTTAGCACATAGCAGTTGAAAAGCATATTGCCAGGAAGTCTTTCAATTTATGAAATTTGTGAGCAAGAGAATCGGTGAAAAATCCTCGTCATGACTAAGTCCATACCTGGCTCATCGCTCCATTCATTCAGAGCATCCCAAAGTTTTGGCGTAGCAGTTTCTAATGGTTCATTTTTGTTGGCCATTTACCAAGAGAACCCAGCAAAATATTTTCCTGTTTTTAAAAGCAAGGCGGACGATCAAATGTGTTGTTACTGATGAACGTTATAGACATTCCCCAGTGGCAAGGGGTCTTGAAATACCGTGTAAACTGACTTTTACAGGCAGTGAACACCTCATTTTACTGTTACAGAGACTGATTGAATAAAATTGGTAAGTTGATCTCCCATTTTGCTCCAAGTACACATGGACGGGTATTAATTATATAAATATATATACGTAAGATAAAAAAAAAACTTGGGGGGGTCTTATTGGAGCAGGGCGCTTATTACGTCAAATACAGTATTTTATATATATATATACTCAGTGTTACCTCACCTTCCGAAAGACCCAACAAACGAAAAATCCAGATTACAAAACGTATTTTCCTAAAATTTCTGTCTCTGGATACAAAACAAATTCATATTCAATAACGTGCCATCTCAAAAATTCAATCTGCCTGAGTTGCTTTCCCATTGGCTCTCTCCCAACATCCCGCCCCGCTGGCCTCCCATTGGCTGTCTCCCAACATCCTTCCCCACTGGCCTCCCATTAGCTATCTCCCAACATCCCGCCCCACTGGCCTGTCATTGGCTATCTCCGAACATCTCACCCCACTGGCCTCCCATTGGCTATTATGGAGCTGCTCTCCATAATACCCATGATGGTTTTTGTGTGCCTTCGACCCATTGTTCGTCACGGAGTTCTAACACACATACAGGACAGAGTTACTGTTGTTTCGTGAGTTTTTTTGAGTGTGCTCACTGGAACTTTATTTTTTGGCTCAGGCTTTTAACCTTGCATAAACATTTGTAAGATTATAACTCTGCTAAGATGACATGGTTAACACACGTGCATGCACACACGCGCACACACACACACACACACACACACACACACACACACACACACACACACACACACACACACACACACACACACCTGTCTCTCTCTATCTCTTTCTCTCTCTCTCTCTCTCTCTCTCACACACACACACACACAATACAGTACGCATTAAATTCCTGGTAAAAATGATTCTCGGTGCGAGTGAAAAGTAGAAGCGGGCTTGTGGCATGCGGTTGAGTGATATCGCAAAGGAATATGGCCAAACCCGTCTACCATCAGTTCGATATTGAAGCAGAAGGAGGCTTTAAATGGTATACTTTAATAATTTTTAAAGGATTTAGGGCGGGGTGGGCAATCTTATCCGCAAAGGGCCGGTGTGGGTGCAGGTTTTCACTTCAACCAAACAATAGCCGCACCTTTCACCTGTTTCCACCAATCACTGATCATAAAAAAAAAAAAGAAAAAAAAAACTAGATTGGACATTACTGTTTCAATTCTGAAGTGGAGCCATCTTGGTGAGATCACCTTGCTTTAAGTCTTAAACAGTAATGTGATCTCCCCAAGATGGCCTACAACCAAACTACATCCAAATAAAAATAAAGTAAAATTAAAATTACAGGGATCCCTCACTTTCCGCGGTAAATTGGGCCCGAGATCCCCCCGCGACCACTGAATTCCGCGAAGTAGGCTCAACACCCCCCCCCGACTGACTTATACGTACATGTATACAGTATGTGTATATGATATCAATGAATACATATGCAATGCTATAAATGCTTATAATAAGAATTAAACCTAAAAAAAACTGCATAAAATGTAAATGAAATATAAATGCACACACATACAGACACGTGCACCCATGCACACAGATGCGCACCTCACAAAAATGGAAGTGGTTTTTATGGAAGGTTTTGGGTTATTTTGCATAATTGGCCTTGTTTTGGCTGCATTTTCCTTAAATTTTTCCCTATTTTTCCTTAATTTCCTTATTTTTTAATTTGATGAATATTTAAAAAAAAACTGCGATGCACTGAAGCCGCATGAATTGAAGCGCAAAGTATCAAGGAATCCCTGTATTTCATATTTTTACTGGATATGTTCAAAATCAGCCCCATTTCAGACATCTATTGGAATCTCTAGTCAGTGTCTAAATATTTATATCAAACCGTAAATTTTTACGTTGTGTAATGTTTAATTTATTTAATTCTCAAAAGAACTTTAGTGTCCGTAACCAGTGTTTAAATACACGGGAATCGATGCCGGATTAAACTGACCATTATAATGAACTACATCTCTCTAGAGTTTCATGCTTTATATATTTAGATTACCACAATATTCTAAAGTAAAATCTTCCCATAGAAGCAGCCGGAAATGGAAGGGAAAAACTTTAGGTTAGCAAGTTTACCAATCACCACGATTGTGTTCTGCATTGCTGTGATATGAAATTACATTTCTGAACAGATGTAAAAGGATCAATTGACCTTTAATGTCACAGGTTTCCCTCTGACTGACAAAGCACTGACACTGGAGACTCTTTACATACAAGTCAAATGGATATCTGATAGAAAACGTCAACATATCACTGATTTTATTTTTCTTCTGTATTCATAGAGAATCTCTTATATGAGATCCAGTGAGTGAGTAACTCTGATAGAATATCACATCTGTTTCTTTAACAATCTGACCCTGATGTAATCTAAAGAAGCAAAATCCCTGATTCACAAATTCCTCCATTTTAAGCACGATTGTGCATAAAATGTCACTTTTTGTAGTCCATCAAGAAGATCCCTATTATTTTGGTTTTTTTGGATTTGCCTTTAAGTCAATGTCAAATCATAGCTGTGTCTTATGCTTCACTCATAAAAAAAGCCAAAAAAAACAATAGAAAGTGCTTGTGATTTTGACTCTGGGCAGCATTTCTCAGCTTTTCCAACCTCCCAAAATTAAATGCAATCGGAGCAGATATCAGTAAGACTTAATGAGATCAAGAGGTATCACTTACATCCCTCCATCAATTGGAGATGGAGAAAATAGAGTAGCTTGGCATGCCAATTGAACTGTTTCTGGGGTGCCCAAGTGAAGATTCATTAACGACTAACGTTCATTTACATTTTATCAATCCTCCAGCAGATGACAAACTCAGATGCCAATTAGTTAATGTGTTTGCTTAAACTCCTTACACTTCATAATTAACAAGAAACCGATCATGAGAACAATTCAACAGTTAATGCTTAATCAAAGCGATAATCTCTGTACTGCTGTCAAATAAATTTCACTGCTCTGCACACAATACGCCTCTCTTTTTATAATTGCAGCAGGCAGCCCTGCTGAAGAATGGAAAGCATATGAAATATGAAAGCTGAATAAAAGCAGTTCGACACTGAGGTTTGTTCATAATTAATCTCAGATTAGAGCACTAATTACAGATGTTTTTCAATGCCTTCCACTTAGGTTCCGTTCATTCAGGGAACAATATTATCTCTGTTTCTCTCTCTCTCTCTCTCTCTCTCTCGCTCTCTCTCTCGCTCTCTCTGGCTCTCTCTCGCTTGCTCTGTGTGTGTGTGTGTGTGTGTGTGTGTGTGTGTGTGTGTGTGTGTGTGTGTGTGTGTGTGTATGTGTGTGTGTGTGGGAGAGCAACAGAGGGTCTTTCCATTAGTGCCTTTCACGCTCCCTCAAGTGTTGATGCTCTGCGCTCGATGTGGGATATGGCTTGGCGCCGTTGGACATGATCAGGCATTTTCCTCCCACAGCTATCTTTGTTTCTCTCAACCCCCAGATTGGACACAATAAGAAATCGGCGCTAGGTTTTTACACTCTGTATCTGTCAAATGCAGATGCAACGACCTCAGAAATATACAGTGGAGACACTTTTTATGGCACTTTTGGAAGGTTTCTTTTTTTTTTTATCAGGCATAGTAATTGAAAACATGTCTAAATCCAAAGGCCTTTAAATGTCAAGGTCAAGCTTACAAACTCTTGTATGTGTTAATGGTACAAGTGTATTTCTCAAGGTAGAGACATCTTACATTGCAATGCAGTGCTAAATAGAACCTGGGAAATATTTTGTAATTGAAATTTATTATTATTTTTTTATTCATGTTGATTAGAGAACAAGTGATCTGTGATTCAGTAATTAAAGTTCACATAGGTCACATCTCCGAGCATTTTGAGCTACTTCCACACCCTCAGTGCGTTCCATCCACAAAAAAAACACCTTTTAAAGGAATCTCCTACAAAACCACATATATGCCTTTTTAAAAGAACTGTACACTTATACAGATGAAGGTGCACCGCAGCTCCTCAATGCTCTTGATGAAATCGACCTTGAAGAAAAGCACGAACAAGAATTCACTTAATAAACCTACATGAAGCTCTGTACTGAGAGGTGTGCAGTGTTGTTTGGGGGGGATGCAAAGGGACACGGGGGCCATGTGGGACGAGCAGCGGTGTACAGCTTCACAGGAGGCACGGCATGCAGAACTGACAAGAGGATGTAGAGGGAAAAAAGGAGGCAGGCCAGGATGAATAAAACAAATCTTGGAGTCTTTCTGGAGGTGCTTTTAAAAAATTCTGTGTCTTCATTTACGCTGGAGAATAATATAATATCCCTGCAGGAGGCCAGGCCAGAGATGGGCCGCAGTCACACAAAGGCAATAAAAAATGAATTAAAAGATGAGGGAGACAGAAAAAAATGAGAGTTGAAAATAAATAAGAGTTGCGATGCCAAATGTTGGGCTTTGCTTTTTCATTGCAAAAGATGGCTGTAAAAAATGGATCATCTTTTGCCTCAGAGAGTTAACTTGGTGTGTGTGTGTGTGTATGTGTGTGTGTGTAATACATACATACATACATACATATATATATATATATATATATATATATATATATATATATATATATATATACACACACACACACACAGTGGTACCTTGACTTACGAAATTAAGCCATTCCGAGGGCGAGCTCGTAAGTGTAAACATACATTAGATGAAACAACAATTCCCAGAGGTAGCAACAGAAAACTAATTAATCTGTTCCTACCCCATCCCAAACTCATCTGACCTGACATAAATTGACGTAATATATTTAAGATAAACATTTCACAATAATAACACATTAATAACATTAATAATACTGTAATTAACAATAAGTAATAATAAAACAAGAATAAGTCAATAAACAATACAGTAAATGCATCCGAACTTAAGAATAGCACTGAACATTAACCTACACTACTAATTTTTTTTTAACTTGTTATTTATTTAGTTATTTATTTTTTACTGTTTTAATCAGACTAATCGGCACGTATGACCTAGGGGAACATGCTTTTTAACATACTGGACCAGTCTTAAGTGTGATTGCGCATACTCTACACCAGGTGGCACTGGTGTTTTTACTGTGTTCCCTGTGGGATAGGGAAAAAGCACTGAGCAAACGATATGAAGTGGAGTAAACACTATTTATATTGGTGCGTAGGGTGCTGGGGGCAGCACAGAAAATAATTGAGAAGCACGGTACAAGGCATTTTCGGAGCATGGAGGAATACACACAGAAGAATATGGGACTAATCGGCCCAGAAAAGCCATTTCCCCAGCAGAGCTCGTAAGTCAAAAATTTGATTGTTGGATGGGGCAGATTTTTGGTGGGATCGAAGCTCGTATCATGGAAAATTCATTATAAAAGACATTTGAAAGTCTGTCTGTCTGTCTATCTATCTATCTATCTATCTATCTATCTATCTATCTATCTATCTATCTATCTATCTATCTATCTATCTATCTATCTATCTATCTATCTATCTATCTATCTATCTATCTATCCATCCATCCATCCATCCATCCACCCATCCATCCATTGTTACGCCTGGAGCATATGCGTCGGATTCAACGATTTTACTTTTGCACTGGGCAAATCTAAATCACTGGAAATAATTATTCAATGGAAACTGGTTGAGCACGAAGCAGGATACCAGGAGTCAGAGAGATAGCAGAGGAACGGAATCACTAGGAAGGACAATCTTCTGACGTCGGAGGGAAGCACGCCACTCCAATTTATAGCTCACTGATTGCTGATTGCTGAATGGAAACAGGTGAGCTCTCTGGACCTCGCCTGCAGGTAACAGGTATGCCCCTCGTCAGCGCCTGCAATGAATGCCAGCACAGACTATAACAGTAACCCCCCTTCCTTAAGGGGCACCAGCTGGCGTCCGACCAGACTTGTCCAGGAATGATAAAACTCGTTTAATAAGTCCGGGTCCAGGATTATGGAGCGAGGAATCCAGGAGCGTTCTTCAGGGCCATACCCCTCCCAGTCCACCAGATACTGAAAACCTCGACCCTGTCTGCGTACATCGAGGATGCGATTGACTTTGTAGGTGAGGTGTCCATCAATCAGCTGGGGAGGAGGGGGTGGGGGGTCGGTGGGGGGGTGGAGGGGACTGTCCACCACAGGCTTGATCAGGGATACATGGAATACTGGGTGCATTTTGAGTGAGGATGGGAGTTTGAGTCGGACGGCCTTGGGCTTTATAATGTTTTCTATCACATAGAGCCCAATGTACCTGGGAGACAATTTGTTTGAGTCGACTTGCAGGGGCAGGTCCCAGGAGGAGAGCCAAACTTATTGTACGACCGTGTAGGGAGGTGCCGGGGTCCAATGACGATCGGCGATTCTCTGGCTTTGGGCCACTATTCGTTCCAGGGCGGCACATGCTTCTTTCCAGACCTGGCGTGCTCTGCGAAACTGCGCCTGGATGGATGGAACTGCCACTTCGACCTCCTGGCTGGGAAACGGGAGGCTGGAACCCATTGATCACCATAAAGGGCTGACATCCCGGTGGCTGCGCGGAGCAGAAAGTTGTGTGCATATTCGATCCATGGGAAGTGTTTGGCCAGGGAGGCTGAGAGATGGGAGGCGACGCAGCGCAGGGAGGATCCGAGGCTTTGATTCGTTCGCTCTGTCTGCCCGTTAGACTGAGGATGGGAGCCAGAGGTCAACAGGAGACTCCCAAGGTGTCGCAGAACGCCTTCCAAACTCTAGATGCACACTGGGGGCCCCGGTCCGAAACGACGTCCTGGGATGCCATGGAGGCAAAAGATATGTTGGACCAGGAGACCAGCTGTTTCCATCGTCAAGGGGAATTTGGGTAGGGTGACGAAGTGAACTGCCTTGGAGAACCGGTCCACTATCGTCAGGATGACTGTGTTGCCCTCGGACGGGGGTAACCCCATAACAAAGTCCACCGCATTGTGTGACCAGGGACGATGAGGAACGGGTAAGGGTTGAAGCAGACCCATGGGTGCACGATGGAAGGACTTGCTCCGGGCACGGGTAGCACAAGCTCCCACAAACTTGCTAGTGTCGGCTGCTATTGTTGGCCACCAGAAGCGTTGTTGGAGTAGGAAGAGAGTTCTGTGGGCTCCGGGTGGCAGGCTAATTTTAATGAGTGAGCCCACTGGAGCACTGGGGTTCTGGTCGGCAGGGGAACGTATAGTCGACCTTGGGGGCACCCGACAGGCTTCGGTTCCCCCTTTTGGGCGTCCTGAACTAGCCGTTCAACCTCCCATTGAGCTGCTCCAAGTATACAGCAGGCGGGCAGGATGCTCTCTATGGTGGTTTCTTCCCCCAAGGAGAACTGCCTGGAGAGAGCGTGTGGCTTCGTATTCCGAGAGCTGGGTCGGTACGTTAGTGCAGTGTTTCCCAACCTTTTTGGGCCAAGGCACACGTTTTACATTCGAAAAATCACAAGGCACACCACGGAACAAAAATGATACTGCCCTCTAGCAGAACAGCACTGTTACTACATGCTAAGTGAAATTGGTTAATCTTCTGCGGCACACCTGATGATTTCTCACGGCACACTAATGTGCCATGGAACGGGATGGGAAACACTGCGTTAGTGTGAAGTCGAATCTTCCTAAGTAGAGCGACCATCGTGCCTGACAGGAGTTCAACCTCTTGGAGGTAAGATAGGTTTTTATGGCCAGTCCAGACCACGAAGGGGTGGGCTGCCCCTTCCAGCCAGTGCCTTCACTCCTCGAGCGCCAAGACCACCGCCAGCAGCTCATGATTCCCAACATCATAGTTCTGTTCTGCTGGCGACAAGCGATGGGAGAAGAAGGCGCATGGGTGTAGCTTCTGGTCTGTGGGAGACCGTTGGGAGAGGACTGCCCCCACACCTGAGTCTGAGGCGTCTACTTCCACCACGAACTGCAGTGAGGGGTCCGGGTGGATCAGTACGGGCGCATTAACGAATTTAGCCTTCAGCCTGTCAAACGCCACCTGGGCACTTGGGGACCACTGGAACGGTGTTTTGGGTGATGTCAGCGGTGTGAGGGGGCTCTAGGCGGCTGTAGTCTCGCACAAACCGGCAATAGACGTTCGCGAAGCCCAGGAACCTCTGCAGCTGTTTCCGCATCCCTGGAGTCGGCCACTCCGCCACTGCCTTCACCTTCGCCGGATTGGGTCTTATCTGACCCTTCTTCATGATGAACCCCAGGAAAGAGACTGAGGGGACATGAAATTCGCAAGTCTCTGCTTTGACGAATAAGCTGTTCTCTAGGAGCCTCTTTAACACCACCCTCATGTGACGGAGATGCTCATCCTGGTCTTTCGAGAAGATCAGGATGTCGTCCAGGTACACAAATACAAAGCGGTTCAGCATGTCCCTCAGTACATCGTTAACCAGGGCTTGGAAAGCTGCCGGGGCGTTGGTTAGTCTGATTGGCATGACTAAATATTCGAAGTGCCCCAGGGTTGTGTTGAAAGCCGTCTTCCACTCGTCCCCCTCCCAAATCCGACTAAGTGGTAGGCGTTTCTCCGGTCCAGCTTGGAAAAGACGGTTGCATCGTGGAGAGGGATGAAGGCCGAATCTATTAGAGTGAGAGGGTACTTGTTTTTTATAGTGATGTGGTTCTGGCCCGTGTAATCAATGCAAGGTCTCAGGGTTTTGTTTTTCTTTTCTACGAAGAAGAACCCAGCGCCTACCGGGGATGATGAGGGCTGAATGAGACCTGCAGTAAGTGACTCGTTTATATATGCCTCCATGACGTCTTTCTCCTGCTTCGAGAGGTTGTATAATCGCTGAGTAGGGAGCGTGGAACCTGGGAGTAGGTCGATGGCATAGTTGTACGGTTGATGAGGAGGTAGTGAGCGAGCCCGGTCCTTGCTGAAGACCTGTTAGGATTACATGAAGAATAATTTCAGATCGTGGTATTATTTCGGCACACCGGCTAAGTCCAGATCCTCCAGGTCAAGCGGGGTTTGTGAAGCTTGGGAGGGTACGGCCGCCATTAAGCAGTGTTGCAGACAGTAGTCACTCCAGCTGCATATGGTGAGGGGATTGTGGGTCTGTAGCCATGGCCAATCCAGCACCAGGGGAGAGAGAGGGGCAGAGAGAACAAACAGCTCCAAATATTCCTGCTGGTTCCTGGACAGACTGAGCTTAACCGGCTTGGTCTTGTGCGTGACGTGAGCTATGAGTTGGCCATCAATGGCCACTACCTCCTTGGGGGTTTTGAGTTCATATTCGGGTAGGTTGTGAAGCTCAATCATCCCCGGATCGATAAAGTTAGCGTCAGCGCCTGAGTCAATGAATACGTCCACAGCATGTTGTGCGGAGTACAGCGTACCTTGAACTTGCAGGCGCTTCCCGGGAGGATCCTCTCGTAGCTGCCCTTCTCCTAGTTGTCGGACCCTGTCGCACGGGGAAATGGGCGAGGTAATGGCCCTTCTCAACGCAGTAGATGCAGAGACTGTTGGTCAGTTGCCGATGCCTCTCCTCTTGGGCTCTTGACCATCATCCTCCCGCGAGGAGGTTCGAGGTGGAGCCTCATCGGGCCTCACGGATGCGCTAAAGGACGGGTAGACAAGACTGGTCCGCTCCTCCCGGGATCTATCCCTCTATCTCAGTCGGTTGTCCAGCCTGGGTGACAAGGCGATCAAATCTTCGAGAGTAGCTGTCTCATCTCGTGCCACGAGCTCATCTTTCAGCCTTTCATTTAGACCCCGCAGGAAAGCCCCCCGGAGCGCAGGGTCATTCCAGCCGCTTTCTATGGTGAGAATCCGGAATCGGATTGCATACTCTGCCACAGACTGTGAGCCTTGCTGGATTCATACAAGCTGAGAGCTTGCCTCCTCCCCTTTCACCGGGCGATCGAAAACCTTTTTCATTTCTCGCGAGAACTGATCAAAATGGGAGCATAATTCCAGGGTATGGGTGGTGACCGCTAGCGCCCAGGACGAGGCTTTCTCCGTGAGTAGGCTCATAATGAAGGCGGTCTTAGCTTGATCGGTGGTGTATGTGAGCGGCTGCTGGCTGAAGATGAGCGAACACTGATGGATGAATTGTGTGCAGGAGCTGATCGTGCCCAAATACCTCTCAAGGACCTCATGTCAAGGAGTGCTCTCACCATCAGCCAGCAGCAGAGCAGCGAGCGAGAGAGATTTTTCCACTGCCGGGGTTTGGAATCCAGGAACAGAAATCACAGCTGAAGTAAGAGCCGGTGGATGAGATTTGTGACGCGCTCCACCGAATGTAGGCGCTTGTCGCAAGTGACACACGCAGCTTGTAAGATGAGGCGTGGCTTATCCAGACTTCTGAGTTTTCAAGTTAGCAAGTGCACATTGAATACTTGTTCAGTACACATCTGGCTGCAGCCTGTCCCTCGCTTCGTGGGATAGATATGCTTTTTCTTTATAAAAATCCAAGAAGGATTCGGACACATTCTTTCATTTTTTGAACCACTTAATCCTAATTAGGGTCGTGGGGAGGCTGGTGATTTTTTTTTTAATCTAAATGTTTTTGTTGAAAGCAGAATTGTAATTGTCTCTGCAGTCGTTTAAATCAATGCAACATGTTGTTTTATATTAACATGAAAGAAAAAGGGGAAAAACATTATATGCAGTGTTATTTGATTTTAAATGTCAAAAAAGGATTTATGGCTGCCAGTGTTTTCTTTAATGTGGAAAACGGGTCCAAATGGCTCTTTGAATGGCAGAGGTTGCCAACCCCTGAGCTAGAAGTATCCAGAATATTAAGGCAGGTTCCTTTCTGATGATGACCTTGTTTCATACAACATTCACCTTCTTAGCACTTCTACGGCAAAATATTTTCCTTCCTGAATTATAGCAAACAGTTCTGCTTTTTCATGCAGCATCATTACCTTTTTCTGGCGCTTCGGCGCCTTACCAGAAGCCTGAGAAGGTGCGCAGCGTTTGGGTGGCATGATGGAGCTTAACAGTAACTAAAAACATACACACTAAAAAAGCACAGGCACAAAGTGTTCGTGAATGAGGAAAAAGGGGCATTACATCATCTCAACCAATCAGCAGGAGGGAGAACAGCCATTGGCTTAATTTGAATCATGTGACAGTTTCTTGGCAATCCGCGAATATGCAAAACCTCGAAACGTCAAGGGCCTACTGTGTATATATATATATATATATATATATATATATATATATATGTATGTATACAGCGGTACCTCACTTTGCGAAATTAATCCATTCCAGAGCCTTTTTCGTAAATTGAACGGCATTTTACATGTAAAACGCGTGATTCGTTCCAAGGCTCCCAATACTACCCCCTAAACCTTTTAAAAATTATAAATGCATACCTTTTAAGACCTCCTTCTGCTTCAATATCGTATTGATGGTAGATGGGTTTGGCCATATTCCTTTGTGATATCACTCTAACCCGTTTCTTCTTCTCACTCACACCGGAAATCACACGCGTGTGCGTGCGCGCGCATGTGTTGACCATGTCTTCTTATCAGAGTTATAATCTTACAAATGTTTATGGAAGGTTAAAAGCCTGAGTCAAGAAATAAAGCATGAAACGACAGTAACTCTGTCCTTTACATGAAAAGCATCATAGTAGTTGCAGCTCCATAATAGCCAATGAGAGAGAGCTGCGTCATCCCTCCTAGCCAATGGGAGGCCAGCGGGGCGGGATGTTGGGAGATAGGCAATGGGAGGTACCTGTGTCATCCCTCCTAGCCAATGAGACACCAGCGGGGAAGGATGTTTGAACGTCATTGATGGGAGAGCAGCTCATGCATTGTTTGAATGTTTGAATGGCGCGTTTTAATGTTTGAATGGCACGTTTGAATTTTTAAGATGGCGATTTTGTAACATGAACTTGTTTCATATACAGAGACAAAAATTTTACGAAAATGCATTTCGTAACCTGCATTTTTTTGTTTGATTAGACTTTCGTAAAGTGAGGTATCACTGTGTGTGTGTGTGTGTGTGTGTGTCTGTGTGTGTGTGTGTGTGTGTGTGTGTGTGTGTGTATATATATATATATATATATATATATATATATATATATATATATATATATATACAGTCATCCCTTGAATATCACGGATAATGTAGACCAGACCTGGCCGCGATATTCGAAAAACCGCAAAGTAGGAACGCCCTGACCCCCACCCCCATTTCCACCATGTTGTCTCATTTCTATATGTTTTCACGTCTATACACTATCAAGAAGGGTATATTAAACGTTACGCAGTTATATGCATATGTAAATACTGTAATGTATTAATATTTAAATAGAATGTATATATAAATACTTTAAGTACTGTACTCAACTCTGACAATAGCTCTTCGCTGTGGTGCAGGACGTTCACAAACACTATACAGTAAGACCACAAAATCACAAAAAATCCGCGGGAATGTGCGAGGCAACAGTGTCTAAGCAAATCAGCTTGCGAGATTGAGTTGAGTGGGCGGTCCCTGCCTGAACTGGGGAGGAGGGGCACTTCAGTCCTTCGTTTGGAAACAATGAACGCAGCCTGCCTTGGGTCCCTGCCTTCCGCTTACTTACATGTGAGTTTCAGCACGAATTTTGAATTTTTGCACGAATTTTGAATTTTTTTATGAACATTTAAAATTTTTTATTTATTTATTTATTTATTTATTTTTAATACCGCGATATACCAAGACCGCGATGTTCAAATCGTGAAGTGGCAAGGGATGACTGTGTGTGTGTGTGTGTGTGTATATATATATATATATATATATATATATATATATATATATATATATATACAGTGATACCTCTGCTCACGAACATAATTGGTTCCCAGAAAGTGTGTGTGAGGCGAAAAGTTCGTCTTCCGAACATTTATTTCCCATAAGAAACCATTAAAATGAGAATAATCCATTCCCAGGTCCCCATAAAACATAATTTTCTACTAAATAAGCCTTAAAACTACACAAAAATATACCTTATTTTATGTATAATAAATGTGCTATTGTATTGTAAATAAAGAAATAAACTGTACTGTATAATAAAGTCGTTTTATTTACCTTTGTGATGGTAGTTGATGGCTTGATGGAATGGAGTGGGAGGAGGAGGGAGTGGGAGGAGGAGGGAGGGCGGGAGGGACTTACTGTTTGGAAGGAGTGTTTGGAAACGCCTACTGTTTGGAAACACCCTTAGCCACACACCCTTAATAGCTTCCTTGTTCTTAAGGATGGTGGTAGACTTAGCGTACTGGTACTGGGACGCTGAGTCACACAAACGCACACCTCGTTCGTGTTTTTCAATGATCTCCGCCTGTGGTGGGGTCTTTTTCGGTCCCATAATAGCAAAAGTACACTCAATATGGTCCAAAATGTCTAGCAAACACAAACCACTTCCGCATTCAAATAAAGGGGTGTGACGAACTGTGACGCCGTGAACGTGCGTCAGCTTCTCGTGGCCACCACTGTGGCGCTGTTCGACCGCGTGGTTTGATTCGTCCGCCGAAAACTAGTTCGTCAGCAGAGACTATATGCTCGCAAATTTAATGTTCTTGAGGCAAAAAGTTCGTGAGCTTAAGCGTTCGTCAGCGGAGGTTTTACTGTATATATATATATATATATATATATATAAATATATATGTATCTATCTATCTATATATATATATATATATATAGAGGATTTTCTGAGTAGATCCTTCCGTAGGAGAGTGCTCAATACTTTTTGGTAGAGCAAATAACAAAAATAAAAGGACAGGACAAAGACTTTCTATTGAAACTCCATTTATCACTACAGATCTGTTTCGAGGGGTGGTGAAACCATCCTCTCTCTTCAGGTGATTGAGAAGAATATAGGTGATTATATTTAGGTGATATAGGTGATTCCTCTATAATCACCTGAAGAGAGAGGATGGTTTCACCACCCCTCGAAACAGATCTGTAGTGATAAATGGAGTTTCAATAGAAAGTCTTTGTCCTGTCCTTTTATTTTTGTTATATATATATATATATATATATATATATATATACATACACACATACATACACACAGGGATCCCTTGCTACTTCACGCTTCAATTCATGTGGCTTCAGTCAGTGCATTGCAGTTTTTAAATATTCATTGAATTTAAAAAATAAGAAAATTAAGGAAAATGCCTTAAAAACAAGGTTAATTATGCAACACCCCCCCCCGCCCCCCCAAAAAACCCCTAAACAAACACAGAACAAAAAACAACCCAAAACCTCAACTCAAAACTAGTTACATTTTGGTGAGGTGCGCATCTGAGTGCGTGCACACTCGTCTGTCTGTATGTGTGTGTGTATTTATATTTGATTTACATCTTATGCATTATTTTTGAATGTTTAATTGTTATTATAAGCATTTATAGCATTGAATTCGTATAATTTTTTGGCAAACATAACTTTGTAATAGGGCAGTGGTGGCATAGTGGTATAGGGCACTGGATCGCTGATCCCAAGGTTGGGGGTTAGAGTCACACTCTCCACAAGGTTGTCACTGTCCCCCCAATGCAGCTAACTGGGTTATCAAAGGCCGGCCATGTCTCTCACTGTCTATGGTGTGAGGCATGTAAACGAGTCATTGCTGACTTTCGACAAGAATAGCTGCACAGCCATCCACAGCGTACTTCCGCCCTGTGTTGGCATGGCGAGCTGTCCAGGGTGTACTCTACCCTTGCCCGGAGTTGGCTGGGATGGGTGTCAGCCTCCCCACGACCCTAATTAGGATTAAGCGGTTACAGAAAATGAACTTAATAATAGAAATTTAAAGACACCCCCCCCAAAAACAAAACAAACAAAAAAAAAACCCAATAAAAAAAAAAAAAACATATATGTACAAAGCAGAGGTCTGGTGTGGCAGTGCACCGGTATGGACACGCAGGCCCACTGACATGATGAAAGACAGCAAGCTTTGCTCTTCATCCTATTAACAGCTGGCAGCATTTTTTTTCAGGTGGCACAGAGCCACATTTTAACTCGTGCCAGCTCCTGTCTGGATCTATAATAAAAGCTTGAAATGATACTTTCATGAAACAATTCATTTTCAGCTCAGCGAAGTGGCCACAGGGCTAACTGAAAACACATTGTTTGTCACGTACATGGATTTGCATGTGCAGTGACAGAGTGCAGATGTACTAGGGCAGGCCCTCTGTGTGTGTGTGTGTGTGTATGTGTATGTGAGAGTGAGAGCGAGAGAGAGAGAGAGAGAGAGAGAGCGAGAGACAGATTGGCTGAGAGTGTATTCATATAGATTCCTACACATCTGATCAATGAGAAATATGTAAATATGCTGAAGTTAAAATGATCTGACTTGTGTATTTATAAGAGCCATTTTGTCTATTTTTCCTTTATTCACATTTGCCCCATGTGTCACTTTTTAGCCACCAGCTTCCCTCGCTATCTACCGACTTTCTTAAACAGAAGATCTTCTGATTGGTTAGCATCAACCTGAGTGATAGGTGGAAAAGTAAAAGCCACCTGGCCAGTTTTGGATTAAATCACGATGTCTTGACAATAACACATTAGCTCTTTCTGTCAGGTCACTCAGGAACCTTTCTTTCTGTTCAGAATTTTTCATCAGCATCCACCATGTCTACAGTTGCTGTAGATGTTGGATGTGCATGTTTTTTGTAAGCCGTCACAGAACCGGACTCGTGAAATTGGTCGATGCATTGCATCGTACCAATATAAATTGCACAGACTTAGAATGGCATCTGATTAGACAGGTCCCATTAGGTTATTCACCCTGTCCTCGATTTGACCAACAATTTTAGGAAAAATCCACAAGCCCATGTCTCATTCTGACCCGTCTACAGAACCTCTGAGAGTGAAGTGCATTGCAGTTTTGTCAAAAAGGAGGGGTGGGGTTTGAAAATTTGCTGGTGACACTATTACTTTGCCATGACTTATTTGACCTAATGATGTAGAACATTGAAATAGCTCCACCCCAAAGGCAATTTTGGTGGCGCAGTGGGCCGATTTAAATGATCTGTGATGCACAGAGACCAGCTCATCCACCCCCACCTTTGCTTTCAAACAGCCTGATGCCCTACACTTCCCATGTCCCAATGGCATGGGCTGCTTTCTCTCTCTCTCTCTCTCTCTCTCTCTCTCTCTCTCTCTCTCTCTCTCTCTCTCTCGCTCTCTCTCTCGCTCTCTCTCCCTGTCTCTCTTTCTGCTGGCCAAATTCAAAAGACTTGAATGATAGTCAGAAGAAGGACCATGAAGGATTAATCTCTGCCAGTCTCTATAGAAGTAACCATATGGTAGCAGGTTCCAGTTGGCCTGGTGTTATTGGACTTACAAAGCTGCTGCTCATCAGCTGCACAGATTGTAAACAAGAGCCTAGAAGGCAAAGGTGAATATGGTAGCCCACTTACCTGTCACCCCTCCGATACGAGAGCATTCCTTTCATCTAATGTATTAACAGTCAGTGATATATCATTAAATGCACATAAATGAAAACCTATCAGACACGATCCAGTGGTTTTTCATTTCTTTCTTTCTGTCTCTTTGTCATTACTACAGTATAACTACAGAAATAGTTCTTTTCTAAAGACAAAGTGGCTTGTTCATCCGTTCATTTTCTGTAACCGCTTAATCCTAATTAGAGTTGCGGGGAGGCAGGCGCCCATTCCAGTCAACTCCGGGCGAGGGCAGAGTACACCCTGGACAGCTCGCCATGTCATAGCAGGGCGGAAACACGCTGATGTCTTAGCAGCTACTCTTGTCGAAAGTCAGCAATAGTTCTTTTACGTGAACCTCTCACCATAGACAGTGAGAGACATGGCCGGCCTTTGATAACCCAGTTAGCTGCACTGGGGGAGGCAGTGAGAACCTTGTGGAGAGTGGGGCTTGAACCCCAAACCTTGGGATCAGCGATCCAGCACCTTTACCACCAGGCCACCACTGCCCACAAATTGGCTTGTTTGGCAGTGGTGGTCTAGTGGTATAGGGCGCTGGATCGCTGATCCAAAGGTTGGGGGTTCGAGTCCCGCTCTCCAGAAGGTTGTCACTGTCCCCCCCCAGTGCAGCTAACTGGGTTATCAAAGGCAGGCCATGTCTCTCACTGTCTATGGTGAGAGGCATTTAAATGAACCATTGCTGACTTTCGTAAAGAGTAGCTGCAAAGTCGTCAGCGTGTTTCTGTATCTTCCTAAAAAGGGTTGTGACAGGAAGGGCATCCGACGTAAAAACCTCTGCCAAATCAAATGTGCGAATCAGATGATTCGCTGGGGCGACTCCCGAGTAAAAGGGAAAAAGCCGAAAGGAAGACAGACAGACAGGTTTAATTTTGTGCAATAATAAATCATATATTCTTTCATGTGAAATCTACTGGAATCAGTGGCAGCTGCTGCTCTATTAAACAGGGGAAGCACTACACCAAAAAAATTGTCTATCATATTGTCATGTTGTTACCGTGTAAATTGTCATGTATGCCCTGTGAAATTAAGTGAACTCTCTAAATCCCAGTTTAGACCAAGCGCCATAAGGAAACGATGGTTTTATTTAGAATCCAGGAGTACATTCTCATTCTCACAGCGCTTTGTCAGCGATCTCACCTCGTGTCACGTCACTTTGTGGATAGAATAATGGACAAATTTAAAGATGCAGAACAAATGTAAATAGGTTTGTGAAACCAGGCAGAGGTATTAATAATCCAATCCTAACTCTGTGATAGTCAGGCACAGGGCAAGTGATTCGATAGTTCAACTCAGGTAGGTCATATTCAAAGTCATAGACCAGCCAGTTGGAGACCATACACAGAATGGCTATATCAAAGGCAGAGAGTGAATCTGAACACAAAAGAAAACTAAACATACAGTAGAACTAAGGCTTGGCAGAGTTCTGGCAATAAGGACACTATAGCAATGCTTCGTGCCATGCTTTAAAGACTGTTATTGGTCGTCCTTATAATATGTGTGTAATGAAATACGTTTAAGCGATATAGAACTTATTTTAACATAAATGACCATAAATAGCAGGATACTGGGCAAGTTTATCTTGTGGATTACAAGCATGGGCTGAAACAATGCAGAACAACCCTTTAACCCCCCCTGGAAGCGAGATGAACTCGTTGGGTTGTCCAGTGCAAGTGAACAAACAGCAAGTGACATTTTAGGTGATAAAACTCCTCTCATTCTAAAGGCTTTTACCTTTTACTGGTTCCTTTTGGTGAGCTGCTGCTCCAGTCTATTGTCATCCCTTGCATTTTTATGAACGAGTTCTGTCGGCACAGCATCCAGTTTTAGATGTAAAGCTTGGGCTTCAAGCCAAGTACAGTGGTACCTCACCTTACGAAATTAATCCGTTCCAGAGTCTTTTTCATAACCTGGATTTTTCGTAAGTAGAACCGCATTTTACATGTAAAACACATGATTCGTTCCAAGGCCCCCAACACTACCCTTTAAAAATGATCAAAGCATCCCTTTTAAGGTACTTACTTCGTGTTGACCCTGTCTTCTTAGCAGAGTTATAATTTTACAAATGTTTATGCAAGATTAAAAGTCTGAGCCAAAAAATAAAGTTGCAATGAGCACACTCGAAAAACTCATGAAACAAGCTGCTGCTCAAGGGAGCTGCATCATCCCTCCTAGCCAATGAGAGGCCAACGGGGCGGGATGTTGGGAGACAGCCAATGGGAGAGCAACTCACGCATTGTTTGAATGTTTGAATGGCGCGTTTTAATGTTTGAATGGTGCGTTTAGTGCGTTTTGTAAGGAGAACTTGTTTCGTATACAGAGACAAAAAATTTAGGAAAATGTTTTTCGTAAACTGGATTTTTCGTTTTCTGGGACTATCGTAAGGAGAGGTACCACTGTAGTTCTGCCTAGAGATCATGCCGAACAGGTCGCCTTGAAGTGGTCTTTGAACACTTCTGAATTTCATCCGAAAGGCAACATTTTCAGAGAGTCCGCTGTGCCGATGTAGTGGTATGTTTTCTGTGATTTCTGCTCTTGTTTGTGCTTTTTTCACAACAAAGATCAGCAATGGTCGATAATATGTTATCTTAGACTGGTGTCTGCTGCACACAGCCCAGCCAAGAGAACAAAACAATGAATTTGTGTCACTCCCAGGGCTGGATCAGCCACTGAATGTGGTAACATGCCGCCATGCATGTTTAGTATTAATAGTAGTGTGGCAGAACTCGCGTGTTCTTCACAAAAAGCATGGGCTGACGGCTGATGGAACCACTGATGTCACATGTAAAGAGCTAGAAATACAAATTCACCGCAGGTTGAGTGCGTTTACAAAGTTCAGCCAGGAAATAGGAATGCCGTGTGCTGTGACTATCTGAACATGTGACATGTGCACTGCACAGCAAGTCTTTTGATGGGCTGTTGCAAGTCTCCCCTAGGTGTGAATGGTTGTGTGAGTCTTGGCCCTGTGATGGCCTGGCAAACTGACCAAGGTGTACTCTGCCCTTGCCCAGAGTCAATTGAGATGGCCACCAGCCTACCTGCAACCCTAATTAGGATTAAGTGGTTCAGAAAATGAATAACGTTACAAATGACTATGAATGAGCTGGCTTGGTGTGATCTGTGTTCCAGGAAGATAGTGGTGTGTCGGTGTCTACTAAAGTCAGATATGTTTGCACTTCAGTGAGAACACATTATTTACTCCCTTCTCTAAGACCCAAGTCTCCAGGTAGACCAAGCCGTATAAGGGTTACATTTTTTGTTGTTGTTGTTTTAATGAACACACTACAGATAAATAATGTCTGAACAATCCCAACTTTTGTCTTCGCTTTTTTATATTCGACAATGACTAAGACAGGCAAGCCGGAGAAAGGCCTAAAAGAATAGTCAGGAGTAAAACAGTTTGTTATCAGATATTTTCTGGAACTACTCAAAGTAATAATGGTGCCGTCAGCAGATAGATGCAATCTTTATAATTCAGGCAAAGACATACTTTCTTTTAGATGTCATCTGCTCTGCTGTCATTTATTTCAGATTCAAACAGCTCATATAACTGAAAGTGGAGTCCATTGTGTGGGTGTGTGACCGTACCAGAGCAGGTCATAAATTTGCTTCTGAATACGAGTTCAAACCTGGCAGTGCACGGCATATAACTATTTTCATTATGGCACTGCAGTGTGTAATGAAAGAGGGAGAAAGCCACAATATGCAAAAAAATATAACTAAGCAGCATTTTGCAGAAAATATGTTTAATTCATAAATCAGCTTGGCATCTTGGTTATTCCCCTTAAAGAGAATCAAAGGCTGAGCCTTTAACTAAAGTTCTCATTATGGTTTGTTGATTGGGCAGAAATAAAGGATACGAGAACAGTTACGGGAAAGAGCTCTAATCAGTCAGAGGTCTAGCTGGCACTCACGCTCCTTCACAATAATAATTATGAGTAGAGTCAGAATCAGAGGGACTCTTCGCTTCAGTAACCAGTCATTTGCACCTCTTGACAGAAGTAACAACAGAACAGTGAGGTCTGCTCATTTGCAGTGATGCACCCCAAATTATGGAGAACACAATTTTCATAAAACATTTTCATAAAAAAATAAAAAAATAAATAAAAACATCTCCCAGTATTGCTAAGTGTTGCAAGTGTGTATAGTACAGATTTAATTTTTATTTTACTGTAACTGTTTCTCTCGTATACTGGTGCAGATTGTCCTACAGTTCTCCTTTTTCAGCTGTCCATGAGTAAAATCATTCCTTGTTTGGTCTGCCTTCTTGTAACTGGTAAAAACTACGAAACTAGAGCGATAAGAAAGAGGACACCATTCTCAGCAGCATGGTCCTCCGACCCTGGATCTCTGACAGTGATAAAAGAAGATAGATTGCACATAGGCCATAACAGGGGTGACCTAAACAGCATTTAACATTTGCCTCCCATGGTGTCGTTGATGAAATATGAAAGGACACCTTTTTTCTTTTTTCCCCCTTTTCCTATGAAATTAAATTACATGTCCACGCTCCATTCCAAATGCCAGGTATAAAGGACACTTAGCACTCATGCCTTTAGTCAAAGTTTACGACAGTGATACTTTTTATTGCTCACACATTTTGAAAGTGTCTGATGGTATCAGAGCCGACAAAGCGGATTTGCTTGTCCGTACTTGTTAAGTGTCCTTGCAGTAAGAGGGATGTGGAGAGGAAGAAGACGTACACACTTGTTCCACAGAAAAAGTGCACATTATGGCACAGGCTTTGAAAGCCAGTACTCTTCAGTAATGTACAGAAGTAAGCATAGCTATTAACTGAGGACCTTGAAATGGATCTCAAGGTAAGGACGTGCTAGCTTTGGGTTTCTTAATGGTCGTGACCTCACACTTTATTGTATTCATGAAAAAAGCAGGAGTGATCATAATGCATACACTATTATTATACACCTGTGTGTGTGTCAATATATTCAATAATATACTTACAAAGAAAAACATTAAGAACAGCAGACATCTGCACAACACACTCTTCAGAATATTCTTCATTGAAGTTTTAAAGGTTTGGACATTATAGAAGGTTTAATTCTTCTAGATTTTTGGCTGGTATGTTTTTTGAGCTTTATTATTTATGCACAAATGATGCAACTGGAGGCAGCCATAGCCTAATGCTTAGAGAAGCGGCTTTGGCCCAAAAGTGGCTGGTTTGATTCCCAGCAGGAAAGATGTGTGGTAGTGAGGGAGTGAGCAGCACCTTTCCTTCCTTCACATAAATGGCTAAAGTGCCCTTGAGCAAGCCACCTAACCCTCTGTTCTCCGGGTGCCCCAATGTGTGTGGCAGCCCGCTGCTCCTAGAGTGTGTGTGCGCACTTTGGATATGTGAAATGCAGAGTACACCATGGACAGCTCACCAGGCCATTGCAGGGTGGAAACACACTGATGGCTTTGCAGCCTACTCTTGTCAAAAGTCAGCAATGGTTCTTTTACATGCCTCACACCACAGACAGAGAGAGAATTGTCTGGCCTTTGGTAGCCCAGTTAGCTGCACTGGGGGGTAGTGACAACCTTGTGGAGAGTGGGACTCGAACCCCCAACCTTAGGATTATCGATCCAGTGTCCTATACCACTAGGCCACTACTGCCCTTGGGATTAATACAATATATCAAAATCTAAAAAACCTCGCAGATGTTTAATTTTGCTCTATGTGAACTTGTATCTGAACATATAGTGTTATTTATTTATTTATTTATTTATTTTTGTTAAAACCCTTGTCATCCATAGCCAGAATTACATCATGGTAATTTTTTTTTTTTAATTACAGTCAACTGATATTTTCCCAAAATTCAATCGGGATACATAAAAGCCATGAGGCTTAAGACGTGTGACTTCTATTTTATGGAAAATAATCTTAACGTTGTCTTGGATTAATTGATCCGTTTCAAACATTAATGAATCTGTTAGACATACATGGCCTGCTTGATGATAAGATGTTCATGAAGGTAAAGTGTACGTGAAACAGTGACTGGCATGTATGTGTTGCAGTTACTGCTAGTAGAGATGACACCTGCGATGTACAGAATGCATCACAGATGCTCAAAATTCTCAGGTTCGTATATATTTCCTGTGTTCATATTTATATGTGAAACCACCCGAAAGATTTGCTGGTATGGCCACAGTAATCCTAGAGACGGTTCTTACATATTAACTACCTATGAAAGACAGTTTTCTCTCAAAAAACAGTTACCTGTTGTATTCAGGCACTTACGCTAACAACAATTTTGAGATATTATGACTTTGAGATATTTTTTCATTAAATGTAAAGTGTTAAAAATGGTACTTTGGATTATGGAAGCTGGTCTATATGTTTGCATGTCTACTTGATTCCCAACAGTGAGTTTGCCTGGTGATTGTTGTTTTGTTTGTTTGACCTGTGCCTGTCTAACATTCACTTTGAATTGTGAGTTCGATAGCTCGGCTTGGTCTGAAAATAAACCTATTATATACATTTTGTATATTTGCATCTGACTATTTCACCGCTGCACAGCAGCATGACAGAATGCTTCGCTATAACATGGATGCAGCAGAACTGGAAGGGTATAGCACTTCTCTTTCCGGATCACTCAGAGAGGATCACCTTTTTTGTACTATGGCCTTCCAATGTGCTTTCCCTGTCCAAATGATGGCAAAGATTTTCAGCTATTTTAAAAAGCCCTGCTAAATCCTTAGCCCCTGGAGCAAATTTGGATCTTCTGTATGGTTCAATGGCTGACAGGACCTGCACAAAATGTGTAAAGAATATCTAATCAGGACAGAACACCCTTGTCTGTTAGAATCTAAAAATTTGAAGAGTTGTTGGCTCTGGCAGGATACCGACACTCCTGTCTCACCGTTGAGACTAACATGGCAGCCTCCAATCCTGATCTCATTGGGAAAACCAACCTGGCAGCCTTTAACCTTGAGCATGCTGTGGAGGATACCAAAGCAACCTCTAATCCCGAGCATCCTAAGAAGGCTAAACTGCCAACATCCACCTCTGAGCAGTCTGAAGAGGATAACTCAACAGCCTACTCGAGAGCAGCATGAGGAGGCTAACCTGGCAGTCTCCACCCCTGAGTACTCTATAGAGACCAACAAGGTTGCCAAGCACCCAGAGTGCACCCAAAAGAATGTCAGCCAGGCCATTGCAAGGACATTCACCTGACATCTCAGACAAATGTCCTAAAAGCCACAATGCCATGCACAGACAGCTTCTCACCCTGGCACACATCTAATCCACTATTGACCTTCTCAGCACTCATCATACTCTCGGTCTCAATGTGGACAGGTACTGGTAGCCTCAATGACAGGCGTACATCCAGGAGTTTGTGAGATCGTGCCTGTAGTGTGTGTTTTTTCAGGTGGCATCCAACCCAGAGCTGTTGCCTGTGGGCAACAATTTTGCAGTCAACACAGAGATTTTACCAAAGGAAGACAGGGTAGCCTTTAATTCAGAGCTCCTGCTAGAGGGTAGCGTCCAACACAGAACTCTTATCAGCACCGACAAAGCAGCCTTCAACCCAGGGCTCCCATTAAAGGCCTGTGAACAAATGTTTGACTGATGAAGAATGTGCTTGTGTCCCCAGTTTGGCTCCCAAGCCTGCAATGGAGTCTGCTGCTCAGTCCACTGCTGAGCCAGCCATAGACCCTGAAGCTCTCGGGCACACATTTCTGCTGGTGTTCATTCCAAGATCTTCCCCTATGTCTTTCCATGTGTGTACTTCAGCCCCACAAAGTCGCTGAGTGGCATGGAAGTTCAAGTATGTGACAGAGACGACACCTTCGCAGCTGCATGAATCCATGCGTGGCTCGGCTCCATTGTCCGTTCCAATGCCTTCTCCAGAGTCTGTTACAGAGTCTGTCCAGAAGTAGGTTTTAAGGTGTTCCTGGGCTGATTCTAACACCTGTGCCAAGTTCAATGTTAAGGTCTTTATTAAGATCTACGCCAAAATCTGTGCCACTAATTCAGTCAGGGTCTGTGCCAAGTTCAGAGAGCTCAAGCAAGAGCCCAAGCCAGAGTCCACGGCATATTCAAAGTCTGAGTTCAATTCCAAGTTTAGAATCAAAGCAGAATTCACTCCAAGGCCAATGCCAGGTTGCAGGCCAGCATACAGAGGACCAGGTCCACCAGGAATTAAATATGATGCTGCTCTAGATCTTTTGGGGGGCTCTGTCATGGTTTCTTTCAATTTAGTGCAGCTGAGCTTCGCCTACAGTATACCAGCTTCCAAGTTTCTAAAGTAGAAGAACTACAGAGCACCCCTGGAGACTTCAGTGAGCAGCACATATGCGTGGTTAATTGCACCACATGTGCAAACTATCAGGCCTGTCATTAGAAGGACTAGATATACTATATACACAAACTAACATGTGAGGCAAAGCATTGTTATTGTGTCCATGCTATTAGTACTTGTCTCATCTTAATTCTAGTCTTTTAGAATTTTTGTATATAACCTGTTTTGCCGACTGCTTCCTAATCTCAGTTTAGCCTTTACTTTTGCTCTATATGAATACGTCCTTTAATTGCCCGAGTCCCTACCGTGAGCTTGCCTGGTCTTAAATCTTCTGTTTGACTGGTTGTTTAACTTTTTCCTGCCTGACAGTCAACCTGAACTAAGATTTGGGTTTTAAGTCTGTTTTCTATTTTTGCATCTGTCTATTTCTTCAATTTGTCTGACTGCTTAATTGTTTCTTTTATAACACATTATTAAAATAGTTATTCATTTTTATATATATATATATATATATATATATATATATATATCAACATATTGATTGAATTTATTTTGTTTCCTCAGTTTGTTTGATTATTTAATAATTTATTTTAAAATATTTTTTCCTGCTTGGATTGAATTATCTTTAAAAATAAATATTTATAGGTATTACCTAAAAAAAAAGACATGATGAAACAAACACGAAAATATTTTTTGATAATTTTAAGTACGTGAATCATTTATGCACGTGCAGGATGGAATTTGATGTACTTAAAGGATATGCATATTATTTTAGCTTCATTTGTATTCCCAAACTGTTAAATTTAGTTTGTTGTGTATGTGAGTAGACTGTGCTTTGTGTGTGTGTGTGTGTGTGTGTGTGTGTATGTGTGTGTGTATGTGTGTGTGTGTGTGTGTGTGTGTGTGTGTGTGTGTTTGTGTGTGTGCACTGTGGCTTGTGGACACCCATGTGATTAGTTTGCTGCAGCAGAAATCCTTGTTGGAGATCGTTCCACTTCCTGAATCAGATAATGCTACTGAGTGTACATTGGGTGCGTTCCATGTTTGAGTAAAATGTGCCCTACACCAACTGTTGTGACTGAAGAATGAACTTCTTGAGCCTTATATACAGCCCTTCTGCAGTTGGCAATTCCTCATGCTGTATTTATGTTTGCAGACCTATGCCGGTGATTTTCAGTGACTTTTTCATTATCAATCATTCCAATTGGTCCACTGCAGCTTCTCCAGGCCATGGGATGATAATCTTATCCACCACATTTGCTAGAATATTCTGTTACATATCAATTTCAGCCATTTAGTCATCATTCGAGTGGCTCCAAGAAAATAGAATTATTTGTGCTTTCAGCTATTATTGATTGGTTCTGAATTGAAAAAGTACCAGCCATTATATAGTACTTATGCGATCTTGTGTTAAAATGCATTTTAGGTATATATAATGCATAAACATCCTTTAATGGCTATACACAAATGGCTTGCTTGTGGACAGTTCCTATATTATCTTTTGCCATTCGAAAAAGACATTTTGATGATTTGCTTGTGTTTGAATACCTGAATCGCTAACACTGACATGTAATGATTCTGAATGACTCATGCTTCATTGATATTCGCTCCGTATCATTTTGTCTGGGTAAAAAAAAAAACTCATGCTGGAAAACATACAACCGTCTCATTACATATACAAAGATGCTCCAATATTGTTTCCTCACAAGCAAGAAATACTTTACTCTGTGATTAACAAACGAGTTGGTTGTGACTTTGAAAGTGCCCCTGAAAAAAATCAATGTGGTCTGATCGTAGCTTGCGCTCTCAGTCCTCTTCACCACGTGTCCAACCTTTAGCCCTGGGCCACCCATGCATGTTGGATCAAGTCCTTTTTGCTCCTCTACATAAAGCCTGAAAACATAACCTCTCCTAAATATAAATCAGGCCTGAACCAATGATCAGGCCTCAGCCAGTACTTATGATCAGAAGAAATATGCTAGAACGTCTCAGGTGGAGACTTGGATGAATGGAGGAGTCGCTCAGGGGATCACAGCAAGATTCGGACCACGGCAGTGGGGAATGAAGTGCCTCAGGCTCCTGCTCGTCAACACAGGGACCTCTTTGGACAGAAATCCAAACACATTCCGAGTCCAGTCCCCAGTCTTATAAATAATGCTAGTCGTTAATAATGAATTAATAATTACACTGCTGCTTTTATCTTGGAAGACCAGGCCATGGTGTGCTGAGGGGTTTTAGTGTGGGTTTGGATGCTGCCACGAGCACCTACTTTAAACTCCACTCCTATGGCCGTTAACTGTAGGTACATGGGTGGATCTTTTGGGTTTGGGACACCTTTACAGTTCAGAGAAATGCCAGTGCTGAGTATGACGCCAATCCTCATAGCTCCTCTAGGTAATTTAACCGAATTCTTTAAAAAGCTCAAAGCTCATTCCTTTAAATAAAAAAACATACAAACAAACAAACAACCCCCCCCCCCCCACACACAGAAATTACCAAGTTTGAACAATTGTGGACTCATAATATGTTTCCTTTGGATGTCTGTATACAGTCAGCCCACATAGTTGCACAGCCTGACCCGGTATCTGCATCCAACCTGAATGAAAAAGCACTTCAAACATGGGTGGGATTAATGCT
The DNA here is from genome assembly GCA_024760905.1 of Plotosus lineatus. Lineage (NCBI taxonomy): Eukaryota > Metazoa > Chordata > Actinopteri > Siluriformes > Plotosidae > Plotosus > Plotosus lineatus. The sequence continues at coordinate 21,868,405 of CM045734.1, read as the reverse complement.
AGATATTCTTTCACTCACAGTGGCTCAAAAAAAGTAATTAAAGTACATAAATTATGTGAGTACTGCATACATAACCAACTTTGGAATCAGGCCTATGAAATTAAAGTCCGTAAATAGAGTATGATTTGTAAGTTACAGAACCGGTTTTCAAAACAGTGGCGCGTTAGTGTCATCTGGAGTTACTTACAAACCCAGCATGTAGGAATATTCAAAACAATACAATTCAAGATCTACAGGAGGAGTGAAATGTCACTCGTTCTTTAAGAGGAACTGAATACTTGTTAATAATAACTTGTAATAACACATTTTCATATTTTTAATCAGGGCCAAAATGATGTAATTAGCATTCATTCATTCATTTTCTGAGCCGATTAATCCTTATTAGGGTCGCGGGGTGGCTGGTGTCCATCTCAGCCGACTCTGTGTGAAGGCAGAATACACCCTGGACAGCTCGCCAAATCTTTTCAGGCATAAACGCACTGTAGGTTATACAGTGTACTCTTGACGAAAGTTGTCAATGGATCAATTATGCGGATTAGAAGGATCTTCCATTCTCGCGGAAGAAACCAAACTGTTATTTAATTGATTCGTAATTTTATTTCAAAATGTTATTCGATGCTTTCAGTCCCAAATAAATTTTTCGTAGTTCTTAGAACTGTTGGAATATATACTCCAGGGTAGGTTCAACCACAGCAGTATAAGGAACCATAGTGACGCAAGTGTACCACCATGTTTAAAATTCGAAAATACAATATAAACAACAGTTATTGTATTAACGCTTAGTATTACCACTCATTAATTTGCCAAAACACCAAATCCTGCTAGGGTTGCAAGGGGGCTGGAGCTTATATCAGCAAACACCCTGAAGAGCTCTCAGCCTATCGTGAGGCCAACAAAAACCAGCATTCACACTCGGGGGCATATTGAAACAACCTCTTGGTCTCATGTGCATGCCTTGGACAGAAGTACCTGGATGAGACTCATGCAAGCATCAGGAGAGCATGAAAGTTTCATATAAAAAAACAATTTTGCTGTTCCTGACTCAAAGCTGGTACCGTTTGTATAATCATGACAACCGCATGTCAGTCATCTCAGATAGGACTCAAACCCACAATCTGTGTCTTAGGACACCAGTCCCTTATCCATTAGGCATTGGTGCTCGAGTGTTAAAAATAAAAACAGAAAACAAAAACATAAAAAAGTGACAGTAGTTAAGTCCAGGCTTTTCTGGTGGCAGAAGCAATACAAAGATTTTGATGCACCTAGGCAAAATTAAAAAAAAAAAAAAAAATCTATCACTATACCAGCCAGCGGCTTTCTTATGTCACTTTAGCATTCCCTTGGGGATTTTTAGTTCTCAGGGGAGGCCCCAGGGGTAGTTCCCCTCAAAAGGTTCCTCGATCTGCTCAGTCCAAAAACACTTATCGTCACAGAAGTGTTCCAGCAAACCGTTCTGCATTTTATTTATTGTTGAGTGATTAAATGCGGATTAAGTGCACAAGCTAGCACATGCTAGTCACCTCACCAAAAAATGTCCACACCAATAGGAGTGTCTTAGGTTTAAAACTTCTTCCTCTTTTCCTTTCGGCTGTTTCCTTTTTCTCAGGGGTCGCCACAGCGAATCTTTGATTCACATGTTTGAGTTGGTATAGGTTTTTACATTGGATGCCTTTCCTGACACAACCCTTTAGCAAGGGGCGGAAACATGCTGACGGCTTTGCAGCTAGGTAAGTCAGCAGTGGTTGTTTTACATGAACCTCTCACCATAGACAGAGAGAGACATGGCCGACCTTTGATAACCCAGTTAGCTGCACTGGGGGGACAGTGACAACCTTGTGGAGAGTGGGACTCGAACCCCCAACCTTAGGATCCGCGATCCAGCACCTTTATCACCAGGCCTCCACTGTCCAGTGTCTTAGGTTTAAAGCATGTTGCATTTAAAACACGTGTTCTGTTGCTTCCTGTCAACGGGGGGCATTTTTTTCTGTCCCTGTTTACGTTTAAGCAATTTTTGAAACCAGGAATTTCACAATTGCATTCTTTGCATTTTGCTTAACTGTGAACAGCACTGACATGCTGCCATTTCCTCATCCGACCAGTGCCACTTGCTTCACAGCAGATCCACAAGCCCAATAAAACATGCAGTTGTTGTGTTTTCCTAAATTTTAATGAGATTCCTGTTTTGTAGAGTCATCAGAGTTTAATTACTCTGTAAAAACTTTCCAGTGCTTGTTTGTGTTGAGATACATAATATGTGTGGGATGGAAGAATGTGGTGTGTGTGTGTGTGTGTGTGTGTGTGTGTGTGTGTGTGTGTGTGTGTGTGTGTGTGTGTGTGCGTGCGTGCTGGCAGAAGAGAGGCGAGGCATTCTGCGTGCATAAAGGTTAGTGCCGTGTTTAGTTGTTGACTGGGAGATCTGGAATGCCATGGTCTTAATGAACCCTCCAGAGGAATCGGCTCAGGCGGAGCAGGTTGAGTCCGTTCTGCCAGGAACACTGAAATTAGTTATTTCACGAAATAACCTCTGATGAAAGTCTGCCTTCAAACCGACTGCCTTGTCACCAGCTTCTCAAGACAACAAACCAATTAGTCGGCACTACTCTTGAGCCTGTGTTCTTTCCCAGTGTGAGAGAGAGACAGAAAGCAAGTAAAAAGATAAGCTTGTTGTTGGAAAAATATTTCGGACCGTTTTGGTTTTAATTTCCTGAGCATCCATGTGCGGGTTTTTTCATCACTGTGTTTGTTAAATAAGAGTTTTTAATAGAAATATAAACGATTTCCCCTTGACTTTTCCAGCTATTATTATGCACATTGGGTCTTTTCCCTGATGAAAAGCCTTTTTTAACGAAAGCTCTGAACAGATCTATGCTGTATTATCTCTGCAAATACACGACCTCCTTTGTTGTTATGCATTTTATTTGACCTTTTTTGTATAACTTCGTCTCTTTATGTATAATTCCATAACTCACAGGTGCTCGAGTCGCTCACTTAGATGGCATAAAGTAGGTGTTCAATCAGTGTGGGATTTTGGGATGGCGTGGAATGAAGCACAGGGCCCTGGTTGAAGTCCAAATCGCTGAAGTCAATTTCCAAAGGTCCTTGACGTCTCAGCCTCTGAGCCACGATATTAATGACCCGTGGTCATTAACATATTAATGAATGCATGTAGTTTTTAATTTACTACTCAGTAATTCAACCTCACTTTAGACATCTTGTCGTGTGTGATCCATATCCGAATGACAAAACAGGCACTTTAAAGGAAGAATGATCTCCATGCCGGGTCTTTGATTAGACCCAAGGTTACAGTATGGTTTAGGCTTGTCTTTTTTATTTTTCCGACAAACAATAATCACTGGTCTATTGTGAGCCTGGGGAAATATAGCCACAGTGATGGCTTCTTCACGACCAACGCCGCTGCCACAATCACCCAGATTCGCCACTGACGGCTAATATAATTAGAAAAATTCCCCGTGGCCCTAATGTGACTCTTTCTCAGCGGGGTGCACTTTAATTAAAACAAAGACGAGAAAACACACTCGGTGTCCAACAGGGGAAATAAAAAGAAGGTTACATGTGGATTTTAACCTGCCTGTGATGAAGGATAGCGTAATGCCGTTTTCAGTGTGCTTTCGGGGCTTTAAATGGTAAATTGGCCAGGAGGCAGAACGAGCACTGCGGGGATCATGCGCTGTATATATTCTCATTACTCTGATTGAGAGATTATCCCTACCGTTGTGAGGAGCAGACAAACGCAAGCACAGACAGCATCTCCGTGCTGATACGTTTCCCTTTGTCCGTGCTGCCTTGAGGTCCTGCCCCTTTTGCACCCCTCCATGTAATGTTTTTGTCCCCCTCTGGCTTAAAGCGCAGCTTATTATGACGGATATATTCACAGCACTGCATCAGTCTGCTAAACACAAACAGACCAAATCGACATAATCCCTGAAGTGAAAGAGATCCTCCTGTTCATGTCCATGCGTGTTTAGCAATGATAAAGTCTTGTAATTGAACAAAGGATTGGAGAAAGAAAAGAATATAATAATAATAATAATAATAATAATAATAATAATAATAATAATAATAATAATATCTGTTTTTGTATCAGTTTATTTGGTCACTGTGTTTGTCTCAGCATTTTTTCATGTAATGCACTCCTGCTTTTTGTGTATTCTGAGTTTTATAAAGCATGAAATAACAAACATCCCTGTTCTCTATAACTATGTAACCACATGTAAAGCTGTCCCCCCGATATTCAGTCATGCCATTTTTCCCTTGACCTAGTCATTTTACAACACTGACTGGCTCGAGTAATTGAAGGTACTCGTGGTGATTTCACGCAATCAGACCCTCACATTCTTTGTGATGAAGTGAATCAGAGATGGGAGACCCTATTCGTGAAAAAAAAAGACTATCTTGGAAATCGTCAATTATCTATACAATAGCTTATTAAAACCTTTTTCGCCCTTTCTCCCGTTTCCACATCATAGATTCATGACGCTTTTTCAATCTATAGGCGCTATATCCGAAATGATCTGACTCAAGCCCTTATCTTTTTAATCTTTCATAATGAAACTGCAGAGACAGACAGACAGAGGGAGCGAGAGAGAGAGAGAGAGAGAGAGAGAGAGAGAGAGAGAGGTCTCTTGACGGCTTGATTTCCATCCCAGGCTCTTTGTGAGGCGATAGTGTGAATGGAACGGACAGCCCACGCTGCCGCCATGACGCTGATAATATTCCGGTGTGTGCCCTGAAGCGAGATTGGGTGCCGTGATATCCTGGGAGAAGAATAAGCCAGCATTACAGCTTAGATACGATTTGGATTCATTAATTGCATTGTATTTGGGCCACAACAACATATGTGCAGCATGGGGAGGTTTTTTTTTTTTAAAGGCTTGGCCTTATTATCCCCACTAAGGTTATTTTTATATCTGTGCTTAGATCATATCTTCTGCTCGTCGTTTATATTCTGCCCCTGAATCCTTTTTAATGCTAATATATCTGGGATACAGAAGAAAAAAAGCACTAGGGGGTGTGCAGTTAAAGGAAAATGATCAGCATCAAGGCAGTGCAAGGAGGTCAAGTCACTATTTTCAGTATTATTGCACCATATTTCAAAGCATTTTATTCCTCTTGGACCACAAAATTTTTAATTTTTTTTAATTAAATTTGTTCAAGCACCTTTTATACAGAATGCATGTGAATGCCGCATTATGTTCACAGAACCATGATAAACAATCATTCATTTCATTAACTTGTAAAGAGGCGCAGGGTATCAGGAAGAAGCAGGATGAACAGATCGCAATGCGTTTCTCCATCAGAAAAGTTCACATTACATCTTTTCTACTTAGTAATCTTCTTCTTTTCCTTTCGGCTTTTTGCATTTTTCAGGGGTCGCCACATCGAATCATCTGATTCGCATGTTTGATTTGGCATAAATTTTTACGTCAGATGCCCTTCCTGATACAACCCTTTAGCAAGGGGCAGAAACACGTTGACGGCTTTGCAGCTACTCTTTACGAAAGTCAACAATGGTTCTTTTACAAGAACCTCTCACCATAGACAGCGAGAGACATGGCTGGATTTTGATAACCCAGTTAGCTGCACTGCCCCCCCCAGCGACAACCTTGATGGAGAGTGGGACTCGAACCCCCAACCTTAGGATCAGTGATCCAGCACCCTTTACCACCAGGCCACCCTTACTACTTAATAATAGTTATTTCAATTCAACTGATAAATTGGATGTATAACTGATAAATTAAGGATGCATCAAGTATTTTTCTAAGACTTGGGTGCCTTAATGTGTCCTATACTATATATGGAACAAGGCCTGAGCTCAGGTGGCTGGGAAACGGCTGATTTCCTTTAACACTGACACTCGAGACTCTTCACAGTCATTTAAACGGGCCCGTACGGTCCATTCAGGAAACTGTAATGTCAGGATCTCATGAATCCACACAAATTCACCCAGGTATCATACATTCTGTGGTTTTTTTAACTTTATTGGCTCTGTACATTCTGTGAAGCTCTGGAAAAACAGTGTTCTTTCCTGCCTCACACTTATTCCGTGATTTTCTCCCACAGTTACCACCATCCTATAGAACAAAGCCTTTCCCAACCCATCAAACACCAATTCACATTAACAAAAAGGCAGCACATTCAAGTCAGGAAGGATCTTGTCTCGATAACTGGTAGTATCTCATCAGTAATTTAAAAATGGTTCACTTGAGCAAAGTCTGACAGCACAAATCTCTGTTCGCTGAAAAACTTGTCGAGAGTCTGATTGGAATGAAGGCAGAAGCACCTGAATAGCAGGACTAACTTTGACCCTAAGCCCTCGTCCCAAGATCCACACTTGCATCCTTGTTCCCTTCAGTTGCATGTTTTCACCCAGGAATGGAAGACTGTTGAGTGTCCCAATTCTCTAGTGTTGTTGTCTCAGTGCGCCTCTTGTGTTTTTAATGCAGCTCCTGCAAGCACACATCAGGCCTCACTTCAATGAAGGCTACTTATTACACGGAATTCTTATAGCAACATGATGTTTAAAACTGTTACCAGCGAGGAATCAGAACAATTCTTGTTATTGTTGTTGGGTTTTGTTTTTAGTTGATTTTTTTCAAAGTTCACTGTATGTTAATTTTTTTTTATTTCATGATTTTATGAAACGTTTTCACACATAATGTATACAATCACAGTGTAACAACCAAAACCATGTCATGTAGGAATACAAAAGTAAAACTGTATAAAAAGAAAATAGCTTAAAATGGTTGTTTGTTTTAATAGCTTTCCTGTTTGTAGATTAAAAAAATGAAAAACAACTTCTTCTTCTTTTCCTTTCGGCTGTTCCCTTCAGGGGTCGCCACAGTGAACCATCTGCCTCCATCTCACCCTATCCTCTGCATCTTCTTCTCTTACTCCAACTACCTTCATGTCCTCCTTCACGACATCCATAAATCTCCTCTTTGGTCTTCCTCTAGGCCTTCTGCCTGGTAGTTCCAACCTCAGCATCCCACTACCAATATACTCACTGTCCCTCCTCTGTACATGTCCAAACCATCTCAATCTAGCCTCTCTGACTTTGTCTCCAAAACATCTTGTGCTGTCCCTCTAATGTACTCATTCCTGATCCTATCCATCCTTGTTGAAAAACAACATATATATATATATATATATATATATATATATATATATATATATATATATATATATATATATATATATAACAAAAATAAAAAATATATATACAGAGATCCCTCGCTACTTCGTGCTTCAATTCATGCAGTTTCAGTGCACAATGTTTTTTTTGTTTTGTTTTTTTTAAATATTCATTGAGTTAAAAAAATAAGGAAATTAAGGAAGAATAGGGGGAAAAGTTAATGAAAATGCCTCAAAAACAAGGCCAATTATGCAAAACAAAAAACAAACAAACAAAAATAACCAAACAAACAAATCAAGAAACAACCCAAAACCTTCCATCAAAACTAGGTACTGTACATTTTTCTGTGAGGTGCACATCTGAGTGGCTGCACGTACATGCGTCTGTATATGTGTGTATTTATATTTAACTTACATCTTATGCATTATTTTTAAATGTTATTAAATGTTGTTATTATAAGCATTTATAGCGCTGAATATGTATTTATTGATATTATATATACATATACACGCACGTATATGTCACGGGCAATCTCGGTCCCAACTAAACGTGGAAAGTGAGGGATCCTAGTATATGCAAAAATAAAAAAAGCATATATATATGGGGCAGTGGTGGCCTGGTGGTAAAGGGCGCCGGATCGTTGATCCTAAGGTTGGGAGTTTGAGTACCACTCTCCACAAGGTTGTCACTGTCCTCCTAGTGCAGCTAACTGGGTTATCAAAGGCGGGCCATGTCTCTCACTGTCTATGGTGAGAGGTTCATGTAAAAGAACCATTGCTGACTTTCGACAAGAGTAGTTGCAAAGCCGTCCGTGTGTTTATGCCCTTACTAAGGGTTGTGACAGGAAGGGCATCCGACGTAAAAACCTATACAAAATTGAATATGCGAATCAGATGATTCACTGTGGCAACCTCTGAAAAAAAAAGGGGAAAAGCCGAAAGGAAAAGAAGAAAGAATACAAAGTAGTACCTCACCTTCCGAAAGACCCAACATACGAAAAATTCAAACAATGCTTGAGTTGCTCTCCCATTGGGTATCTCCCAACATCCCGCCTCACTGGCCTCCCATTGGCTATCTCCCAACATCCCATTTTGTCTCCTGTTTTGTGAGTTTTTCGAGTGTGCTCATTGCAACTTTAGTTTTTGGCTCAGGCCTTTAACTTTGCATAAACATTTGTAAGATTATAACTCTGCTCAGAAGATACGGTCAACACATGCGCGCACGCGCACACACACACACACACACACACACACACACACACACACACACACACCCACGCGCACACACACATACACACACACACACACACACACACACACACACACACACACACACACACAGACAATTCCCAGAGAAAGCGGTTCCCGGTGCGAGTGAAAAGAAGAAGCGGGCTCGTGGCATGCGGTTGAGTGATATCGCAAAAGAATATGGCCAAACCCGTCTACCATCAGTACGATATTGAAGCAGAAGGAGGCCTTAAAAGGATTTTTAAAGGGTTTAGGGGTTACTATTGGGGGCCTTGGAACAAATCAGGCCTTTTACATGTAAAATGCTACTCAACTTACGAAAAAATGAGGTCACAAAACCACTTCTGGAACAGATTAATGTCATAAGGTGAGGCACCACTGTATGTGTATATATATATATATATATATATATATATATATATATATATATATATATATATATATATATATATAGTTGTTTTTTGTTTTTTGCAGGAAAATTAGAATATATAAATATTAAATTGTGAGCCATTTAAGTCAGTATTTTCACAGAACTTGTAATTAAAATATGACCTGATATGAAGCTTGCTGATTCATGACATTATACGAGAAGAAGTAACGTAGTTTCTTAACTCGTACAAAACACCGTACTAATTCTTGTTTTAACAACTTCCATCCCCTTGCGCACTTTATGGCGCTAAGCACACTTTGAACAAGTTCACACTTCAAGGGAGACCTTGGACTTTTGTGCTAAAAGAAATTACACATGCTGTGGTGTTTCATATTGTCAGATATATGATGTTCAGATGTATTGTGGAAAAAGTAGATAATACAAAGGCTAAATAAATTCAACGGCAGGTATGAGCTACCAAGCTGCTCTATACAGCACTACTTGTGAAACATGCCTTGCCTCAAGCCTTTTTTCTAGCTAAATAAAAAAAATTATAATAAAAAATACTTTAAGGTAAATTGCAAAAGCCTCAAATATCCTGTTATTTTTAAAATTGGTTTACAAAATTAATTCCTGTATAAATGCATTTAGTAATTTTTTAAAGGCACATGGCCTTCCATTTCATTGATCGTGAAGGAAAACGTACGGTGAGTAGCTGTTGAAAAGCACTTGGAGAACAATTCGAGCTCTAAACCAATTAAATGTGTTTACTTCTTTTCTGTTTTGATATTGCTACAAAATAAATGTATTTAAATAGTGTCCTTGAATTAAGAAATGTAAAATGTAATTGAATTTGAAATTGTAAATCAGATTCAAGTAGAAAAAAATAAATGATTGAAGATTTTGTTTTCAAGTCATAACACCCACCCGGACATGCATGAAAATTATTCTGTGTTTATTGACATTAAATCATTGTAAATTTTATATATATATATATATAACCTCTGTTTTTCAATGTCTGCCATAATTTTGTCATTTGAGACTTTAACATTCACAAAATAAATCCTGATTTCCTGAAGCGATTCCTTTGTCAATGATTACACACAATTTTTTTATTTATTCAGGTGCTGCATCCTTTACACATCTCTCTGTGATATGACGACATTTTAAATTTACATTTATGGAATTTGGCTGATGGCCTTATTCAGAGTGACTTGCACGAGTGCTTTTTGTTAAACAAGTCACTGTCAGTAAATGTATTTTGATGCCAGTTCACTAAGGCACATCCTAACTATACCATCAATAAAAAGTCAGTGAGAAGTTTTTTGTTTGTTTGTTAATAAACGTAAGGACAGATATCTAAACTTGAGGAGCGATACTTCTGATAATCCCATCCTTATGAAAAAGGATGGTTTTCAGTCATAATATCAGGGATCCTAGATCGCTTAATTTAGCAGAATTCCTCTATTTTTGCTCACCTATTTAGCGGAATTCTTCTATTTTTACTTGCCTAGTTAGAGGAATTCCTCTATTTTTACTCGCCTATTTAGAGGAATTCCTCCATTTTTTTCAGCTTCAGGTTCCATGCGGTCTCTTTGACCCCCCAGCTGAAATATTTCATTTCCTCTATTTCTGAACCAGTTTCCACTATTTTTTCTAAACCTTGCTGGGATCCCTGTAATATGAAGACATCTAGGGAAAGTTGATTGCACCATCTCAGTGCCTGAACAGAGAAGAGTTTAGATACTGGCTTTTCTTCTCAGCTGATAGAAGGAGGGACCAGTGCACTAGCAATGCTAGAGAATAAGAGGGAGAACTGCTGCAGTGTGAGGTGTGAGAAGTGCCATGGAGGGTGCTGGTCCGTTTTTGGCCTTGTAGGCAAGCATTAGTGTTTTAAATCTAAGTATTTTGAATATTATGATGAATTTACTGATTTACTATAAGAGCAGATGCTTTATAAAATGAACACCGCTTCATCACCTTCTAACCAATCAGATTTGAGAATACAACAGCAGTGTGCTACTGTACCATATACTTATAAAACACAAAACTGTTGGTGGAAAGTAGACGTCACACACCTGCTGTCTAGTCGTTGCATCAGAACTGTTTTAAATACAGTTTTCTATTTTAATCTCAGAGTCGGTACAGAGTTCTCACACGAAGAGAGCTCTTTTGGGAAATTAAGCATTTTAATGAAAAGCTCGCTCCTCCATGGCTAATGTTAGCACAATGTAACACTCTAAATTATTCATATCAAAAACCCTTTTCTGCCTTACCTGATGCAGAGACGGATGACGGCGGAGCCATGAATTATACATTAGACAGAAAGCCTTTTGATTGTTCAAATGTTGTGTTTATGGAATAACTGTGCACTTTGTCACCTTGTTTATTGTCTTTTTTGTTTCTAATAATGAGATTCACAAAGTAACTCTTTGAAGCCATTGGACAATAAAATCAGACATGAAACCGGGAGCAGCAGTATAAAGAGCACGACGTTTCACTGCTTTGAAAATAAATTAATTTATAAACTGAAATAAGTTACAAAAGCATCAAACCTGATTAATGTGATAACGTATAAAACAATATCATGTATTGTAGCCCCGAAACAATGTACAACAAAAGCAAGATAACATTGATAAATCTTTAATAAACTACTCACATTTAATATATTCAAAAAAAAAAAAAAAAAAAAAAAGAAACGGTTCCCAAAACAAGCCGGTCATTACTCTTCTTCCAATTCGACGACGTAGCACCAAAGCAACAGTAATTATTAATTACGCTAAGTTATTTTATGTTAATCCCCCGACAGCTGTGATTAAAAATAAACTGCTGCCATTGAGCGTTGCTCCGAGCGAAGCCCCATGAATTAAGTACAGGGTGATTAATTTTGGAGCGATGATTCACTAAATATTTAACAGCTTTGCTTCGTACAAAGTGTATCATGAATTATAGATGGGGAGAATTAGAATATCTTGATATAGGACAGCGGTTAAAGAATTAACCTGCAATTGGGGAAGAGCAATTACCAGTGTAATAAATGATCTTCAAGTCAAGGAAGGAAGAGTCTCTTTTTTTTATTTTTAATTAATTTCTGCACATCATCGCAAAGGGAGGGATATGTCCCTCTCATTACTCTGTGCCACTTTTGTGGCTCCTTTGTTCTTGATGAATAGCTGGCCGTTCACTGAGCTGAGATCTTTGTGTATCATCCTTTTTTTTCTCTCTCTCTATTCTGTTTTGATCATGTCTCTTAATGATCATCTGGTTTGAAAGCAAAGCAGTGCAGAGGTTTCTGTTTCTTCGTTTGAATTTACATGGCCACCCCCCACTCCCCCCCTTTTTTTGTAACAGACTCCCATTGGAATGAGGGACGCTCCTCTGTGAGACAAGATATGTGCTGTTTATGCCACCGACCTGTCCAGGGGATCTCTGGTAGAGTGAAGGAGAAGGAGGAGGAGGAGGAGGAGAAGGAGGAGGAGCAAGAGGAGGAGGGGTAGTAGGGTGGTGGGGTGATGGGTGGGAAGGGTGGTCGTCTGCTTCTTCAGCCCTGTCTGCTTCTAAACTGACTGAGGGTGTTGTGAAGTCAGTGTTGTGCACACTAATTGGCTTTCTATAAATGATAGTTGAGTGTGACCGAGACAGTTGTGTATAATGGGCCTGTCTTTTTGACCTTTACCCTCCTGCTCAGCATTCTTCCTCCTCACTGTACAGAACAGTTCACAAAACAAAAGCCGTGCACTGAGCAGTTTGCTGGCAAAATATTGTAGAGGTTTGGTATATGGGAAAATGGCAAATATGTACGACGTGGCATTTTTTAGCATTGTGGTGGTGCTTTAATAACATGTGTGTCTTTGTTTTTATATAATAAGCATTAGATTTGTAGGTCAAACTGCTTCTAGAGAGTATACCAAGATTCCTCCACCACACAGTATGGACAATGTAGGCAACAGACCTTGAAGGGATACTGGTTTTAATTAACCTTGTGCCAGCCTTATGATATGTTATATAGTACATAAAGGTGACTAAATTGTAAATAAATGATCTTGATTAACTCTTTCCTTCATATAACGTGTTTTGACATCCTGTCTTCCACGTTGTATTACACGATCTACGATATAATGTGAATACATTTATTTCGCACTACATGGAATGTGCATTATGTTGGTTGAATAGTAACTCGAGCACATGGTTTTGCTAACATCTTTTCCTATTGACGATTCCTATTGAGTGGTCGGGAACCTATGGCTCTCGAGCCAGACGTGGCTCATTTGATGACTGTATCTGGCTCTCAGATAAATCAGGTGGCCTTTCTAAACAGAATAACGATTACATCATTTCACTGTCATTTAAATAGAAATACAAAAAGCATTCAAATAAAACAAAAACAGATGAATAAATCTCATGCATTTACATCTTTACATCTATTTTCAATGCCACTTCACTGTGGCGTGCAGCGGAGAGCCAATCCTTTCTGTACTCCAGTATGCGGGCGGGTCCAATACCTTCAAACTCTAATTTTATTGGATTATAACAACAGTCACAGACTGTGTGTGTTGTTTTTGGGTAAAGAGGTAAACTTCCCTCGTTTTTTGGTTGGCTCATTTCCATGAAGCCAAGCACAGCTGGCAAGTAAACACAAATGGACAGACATGGAAAAACTTCAACCCGCAGACCAGCTAATTGCCAAAACTTGGGACGTGCTTCCTGTCACATAAACACTGCAGTGTGCGAGTCATGCCGTATTGACCCTTATTGTACTCTCAAATCATTGGTCTTCTTTTTCAATTTAGTTGTATTCAGCATATATATATATATATATATATATATATATATATATATATATATATAGATAGATAGATATATATGGCTCTCAGAGGATTCCATTTTAAAATGTCTTTTTTTTTGGCTCTCTTAGTCAAAAAGGTTCCCGACCCCTGATGTAATACATCGAGCTTCCTATTTGACTATGAGGGAAAGAATTAAAGGAAATTTTAAAATGGCTGTGGTTTGAACCTTGAAGGTCACCCAAGGTCAAAAATAATAGTCTCATTTGAAAGTTCAAATATTTGTGACCTTGCTCTGGTATAACTAAATCAAATCTCTGGGACTCAGGTCGGATAGTGTCCCCACTAAGTTCTTTGAAAATTTGTGTATGGGTGTGGTCAGGACTTTTTTTTACCACAAAAAAACCCAAAACAAAACAAACAAAAAAACCCACAGATGGACAAATAAATTACAGAGTTTAAAATACCTCAGCCAAAACTATTTTAAGTAAGTGGTAAGAAGATAACTATCACAAAAGCTAGAAAATATTCTGATTGGAAGAATATCGAAATAATAAATGTCCCTCAGAATGTATCCAAGATCAAATCATGAACCATGTCATAGTTTAAAAATTTTAAAACCATAAACACAATAAAAATATTCTCTGTTTATAAAGTTAGGACAAAAATGTTTATTAAAAGACATTATCCTCCACAGAATAAATTCTGAAGCCAAGTTAAATTAATGTCATGGAACATTGACGGACAAATCACATGATGCTGTCACCTGTGGCTAAAATCATTTGCTTCGATTAGGCCGGTATCTGTTACAATCACATGGGTTTTTAATGTTATATACATATGTACTTCACGTTAATATTTTTTTTCCAAACATTCTGCAAAATTTATAGTTTTGCGTCACAATAAATGTCACTGAACATGACAGACTCTGTTTGTCCTTCAAGATTACATTAATTTTGAGCAAAGTCTGTCACTTTGAGACTAAAACCAGCATTTCTTGTTTTACAAAACAGCCAATCAAAAGATATTACACTGCTGCTGGAAAGTTTTCATGCTTAATACATAGTTTATATAATACATAGTCACATAATTTAAGTACAATCTGCACAATCCAAAACAATTATATGTGACAAAAACCAGGAATGCACGTAACTGACCTTCTCACAGTGGCTAACATAACCAGCCGTACGGCCAAACCTGCCTCATTTGTAAGCCGACCCCACGTAGTAGGAGGAAGTCGGAAAAGTGTCCACTGAGCATGTCCAGAGCTAATAAATATTCATGAGACTCGGTCCTGGCTTCAAGGTTTTTTCCATTGATGTGTGAACCGATTTACAAATGAACGTAACATGTAATTGGTTTGACAGACATTTCGCCTGTGTTTTATTCATGTTGACAGAACTACCTGTATGGATTTTTCAGGACAATTCTTCTATTGAGCATAACCAATGCTACCTTCTTTCAAGTTTACTAAAACTAAGTACAGATGATTGTCGGTATGTACAGCACAGACCAAGATATCAAATTTATGGAACTTGACAGACATTACCTTCACAGGCCCATCTCATTAAAAAGGGGTTTTTTTGCGTTAAAATACAACAAAATTAGCAAAACCACACATTGAACATTCTTTTCACGCTCAAAAATTATCCATCCATTAATTTTCTGAACCGCTTAATCCTAATTAGGGTTGCGGTAAGGCTGGCGCCCATATCAACTGACTCAGGGTGAGGGAAGAGTACACCTTGGACAGCTCACCAGAGCGTCTCAGGGAAGAAACACGCTGACGGCTATGCAGCTACTCTTGTCGAAAGTCAGCAATGGTTCTTTCACACGAACCTCTCACGGCACAGACAGTGAGAGACATGGCCCGCTTTGAGGGGGGTCAGCAGTGACAACTCTAGATAGTGGGGCTTGAACCCCCGACCTTGGGATCAGTAATCCAGCACCTTACCACTGGGCCACCACTGTCCCAACTTCAAATTATTTTCTTGTAATAAAAAAAAAACTTGCAATAAATGTGTAATATTTATTTGTGAATCTGGTAGGTGAATTTGATCAGACTTTCATGCCAGAAAATCTGAAATTTTAGTATGAATAAAGTAAAAAAGGAAGGTGGCAGAGCTTTGTGACATAATTGTCTTTATTATTATTCTGACCTGCACTTTAAACAGGCATTAGGTTGGACATATAATTGAGAGGAAATGTTTTTAAAATTTTGATGTTTAACATACTTGTGCAAATGCGTCCAAGTGCAAATAAAGAGCCAAACACAGGATCCACACCATACATCAAACATAATTTTGTTTTTTCTTTTATATTTTAAAAATATGTTTCCAAGCGAGCTTTTAATCATTTCGCAAACCTTGTACCAGGATCCTGGCTCAGTTAATGAAGTGTACAATGTTTGGAAGTCACAGCTTTTCTCTCATTAATTTAACACATGCAACCAGACAGCAGATTGAATTTTTGGACTTTCCTGTCATACGCTACATCCCCACCTGTGCACAGAGATGAAGGAGAGTTTTGAAGTCACCAAAAGTTTCATGTTTAACGAACAGGTAGCTAATGATTTATAATTGCATTGTATTTCAGTTCTTGCAGATTCAGTTCATCAGTTCATTTTCTGTAACATTATGTAAGCTGTAACAGCTTAATCCTAATCAGGGTCATGGGGAGGCTAGTGCCCATCCCAACCGTCTCCGGGTGACGACAGAGTACACCCCGGACGGCTCGCCAGGCCATCGCAGGGCAGAAACACGCCGACTGCTTTTTGACAAGAATAGCTGAAACTGCACTGGGGGGGGCAATGACAACCTTGTTGAGAGTGGGATTCGAACCCTCAACGTTTGGATCAGCTGCCCGCCTCTTGCAGATTATTAACTTGATATCAGCAGCATTGACTAAACAGACAACCGAACAGCACCTTAATCCATAACAGCTATAATACATCTATTAATTATGTGATTGTTAATTATACATCTGTTCATTATCTATGACAATTATCCACCTATCACAGAGTCCAACATCAGTTCACGCCTATGGGCAAATGAGAGCTTTCAGTTGACCAATTCCACATCTTTTGGACAGTGGGAGGCAATTAGAGCACCAAAAGGAAACCCACACATGCACAGTCACAGTGAGAACACTTAAACCCCACACTGTAAGACTAAAGTGAATTTTGAGAATCCTCTTGCTTTGAGGCAACAGTACCAACCACTTTGTCATCTGCCATCTATATTAGACAAGGCTTTGATGAAGGATTTGATTTACCATCCACAAGGAAAAGCATCTCTTCTTCTCTGTAAACGCAACTGCAACCTAGTTAGTCACGTTCAAATACGCACAGTAGGGTTTTAAACATGGAAAGTCTGTAAAGCTTAACAACAGGCCTAAAATATCAACAGTGTTCATGTAATATATACTCGGTGTGCTATAAAATATCAACAAATTTTAAAATGAGGTGGACTTCGTTCAGAATAATTAAAAAAGGTATAATTACCAATGATGCACCAAAGAAGAGGTGAATGCGCCATTGAAATCAGCACGCTGAAACACATAAGCTTTGTCTGCATGTTCGAGCAGGTGTGTGTAACAGCTTTAACTCTTTTCAAAAGATTTACTAGATAGAAACACAAAGAAAAGTGAAATAGAACAAGATGTTTATAATGACTACAGCCACACCCACAGACAGCTCACTAGGCTAGAAAAATGCTGACATCAATTCAATGGCCTACTCTTTATAAACGACAGTAATAGTTCTTTTACATGCCTTTCACCGAATACAGTGAGAGACATGGCAGCCTGAAATAACCCAGTCAGTTGCACTGGGGGGACAGCAGTGACAGTATTTACAGTGCTGACCCTTCTTCTTCAAAACTTCAGCAATCCGCTTTGGCATGCTGGATATCAAATTCTGGACTAAAGCCTGGCTTATTGCGGCCCATTCTTGACTTATCACTGCTCGAAGTTGCTCACAATTTGTGGGCTTCTGCTTGATCACCTGTTTTTTGCGGATGGACCACAGGTTCTCGATTGGATTAAGATCTGGGGAGTTTCCTGGCCATGGATCCAAAACACCAATTTTATGATCTTTAAGTCACTTCTTGATCCCTTTGCCTTATGACATGGTGCTCCATCACGCTGAAAAATGCACAAATCCTCACCAAAGTGCTCCTGGATTGTTGGGAGGAGTTGCTCTTGGATGGTGTTTTGATACCATTCTTTATTCATGGCAGTATTTTTGGGCAGGATTGTGAGTGAGCCCACTCCCTTGGATGAGAAGCAACCCCAAACATGGATGGTCTCAGGATGTTTCACTGTTGGCACAACACAGGACTCATGGTAACGTCACCCTTTCCTCTCCTGACAGTCGCTTTTCCAGATGTCCCAGATATTTGAAAGGGAGTTTCATCAGAGAAAATTACTTTGCATCAGTCTTCTGCTTGCCACTCACAGTGTGACCTGAAAGGGTGTGATTGGTAGGTACGGCCTCTCCAGGCTGAACACGAATGGTGTTTCATTGTTGGACTTCTGTGATCATCACAGTTTGTCTATCATGAACACCATGCTTGAACAAGCGTGTAGTTAGGGTCTCCTGGGAATGTTTGGTGGAGTCTACAGTCAGAAAGGCCTTTAACTACCACCTCCGGCAGAGCTGCAACCACATCCAAAAGAACCCGGTGGTAGACACCTGTGGTGAAGGGTGCCATCCAGCTGAAAAAGGAGGCCTAGCGGGTCTTATTGGCATGTGGGACTCCTGAGGCAGCAGACAGGTACCAGCAGACCAAATGTGCTGCTGCCTGAGCTGTCGCCGGTGCAAAATCTCAGCTGTTGGAGGAGTTTGGTGAGGGCCTGGTGAGTTATTATCGGTTTGCCTCAAAAAGGTTCTAGACTACCATCCGATGCCTCATGAGGGGAAAAGGTTCTTCACAAATCCTGTTTACAGTAGAAGTGGGGAGGTACTCACCTCAACTTAGGATGTCATCGGGAAGTGGAAGGAATACTTTGAGGACCTCCTCAAGCCCACCAACACACCCTCCGTGGAGGAGGAAGACCCTGGGGGGTTTGGGCGGGGTCTGCCCATCACTGGGACTGGGGTAGTCAAAAAGCCCCCCAGTGGCCCGGCTCCAGGGGGTGGATGAGATCCACCCTGAATACTTCAGAGCTCTGGATGCTGTAGGACTATCTTGGTTGACATGTCTTGGCAAGATCGCATGGTCATCAGAAGTGTACCTCTGGATTGGCAAACTTTGGTCCAATTATTGTGGAATCACACCCCTCAGCCTACCTGGGAAAGTCTAGTCAGGGGTACTGGAGAGGAGGATCCAACTGATAGTTGAACCCCGGCTTCAGGAGGAACAATGGGGTTTTCGTCCTGGCTGTGGTACTCTTGACCAGTTCTATATGCTCCACAGGATCTTGGAGGGGGCATGGGCGTTTGCCCAACCTGTCCACATGTGTTTTGTGGATTTGGAGAAGGCTTTTGACCATGTCCCTTGGGGTATTTTGTGAGGCACGCTTCGGGAGTACGGTGTTCCAGCCCCATTGCCATGGGACATTCAATCGCTGTATCACCTGAGCCAGAGTTTGGTCCGTATTGGGGACAACAGGTAGAATTTGTTTCTGGTGAGAATTGGAGTCTGCCAAGGCTGTCCTTTGTCACCCATTCTGTTCATAATTTTTATGGGAGAATTTCTAGGTGCATCCGAGGTGTTGAGGGGTTCTAGTTTGGTGGTCATCGGATCTCGTCTCTGCTTTTTGCAGATGACGTCCTTTTGGCTTCATCATGACCGCCAGCTCTCATTGGAGCTATTTGTAGTCAAGTGTGAAGTGGCCGGGATGAAAATCAGCACCTCCATGTCCAAGGCCATGGTTCTCGGTCGGAAAAGGGTTGAATGCACCCTCTGGGTCAGGAATGAGGTTTCGATTTACCAGGTTCCAATCCTCACCAATGGTCTCAAGCTTTGGGTCGTGACTGAAAGAACAAGGTTTGCGGATACAAGCAGCTAAAATGAGCTTCATTTGCCAGGTGGCGGGGCTCTCTTAGAGATAAGATGAGATGTTTGACCATTTGGGGAGCTTTCAGAGTAGAACCGCTGCTCCTCTGCATCGAGAGGGCCCAGTTGAGGTGAATCGGGCATCTGGTCAGAATGCCTCATGAACAGCTGCCTGGTGTGATGTTTCGGGCATGTTCAACTGGGAGAAGACCCCGGGACACCTCGACCTAGAACATGCTGGAGGGACTATGTCTCTCGACTTGTCTGGGAACGCCTCAGTTTCCCCCGGAAGAGCTGGAGAAAGTGGCTGTGGAGTGGGACATCTGGACCTCATTGCTTAGGCTGACCCCGGAATAAGCTGCAGAAGAGGAAGATGATGATGATGATGATGATGATGATGACTCACCACCACAAAATTGAAGCAACAAAATTTGCAACAACACAAAATTTGCATCACTGCCAAAACTTTTGGCGATGACTGTAGCTTGTTTAATTCTGCATGCTGATTGGTTCTACTAGACACTTTCAAGCACTTTTTTTTCATTCACTGGACTGTGGCTATTTAAGTATATTCACTATGTAAAGATAAACAAACAGGGTGCCTGCACTGAACTCTGAATGACAGTTTTTGGATTTATTTTGTGTGGAATAAAAAATAAGTTGTATCCCCCTGGAGAATATTGAGTTTGAAGAAACAGGAATGTAACTTTTACTTAATGCTTTAAAGCTGCATACAAGCTCAAGAAAGATGTAAAGGTACTACACACGCAGTATTACGGCAGGCCAAACTATAAAGCAAGGCACAAACACCCTCTCTTCCTGTTCAGCTTACATTAAGGCTGAAATGTAAAACTTGGGATCGTGTCTGTATGTTTCTCCTGGACGACCTTTTTCTTTTACACTTTTATGGGGAACAGTTCTGCTTGTGATGTTATTTTAAACCAAGAAGTAAAGTCTTCTTATTTTACATTATGTTGCATTTGTAGTCATCTGAATTAATTTTAAAAGGCATGAATTACCATAAAATTCAATCTAGTTCAAAGCAAAATAATACACCACCTAAACCTGGTGAAAACCTGGTGAGGGTGGGACTTGAACCCCCAACCTTGGGATCAGTGATCTAGCACCTTTACCACCAGGCCACCACTGCCTGCCATAAAAATACAGTCGGCCCTCTACTCACGAAAACCTCTGAATACGAAAAATCCAGGTTACGAAAAACATGTCCCTAAATTTTTGTCCTCTTTTTTATGAAAACAATGTCTTTTTACAAAAAGCGCCAAACACGCCATTCAAAAATTCAAATGCACCATTCAAAAATGCAAACAATGTGCGAGTTGCTCTCTCATTGGCTGTCTCCCAACATCCAGCCCCGCTGACCTCCCATTGGCCAGGAGGGAGCTGAACTGTACCCATACTTCCTGTACCCATACTTCCTGATTGTCAGAAGTGTGAAGGAGAGTTGAACGGGACTGTTGGCTTGTGAGTTTTTTGAGATTGATCATTGCAGCGTTATATTTCGTTATCCATAATGGACCCTAAGAAATTGATTCTCGGTGACACCAAAAATAAGAAGTGAGCTCTGTTATCAATCGAAGTGAAGCAGGTGATAATTAAAAAATATGAAAGTGGGATGCGGTTGAGCGAAATCGCAAAAAGGAGTATGGCCGAAACCCCTGTACAATCGGGACGATATTGAAGCAGAAGGAGACCTTAAAAGCGGAGCTACAGTGATGGAGGCGATTATTTCGGTAAAAGCAACCGCCATTTTTAAGGACCTCGTGAAGGACGGTAGGGGTGATAGCAACCCCTGGACTTTAAAGCATCGCATGGGTAGTTCGAGAGATTTAAAAAAGGTAAATAATTTTCTTTTACTTTTAACACATATATCATACATATTTCACACAAAATTGGTGTACTTTTGTAATTTTTAAAGGGTTTGTGGGGTAGTCTTGGTAGCCTTGGAACGAATCACACGTTTTACATGTAAAATGCACCTCTACTTACGAAAACTCCAGGTTACGAAAAAGGCACTGAAAAGGATTAATTTAATAAGTAGAGGGCCGACTATATTAGAATATCATTTTGGTTATGTCACTTATCCCCAATCAGGAGCGTGCTTTTTTTAAATGCAATTTTTTTTAAGCTTGAGAAAGCTCCATACTGTGTGTGTATGTGTGTGTGTGTGTGTGTGTGTGTGTGTGTGTGTGTGTGTGTGTGCATGTGTGTATATATATATATATATATATATATATATATATATATATATATATAAATTTTTTTAAATATTTTTTGTTCTATAACCCCTGCAGTTCATTTTTTTTGTTTTATAATTAAATTAGGGAATGTAAATTTTCAAACACTCTCGAGGACCACCTGAGTGAATAAAAGGTGTGAGGTAGATATCCATGTGACCGTCCTCCTGTGTTTGACCTTAAAATACTTTTAACCAGCCTTTTATGTGAAATGCCTAGCATACATCAGAAGTTCCCAGCAAAAAAAAAGAAATAAATAAAATAATAATAATTTTTTTGTAAGTCCCCGGGAAGCTTATTAAACCCAGGAAGAAAGGAAATGAATAAATACTAAATGTGTTGCCTGCGTGTCGAGCGCTGATGTTGTTTGAATGGCATATTTCCCGCATGAACAGTATATTTTCTCAAAACAAAAAAAAAGAGAGAGCGAGAGAGAGAGGGTACTCGAATATCATTAGGGTTCAATGCAGCATCTCGAGCTCAGAGGCGATCTCGGAGGCCACACCAGCAGGGTGGAAAACACCAGCGTTTGATGTTTTCAATCATCCACCAGCCTTTGTGTCTCTCAGATGGTCCCTGCAGGTTGACTCTCTCTGAATAACATGTTTTTCACTTTAAAAAAAAGAGACACAGAGAGAGAGAGAGAGAGAGAGAGAGAGAGAGAAGAAAAACTTCATTTGAAAGAAGAGTGTACTATTGGGTCTCGGCATGTTTACTTTCATTATCTTTGGTCCCCTTTTCCTCTCCCTCTGCTGTAGAAGCCAAACAGTAGCCTTTGACGCTTGTAAAGGCCTAGCGGAGGGCTCGTGGGATATTCAGCCACTCTGTTTCTGCATGATAGGGCTTAGACCAGCTCGGGTGCTCAGTTCGGCCTTCAGCCAAACACTGGACTCGTATTTATCAACCAGTAGCCAAACAAACACCAGAAACACAAGTGCAATGCCCATAAAAACAACAAGCCTATGCTCTGGCATGTACATCTGTGGTGGTCAGGGAAAACCTTTCACATGGTCTGATTTTGACATTTTCTGCTCAATGATGTTTCCGTGAACTGAAATTGAAGCCGGTGAGAAGTGAAATAGAGAGAACAGTTGCATTGAAAAAACGGCAGCACACTGCATTCATGAAAAACAAACACAATTACTTTGTAATTTGAATTGCATGTACATTGCATATGAAACCATATTTAAACACAAGCTATCTCATTATATGTCTGATGTGATGCTCTACGGTCAGAAAGTAAGTACGTAATGCTAAGGTCTCACTCAACAGCCTAATTCTGTGCATGGTTGTTCGGATTATTGTGCATTAGTGTGTCTGTTTTATGTCGGAGGCAGACTGTCGCAAAAATCTGGCAATCTGAGATACATACTGTACACTGCAGATGTCATATCTATTAGCATCAACTGTGATCCATATGTGGTAGTCACTTGTTCTGTGCTGTGATCACTTGGGAAGGAAATGACAAAGTGTCACAAAACTTGGTGTATAGGATTAAATACAGTAGTTTAGGATTGTATATGGGTCACCTTGAGCTTGTTTTAGGGTCACAATATCATCAGGCTTGTTTGTGCGCTAAGGTTTCGTAAAGAAACAATATAAGATCACCAAATTTTATGGATGAGTTCCCCTCAAAGTTGCCATTTGGAAAATGTATATGGAGTCACAAGATTCAAGAGTCAAAGTCACAAGATCACGTTTCCTAAATTCTACTTGTCAATGCTTATTAGTGTAATAACGTTCATCAGATTTAGTAAATGGGTTCCCTTCAGCTCTTCAGGAAGATATTTGGTGGGTATTTTATATATATATATATATATATATATATATATATATATATATATATATATATGTATATATATATATATAGAGCATTCCTATTGATGTTGTGTATATATATATATATATATATATATATATATATATATACAATGCCAGGCTGGGGGGGGGGGTGACCCCGGGAAACATGCTTTTTTTTTGCCGTATTAGGATAAAGTGTAATTCTACATCCACTACAGCAGGTGGCAGTGGCTTCCTCACTGTTAGAGTGTGCCCAGAGGTAAAATAAGAAGTGAAGTTAATAAACCCACCATGGAAATTTTTAACAGGGACAGAAAGAGAGGCGGAGAGAGACGGAGACAGTGAGGGAAATAAAAGTCTCTCGAAAGCTAAGTCAAGGAGGTATGATGAAGCAGATGTAGCACTCGGGGCTTCACTGTGCTGAAAACATTGGCAGCGAAGAGCATGAACCCAAATAAATTCAGGCGTCACTTAAAGACATCACACCCCGATCACGTGATGAGCTGCGTGAGTTTTTTCAGCGAAAACGAGCCGAATATTGACAACAACCGTCCCGCTTTGTGAATGCTACGCCAGCAAACCAGTGAGCTCTGTTAGCATCAGATAAGGCGGAGTACCAAACTGCTCAGTGCAGAAAACCCCACAGCAGAGCAGAGGAACTGAGCCTACCTGCAGCACACACGGTGTTCTTCATGCTGGATGACGTCAGTGCTGTGAAAATAAGTACAGGTCCCAGTTCAGCATTGAGCAGGAGCTGAGAGTTCAGTATTGTGCTTTAAATCCAGCTTAGAAAAGCTGGACACTGCAAATGTGCTCATTGTACCATTAATCTGGACTTAATAATTTTTACAATAAAAATAATAATAATAATAATAATAATAATAATAATTATTATTATTATTATTATTAATATTAAAAAAATAATAATAATCATAAAAACAATAATAAAAAATTGTTTTATTCATTTTTGTTTTGTAGGTTAAAGTGTTTTATATATTGTGCTCCCGAGTTAATATTGCTGATCAATTTGAATTTATTATTATTTATTGATTTTATTTAATTTTATTTTTCATTATCGAATGGTTCAAATTGTTGGTCAAAAATGTTGACAGCGTAAATGAGGATACTTTTTTATTTCAGGCAAATTGATGCACTTTAAATCTTTTTGTTTCAAGACTAAAAAATAGTTAATAAAGTTATTCTTTGTTGGAAGTTGATCTATATTTCTTCCTTTTTTTGTATTCCATAATGATAATAAGGATTTATTATGTTAATAAGGATACAGTGTATGCAGAGGATTATTTATAACAATTTTTAGACAGATCACACTATATATATTGGCGAAACGTTTTCCTCTTCCTAGGGGGGGGCGCGACAGAAAATAATTGAGAAGAAACACTGATATATATATATATATATATATATATATATATATATATATATATATATATATATATAATGTATTGTATTCTTTTTATTCAAAAAATCAAAGCATCTGTGCCCCTGAGATCTATATTTACCTCCATAGAAGTCTGTGCTAGGCTATCTATGCCTCATGGATGGACGCCTGAATGTTTTTAACAGTTGACGTGATCCAGCTTCCAAAACGGACCGCAGTAAATTTCAAAACTTTCAGTAAAACTTTTGGTTCTCAAGGTAGCTTTGCAGCTCTTATGTATTGTATTTATGTCAACAAAAATGCCCGAAACACTTAGAGGGTAATGCTGATTAAACCCCAGAAGGCAAAAAAATATATATATCTACAGTGAAATCATTTTTAACGATGTGTGCACTTATAGTTTTTCTGAGAAATTCTCACTTTCTCTACTTTCAAATTTCAAATTCTCTACTTTCTCCGACGTTGGCCAGGTTTTCCCAGGACACCGCACATGGACTCTGAGAACATCAGAAATGAAACAGATGCTCGTGGTGACGTGCCGATAACCCTCGGATATTTACAGCACTGAGGATGATTGATGCAGTCATATCAATCGTCCTCTCTGAACAGTTTTGGGACGATCGTCACATTTTGTTTATGATGGATAAACATATTAGGCCTTCACATCCAGGCTGCATTAGAAATGTAATGATTTGTGTGCAGCTCTGCTGTAGAAGCCCACTTATTGTACATAAGTGTTATAATTGGAAGTTTATTGCATTACCCGGCCGCAGAGTGTTATTTCCTGCTATTTGTCTAATGCATCTTAAAGAATGGTAATCTAATAAAAAATCATTATTTCTTCCCAGGCTTTTAGACATTGCGAATGATTTAAGGGAAAGTCATTTACAAAATGTGTCGAGTACAGTGCGAATTAATACCTCACCTTGTCAGAATATGTGCATGAAAAAATTCTATTGAGGCAATGCGATTTTATTAAAACGGATGTACGCGGCTTTCAAGATTGCCACGAGCTAGGATCATCTTAGATAAATGGCCTCACTCAAATAACAGCTCGCATGGAAATGTGTTTTGTACTTTCTGCGACGCTGCTTTCCTTAATGTTGCTTTTAACTTTTAATGCTTTATTATTAGATCTTCCACTGCAGCAGTTTTGCTTCTCGTCTCTTTCACGCGATTTGTTTTGACACCCAAAAGTTTCAGTTTCAGCTATGGACAGTATACTGTATATGTTCTTTCTTCTATTAGTGTATGTGTGTGTGTGTGTGTGTGTGTGTGTGTGTGTGTGCTTTAAAGAAAAAAACAAAGATAAAACCTAAAAGCTGGTGGATGGATCATCCTGTGATTATCATTCCGTATGGAAAACATAGGCCCACACACACACACACACACACACACACACACACACACACACACACACACACAGTCAGAGAGAACTATCTGAGGGGTGCCTTGGCCTGAGATCACTGATCCCTCTGCTCTGAGAGAAGAGTGAAAAGGTGCAGGAATGTCTGATTGCTGTGTGATCTGATGGCCTGTGGATTGTGTCATGAGCAGTCTCTCTCTCTCTCTCTCTCTCTCTCTCTCGCCCCCCCCCCCCCCTCTCTGTCTCCACACATGGATGCACAACTGTTTCGGCTTGCTCCCTCTCTCCAGGGAGAAGAGAACCTGCCTCACACTTACCATTGCTGAGAAGAAATGAATAAAACCAAAATGAGATATCGCAGTGACAGTCCTGCCTTTTAAACGACACAGATTGTCATTGTGTCACATGCTGCTCGCTCCTTTTGTTGACGTTATGAAAAATGTATCGTGAGGAACCTTTTTGTGAGTATGCAGCGAATTGATGAGTGGTCCTGCACATCCACGTCCCCATTTCACTTTGTCTGCTTGTTATATCTTTTTTTTTTTTTTTTTTTTGTTCCAGCCTCCTTTTCCTTATTCCATATCAGTTCTCTGGGTTAAATGGGATTGGACTGAGTTTGTACAAGTCATCATACAAATCCCTTGGGTCTGTCCTCACATGCCTTTCTTGACCAGTGATCAACCTTGAAATTTTCTCAGTCCCAGAAGCACTTTTTTTTTATTATTTACAAAGCTCCTGTATCCCTTAACTGCAGCATTTTCATAATTAAGGATGAAACAGACCTTCAGACACCATGTTCTGCTTAAAAAAATAAACAGTGATAAATGACCGAAGCCTTCTCCGCTCCTGACTTTGAAAAATACCGGCATGCAGTTTCAGGTCAGATTCTGACAACAATTAGGCTGAGAAAAATAAATAGTCTTTGACCTTTTTTGGTGAGGTTTATCCTTTTTTTTTTCACAGGAAACACCAGTGTCCTTGACAGTACAGTACAGTATATGCATACACAGTGAAGAGCCAATCAGCGCTGTACTTTTAATGATTGCACTGTTAAACTGCTAATATTGTAAGATGACACGCAGGGGAGTCGTTATGTTTTGACACAAACCCACAGCATATGCTATGGCTGTAAATGGTTTCCCTTTTCTTCTTTCTTTTTTTTTTTTGAAATGCAAGGCAGCCTGTGCTTTGATTTGAATTATTTGTTTTTAATTTGTGATGCTCCGATTTAAATCAAAGTGCATTTATAAAAGATATCGATTTTGTGGATTTTATTCAGACTGCCCTTAATTCACACTTTCATTTTAGAAAATCCTCAAATTCGCCTTTTAGCGGTCTGAGTCCCTGGCCTGAATAAATGACATGGATATAAGCTTCCCTCGATGGCGTGGTGTAAAAGTATTAGCTGCACTAAGAGACCTGCTCCTACTATAATTATGTTAGGAACCAATAAGACAGCTCTGGAATCAATATGCTAAGACAGATAGAGTATTGGATCACGGGCAGTGAACTGGCCGTAGATTAGGCTGGCAGGTCCCCGAGCTGAAGATCACTAACATTTAAGCCAATGTTTGACTTAACGTTTCTCTGAAAGGAAATCATCAGAGTTTTCACCATCCACCCGGGGCACTGGATTATCTCTCCTCAGCAATTACACTTCTCCTTTTTTTCTCTAATTATACGATTTTGACTGGTTAAAGCCTGTTGGTTTTTAATTTGCTTGATTTTTAACATCCTCATCTCATTTTAATCAATATGCACAATCAGACCTTCGCAAGGGCAAATGTTTATGTCTGATCATTAATCCATGCTTTTTAAATCCAAAATAAAAAAGTAATTTGAATACTACACTTTTTTTTTGAAAACAAATGCTGATATGTTTCCCAGTAGATCTATCTATCTATCTATCTATCTATCTATCTATCTATCTATCTATCGATCTATCTATCTATCTATCTATCTATCTATATATATATATATATATATATATATATATATATATATATATATATATATATATATATGTGTGTGTGTGTGTGTGTGTGTGTGTGTGTGTGTGTGTGTATGTATATGTATATATGCATGTACGTACTGTATATATGTGTGTGTGTGTGTGTGTGTGTGTGTGTGTGTGTATGTATGTATGTGTGTGTGTGTGTGTGTGTCTGTCTGTCTGTCTGTCTGTACTGTATATATTTCTGTAAGTATGTATGTATGTATGTATGTATGTAAGTATGTATGTATATACTGTATGTATATATGTCTGTCTGTCTGTCTGTCTGTATGTGTATGTATGTATGTATGTCTGTCTGTATATACTGTATGCTTATATATCTGTTTGTATGTCTGTCTGTATGTATGTATGTATGTATGTATGTATATATTGTATGTTTCTATGTCTGTCTGTATGTCTGAATGTATGTATGTATGTATGTATGTATATACTGCATGTATATATGTCTGTCTGTATGTCTGAATGTATGTATGTATGTATGTATGTATGTATGTATGTATGGGTATGTATACAGTTAAACACCACTATGGGAGGAAGAATCCCTTTTAGGTACAGTACATCTGCTCACGTCCAATCAAGCTTTAAAAGCCATGGCAGAGAACAATAGCCTTCATCAGACAGGAACAAAGTCACAGATGTAAGTGGTCCGAGTAAGTGTGCAATTTCTGCCCATATGACTGTCCTGACACAATTGCTCTAATTTTCCTCCTTTGAAATGACTGATAAAAGACTTAGGTAATTGCTATGGAGACAGCATTTCGTCCATCAAGAAAGGCTGTGTGTGTGTGTGTGTGTGTGTGTGTGTGTGTGTGTGTGTGTGTGTGTGTGTGAGTGGGGGGAGCATCTCGAGTAATACTGCCTCAGGGTTGGAGGATGGAGTGTCAGTTTCTGCACAATCCCAAATTAATACTTGTCCTCTTCTTCAGCCCTACTTTCCCCGCCATTTTATTATGTGATGCTAATTTGTGTCGATGTCTTATCGGAAAACACTGACCGAAACATATCCTAAAAACAACAAACGTCTGGATTAATTCTGCAATCAGAGGTCATTGAGAAACGCAGTATCGCCACACGCTCTAAAAAATATGCCCTGCCTCCATGATGCAGATTATGCAAGTGGCATGAGAATGAAACACAAGTGCTCATCTCTCCCTCAGAGCGCAGAAAGGTGAAGAGATCGCTCAGTCTGACACCTGACTTTGAACTGTGTCCATTCGGTCCGTGACCTTGTCCCTTGAAATCAAACTCTATTTATCTGCCTGATCTCTGATTATCTGGCCATTGCACCATGCTCTCGAGGAGAGAAAGCAGACCGCAGTTAGGTAATGGGGAAGAGGCGGGGGCTGTGACACACATGAGCACTGACACACGAGCAAATTATAGCACTGGCCTCCGATTCTATTTGTTTATTGTAAGCAATACCATTCTTTGGTCTTTGTAAAAGTCTTCACTCTGGAATGGTGTGTAAATTTCTAAGTGCATTTTCATCCTAAATGCACCTATGGAAACTACTCTATTTAGAACATTCACCCGTCATTATATTGCATTTGAATTTAATTTCCGTACCTCCACAACAGTTTACTGCCAGTGAACATATCTCTATCATGCCCACGTGACTGAATGCATCCTCCTTCCTATAAATCGTGTGAGGGGAGGTCTTATAGTATAGTCGAGACTCCAGATTCTCCTGAATCAGCTGAACCGGGATCCCCGAGGTCCGGAAACCCACAGTGACCCCCTAGTCTAACTCTCGTTAACCAATTCTAATGTGCTGACTTTAAAGCACCGCGCAAGCCCAAAGTCAGTAAATAATACACAGTAATGAGCTAATCAATACTTATTATGGTTTCATTGGTTCAGTAAAGCTGGAACAGAACCTTGTGAGCACCGAGCAGTGGAGGGACGAAACACACACACACGCACACACACACACACACACACACACGCACACGCACACGCGCACACATGGCGTGTCTGATTCAGATAGCATCAGTTTTTCCCCAGGGATTTCTCTATTCAGGAATCCAGTTTTGCATGGCTGATTGACATGGACTGGATCTCATAAGGTCTAATTAAGATCCCAATAAAGATCTAATGATTCCATCCCTGTTTTGGGCACACAGCAATCGGAGTGCAGAGAAACACTGCAATAAAAAAAAAAAATGCAATTCTTTTCTCTGAAAGAAAGAAATAAAATCATGATATTTTATAAGAAAATAATGAACGACTTTATGGAGTGATGTTGCCTAAAATTATGGTTTTCCTGCTGTGGTGCTGTGACTTGTCAGTGTTGATTTTTTATAGATAATAATTCTTTAAATGATCCTGAATACCGCGGTACGACTGAACATATCTCTTTACCAAACTACGCAACTATCAACTTAACCAAAACCCGAATATCTGCTTTTAATAAGTTCAGAGATGTATTTAAACAGGTAGAAGGTAATCATAGTAGACAGGCAGGTATAATTATGAGGTCTCAGATGTCGCAGACATGTAATTACATTTACACATTCTTCCAAAAAGGAATTAAGCCTGAAAAAAAGGGAACTTCCGATAAATTAGTTTGTCCGGAACCTGGACGTTAATTAAGAAATCCGGTGTCAGGTTGCTGAGGAGACAAAAGCAAGGATTCATGCTGGTGTTTGCAGAGTAAAGCTCAACGCTCCAGGAGAGGAAAGACGAGAAGATTACCCACGCAACCTGAACCTAGCATCAGCAGTGTGGAGCGCCGTGGCTATCATTCCCCTCAGTGATACAATCGGCATTCAACAAAAGACAGGTCAGGAACAAATACAGGCCTGTCAGAGGGCCAACGACTGCACTCACAGAGCCTTTCGTCACACAGTCCGTGGCAGTCTGAGCTTGTTGTCTCCGAGAACCTCTGGTGTAGTTAGAGCTGCTGCATTGCAAGATGTGGTGGGGGAGGCGGCGGCCATGCCGTGGTTTAAGGTTAACAAGGTGGGTTGGAGCACCTTGACACTGTCACTCCAACTGCAGAGGGCGTGTTTTCATTCACTTAAGAACGGATCATATTTGTTGGATCACGTGTAAACTATTTGCTCCTACATGTTAGAAATGTAAGACTTGAGTATACGCTTGCAGGAAAATAATCAGCGCAGAGGTGGTGTAATGAAGCGGATGTACTGTTACCACTGTACTACAGTATTTTCCTCTTATGGCACACAATGTCATTTTCCAGCACTGATATTTTGTATTAAATAAAGAACAACATGTCATACATTGAAAACAGAGACGTACGTTCCTGAGAAAACGAAAGTTCTGGAACTAGACTCTGAAACGGCGCAAACCTCTACCAAGCCCAGTAATACCCCATCTGAGCCAAAATGGCAAAAATGCTCCCGTCCTACATTTTTAAAGAATCGTCCAGTATTTGGTCTGGATTATCCAAAATTTTAAGACTCTTTCTTGGTCATGAAAATCCAATCATAACTCTTTGTGTCTTACTGCGAACAAAATCTAAACAGAGGGCAGAACATAATGTTTCCGGCAGGGGTAATAGTGTTTTTTTTTTTTTTCCTCGGCCATCTTGAAAACTTCGCTACTACGGAAAAGGAAGAATATTAGAATTATATTATATTCGCATTAAAACATTTTTAAATAACATTTTCTCTTTGTGTGTATGGATTATTTCCAGGCCATCGTCCTCCGTGCGTACGATATTTACCTTGCTAACATTCCGTAAATATACAAAAACAAATCCTCCATTTGATCTCAGTCTGTGAGATTATTGCATGCTCGGCAAATGCTGCAAATGTTTATTGTTGCTTAGCAGTCTCTGACAGCGTGGCAGGTAGAAATAGGAATGGTTTTGTACACACAGCTTTGAAAATAGTGGTAATCAGTGTATACAGTGAAATTGCGCTGCCACTGGGATGTGCGGAGAGGAGGTGCAGCGTGGATGTAAAATAGGCTCCAACAAGTAATTTTTATGTGCTGTATTTTAGCCTGTCATCACGTTGTGCTTCTGTATTCAGGCAGCGGGAGAGGGGAAGCGTGGAAGAGTAGCGGAGAGGACGGGAATACACAGCCTATCATTCTCGCTGCTGAGCAGGCGAGGCTACAGGGAAGGCACCCTGCAGGACGCTTTGATGTAGATTGACAGATTAATCATTTCCAGCGTCCTGTGTTCCTGCTGACCTTGACAACACTGGAACCTTGTGAAGAAAAATAAAACAAGAGAAGAAAAAAAAAGAAGAAGACAGGAAATCAGTAACTATGATTAAAAACAATTACGATGATAATATGTATTTCCCTCGTGAGGAAGGAACGCAGTCTTCTTGTTTCGGGTTTTTATTTGAGTGCTTTTTGAGATCTAGAAACATTCTGTTGTTTATAAAATTCTGTTTGCTTTTCTTTTTGTCTCAAAAAAAAAAAAAAAAAAAAAAAAAAAAAAAAAAAAAAAAAAAAAATTTCCGACTCCATGTGCAAGTCTTTAAGGAAATATTTTACTTTAATTCCCTCTTGTTAAGCTTGGATGAATTTTTGTTTTTTTCGTTCTGCTCCCAGTGACCTCATTCCCACCTCCTAAGTCACGGCAGGGCAACCTCTGGCACCGTTAACCTTTGACAGGTATTCAATAGCAATCTTTCAGGTAACGAGCCGAGGGCTGCTGGTGCTGTGCTGCTCGCCGTTCCTCCGGTGCTCGGGGTGAGGAAGATGTCATGTTTAGTTTGCGCTTAAGTAACCTCTCACTCTATTGGCACCGAACATGGCTTGTTGGCACGCTGACATGTCGCAGTGTTAACAGAAAACTTGTTCACGTAATTGATTGCGTTGCAGATGCAAATCCCAACCTGATCCGTACGCGGTATACACATGAACAGTATAGATTTCCGACCGTGGTTCTTTTTCCACTTCACTTTTTCAAATTGAGATTTCACACAACGTGGCATGTTGATGTCAGGAATTTTCAGCTGCCTCATTGATTCGGGGAAAGTCAAGTGCTATTGAACTGTACATGAGACCTTGTAAGGCCAGTGTATGTAGTGATAGGAGCAAGAGGGGAAAAAAAGAGTCGAGGAGCGATGTAATGTAATTTGGCTTTAAGACTGTCTGTAGATTCCGTCAATATGAATCGTGATGCAGAAAAGGTGGATGAAAAAGCGCCGATCATTCCTTCCTTGGGGTGTGTTTATCCAAACAAAAGGGTCTATTAAAGTGGTGTATCTCACACACACACACACACACACACACACACACACACACACACACACACACACACAATGCTTAAGAGCTGCCAGCACCAGCCATCTCCCACTACTTCCTTACTGTGATTCATAATCTATATTGATGCCTCTGAGACAGCAGGCTATTGATCCGGCCCTGTCTATAATCCCGCACCATATCCTCTGCTTGTTAGACATCTGTGGGAATATAAACTGGGTTTTCCATAAAACTGAGAGAGCTTCTGCCTGTAATGCACCATGGGCAGATCTTAGACCTCCTGTACCCTCCTTTTGACTTTCAGCAAAGTCTTTTAACCACATAGGGTATCCTATGTTATATATATATATATATATATATATATATATATATATATATATATATATATATATATATATATATATATATATATATATATATATATATGCTTTTAAGTGTCTCTCAGTGTGTGTGAGTGTGTGTGTAACAGGGAAACTCTCATGCACTCTCTGCAGCCCCGCACTCTCTGCACCCCCCATGCACGCTGTAATTCTCAAGGAATCAGTTTCTCTGTTAATAATTTCAGAACTTATTCAAAAAATGAACATGACTTGAATATGACATCGGTTACTTTTCTCTTCCCCAAAGCTTTCTTTGATAACAGTTCAACATAATTTGGTCTGTTTTAAATCATTCCCAACGCCAGCTGACAGACCATCCGTTGTTCCACTCTCAGATCCTAATCTTGTTCGCTCACTCCGAAGACGAATGACGAAATGGGTTAAACAAGGTCACTTAACTCCGCCGCATGCTCTGTGCTCAGAGTCACTGAATGAGCTTAATTACGAATGAGCTTAATTACGACTGAGCTTAATTAAATGTACAAATAGTTAGTTGACCTTAGCGAGTAACCTTTTTTCCAAAATAACCCACGCTTCTAGAACAGCATCGGAAATGAAAGCTAACGCCAGTGCAGCATGTCAACGAAGTAACGAAGTATTTCTAACAACGGTGGCACATTCAGTATTTAAATGTTCAGCCATAACTGAAGAGTAAAGGATTTTTAGAGATTTTATAAATCACAATGTTTGACATAAAGCTGGTTGTATGAATTTACTTATTAAGTCCGAAGATGAGATGGAATGTATAAAATTTCATGGAGTCAAATAAATTGTGTCCACTGGGACTTGTTAAAATGTCTTAATTCCATTACCAAAGGCAAGCTTTCAAATTTTTATTTAATTAAACAAATAAACCTTTTACAGAATGTTTGGCGAAATGGTTTGGCTCAGCTTTGAGAATATATACAGGGTAATATTGTCCAAATTCCTTGCATCCATTTCTCAGAAAGTCAAATCCTATTTAAAGAAACACAATGATTTTAACCCTTATTTTTGTTCCCAGGTTTTATACGCATAAAGATTGTATTATAGGCTTCAGGGGAAAATCAACACAATGCATCTGCCAGTATATGTATATGTGAGTAACTCCAGCATAATACACATTAGGTCGCAAGGTAGTGTTTTGAGTAGGAGCCAAAGTAGGCTGAAAATGTTGTATCTGGATGAAAATGGCATGGCATCAAAATACATCCTTTAAAACATAATCTTCAATAGGACCAAGTTCAAATATCCATGACAAAATATATCCGATTCCAAGCTCGGATGTTTCTGTGAGGAGTTTACATGTTCTCTCCGTGCTTGTGTGGGTTTCCTCCAAGTACTTCAGTTTCCTCCCACAGTGCAAAAACATGCACGGTAGGTTGTTTGTTCCAAACCATTCCCTAGGTGTGAGTGTGAGTATGGATGGTTGTGTGAGTTTTGGCCCTGTGATGGCCTGGTGAGCTGTCCAGTGTGTACCCCGCCCTTGCCCAGTGTCGGATGAGATGGTCGCCAGCGTCCCCGTGACCCAAATTAGGAGTTAGTGGTTCAGAAAAGGAATGAATGATGAAAATCTATCCATGATAAAATAATGTTTGATTAAGAAAGAGTCTCGTGCCCAAGTTGTTGTAAAATGGTAGAAAAATCCACTTATGTTGCCGATTGTCAATCTGCATTTGTGATTTCTCTGGGTATTTTTTATTAAACATATTCAGTACCAGAATACTCTAACTACGTATGGAATCCCAGAAGGATTCATTGAATTATAGGCGGTAAACCAATCAGAAACCTTCTCTGGCTAGCTGTATTGCACGTAGGCCGCCTTTCATCTCTATGTGTATGACGATCAGGCTCCTGTCATTCATTCATTCCATTTTTTAATCCACTATATTCTAATTATTGTTGCGGGGAGGCTGCTACCCTTCATAATCTACTCTGAGCGAAGGCAGGGTGCACTCTGGACAACTCGCCGCGTCATTGGAAGGCTCCTTTCATATTGTTAATCAATACCCCCCCCCCCCCCAAAAAAAAAAAAAAAAAAATTACAGCCATCGACACTAATATGTTTCAAACGCAGAAATTCAGAAACTGGTTCTGTAACTGTAATGGCTATTTTCTCAAAAGTAGCGTTTGCTGATTAGCCACATACAGAGTGATGTAACTCAGTCAGTATTCATGCTATGATTGAATAGTCTTGGATTATACCCTATTTTAAGATTATTTAATTTATACAGTATGTAAAATTTCCTACTTAATCCATATTATGCTGGACCGGGTCACATATACTGGAACAGACACATAATATATACACATCAAATTAGTTGCAAAATGTTTGAAATATGGTCAAGACATAGACAAGGTTACAAATAATTGTATTGCAGGGATCCCTCGCTTTCCACGGTTAATTGAGACCGAGATCCCGCCCCCCTCCGCGACTGCCGAATTCCGCGAAGTAAGATCGACCCCCCCCCCCGACTGATGTATACGTACATGTATATGTGTATATAATATCAAAAAATACATATTCAACACTATACATGCTTATATTAACAATTAAATGTTCAAAAATAATGCATAAGATGATGTAAATAAAATATAAATACTCACACACACAGATGCGCATTTTCATAAAAATGTAAGTAGTTTTGATGGGAGGTTTTAGGTTGTTTTTTGTTTTTGTTTGTTTGTTTTTTTTTTGCATAATTGGCCTTCTTTTGCAGCATTATCTTATTTTTTAAGTTGATAAATTCTTTAAAAAAAACCGCGATGCACTGTAGCCTCACATAAAAATGTAAGTACGTTTGGTTTTTTTTTTGTTTGTGTTTTTCTTTTTGCATAATTAGCCTTATTTTGTGGCATTTTCCTTAACTTTTCTCCTATTTGTCCTTAATTTCTTATTTTTTTTAAATTTTTCGATGAATATTTTTTGAAAAACCCGCGATGCACTGAAGCCGCAGAAACTGAAGCATGAAGTAGCGAGGGATCACTGTACTTGAAATGATGATTTTGCCCTTCAGGCTTTACTTCTGCATAAAATCCTCCTCTTACAGCTTTTACAGTCCTGCAGACAGACCTCTGTCATCGTAGTTGTTATTTTGTCGATGTAAGATGATGAAATTTCAGCCCATACTTACTGAAACACCTTCCACAAGGTGGACTGGCTTAATGGGCACTTCTTCTTTACCGTCTGGTTAAACTGCTCCCACAACAACTCAGTCGGGTTGAGTTCGACTGACTGCTTTGGTCACTCCATTGGTTACAGAACACCAGAAGAATGCGCGTTCCCTAAATAGTTGTTGCATAGTTTAGGTTAGATCACTTGGGTCATTGTTCTTTTTTAGTAAAGTGGCTTTAATCAGGCTTCTCCCACAGAGAAAGGTATGGCATTGCAAAATGGAGTGATTGCCATCCTTATTTAAGATCCCTGATACTATGTAGAAATCTTCCATCTTACCACCAAAAGAGGCCCCAGACCATCACATTTCCCTCACCATGTTTAACAGGTGCTGTCAGCCACTCCCGCAGCATCTTTTCCTTTATTTCACGCCTTACAGATGTTCTTCTATTTTACCCAAGCAACTCACACTTAGATTTATCTAAAGCACCCCACTCAATCTTGCTTTGTTCAAAGTATGTGTTCTGTTTCCTATCTTAATGTTTTGTTTTTACTGACCAATCTTAGAAATGCTTTTTTATTTACAATTCTAGGAGTCACCATTTCACAGTTGAAGTTGAGGCAAGGGTTTTGTGGGTACTATTTAATGGAAGCTGCCGAATGAGTTCTAGTTAGATGTCTGTTTCTCAAACTAGAGACTTAGATGTGTTTTCCCTTTTGCTGAGCTCACTGGGGCCTCAGACCGCTCTTTCTATCCTGGTTAGAACCAGTTTGTGCTGTTCTGTGAGGGGAGTAGCACACACTGTTGGATGAGATCTTCCGTTTCTTGGCAGTTTCTTGTATGAAATAAATATATGAACAATTTATATTTGACGTAATAAGTGCCCTGCTACAATAAGCCCCGACCCCCCCCAATGTATTTGATGTTGCGTCTAATAACCGCCCATCTGTACTGGGAGCAAAATGGTAGATCAAACTTACCAATTTTATTCGATCAGTCTCTGTAACAGTAAAATGAGGCGTTCACTGCCTGTAAACGTGAGTTTACACGGTATTTCAAAACCCCCTGCTACTGGGGAATGTCTATAGTGTTCATCAGTAACAACACATTTTATTGTTCCGCCATGCTTTAAAAAACAGGAAAATATTTTGCTGTGTTCTCTTGGTAAATGTCCAACAACCGATGAACCATTAGAAACTGCTACAGCAAAACTATGGGCTGCTCTGAATGAATGGAGCGATGAGCCAGATATGGACCTTTCAGAAAGTGATGACGAGTATTTTTCACCTGATTCTGCTTCTCATTAACTTCATGAATTTAAAAAGAGTTCCTCGCCATGTGCTTTTGTTTATGTTCATGTTGATTGGTTCAACTTGCCATGTGCTAAAGTTGACATTCGTGTTGATTGGCTCGATTTTACTTCCGGTAAAATGTTTAAAGGAACAACACCAGGAGGGAAAAGTAAGAGGTCTTTTTTTAAATTATGCTGTTTTCTGTTTATGTTCAGATTTCATGTAAGTACAGTCGGCCCTCTACTTACGAAATTAATCTGTTCCAGAGCCTTTTTCGTAGCCTGGAGTTTTCGTAAGTAGAGACGCATTTTACATGTAAAACGCATGACTCCTTCCAAGGCTCCCAAGACTACCCCATAAACCCTTTAAAAATGATAAAAGTACACCAATTTTGTATGAAAAATGTGTTAAAAGTAAAAGAAAATTATTTATTAAACCATTTAAACATTTATTAACATATTAAACCATTTTATTAACATATTTATTAATTAAACCATTATTAAACATTTTTTATTAACACACACACACACACACACACACACACACACACACACTCACACAAAACACTGTCTCTCTCTCTCTCTCTCTCTCTGTCTCTCTCTCTTTCTCTTAGACACATACACACACACACACAGACACACACACACACACACTCTCTATTGCTCTGTCGTGTTTTGCCGAATGCGGGCTCCGCCCTCCCGCAGCTCCGTGCTGCGGGAGGGCTCCGCCCTTCCGCAGCACGGAGCTGACGGAGAAATTGTATTTAACTGTTTAAATGGACGGGATGTTGTATTTAAAGCAGAATTACAGTACCTGTTTGAAAGATCAGAGGTCCTGATTCAATATTAACTTGCTTCCTTGCGAGATTGGAGGTCTTGTCCCATGGAGCACTGTTTTCATGCTCCTTCTGCTTCAATATTGTTCCGAAATAATCGCCTCTGTCACTGTGTTTACACTTTTCTGTATTTTCCAGGTCCATGATGGATAACGAAATATAACACTGCAATGGTCTCAAAATAAACTCTTGAGCCAACATTCCTGTTCAACTCTTCTCTCTCACGCGTGTGACAAACAGGAAATATGGGCTCAGGAAGTATATGTACAGTTCAGCTGCTTCCTGGCCAATGGGAGGCCAGCGGGGCGGGATGTTGGGAGACAGCCAATGAGAGAGCAACTCGCGCATTCTTTGAATTTGTGAATGGTGCGTTTGAATTTTTGAATGGCGCGTTTGGCGCTTTTCATAAAAAAAAAGGTTGTTTTTGTAAAAAGAGGACGAAAATTTGGGAAAATGTTTTTCGTATTCAGAGGTTTTTGTAAGTAGAGGGCCGACTGTAGTTTGGTTGATACCACAAAATGAATAACACAAATACCAGTAAAACTCTTTTATTGTTCTGTTATTATTCATGTTTTCCACCTCGATGGTAATAAGCACTCACCGTTCCACTCCGCTGGTAACATTTTAATAAGTGCCCACCCACTCCAATTTTTAAATTTTATTCATGTTTTCCACTTTAATGGTAATAAGCACTAACTGTTCCACTCCGCTGGTAACATTTTAATAAATGCCCCCCACTCCAATTTTTAAAGTTCCCTGGGCGCTTATCACATTAAATACGGTAGTCTTTAAACTTATTTCTGATCATATTGAAATAAAGTACTTTTATTTCAAAAACAAGAAGAACTGTAAGTGTACCCACACTTGAGAACTGGAGGTCTGTTCCTTGCAGCAGGCTGATAAACTTGCATTTAGTGAGAAGAAACATTTAATTTTTAAAATAAAAAAACAAACCCAATTATACCATCAAATGCCTCCCTCCTAATTTTTGGTGTTTTTCTTGGAATTCATCTAGAATGAAAAGGTTGACTGGCTCTTATCAGCATCCTAAGGTTAAGAGGAATTCTTGCCCACTTTCCAGAAATGAAAGACATGCTACAGTCCTACCTCTCAGACAGCCAGCATCAGGTGACGTTGAGGACAGATATAAAAAAAATAACTTCTTCAACATAAATGAGGTTCTCGCCTTTCAGAAACTTTTATTCCAAATGTTAATTTTCATGGAATAAATCTCAAATGAATAAAAACAACACTAACAGTTAGCTTAGCATAAGTTGCAACTGCTTCCATTTTTTCTGTTGTGATGCAACTACTATTGGGGAATGAGTTGATATCCTAGTAGTAGAAGTCAGAATCAACAGAGTA
The DNA here is from genome assembly GCA_024760905.1 of Plotosus lineatus. NCBI lineage: Eukaryota > Metazoa > Chordata > Actinopteri > Siluriformes > Plotosidae > Plotosus > Plotosus lineatus. The sequence goes on along the minus strand of CM045734.1, from coordinate 21,827,864 downwards.
ACCGTACAATTTACCAGCAAAGGAAAAGAATCTACAGCATTCTACTTAGGTCGACCTGAAACCTTTGACTTCGGATTGTCCAGCAGGATGTTGAAAAATAATTCCTGTTGTAAATCAAGTGTTGTTGCAGAGAAACTCCAGGAGAATCAGAGTACCGCTGTGAGGCATCTCCGTCAACGTGGCTACTATGTCTGGATAAGCGTGTCTGACAAATGCCATAAGTATAAAAGTGATAATTATCTTTCTCTATACGTGACATGTGGGGCCGGTGGCATAGTGGTTAGGGTGCTGCGCTCATGATCAGGAGGTTGAGTGTTCAAATTCCAGTTAGATTTCCCACTGTGCTAAGAGCTCTGGGCAAGGTCTTAACCACAAGTGTGTCTCGTTTCACCCAGCAGTATAAATGGGTATCAGTAAAATATACTGGGAAGGTAACTTGTGACGGACTAGCGGCCCATCCAGGAGGAGTTGAACTCCTAGTCGCTTCACGCTATGGAAACCAGGGATAAGTAACGGAATGATGAGCAACTAGGCTCGGGTGTAAAAAGCCCAAAGGTCTTTACCCTACCTACCTATATATATATATATATATATATATATATATATATATATATATATATATATATATATATATATATATATATACAGGGATCCCTCACTTTCCGTGGTTACTGGGAACCAAGACACGCCCCCCTTGCAACCATCGATTTCCACTAAGTAGGATTGACCCCGACTGACGTACATGGACAGGGATCCCTCTCTACTTCATGCTTCAATTTATGCAGCTTCAGTGCATCACGTTTTTTTTTTTTTTTTTTTTAAATATTCATCGAATTAAAAAATAAGGAAATTAAGGAAGAATAGGGGGAAAAGTTAAAGAAAATGCCACAAAACAAGGCCAATTATGCAAAAAACCCAAAACCCTAAACAAATAAAAAACAACCCAAAACCTCCCATCAAAACTACTTACATTTTTGTGAGGTGTGCACTTGAGTGCGTGCGTGCGCGCGTATGTCTGTATGTCTGTTTATTAATATTTTATTTACATTTTATGCATTATTTTTGAATGTTTAATTGTTATTATAATCATTTACAGTCTGCCCCCAACTTACGAAGACCCCTGTTTCCGTCCCCGAGATACGAAACAACCCCCTCTTACAAAAAGAAATTCAAAATTCAAACACGCCAATCAAAATTTCACACGACGCGTGAGTTGCTCTCTCATTGGCTGTCTCTCAACATTCCGCCCCACTGGCCTGCCAGATTGAGACAGAAGGAAGCTTCACTCTTTAGTTTTTAGTTTAATTTTTTAATTTGTTTTAATTCAGTAAATGTTTAATAAATGTGGGTGCATTTGAGCTCATCTGGAATTCCGATCCCTCAAAGAATCAAATTAAAGTTGAGTTTGCCAAGCAGGGAATGCGCTTTGAATTCACATCTTGTGGACGTGGCCCACAGCGCGCACACGCGTGCGCGCGAGAGAGACACAGAAAGGGCGAGAGAGAGAGAGAGAGAGAGAGAGAGAGGTGCGTGTGAGTGTGTTTGTGTTTGTGTGTGTGTGTGTGTGTGTGTGTGTGTGTGTGTGTGTGTGTGTGTGTTTTAATAAAAAAAAGTTTAATAATGGTTTAATTAATAAATATGTTAATAAAATTGTTTAATATGTTAATAAAATGTTTAAATTGTTTCATAAATAATTTTCTTTTACTTTTAACACTTTTATATTGGTGTACTTTTATCGTGTTTAAAGGGTTTATGGGGTTTATCCAGTCCAAGGACTGGAGACTTGGAACAAATTAGGCGTTTAACATGTAAGACCCCTAGTTTGAAATCCCCGCAATACGAAAAGGACTCTGGAACGGATTAATTTCGTAAATTGGGGGCCGACTGTATATCATTGAATATGTATTTATTGATATTATATAGACATATACGTGCGCGGTTGATCCTACCTTGCGGAATTCGGTGGTCGCGGTGGAATCTCGGTCCCAATTGTACCCCCATTTCACTGGAGCATGACAGACTTACGGAAGAAAAAATGTTGTCATTAGCAAACGTTCCGCAATTATTCCCTCATCTTCCGTGTCATCCCATGTGATCCCATAGTTATTCTCAAGTCTTCCTCCACTTCCGTATGCTTCCGGCAGGCCAAAATATTCCGTGAAGTTGCCTTTGAACATGTTTAAAAGCACGTTCACGGAAAAAAATTCCATAAGTGTTCTGTGGGGTCACTTTGGTGTATTTTGCTGTACCTGTTCCGCACATGCTGTGAACGTTCCGAGAGTGTAAGAATTTCCACTTTTCCGCAGGATTTTCACCCATTTTCCGTGTAAAAATGCCGAAGCTCTTCTGTAGACTCTGTTGTGCGCCTTTCCGCTACCATGATCCTTGCATGCCGTAGTCCAGTGAAATGAGGGTATAAACCGTGCAAAGTAAGGAATTCATATATATATATATATATATATATATATATATATATATATGTATATATATATACATATATATAAAATATCAATAAATACATATTTAATGCTATAAATGCTTATAATAACATTTAAACATTCAAAAAGAATGCACAAGATGTAAATAAAATATAAATAGTTTTGTTGGGTTGTTTTGGTTTGGTGCAGAAACTGAAGCACGAAGTAGCGAGGGATCACTGTGTGTATATATAAACAGGTGGCACGGTGAGAAGATCCTGGGTTCGAGTCGCAGCTTGGTCGTTTCTGTGTGGAGTTTGCATGTTCCCCCCATGTTTGTGTGGGTTTCCTCCAGGTGCTCTGGTTTATTCCCACAGTCCAAAACATGCACAGTTGGCTAATTGGCTGTTCCAAATTACCCCTAGGTGTGAAAGGTTGTGTGAGTGTTGGCCCTGCGATGGCCTGGTGAGCTGTCCAGGGTGTACCCTGCTCTCGCTCAGAGTCAGCTGAGATTGCCACCAGCCTTCCTGCAACCCTAATGAATGACGATTGATAATATCAATGTGTGTGTGTGTGTGTGTGTAATATTTATAGAGACAGATAGATAGATAGATAGATAGACAGACACTCAGCACACACACACACACACACACACACACACACACACACACACACACACACACACACACACACACACAGTGCATGCTCTGTGAAGATGCTAACTTTCAGTCCTATTCCCTGGAAAGGAAGCCAAGGACTCATCCATAAAACGTCCCCAAATGGCTTCCTGGTGAGGAGTTTATAAACTGAACTCCCAAACTGCGGCGCAGGTCCGAATAGCTAACCTTTAGCATGCCGAGACTGCAAACTTCAGGAGGGAGGAAGGGCTTCCGACCCTTCGGATGATTTGAAGACTCAAATACCACTTTCATTTATTATTTATCCCGATGGGCCGAGGGGAAGGGAAGGGATGTGAGCGGAGAGAGAGTGTCATACCTGACTGGGTAATGTAAAGAAGTGGCCATCTCTGCAAGACTCAACCCCAGGGACTCAAATTCCATTAAAGGCCTGGCAAAATTGCTTAATATCTAGGACTGAAATAAGCTGTGGATCAAAATGTTCAGATGTGATGATGGGCGACAGGGCAGCTTAATATCTCTCGAGCATTTTTTTTTTAACTTAACCGAGAACGAACGTAGGTCGTTATGTTTTTCAGAAGTTTTCAGGTTATATACACAGTATGTTCAGGATCATACCTAATGTGTATATATGTTACACAGCTTGCTATTAGTCTTATTAGATCAATATCTGAGTAATGACAGATAGAGAAGAAGAAGCCCAGTCCACCCCATGGCCCAGCCCAAGCACTATTAGATCTCTTTGTTGTGTCTTTTGTCTTTCTGTGCTGTGTTAATGCTCTCGGGAAGGTAATGAACCTGCGTAATTGTGGAGGAGTGTAATGATGCATGTATGTATGAAGCATGGCCTTGTGCCTTTGCATTGAATTTTTATCAATAAGAGAAATTAGATTAATATTTCAAAGTTAATGTTTGTGTTCGAGACGTTGGCAAAGCAAACATGAATTAAGTTTCACAGTCGCTTGTGCAAAAATACAATTTTCTTTGGCATCGTAACTGATCTTTTTAATTATACCCTTAATAGCGTTATGGATTTTTGAAAGATAAATTAATATTGGCATCCTTGCAATTACAGGTCCTTATTATTTTTTATGAAAATAACGGTCAAGGCTCATCTACTTCCTTAAGTCCATCGGCAAGAAATAATTCCATGTGTCCGCAATCAATAAAATAAAATCATTTCAATGGTTCTGTCTTTCTTTCACTTATTTTAGGTGGTTCTTTTGTATAAAACAACAAAATATTCAATTTTTTTGTATCATTTACTTCATTTTCATATAGATTTCTGTTACCAGTTCAGTTAAAGTGCATAGATTCAGATTCATGGCACAGAATAGGAAATACGCATCGATTTAGCTCTGAACTTGACTTGGCCTTACTGTGTATGTGTTTGTTTGTGTGTGTTTCAGCATTGCTTCTGCGTATAGCTTGAATCTCGACACAGACAATAGCCGAAAAATGTTTTCCACTATTATAAGTAAGTGGATACATAGTCCATATTTTCAGACACACACACACACACACACACACACACACACACACACACACACACACACACACGAAAAAAAATCCATCTGGTTTATCTATATTGTTGAGAACTGAGATTTGCAGTCATGGATGATTTTACAGTCTGCTTCCTCATTTCATTTTGGATGCTGCAGAAATGCAAATCCTGACAAGACAGAGAAAAGTATCCATTACATGTGTTCATGTAAAATATCACAAACAAAAGTTAACACAGTGTATAACAGAACAGACACAGTGGGGGAGGATATATATATATATATATATATATATAGATAGATAGATAGATAGATAGATAGATAGATATACTGTATATATGATGTTTCAGGCTCTTTGTCTTCACCACAGAAGAGCTTGAAACCCTGCCAGGTGTCTCAAGCACCTCCCGAAAGCATATACTGTGTGTCAGTGCTAAAACACTCCCTGTGGTCAGCCCGCCTAAACCCAGAACCTCCCCTTTGAGCAAGGGTCGCATGGCCTGAGTCTTGCACATGCACATGGTTTGTTTTTCATTTGCGTGTGATGCGTATCCACAGGGTTCGGCCCTCCATATGTGTGTAATGTAAATTGCAGGGTTGGACGTAAGCCGAGTGGAGGACAATGTGCCTGACAGATGTTGTGCAAGTTCCCAGCAAGTGATGCTGCTCATTGCTTTGGCCTCTGGAGGGAACTCTGTGCCACACAGTAGCATCTCGAGGCAAACGGGTTCAATCTGGGGTCTGCAGTGCAGCCACAGGAGCCATTAAAGACCTTGTGTGAACAGTTGCTGTTTATTTATAATTTTCTTGATGTTGAATTCTCGAGTCTGTAAGAGCAGCACTGATGGATATATATATATATATATATATATATATATATATATTATATGAATTAATGCAACTTATTTTTTTGTTTGTTTGTTTACAGTATATAGTGACAGCGAGAGATACGGGAGAATTATACAGTTATACAGGGATCCCTCGCTACTTCACACTTCAATTAATGCGGCTTCAGTGTATCGCGGTATTCTAAAAAAAATAAATAAATATTCATCGAATTAAAAACTAAGGAAATTAAGGAAAAATAAGGGAAAAAGTTAAGGAACATGCCTCAAAAACAAGGCCAATTATGCAAAAAAACAACAACCCCAAACTCCTAAACAAACAAAAAACAACCCAAAATCTCCCATTAAAACTACTTACATTGTTGCATCTGTGTGTGCATCTGCATCTGCATGCGCACGCGCGTATGTATGTGTCTTCTACTCATGCAATATCATCTGTATGTTTGTGCATTTATATTTTATCTTCTGTCATTGTTATTATAAGCATTTATAGCATTGAATATCTATTTACTAATATTATATACTTGTACGTATACGTCAGTCAGGGAGGTGTTGGGGGATGATCCTACTTCACGGATTTCGATGGTCGCGTGGTGATCTTGGTCCAAATTAACCACGGGAAGTGAGGGATCCCTGTATATCACGATTCTTTTGTGTGGCAATTCTTGTATTGCCACACTGGGCACTGGGTCCAAAAACTATGTTTATATCTCTTTTAATTTATACATTATCATTTAAAACTTTGGGGGTCACTTTGAAACTTCTTTGTTTTTTATGGAAACCACTTTTTTTTCCCCAATTAAAAGGGTCATTTCTGTATGGAGTTTACATATTCTCCCCATGCTTGTGTGGATTTCCTCTCGGTCATAGAGGTCCCCCCCCCCACAGTCCAAAGGTGTGCACATTAGACTAGTTATTTACTTCAGATTGCCCCTAGGTGTGAGTGTGTTTAGGGCGTACCCAGCATAGAGTCAGCTGCCCCTAGCTACCCTAGTAGGATTAAGTGGTTCAGCAAATGAATGAATTGCAGAATGTATTTTCTGAATGATAAATTAGCCTAAGTGTTGGCTGGCATTAATAGCTTTATTTAATGCTTTTGGGAGGTGACAGCATGCAAGAGCAAAATAAAAAAAAAAAAAATGGATTATTCATAGAACTCCTATATATGTTATTGCAAACCTATTTAGGTTTTTGTATACTGCATTAAGATGAAATAGAAGTTCCCCTGAAGCTTAGCGCAGTAGAATGATGTCAACGGTGGGGAATTTTGACAGGCAGCAAGCATGGCGAATCACATTCAACAAGTAAACGAAATCAATTCTGTTTACAAAGTGTATGGAAGGATCTTTGATAGCAGGGATCAGGAAAAACAACAACAACAATAATACTTATTGTTATTATTATTATTATTATTATTATTATTATTATTATTATTATTTATTTATTTATTTATTTTTTAAATGAAACATTAAATCATATAAAACGCTAATAATTGCAACCCCAAATCTAAAGCTAACACTAAATCTTAGCATCAGACCTCTGGAAGTAGGCGAATTGTTACAGATGTGAAAGAATGAGATTGTTTGTGACTATGTTTGTAGATTTTTTCGTAAGTTATTTGTATTCTGATCTGTTTTTATTTGGGCCATTTCGTTTAATGAATCGAAACATGGACGTATTTCTGCCTCCCTTGTTAGTGGTGGCTAAACTAGGTCTTGCTGTCAATTAATTTTAACAAATTGCCTTTCCTGGGTCACAGAGAGGATATTAACAACATATCGCACATTCCCTAAACTTGTGCTATGATATAATGTTTACTGCTCCAGCACTCATTTATCATCCGTCTAAGGTTTTTTATGCAGTCTATGAGGCTAAATGTAGATCTAGAAGATAATCCAGACCTCATGGACAGTTATGGGGATTCCCTTTTGTGGTTCAGTCAGCTAGTCTATACATAATTCTACAGTGTAACTATGACTTTAGACTTCAGCCTCCATCCAAAACCACAGACTGAAATATAAAAATGAATTAGAAAATGTGCAGTGTAAAAAAAAAAAAAAAAAAAAAAAAAAAAACAGAACAAAAAAACCAGCAGGCTGCATATAAACCGCCGGACTGTGCGGTTTGTTATTTCATTCCTTTCAAGAATTCAGATGGAGGAGGTCGTGGTTTTTGGAAGTGCATGAAATTTAATTGCTTTTCTATTTTTCATGTCTGGTTTGCCGGATCGGTGTGCCTTGCTGACACAGATGGATGAGAGCTTTGCAAAACATAAAAAATAAAGGAATAATAAACTAAAGTGAGGGGTGAATGATGTTTTCTTTCCGACGCGTTATGAGCAGCGACGTATAGAACATGAGAAGCTGTTTAACGGCGTGTCGCGTTGTTTAAATGCAAAGATGAAATGAGTGCTTGTTTTTGAAGTTTTCATTCACTCACGGAAGCTGAGGCATTCTTATTTAATACAAATAAAGATGAGGAAAGAAGAAAAACAACCGGTAGTACAAATGTAAAGTAGCACAGAAACATTATGTTTCACGTTCATTTTTTTTTTTTCCCAGAAAATATAATAACCTAGAAGACAACCCAAAATAATTGCAACGTTGTGAGTCCGAGCACAATACAGAGGCTTTGATCAGTCACAGGGGATCATTGCGTGCCTTGTATCATGGAGAGAACAATTCCTGTATGTCTCTAGCTTTACTGTTCAGTCATTTTAAAAATAAAATAAAAACTGCAGTTATGCTGCAACTGCACCCAGAAGAAATGAAAACAGCACCGCAATGATGGTGTACACTATGCCCAGATATTCTGGGGCTTCAGTTATTCCGATTCGACTCATGTTTCAGCTGTAATGAATGCTCCCTTGCTAGCCGCCGTTAGCTGCCGTGCATGGGCTAAATCTGGCTATGCAGGAGCTCCTAGTTATATGGGAATAGTATAAAGCTATCAGATGTATACATTATAACGTATTATTAGTGTGCATAGATCATGCCAGGATGCAATTGTTTTTCTTTCTCAGTGTCACTGAGGGAGTTGTTTCTTCAGGTCTCATTTGACTGAGATCCATAATTCATAAGTATTCGCAGTAGAGGAACCTTTTAATGAAGCCCCTTTGGCCCCAAGGTCAGGTGACAGTTGTGCGTTCGGCGATGAGAAAAGAAAAACAAGAGGAGAAGAGAAATAGATGGTGAAGAATACCACAGTTTAAGTCACGTTTCCCAAATTGACCTGAGCGCTTGAAGCTGTTTTATTTTTTTTTTCATTTAAATAACTAGCCATAGTAAGCTTTCAATTAAGTATAGGATGGCCGCGGTGTCCCCGTGCGAGATTAATGAGTCGAGATATTGGAATGCCCCTGAATGACAAAGCTGCACCACACCTTAAGCTCTGCTCACTATTGATCCTTGTCCTTCTTATTCATCTGGGTCATACATCTGGTGAATCTTTAACTGCTCTTTTCTTTAAGGTAGAGAGGGAAAACTGATTTTGATAAAAACAGATATTGATAAAAGTATTTGGTCTTTTAAACATTCCACTGATGGCTTGTTTTTATTTCTCCTTTAGGTGGAATGTAATTTTGTCTCTCTCTCTCTCTCTCTCTCTCTCTATCTCTCTTCCTATTGCCTCTTTCCACTAATGTGTGTGTGTGTGTGTGTGTGTGTGTGTGTGTGTGTGTGTGTGTGTATATATATATATATATATATATATATATATATATATATATATATATATATATATATATATGTATGTACACTAGATCCATGTTAGATTTCTATAGGGTGTCCCTTAGGTAATGTTATAGTGTATAATACAAGGTAAATATAGCCTGACTCTGTGTAAAGGCTTAGGTTTCAGGTATAAAGTGATACTGTATTTATGGATTGATAATAATGAATGACATGGAGGTGAAAAATAGAATGTCTTCTCTATCCAAAGGTGATCTTACTTACACAAGTCCAGAAATGCGTACCTTTAATTCCACATACATAATAATACAGGTTAGCTTTTAAGCTAGTGCTGGTGTTGGTGTTCGCTTCCGTGGTGTCTTCAGAAGCTTGTGTTATAACCGGATCTGCTCAGCCAGGAGACTTCAAAGGCGTCTCAGAAGATCACAGATTTTATGGCAAGGTAGCAAAATTAGATGGCAGTTCAAGTTTTATTGACCTTTCCATCGACACTTTGGCATGAAGGGCAGTGACTCCTATAGTTGTTGACTTGGAAAGGGACAAGACACAGCACCGAAATAGCTCAATCAAAAAGCAGCACGCGGACGCTGACCTCTGAGAGCGGTTTTAATTTTCTATAGCTATAAAGAGGTAAAAATAAAACTGATGAAAACTTAAAGTACATGTTAATGGTATTTTGCCTTTCTTCCAGGACACGGGAGGCAGCGTGATGCTTTTTTTATAAAGATTTTTCCCACTTTTTAATTAAAGGTCACGTCCATTGCTGGGTTTACGTGCATAATTATATTCGAGTGGATGAGTGCATTTTCACTGTGAATGTAAGTGTACTATTAGTGTCCAGATGATGCACTTTTGGTTTTGGCCGTGTATGGAACGGGCAGGACGTTTAGCCTTTGTAGAAGTGGAGAAGACGCAAGGGACACACCCATATTGCTATTAACCCTGAAGCTGGATTTTGTTAACTGATATAATGCCTTTATCTTAGCTAGCTTGTTACTTAGGCAGTACCACATGAGAAGGCGTGCTGTTGTACTTCATCAGCCTGACTGTATTTTTGGTCTCCGTAGCTAATCACAACACTGCTGATATTTAACGAACAGCACATTGACATCAAATAATTCTGGGTATACACTGGTGGACAATGTCCATAATCTCTGTGATTCAAGTAAAGCGAGAAGCTCCACAATTTATGAGCACTCTTGGAGCACAATTGGGGTATAAAAGGCGGAAGAGTGCATTCGAAAGATGAAATTTGAAGTAATCGTCTTGTCAAGTTAATCAAGATCCCAATGATTGTGCATCAAGGTCTGTAAAGCTCTACTACACTCTACCGCACTTCCCAAGTTTTTTCATGATTTCTATTAAATTGTAATAACTGCAGCAAAATTTTGGACATTATTTTTTTTGTTACAATCAGAGCAATCACCACAATTTCACTCAAGTTCCCTCAAGATCATCACGATTTGGTCCCCTGACACCCCATCCCCCCCAAAAAAGCTCATCACGATTCTCTCAAATGTGGAAATCATGGACATTGTGCTCCAGTGTAAATCAGAATCAGAAAACTTTATTGATCATAATCTCCATGGACTATGATATTTGCAGATGACATCATGATCTGTAGTGAGAGCAGAAAACAAGTGGAGGAAAATCTAGAGAGGTGGAAGTATGCCCTGGAAAGGAAGGGAATGAAGGTTAGTCTCAGGAAGACAGAATACATGTGTGTGAACGACAAGGACCCAAGAGGAACAGTGAGGTTACAGGGGGCAGAGATAAAGAAGGTGGAGGATTTTAAGTACTTAGGCTCAACAATCCAGAGCAATGGAGAGTGTGGAAAAGAGGTGAAGAAGCGTGTGCAGGCAGGTTGGAATGGTTGGAGAAAAGTGTCCGGTGTGATGTGTGATAGGAGGGTATCGGCAAGAATGAAGGGAAAAGTGTACAAGACGGTGTTGAGGCCAGCGATGTTGTATGGTTTAGAAACAGTGGCCCTGGGGAAAAGACAGGAGTCAGAGTTGGAGGTAGCAGAGATGAAAATGTTGAGGTTCTCTTTAGGAGTAACGAGGATGGATAGGATCAGGAATGAGTACATCAGAGGGACAGCACATGTTAGATGTTTTGGAGACAAAGTCAGAGAGGCTAGATTGAGATGGTTTGGACATGTACAGAGGAGGGATAGTGAGTATATTGGTAGTAGGATGCTTAGGTTGGAACTACCAGGCAAAAGGCCCAGAGGAAGACCAAAGAGAAGATTTATGGATGTGGTGAAGGCGGACATGAAGGTCGTTGGAGTAAGAGTAGAAGATGCAGAGGATAGGGAGAGATGGAGGCAGATCATTTGCTGTGGCGACCCCTGAAGGGAACAGCCGAAAGGAAAAGAAGAAGAAGAAGAGGAAATTTTGTAAAAAAGTTAAAGCAAGTAAGAAAAAAAAGGTGTAAAAAGCACTGGAAGTACAGGAGCAATTGAAGCAGGCTGCATGCTGGCCAACACATGCGCACTAAGAGCTGAGATTTCACTGAGGGTATACTAGGAAACCAGTGCTGTAGTGCTCAAAAAATAAGTGAATACACTATGGCAGCAAAGCTGCCATTCAAGGTCGTAAAGTGACCGAGGCGCGTCGCAGCACCTCAGCCCATGAAGTGGAGAACGGGGAGGGTGTGGGAGGTGGTATCCCCCTCCCACAAGTTTTTTGCAAAAATTTTGAAGTTTGAAAGGCTGAGAGGTGTATTTTTGAGCATTTCAACTTTAAAAGCAGTTAGTTATTATAAAATTTACAGAACTTGACAATTATATATGTCATATGAAAAATAAAACAAAGAAATTAGTAAATAATACTGTATGTTCATTATCATTAAAATATAGACATTGTATTGTTAAAATGTTTTTGCTGAAATCTATAATGAGTATGTTATATATTTATTTTATCGAACAATTATCAAAAATTGCTTAAAACCACAGACAAGTTACTTGGTACATTAATTTGAAGTACAATATGCAAACCACAAATGACAATATATTATATATACACTACAAGACATTAGGCCATTTCCAATGTTCCATATACATATGTAATTATAAAGAAGTGTTGTTAGCGCGCATTATAATTATTCATTACTTCAATAACTAATGGTGACTTATTAAATGTAGATAAAAGTACTTGTTCAGTATGGATCGGCATAAAATCTTTTAAGATAGATATTTTCATTGTAAAAATAGAAAGGTTTATAATAGATTTAAAGTAGATAATATGTTTACAATGTTAGCTTGGATTAACCATTTAGTTATTACCAAAAAGTAAGACCTGTCAACAAGGACAAACTGGACATAAACTGACTGCAGAAATGCTTGTTTGATCTTAAAATAACAGTTTTCTGGGATGTAGGTCTGTCACTGGGTGTGACCGTGTGAACCAAATATAAACACAGACTAGCTTAGCCTTACTTACCGCGGATTTTGTTGGACTCGGCTTGCAAGCTTTCTGCGCTCTTTACACGAGTAAACCCGTGCATGGCGAGTGACTGTGTGCCCTGTGGGGAGATAATTTGGTTTTCTTTTTTTTTTACTCATGATAGCAAAACGAATGAAAGCCGGAAGTTCATTGGACACAAATCTTGAGCCCAGCTAGCAGTATCCAATCAGAGGTATAATACTATAAGGCTGATTCGTGGTGTTTATGGAATCATGTTTCTGACTAGATTTACTAAAATAACCTTTGGCTTTGAAACTGTTTATCACTTCATCTCCAATTTTTCTTTACACAGTCGCGGAAATTTACGTTGATCAACTATAAAGTAGACCAAATTAAGTCAGTACACGCAACTCAGCCACTAAAACAAGTGGGTACATGGCATGTACCGGCATGTACCCACCACTACATCACTGCAGGAAAGCCAGAGTAAGTGAGATTTGTAAAAGAAATACAGTACAGGCAAACTGTCTGTTGATTTTCACTCTGTATGTGGAAACAAATCTCAAAGAAGCCACACTTACTTTACGGCATGTTGACTAGCCAGATAGCTAGCTCGCAATTTGTACATTCTTGCTTTGATTGTTGAAGATGCTTCTGGTAAAACTAGGGTTCCTTCCTCCTTTTCATCAAAGTTATATTCCTGAAAAAAATATTTTACATCATGTCTGCTAATTATGTCGCTACCTGCATGGTTATTATAAAATAACGGCACTCTTGGTAAGCTGCTTGACCAATCAAATCAGTTGGCAGGAAAAACTATTGTACATTACTGAGAGTGTGGTGCAAGCATAATATGTGTCTGTCTTCCTTTCGGCTTTTTCCCTTTCACAAAGGAGTCGCCACAGCGAATCATCTGATTCGCACATTTGATTTGGCATAGGTTTTTAAGTCGGATGCCCTTCCTGTCACAACCCTTTTTTAGCAAGGGACAGAAACACGCTGACGACTTTGCAGCTACTCTTTACGAAAGTCAGCAATGGTTCTTTTACATGCCTCTCACCATCGACAGTGAGAGACATGGCCCGCCTTTGATAACCCAGTTAGCCGCACTGGGGGGGACAGTGACAACCTTGTGGAGAGTGGGACTCGAACCCCTAACCTTTGGATCAGCGATCCAGCACCCTGTACCACTAGACCACCACTGCCCGACGCAAGCATAATATGTGTGAAGTATGTGAAACATACTAAAGCTAATCGCTGGATATTTGCCTGACTTACATTATATTATTCTATATAAATATAGATATGGATAGTATATATCTATTTTATATTTGGTTTTTTATAAAAATTAAAATTGTGCTAAATATATTTTATTATAGTCATTGGTTTTATTTTATATTATTGTTTTTATTTTTAATAATAATAATAATAATAATAATAATAGAGGCCCATAATGGAGGTCATCTCACCAGTGGTCGTTAGCCATTATAAACAATTGGCAGCCATTTTACTGATCTTGAACATGACCTACCATGACCTTTTCACAAACTTTTTCCAGTCCTTAGTCCCAAGTTGACAGTGATATATATATCAAGCCAATCATGTGGATGCACCATACAAACAGGAGGTTTCAGATCAAAACACAGTATATTGTGCTTTCTGAGATGTTTTTTGATCATTACGGGTTATAAGGAATAACTATTTGACTAATGGTATTAAGTAAATGTCCCTTCTTCTTCTTCTTCTTCATCATCATCTTCTGTCAACTAGTGGGGTTTTTCACCACCATCTTTCACCTCTCACAACTGTATTGTATGGTTCCCATCTGCAACAAAACAGCCGCGCAGCTCTCCACATAGCCCTTACATACCTGGACAGCAGGAACTCCTATGTGAGGATGTTGTTTGTAGACTTCAGCTCCACTTTTAACACAGTCCAACCACATAAAGTGGTTCAGACTTTGTGTTGTCTGGTCCTAGGGAGCTCACTCTGCACCTGAATACTGGACTTTCTCAGCAGCAGACCTCAGAATGCCAGGTTAGGAGAACACATTTCCTTCACTCTTATCCTGAACATAGGAACACCACAGGGGTGTGTTTGTAGCCCACTCCTCTTCTTCTTCACACATGACTGTTCCACCATGCTCACAAGTAACACCTTTATTAAATTTGCCAATGACACCACCTTCATAGATTTGATTAGATAGCAATGAGTCAGCCTACAGGAAATAGGTCCAACATGCGTGGCGATGGTGCAATAACAATAACCTGGAATTTAACACATCCAAAACCAAGATGTTAATGGACTTTGGGAAGATCTAAACAAACTGAGCACTCTGCCCTCTACATTGATGGAGAGGGTGGAGTACCTCAAGTTTCATGAAGTCCACGTCTCTGCTGACTTTGCCTGAACCACAAACGTCAGCCACCAGGTTGGGAGAGCACAACAAAGGATGTACTTCCTCAGAAAGCTCCGACAAGCCTGCCTACCTTGACCCCTACTGACATATTTTTACTGCTCCGCCATTGAAAGCCTCCTGACCTACTGCTGTACAGTGTGGTTCAGCAGCTGTACTGCAGAGGACAGGAAGGCCCTACAATGGATGGTGAGGACGGCAGAGCCGGTAATTGGAACTACATTACCCTTCCTCAGTGACATTTACACTGACAGACCTCAGAAGAGAGTCAGAGGAATTATCAGGGACCCCTGCACACCCTGAACACCCCCTTTTCTCCCTGCTGCCCTCTGGTTAAAGGTACAGGACACTGAAAACAATAACTGACAGACTCAAGAACAGCTTTTACCCACAAACTGTTAAATGTGTGACCACCACCACCACCACCATCACACACACTGACTGAATAACCATCATTCAGTCCGTCTTCCTGCACAGTGCGATACTCATGTTTAAAGCAGGTCTCGAACATCATAACATTTTAGAATCTTGCGCTTCATAATTAAAAGTTCTACCTCTAACCCAGAGTATATCATGTACTTTAACATATTATTCACCCTCCTGTGTCTGTGTGAATAGGTGTGAATGTATGAATATACATGTACAGAGATCCCTCACTTTTTTTCGTGGTTAATTGGGACTGAGACCCCCCCCCCCACAGACCGCTGAATTCTGCGAAGTTGGCTCGACCTCCCCCACCCCACTCACATATACGTACATGTATATCTGTATGTAATATCAATAAATATATATTCAATTCCATAAATGCTTATAATAACAATTAAACATTCAAAAATAATGCATAAAATATAAATACAGTACACACACATACAGACGTGCGTGCACATTCAGATGCATGTGCACACACTCATGCTCACCTCACATCAAAATATAAGTAGTATTGTTGCGGGGTTTTGGGTTGTTTTTTGTTTTTGTGTGTTTGGAGGTTTTTTTGCATAATAATTCCTTAATTTCCTTATTTTTTAATTCGATGAATATTTAAAAAAAAAAACGCGATGCACTGAAGCTGCATGCATTGAAGCGCGAAGTAGCGATAGATCCCTGTATAGCATAATACAGTTCCTTTGTGGTCTTTCGTGCACTTTCTTATTATAATTGCTGCTAAACTGATTTTTATTGTTAATGCAACAGTTGACAATAAGGTAAAGGTAAAGTCCGTTGGGCTTTTTACACCCGAGCCTACTGGCTCATCGGACCGATGCTTATCCCCGGATTCTGTAGCGTGAAGAGACCAGGAGTTCAACTCCTCCTGGATGGGACGCGAGTCCATCGCAGGTTACCTTTCCAGTATATTTTTACTGGTATCCATTTATACTGCTGGGTGAACAGAGGCACACTTGGAGTTAAGACCCTGCCCATTGGTCTTAGAACAGTGAGGGTCTCACTGGGATTTGAACCCACAACCTCCCGATCATGAGCCCAGTACCATCACCACTACACCACCGGCCCCATTGACAATAAAGGTCTTCCTTTTCTCCTTCTTTTTCTTCTTTTTTGTTCTTCTTTTGCTTTGGGATGGTCCCAGAAGAGTTCTTAGGGTTCACCACAGCAGATCATCCGTTTCTATCCCACTGTCCACTGCATTCCTTTTCTTTAGCCAATCACTTGACTGTCCTTATGCTCAAATCTCCTCTTTGCCTTTCCTTCTTGACTTACCAGTTCAAGTCTTAGCATTCTTCCACCAAAACACCATTCTTCCATTCTCTGTACGTGCACAAGCCATCTCAACCTGGCTTCTCTCACTTTATCCCCAAAAGCCCCGACCTGTTTTATCCCTCGTACATATTCATTTCGAGTTTTGTCCATTCTTGTTACTCCCAAAGAAAACCACTTGATCCGGACTTCCAGCTCCACCTTCTGTCTTTTTGTTAGTGCTGTTGTCTCCAAATGTTTCAGCATAGCTGGCCTCACTAGCATCTTTTAAACCTTTCCCTTCACTCTTTCAGATACCTTTCTGTCACAAATCACTTATCCCCTTAAAGCCACCCATTTCACACTGCCGGCATGTTCTTTCACACTCTGTTACCTTAGATAGTTGACCCAAGTATTTAAATTCACCTACTTTCATCATCACTAGTCCTTGTATCTGCACTCGTCCATTACTCTCTCCCATTTACCCACAGGTACTCTGTCCTGTACTCTCTGTCTGTACTTTATCTTTAGTATGAATTGTTCAGTTCAGTTCATTTTCTGTAACCGCTTAATTCTAATTAGAGTCGCCGGGAGGCTGGCGCCCATCCCAGTCGACTATGGGCGAGGGCAGAGTACACCCTAGACAGCTCGCCAGGCCATCACAGCAATGCCAGCAATAGTTCTATTACATGAACCTCTCACCATAGACAGTGAGACACATGGCCGGCCTTTGATAACCCAGTTAGCTGCACTGGGTGGGGACAGTGACAACCTTGTGGAGAGTGGGACTCGAACCCCCAACCTTAGGATCAGTGATCCAGCACCTTATACCACTAGGCCACCGCCGCCCAGGAGTATGAATTGTGTGGGAGTAAATGAAATGTGGTTTAAATAACAAAGACGAGAACGACTCCATTTTATTTTGGAGATGATTCAGATCAAACTGCAACCAGGTCTTTTTTAAATGATCCTTTTACACCGTGTGGGGCCGGTGATGTAGTGGTTAGGGTGCTGCGCTCATGATCGGGAGGTTGTGAGTTCAAATCCCACCGAGACCTTCACTGTGCGAAGACCCCTGGGCAAGGTCTCAACCACAAGTGTGCCTCTGTTCACTCAGCAGTATAAATGGGTACCAGTAAAATATACTGGGAAGGTAACCTGCGATGGACTAGCGTCCCATCCAGGGGGGAGTTGAACTCCTGGTTGTTTCAGACTATGGAAACCGGGGATAAGCACCGGCCTAATGAGCCACGAGGCTAAATCGCTAGGCTTGGGTGTAAAAACCCAACAGACTTACCTTACCTTACCCTTTACACCGTGAGATACAACAACTTTTTGAAATTATAGTACTGTATTACAGTAGGCCCAGATTAAAGAGATTGGCAGAGGTTTGCACTCTATAAGTCTTGAAAGGTTTTGAACTTTGAAAATTACTTGAACATTTGTGCTTATGCTTGCCTACTGGTTGATTTAAATCACTTCACATACAAATGTGTCCAGCCTCAATCTCAGTATTTAATATCTACCCCTTCTATAATCGATATACAGTACAACTCTTTTAATTAACTAACGCTTAAAATGAATAACTCGGGGGGCTTTAACAGCCAGATGACACAGTTCTCTAAAAGGTACAAAGAAAATAAGCCAAGGGTAGCTAATCTGCTCTGTAATACTATCCAGTCCTTAAACAAAATCCTTCTCTCATATGACAGTTAGCGAGTCCTTTTCCACTTCTACCTTTCTAATAGGATTTTGAAGAAAATGGTTCTCTGAATCGCCTCTCCGTCTTGCTCAGCAGCCCCATACTATTTCTGCTTGGAAGTGGTTAATTGCTTTAAATGACTGATGATGTACGGGAGGAACCTGGAGCCAGGTAGCGTGATGGAAAATAGATAGCACCCAGTGTCGTGCCGCTGTAGAGAACGGGTGAAACATGAGGATTCCTGGTCAATTTCTCCTTCGGAGATACTCTCCGAATGGATGGCACAGATGAATTACTCTTGTCAAGCAGCAGACTGGACGGGCCTCGTGCTTCATCCATGATTAAAAATGAATAGAATTATTCGCAGCAACTATGCTTGGATTTTGTGGGTAAGATTTTTGCAGTCATTTCAACAGTTTGAGCACAATTGTTTTCTGAACTTCTGCTCCGAAATTGGTAACCTGATTACACATCTTAAGAAAAGAACGGAATGTCTAAATATCAGTTTGACTCTAAAGAGACTAATTTGTCAGTAATAAATTGCCCTAACGGAGGGGTGAATAAATGTGTGAGGTTTCCTGTGTTCCTTTTGACCCGCATCCTCTGTCATCTTTGTTATGATCAAGTTCAGTTCATTTTCTGTAACTGCTTAATCCTAATTTGGGTTGCGGGGAGGCTGGTGTCCATCCCAGACAACTTTGGGCAAGGGCAGAGTACACCCTGGACAGCTCGCCAGGCCATCGCAAGGCAGAAACACACCGATGGCTTTGCAGCTACTCTTTACGAAAGTCAGCAATGGTTCTTTTACATGCCTCTCACCATAGACAGTGGGAGACATGGCAGGCCTTTGATAACCCAGTTAACTGCACTGGGGAGGACAGTGACAACCTTGCGGAGATTGGGACTCGAACCCTCAACCTTTGGATCAGTGATCCAGCACACTATACCACTAGACCACCACTGCCCCTTGTTATGATCAAGTGCGGATGATTAATGAACGAGTGAATAAATGAGTGAATTAGATTTGTTTTATATTATCAAGGAATATAAGTACATGCATATAACTTTTACAATGTTTACCAGGGTGCCAAGAATTCTTAAAATGATTAAAGATATGCAGTTAATGTTTCAGTTACAAGAAAAAAAGCCAACTCCAGAGAGCGCAAACCTCTACCAAGCCAAAGATAATAATAATAATAATAAAAATAATAATAATAATAATAATAATAATAGTAGTAGTAATAAAAAAAATAATTAAATAATCTTCTTCTTCTTCTTTTCCTTTCAGCTGTTCCCTTCAGGGGTCACCACAGCAAACCATCTGCCTCCATCTCACCCTGTCCTCTGCATCTTCTTCTCTTACTCCAATGACCCTCACGTCCTCCTTCACCACATCCATAAATCTTCTCTTTGGACTTTCTCTCGGCCTTCTAGCTGGTAGTTCCAACCTCAGCATCCTACTACCAATATACTCACTATCCCTCCTCTGTACATGTCCAAACCATCTCAATCTAGCCTCTCTGACTTTGTCTCCAAAACATCTTACATGGGCTGTCCCTCTGATGTGCTCATTTGTAATCCTATCCATAAGTAAATAATAATAATAATAATAATAATAATAATAATAATAATAATAACAACAAAACTCATGCAGCACCCCCTGCTGAGCACTTTATAATACTATACTTAAAAAAATATATATCGCACAGTGTTAAAGAATATTTAAAACAATTTCCAATTTTTGTCAAGAGAAGCTGTCAACATCTTTTTGCCCTGCGATGGCCTGGTGAGCTATCCATAGTGTACTCCGTCCTCCCCTGGAATCGGCCGAGATGGGCGCCAGTCTGCTCGCGGCCCTAATTAGGACCTAATTAGGACAGAAAATGAATGAATGAATAAACACTATCCCAGATCCACAGCCTGATCCAGATAATCTCCAAAATCTGATGGAGTGTTACTTGACCTGCACTCCCATCTCCATTGAGAACGTTTTGCATAAGTTGTTCAGAAACAAACCAATGCTGACGAAGACATAACGTCTTCTGTGAAGAGATAAATGACCAAATATTTAAGGATCGATAGATTCATTAGGATTAAAAAGGTTCAATAGATTTCTTCTGGTATCTAAAGGAATATAGGATGATAAATATTGCAGTGATGTGCTTTTGATTTTTTGTTATTTGCCTTGAAAAACTTGAAAACAGAATGAGATTTGTTCTGACAGTGCCTGTGTGGACACGGTATTCATCTTGTATAATTTAATTAATGTTTTTTGACAAGACTAAAGAAGTTAAAATGCCAAGTATGATTATTTGGAATTCTTGCCTCTATACTTTAACAAACACTTTCCAAACATTTTTAGTCTCAAGTGAACCCACAAAACAATAAACTTTCTTCAGCAACATGGCCAATGGTTATTCTGTCTCTTCCTCGTTCATCTTTGCCACTTCAGGCTGAAGTTAATACGGCACTTTTCGAGACAGAAGAGAGAGAGAGAGAGAGAGGAGGGCTCTCTTTTTTTCTCCATCCAAGACTGAAAAGAACTGCCTTTGTTCTTTTCAAAGCTTCACATTGAGTCGAGCCCAAAAGGCTTCCTCAGAAATCAGCTGTAAGTATTGGATAATCTCTCTCTCTCTCTCTCTCTCTCTCTCTCTCTCTCTCTCTCTCTCTCGCTCTCTCTCTCTCTCTCTCTCTCTCTCTCTCTCTCTCTGGATGTGCAGTTGTGTCTTAACGACAAAAAAAATGGAACAAACAGTTTATTCTCATAAATCCAGAGCGAGAAATCAGGGGAAGTAATTTGAATAACCTTGCAGGTGTGGAGTTTTTGCAAAATTATTGCTGAACCATGAAAAATCCATCAGGAAGTTGCATTAAAGGAGCCTCTATTCATAATGTGGATCACTCTGCTGTTTTATTACATTGGAGTTTTGGGAAATATGTTTGCAATTGAGAAGCGCTGCACTGTTCGAATGGGGTTTCGAGTCGCATTAGTGTTTGGTTCTGTTATAAAGAAAATTAAGTACGGAGCTCGGAATCAGACCCAGACACTTAAAGTATTATATTCTATTTAAATCTCAGAGGGCTAAAAAAAGAGTACGTTCAAAAAGAGAAGCTAAAAGTACATCTCTGAGGCAGAGGATTTTTTTTTTTTTTTTTTTTTTGGAAAACAAATCTTCGAAGAGTATATTGTGATATAGTCAAACGTGTATGCTTGCCAGGTCTTTGAAAGTGCTTACCTGTGTGTGTGTGTGTGTGTGTGTGTGTGTGTGTGTGTGTGTGTGTGTGTGTGTGTGTGTGTGTGTGTGTGTGTGTGTGGAAAAAAAACCCATCAGCTGCACTGGGAACAGCGAGTTCACACACAGACTGGGACGATTCATGCTGCCAGCAGACATTTTGGCTTCAGTGGAACATGCTTTCTGATGCGATGTCTGCTTTCTGACAAATATTTCATTATGTAATTCTGACTGTATCAGCACCAGAGATGTGGATCTTCTCGGTTTAGCTCGACTCGGTTCACCTTTAACTGCAACCTTTTTCCATGTGACATGAGCAGTATCGGTTTCCCAGTTGATCCCATCTTGAATCTCATTGGGAATGAAACCTTACACAGATTGAGCTGTTTTGTTCAGAAATCAGGGATGGTCCAGATTCAGAGTAATAAACACCCCAGCATTACTTTTTCTTCATTCATCTTTCTATGTGATGGGTGGTGTACCAAACACAACAGCGACACTGAACTCCTAACCTAGGTTTCCTTTTCTTTCAGTACCCTCGCAATGGCGGTCTTTTACAGACACCCTCCACAGATCAATACGGTTATTGCAAAAAGAAAACAGCACCGTGCCAGCACAACATTTTGGATAAAATATACTGTAAGCAGTTTTATTCTCTCCACTTTCATTGGATACGAGCATTCGTGCATTGGCTGATGGGGTAATCTACTACCACGATATCTCCTCAGATACCATTCATACGTCTGTCTGTCTGTCTTCCTTTCGGCCTTTTCCCTTTTACTCGGGAGTCGCCACAGCAAATCATCTGATTTGCACGTTTGATTTGGCAGAGGATTTTACGTCGGATGCCCTTCCTGTCACAACCCTTTTTAGCAAGGGACAGAAACATGCTGACGGCTTTGCAGCTACTCTTTACGAAAGTCAGCAATGGTTCTTTTACATGAACCTCTCACCATAGACAGTGAGAGACATGGCCCGCCTTTGATAACCCAGTTAGCCGCACTGGGGGGGACAGTGACAACCCTGTGGAGAGTGGGACTCGAACCCCCAAACTTTGGATCAGCGATCCAGCGCCCTATACCACTAGACCACCACTGCCCACGTATGGTGCTATATTACTCAAGCTCAGATAACCGCTAACACTTACCAACTTTTTTGTTTATTTGAGACTTATTACATAAAAAGGAATAAAATCTAGAATAAACGTACCGGGATCCCTCATTTTCCGCGGTAATTGGGATCAAGATCCCTATGCTACCACCGAATTCTGTGAAGTAGGATCAACCCCCCCCCAATTACTGACATATATGTATACGTGTATATAATATCAATAAATACACATTCAATGCTATAAATGCTTATAATAACAATTAAACATTTAAAAATTATGCATAAGATGTAAATAAAATATAAATTCACACACATACAGACTTGCGTGCACACCCTGATGTACACCTCACATAAATGTAACTAGTTTTGATGGGTGGTTTTGGGTTGTTTTTTATTTTCTGTTTGTTTTGGGTTTTTTTGTGGTGTTTTCCTTCACTCTTTCCCCTATTCTTCCTTAAATTCCTTAATTTTTAATTAAATGAAATTAAAAAAAAAAACAAAAAAAAAAAAGCGATGCACTGAAGCCACATGAATTGAAGCGCGAAGTAGCGAGGGATCCATGTATTTGATATTCTTCTTCAACATATATTTTATTTTCAAGAATGAAACAGTGGAGCAGTGGTGGCCTGGTGGTAGGGTGCTGACTTAATGATCTCAAGGTCAGGGATACAAGCCACATTGTCAACAAATTGCCAATGCTGTCCCCCCCGAGTGCAGCTAACTGGGTTGTCAATGGCGGCCATGTTTCCCACTGTCTGTGATGAGAGGCTGTAAAAGAACCATTGCTGACTTTCGTCAAGAGTAGCTGCATAGCCGTCAGCGTGTTTCTGCCATGTGATGGCCTGGCGAGCTGTCCAGGGTGTAGTCTGCCCTCACCCAGGGTTAAACACGACTTTATTTGTTTCCAGTCCTTGGCCTCACTTGATTCTGGTGACAGTAGAAGAGGCCATCGTAAGATAAGTGCTTCAACAGGACCTGGGGCAAGACTATTCTGTGATAACCGCTTAGGATTGGCATGCTAACTGCTAATGCTAACAACTTTTGTCTTCAATTCAATCTAGACTTATTTAAAAAAAAAAGCCATATTTGCTAGAAGGAAGTTTTTTTTTTTAGAACAAATGATATGTATTTTGCCCATCAAATGCCATTTGCCTATCACCTGCTGCAAGGCGCAGTGCCTTATTTCTCACAAACTAGTGGGTTTGGAGAAAATAAAACACTTGCTGTCATCAGATATGCTGCCTATCCAGTTATATACAATTTTAGCTTTCAAAGAAGTTCATTCATTCATTTTCTAAGATGCTTAATCCTAATTTGGGTCTCGGGGCGGCTGGTGCCCATCTCAGCCGACTCTGGGTGAGGGCATGGTACACCTTGGAACAGTTTCCCAGGCCATCGTGGGTCCAACACTCACACAACCATTCACACCTATGGGTGATTTGGAACAACCAACTAGCCTACTGTGCATGTTTTTACACTGTGGGATGACACCGGAGAGCACCCGGAGGAAACACGTGCAAGCACAGCGAGAGCATGCAAACTTCACACTGAAGCACCCGAGCTGGGAGGCGAACCCAGGATCTTCTTGCTGTGAGGTGGACATGTTAATCTGAGGTGGACATGTTAATCACCACATCACTGGACTGCCCTTGTGAAATAAATGTGAAATCTTTTTTTTTTTTTTTGTTACTTGTTAAAACGTATAAATAAATTACAGTGGTACCTCACTTTACGAAAGTCTCACCAAATGAAAAATACAGGTTACGAAACACATTTTCCTAATATTTTTGTCTCTGGATACGAAACAAGTTCATGTTACGAAAGTGCTAACTTAAAAATTCAAACGCGCCATTCAAACATTCAAACAATGCGCAACTTGCTTTCCCATTGGTTGTCTCCCAACACCCCGCCCTGCTGGCCTCCCATTGTCTAGGAGGGAACTAAATCTGCATAATACAGTACTGTACCCATAATGCTTTTCGTGTGCCTTCGACCCATTGTTCAACACACGTGTGAAGGAGAGTTGTACTGTTGGCTCGTGAGTTTCGTGAGTTTTTTTTTTAGTGTTTTCATTGCAGCGTTATTTTTCCTTATTAATCATAAGCCCCAAGAAAGTGATTCCCGGTGAGACTGAAAAGAAGAAGCGGGCCTCGTTATCAATAAAAGTAAAACAGGAGATAATAAAAAAATATGAAAGTGGGATGCGGTTAAGTGAAATCGTGTGAACCTACAATCAGGATGATATTGAAGCAGAAGGAGGCCTTAAAAGCGGAGATACAGTGATGGAGGCGATTATTTTGGAAAAAGCAACCGCCATATTTAAGGACCTCGTGAAGGTGGGTGGGGGTTCGCGTTTGGGTGGTTTGAGAAATTTTAAAAAGGTAAATCATTTTCTTTTACTTTTAACACATATTTCATACAAAATTGGTGTACTTTTATAATTTTTAAAGGGTTTATGGGGTAGTATTGGGAGCCTTGGAATGAATCACGCGTTTTACATGTAAAATGCAGTTCAACTTACGAAAAATGCAGGTTACAAAAAAGGCTCTGGAACGGATTAATTTTGTAAAGTTGGGTACCACTGTATTAGGTGTTTGCCTCACTGTATTGTTTATGTCTGTAAACATCAGTGTACATGTGAGACGCACTAAATACGACGAGCCCTTTGTTTAAATAGTGCACTTGTTCCAATAGGTTCAGATCGTGTAAAAGTCTGTAGTGTTTTTGAAATTAGATTGAAGCCAGACAAATTCTAAAAACATTAAGATGCGAGTTTATAAGTAGAAAGCTCGGGCTTAATATCTGCTCTGATTTTTTGAACTGAAGAAATCAGTGTGTTTATACACTGAAAGGATTTTAATGTCATACCTCCTTCACAAAGCCTTCACTGCTCCAGAAAGTAAAGATGCAGACCTGGCTGATGATTTTCTCCCACTGGCAGATGAGACTTTAGATAAATGAACATTTTTGGTCTAATCTAATCCTTCTGGGCTAATCTGGAGTCCAGAATGGTTCGATTGAGAAAGCAGCATGGTACCGTCACTCAGGTTGTGATGGTGCCCCAGCATGCTAAAGCGCCATAACATTCCACTACACGTCTCAGCATGACCTTCAAGCCCCAATATTTCCTCTGGCCTCAAAGCCCGCTGTGTGTTCTCAGGGGCTAACTGTGTGACCTCGCATCCCGTGTGTCCAACCCTTCGGGGATTTGACCTTAAGGGGTCACAACTCTCCTTGTAGTTCCACACAGATAGCAACGAGAAGAACTGGAATGTATCTTTGAAATTTCCATTTTTTGTTAATATTATTATAAAACCGGAACAAGAGCTGGTAACCGTCTTCACTGTGTGGTACGTGCGCACACACGCACACACACACACACACACACACACACACACACACACACACACACACACACACACACACATACACATACACACATGCACCATTGAATTATCGAGGGAGAATTGGGGAGAATCAAAAGGAAAATAAATCAGAGTCCTCATTTTTCACACTTAGGATTGTCACAGACTGGAATTGACTTCGTCCCTTTTCTGGGATGGAAAGGAGATCCGTGAGTGCTATGTCAGACATTTATTAATTCAACCATATTTATGTGTATTTGTGTGTGTGTGTGTGTGTGTGTGTGTGTGTGTGTGTGTGTGTGTGTGAGAGAGAGAGAGAGAGAGAGAGAGAAAGAGAGAGAGAGAGAGAGAGTATACATACTAGTACATTGATACATACCGAGGGAGACTTTTTTTTTTTTTTTTTTTTTACAACAGAGTGAGGTCATTCGTAGGAAGTGAGGACTTTTTTGCTCACAAATTGCTGACTGAGATTTAAAACTTGAACGTAAAATCCGGATTAGATTAAGGTTAAGGCTAGGGTTAAAATCAGGGTTAGACATGTACTTGTCGTGAATAAGGTTCAGGTAAGAAGCCAATGAATTGTCAGTGAGAGTCCTCACAGAGATCGAAGTACAAGTTGACCACTAATGACATTTTTCAAATTAAATTAATTAATTCTATTGACAATGGAATTAGTCAGTTAAATTCTAAATTCTAAATTTTCTTTATTAAACAGTCTAGTGGACCATTTTATTTAAGTTTATTTTACTTAATTTATTGCTTGTATGTACTGAATGCCAGAGAGAATAATTATAAAACATACTAATGAAGACTTGGTAAGATTCTCTGTGCTTCTTTAACTTACACTTTACAATTATGCACTGAAGGATGATATCAAACTGTCTCCAGAATGTCGAGGTGACTCTTCAAACTTCGAGAGCCACTAATTGTCTGTTATGTATCGCTAACTTGCATGATGACAGACAACAATGAATGGAAAAAAGAAACAGATTTAAAAACAGATTTATTCATAATAAAACTGACACCCCCAAAAAAACAAAAAAAAAAACAAAAACAAAACAAAACAAAAAACAGAGTCTGACTCACCACCGATTCGATACTTGCACAAAGTAAAGAACGCACAGTCTAACTCAGACAGAGTAAAACAATATTAAACATGAGCTGGAACAAGGAACATGAACTCTATAAAAAGATCATTGAAACAGGTATATAAATCAACTCATGAACGGTGGAAAAAAGAAAACTGGATGCTAACCTTTCTTGCTTTTGCTCCAGACCATAGTCAGGAAACACCGGGGAGTCGATAAAGCATCCGCACTACTCTTCCAACACCAGCCCTCAGACAGCATTATTTAAATTATGAAGTATGCGGGCGCACTCTGAGCACATGCAGGTGCAGAGCTGTGTAAGATTTTAACGCCATTTAATGCCCCTTTTTCAAGGACGCGAGTTAACCAGAGGATCTTCACGTAAACGCTTCCAGAGAACCCCGCAGAGTAACGCTTGATCATCCATGAGTGTATATCACAAGTTACCGGTCAGCACTGCAGCCTTCTGTAGCTATCCGCGGTAAATTCTACCATGTTTGATTTCTCCGTCACATTTCTGCAGAACGTCTGAAAACCATTCATTTTCGCATGACAACATAACACCACCACCAGAATCGTATGACCACCATGAAGAATGTATGAGCATCAGTGAGCACAGTATTACTGGTGGATATTGCATGATGATCATGCCTTTTTTCCTCAACTTCAGCTATCGTAGCAGAATCATGTCTTCGAAGGAAAATGACGAGGGGAAAAAAACTGGTCAACGTGATAAACCGTTCCATTTTCCACATCTACACCGTGGGGTGTTCCGCCTCCCAAGTGCCACATTGACAAGGTGCGTGACTGTTAACCCAGTGATTGCCAGTTTAAATCCAGGTTGATGCCACAAAATATATGTTGATGACCGAAGTCCATGGGAGCTAATTGGTTGAACTCTCACGGCAAAAGTTCACACTCACAGTGATTGCCAGCCAATCGTGGACGTCTGTGGGTTCATTCATATAAGGGGCGGATAGCGCTTTCCCTCAAAGTGTGTTAGACTGTGCCAAAATATGCGTGCGCTGCATTTCGGAAAGAGGTGAGTGGCTAGCATTGCATGTCACGGAGGGGGCGTGTGCATCCTTCTGCCTCTCCTTGACTGGTGGTGGTCGTATGATAGAGAAGGCAAAAACTTCAATTCATGCAGCTTCAGTGCATCACTTTTTTTTTTTTTTGAATATTCATCGAATTAAAAAATAAGGAAATTTAGGAAGAATAGGGGAAAAAGTTCAGGAAAATGCCACAAAAACAAGGCCAATTTTGCAAAAAAAAAAAAACCCTAAACAAACAAAACCAAAAAACAACCCAAAATCTCCCATCAAAACTACTCACATTTTTGTGAAGTGCACATCTGTGTGCGCGCACACGCGTCTGTGTGTGTGTATTTATATTTTATTTACATCTTATGCATTATTTTTAATGTTTAATTGTGATTATAAGCCTTTATAGCGTTGAATATATATTTATTGATATTATATACACATATCCATGTACGTATGCATGAGTCGGGGGTTGATCCTAATGCGTGGAATTCGGAGGTCGATTTTTTATTTTTATTTTTTTTAACCATGACAGAGGCATTGGTGAGTTCTGTGCTCGAGCCGAAGTGCAGTGTGCTAACGGTGTTTGTTTAGCCTATACGTTCACAGTTCAGTAAATACTACAGAGAAACACACTCACACTAAATACCTCACTTTACGAAATTAATCCGTTCCAGAGCCTTTTTGTAACCTGCATTTTTCGTAAATTGAACCGCATTTTACATGTAAAACATGTGATTTGTTCCAAGGCCCCCAATACTACCCCCTGAACCCTTTTAAAATTATAAAAGCATACCTTTTAAGACCTCCTTCTGCTTCAATATCGTACCGATGGTAGACGGGTTTGGTCATATTCTTTTGTGATATCACTTTAGCCCGTTTGTTCTTCTCACTCGCACTGGAAATCACACGCGCACGTGTGTGTGCACGCGTGTGTTGACCATGTCTTCTTAGCAGACTTATAATCTTACAAATGTTTATGGAAGGTTAAAAGCCTGAGTCAAGAAATAAAACATGAAACAACAGTAACTCTGTCCTTCACACGAAAAGCATTATGGTTGATGCAGCTCCATAATAGCCAATGAGAGCGAGCTGCATCATCTCTCCTAGCCAATGGGAGGCCAGCGGGGCAGGATGTTGGGAGATAGGCAATGGGAGGTAGCTGCGTCATCCCTCCTAGCCAATGGGTGGCCAGCGGGGCAGGATGTTGGGAGATAGGCAATGGGAGGTAGATGCGTCATCCCTCCTAGCCAATGGGTGGCCAGCGGGTCGGTATGTTTGAATTTCATTGATGGGAGAGAAGCTCGTGCATTGTTTGAATGGCGTGTTTTAATGTTTGAATGGCACGTATGAATTACTTGTTTCGTATCTAGAGACAAAAATTTTAGGAAAATGCGTTTCATAACATGTATTTTTCGTTTGGTGAGACTTTCGTAAAGTGAGGTACCACTATAGATACTGTGGGGTTTTTTAAATTATTTTTACAGTATTTTAAAGGAAGACTCCATTAGATTTTGGAGATAATCTCTGTCAAATTCTGGATACATGTTTTTCGATTAAATTTTTAAATCTTGTACATTGAGACATGGTGATTTTTGACATTTTAGTTCATGTTGAGGGATTGCTGGGCTTGGCAGAGGTTTGCACTCTACATGCGCCCTTGTTAATTAATTGTTTTAAGGTTACAATTTTGGGGTTTTTCATAGTGAATAAGTAATTTGAAGCATTACCTTATGCTTTTTAATGCTTTAAAACAGTCTGAATTATGTTTTTTTTTACCAGATCGCAGGATTTGTAGTATTTTAATGATAGATTATCTTAAAATTGTGACGCACTATAATATTAATACAGTAAAGTTAATTGTTTAAATTCCGCGTAGTTCCACGCCCTGAAAGAAAAGTCTGGTGCTTGGGCCTATCGTTTACACCCTGTCGCTGTTTTCTTTCTGTGCATGATTGCAAACTTTTTTGACATGTCTGATTCGAGGAGATGAACAGCGTAAGCTCTGAGACCTACTTCTACATTAACGATCTGACAGGGCTCCGCTCCTGCATTCCAGCAGTGGGGAAACACAAACAGCTTCCAACTCGTGTGATAAATCAGCCCAATTCAGTACATTTCTCTTTGTTTTAATAATCTTAACTCTTTTTTTTTCACAGCATAATGGCTGTTTGGTGTGTGGGATGTCTCCTTCCTCCTCCTCCTCCTCCTCACACTGCTTTTTCTTATTCTCCCCCTGACTTTCCTTCTCCTTGTTGTTGTTGTTGTTGTTGTTGTTGTTGTTTTCTCACTGTTATTAATTTTCTCCTGTGTTACATTTAGCTGCCTTAAGCTGTTTTACTTGCCTGAAAGATCCCTCCTGCTAGTTTCTGCAGCTCTGGTGCCACCCCCCACTCCCACCCCCACCACACGCCCTGGCTCTAATTTTCTGGGTGCTTCATTTTGAGGCTCACCCCAGGCATATCGCTACGGCCTGAAGCACTGTCACTGGTGCTGGTTTATGACCAGCTATTTTCATTAGATCCCCTCCATGCTGGCAGGACTGTTTTATTCACTAACACCACCACCAAGCACCCCCACCAACCCCTCCCTCCACCTTCTCCTTGCTCTGTCTAACACTCATTTACATTTTATTTAATGAGGATCCTGATCACCAGTGCACATTCATCACTCCTGCCTACATATGGGACAGACTGCCTGGTTCCTATGGAGCTTGCTAGTAGTACTACTACTAATACACACACACACACACACACACACACACACACCCACACACTCTCTCTCTCTCTCTCTCTCTCTCTCTCTCTCTCTCTCTCTCTCTCTCTCTCTCTCCCCCTCATTCCCTCATTGACTCTCTCTCTCTCTCTCTCTCTCTCTCTCTCTCTCTCTCTCTCTCTCTCTCTCATTTACTCTCTCTTTCTCATCACACACACCCACACGATTTCTGTTTTCTGAAAGCACAATTTATAGTTGTAAGTAATTCCTCCCTTTATGATTTTTAAAGCATTATTACTATTTGCTTCTTCAGGAAGTATAGTTGACTTTATGCACCCCATCCCTGTGTGCGCGCGCGTGTGTGTGTGTGTGTGTGTGTGTGTGTGTGTGTGTGTGTGTGTGTGTGTGTGTTTGTGTGATCAGCTCGTAACACTATCACTTTATAGCTTCTCCGATGAAAGATTTCGCAACTTCACCACTTTTAACCCGGAATATTGTATTATTCACTGACTTCACCACCCTCCACTGAACACTGAACATCCCCCCAACCATGAGAAACACAGTTTAAGATTTTCTTTGGAAAGCTTTCTTTTGCTTTACTGTCTGTTTTTTTTTTTTTTTTTCAATTTTCCTTGGCCAAGTCATACCTGTTTTTCCAAGCCACATATTTATGTTATTGCAGGCTGTCTGCTTTGCGTTGCAGAGTGTATTTTAGATTATAATGACAGACCACAAAAATTTCAAACTCCACGCTGTGGCGAAAAAAAAAAATCCTCACAAATGAACTAACTATCTATAATTAGGTAATAGATACTTGTTTTTTATGCTGCTCCCCTGATTGACGTGCATGAATATGTATCTCCAGCCAAAACCCAATTACTTTTGTAAATATAATCATGTTGGTCGGTAATTAGCATTGGCTTTTCAACTAACCCCTAACTGTTCTAAATTAGAGTAATAAGAGGTTACTGACTGTCAGGACTCTGGGAGAGAGGGTTTTTGGACTGTATATATTGTTTTATCAGTGACCTGTATCCTGTTTACCTGATATAAGTAATGTCTTCTCAGTGGCGCTCCCTAAAAGCTTGGGGGGGAAAGCGGGGATGTTTGGAGGAACGCATCCAAACTTATTCCACATGTTATCGTCTGTATTGCAGGCACACGGCGCCATGGTTACCTTGGAAGTTTAACTTTAAACAGCTGGCGTACTTGGATTGTGAAATTGCATTGCCCTGCCTAAATTCACTTAAGATCAAAGCCTTTAGCTTAACGCAGCACCTCTCGTTTTCTGGCCTTGAGTCAAAGGATAATTTGAACATTTTGTCTACTTTCAGGGGAACACTGTTGGTTGGTGGCGTGTTCCCCGAATCAAGAACCAGCAGCATTTACTACTCGGCTGTAATAAAGGTAGGCGTGTTTCTACTTTTGCGTAAAAACGTGTGCGATGAACAGAATGCCGCTGTTTTGAATCTGAACACAAATCGAAGACGTCTGTTTGCTTTCTGCATGCGTGTCTTCGTTTGAACTTTGACACCTGATTCCCAGCGGCACTACGAGCACAACAAGCACGGCGTTGTCCTCAGGTTTCGTCTAAATTGCATAAAAAACCCACCCGATTCCTAGAGACTTCTCTCCGCTTTCTCCAATTAGCTGTGAGAGCCTTTAAGGTAATCATTGTCAAAGCAAACCTTCCCTTCCTGCTGAGACATCTGAAGTGAACCTCACTATGAGTCTTGTGTCTGTTTGAAATTCCAACTTCCAGACAGCGCTAATATAATGGATGCCTTTTCATTGATTGAGAGACAGGGAGCGGGAGACAGAGAGAGAGAGAGAGAGAGAGAGAGAGAGGGAGAGAGAGAGAGAGAGAGAGAGAGAGAGAGCGAGAGAGAATGAGAGACAGAGAGAGAGGGAGAGACAGAGAGAAAGAAAGAATGAGAGAGACAGACAGAGTGAGAGAGACAGAGAGAGAGAGAGAAGGGGAGAGGAAGAGAGAGAGACAGGAGATGGAGAGACAGAGAACAGAGAGAAGGAGAAAAATGGAAACAGGGGAGAGAGAGAGAGATAGAGAGAGAGAGACAGGGAGGGAGAGAGAGAATGAGAGAGAGAGAGAGAGAGAGAGAGAGAGAGAGAGAGAGAGAGAGAGAGAGGATGGAAGAGGGGAGAAAAGGAGAGTGAGAAGGGAAAGAGGGAGGGAGGGAGAGAGACAGAGAGAGAGAGAGATACAGAAAGAGATGGAGAGAGACAGAGAACAGAGAGAAGGAGAGGAATGGAGACAGGGGAGGAGAGAGAGAGAACAGAGAGAATAGGACAGAACAATGAGAACGGGAGAGAAAGGTAGCGTGAGATGGAGAGAGAGAGAGAGAGAGAGAGAGAGAGAGAGAGAGAGAGAGAGAGAGAGAGATACGGAAGGAGATGGAGAGAGACAGAGAACAGAGAGAAGGAGAGAAACGGAGACAGGGGAGGAGAGAGAGGACAGAGAGAGAGTAGGACAGAACAGTGAGAGAGCGAGAGAAAGGAAGAGTGAGAGGGGAAAGAGGGAGAGAGAGAGAGAGAGAGAGAGAGAGAGAGAGAGAGAGAGAAAGAGAGGATGGGAGAGGGGGAGAAAGGGAGAGTGAGAAGGGAAAGAGGGAGACAATATGAGAGAGAGAGAGAGAGAGAGAGAGAGAGAGAGAGAGAGAGAGAGAGAGAGGATGGGAGAGGGGGAGAAAGATGGAAGGGGGGTAGCTTGACTTTGAATAGGCAAAGGGCTGTGTACACAGGAGACCCACACAAGCTCCAATCAGTGTGATTGTGATTCTCTAGTGCTCTGGAGCTCTTTCGAACATTTCCATCAATACCAGTGGGGTTTAGTTAAGCTGCCAGCGAAGCCTAATTATTAGCTTTAAAATCAAACACATGCAATCAATTTGTGTTGCACACCAAATTGCTCGAAGTCCTTAAAGGAGAAATACCACCCGGACGACCCCGCTTGTTCATTTTTAGAATTAACACACTATCAAATTGAGTTCTTTTATGAACGTACACGTCTATTTTTTAACGTTTTAGTACATTAACCGCAATGGAGTTCAACTGGCTTCTAATAGATAATGCAGCAATGAGATTTCACCCGTAGTTTCATTTGGAACTCCTTCAGTTATTTATAGCGGTTTCCAAAACTAGCTGTGGGTGCTTTAAACATCATGTTGGCGTCCAGCTATTTTAAGTTTTTGCAGGAATGCATCAGTGGGTGACCGGGTTTTGTATCCACCCGAACCAGGAAGTAGCACATTGTAATAACACACTTTTTTGGCTTCATGTTTACAAATGTAGATGTTTGATATAAAAAAGTCAAGATGAAGAAGCCATTGTTTGAAGTAGCTTAATACGAAACTAATTTATTTATTTTAAAACAACAGTGATGATGAGAGTGGCCAATGTAGCAGCCACTCAGGGGGAAATCCCTTGACACACACAAACAAAACAGGGAATCCCGATTACCCCTGCCACAGATATAAAAGTAGTATCAGCTTCACCATGCCGCCACCACTCGGGGCAAATTTCAACACAAGTTGCAGAGATTTCGGGAGTCCCTCAGGTTGTCTCTACGTAAAGACAGCAGTGCAATAGCTTTATAGTGCTTTTGTCCGTCCAGATTTCTCACCTGCTCATGTTTACACTCTTTTATAAACTGATCAGCTTCCAAAGCATCAGCTTTCAACACGATCTAGCGCTTTTCGCTAACTAGCTGCTACACTTATTTCAATAATACAGTGGTACCTCAATTTACGAAATTAATCTGTTCCAGAAGTGGTTTTGTAACCTGGATTTTTCGTAAGTTGAACCGCATTTTACATGTAAAACGTGTGATTTGTTCCAAGGCCCCAATACTACCACTAAACCCTTTAAAATTATAAAAGTATACCTTTTAAGGACTCCTTCTGCTTCAATATCGTAGCGATGTTAGACGGGTTTGCCCATATTCCTTTGCGATATCACTCAACCGCATACCACGAGCCCGCTACTTCTTTTCACTCACACCGGGAATCACACGCATGTGTGTGTGTGTGTGTGTGTGTGTGTGTGTGTGTGTATGTGTGTGTGTGTGTGTGTGTGTGTGTGCACGCGCGTGTGTTGACCATGTCTTAGCAGAGTTATAATCTTACAAAAGTTTATGCAAGTTTAAAAGCCTGAGCCAAAAAATAAAGTTGCAATGAGCACACTCAAAAAACTCATGAAACAATCTGCTGCTCAAGGGAGTTGCGTCGTCCATCCTAGCCAATGGGAGGTCAGCAAGGCGGGATGTTGGGAGATAGCCAATGGGAGGCAGCTGTGTCATCCCTCCTAACCAGTGGGAGGCCAGCGGGGCGGGACGTTGGAAGTTAGTCAATGGGAGAGCAGCTCGTACATTGTTTGAATGTTTGAATGGCGTGTTTGGCGCATTTCGTAAGGAGAACTTGTTTCGTATACCGAGACAAAAAATTTTGGAAAATGTTTTTCGTAACCTGGATTTTTCGTTTACTGGGATTATCGTAAGGTGAGGTACCACTGTATATTGCGCACAATCTTTTAGTAAATAAATTTGTCACTCTTTTTGTTTTTTTGTTTTTTGAAGTTGCCAATGAAATCTGGCATCTTTTATTTATGCACAATTGAGATAGTATTTCTTGATTAAATTAATAGTGAATACTAAAACGACAGCAGTACATTAGCCTCTGAGTCACCTTGGACATCATACATCCGTACATATTTCACTACGATTATAAACTGATTCAGGGTGGCCTTCTTCATGTGTTTTTGTCTTTTAAACCAAAGCCAAGCTTACTGATATGAGGCCTGTTATTTCACAGAGGAACACACATGTCAGTGGATTTGCATAGAAACAAGTGCATGTTACTTCCCTCGGCTGAAAAAACGTGCATGCAGAAATTCCCAGTTGCTCACAACACTTGTAATTGGAGCTGTTTCCTCTTTGTGTTATTTCAGGCTCTCGATTTACAGCTGAGGACATAAAAAACCCATGAAACACAGAGCCCAGAATGCAGATACGACCCTGCGGAAAGCCATTTCGCTCACAGATGCTGCATTAAAATGGAGCTCATCATACCTCGTCTCGGGCGCTGCCGGGACCAAATATTTGTTTTCTCTCCCTTGAAGTGCACTCCTTCACAATGGCCGTATTTACAATAATCTCCCAGAGCGTGAGCAGCATGCAGACACACAACAGCAGCTCTAACTGTGGCGGCAGCGTATAGTCCAATCTTTAATTAAATGAACTCTTCCACCGATAAAGCTTTACAGTTGCTCTTGCATAGCCATGTTTATGATAACAAATCATAGGCCTCATTTGCATTACAATTGCAACGTTTTCTCTTCTCGGTTAAAATTCATGAGCGCTTTCTTTGCTTCTTCAGGCCTCTGTGTTAGATTGGACTGTACAGCCTGGAGGCTGTCGGCTGTGACATTGTGTGTTTCGCCCTATTAATGAGCTTTCCGTGTTCCCAGCTCCTTTGTATGTTTGATCATTAACGGTGTTTCTGGAGCATGTTTGCACATGGCATTGTTGGCATCTGCAATACTGTGCTTTTGCTGAGGATCTTTTCGAATCAGGCCAACTGAAGGTTCTATTTAGTGCCACAATTTATTTTCTTTAAGCTCGAAAATAAAAAGAGGACTGCAGTTCACTGTTCTTAAAACTGAAGAGGGTTATGGTTGACGCGTTAGCGTTGGTCAGTTGCATCCACATTTTTCATTGTATTCCACGTCTGCAAAGCATACGAGCCTTTTAGATGATGACATTATCAATTTACACATTTTAAAAGCAGAGGAAAATGGCTCAATTAAAAAAAGTCACGTTTAAAAACATAGAATCTCAAAGCCCCAAACCTGATTGGCCAAACCAATCAACAATTTTAATGTATGTGTAAGTAGAAATAGAATATAGCATACGATAAACATAGTATTCATTAGTATGGGGGTGGTAGGGCTATGTCCTGGCAGCCCAAGGCTTGTAGCCTGGGGCTTCAGATTTAGTTTGCATTTTCATTATTAGCTACGGCCCAGTAGTTTCTACGCCTATAATTCTGCCTTTCTGTAAACTCCACCCACTCCTATTAAGATTGCACAGCATGGTTGTAGTGAGAACTTCATCTACTGGTAAACAGGTAATGAATTAAAAAACCCCAAAGATTCTTTTAAACTGTGACATGTGTCTTTGTTGAGACCAATGATGGATCATGATTAGCTCAACGGCTAGCTGGGGAAGTTACTTTAATTGGTGTAGCAGCTGGCGCTTAGCATAGTGCAGTACTAATTTTCTTATAAATAGATATTTGTAAACAAATTACAAAGATATCATGAAACTAAACATCCCAGTTGACCTCCGCTGGTCCATGGATATACCTCAGGTCAAATTCCTTTCGCTTCTGGCCTCAAAGTGACTCCGAAGAGGCGCCATCGAGCCCTGGAAGTGCCAGTAGGAACGGTTATGGCTCTTGGCCCGAGACCACTTAGTGGGAGTATGGCTATTGTGCGTTGTTACCAAGGCCCAGAATAAATATGTTTTGCATTGTTACTGGAGAATTGTACTTATTATTTATCACAAGAGAAAAGTGCCTGAATGTAAGTGCTTGGAAGTGTGCTGCAGGCCCAGGAGAGTCTTCAGAACTGAAAAGTTTTGCTTTTCAGTTTTGTTTTGTTTCTTGGTCCAAATACAAGGTAGAATTTTTGTCATATATATATATATATATATATATATATATATATATATATATATATATATATATATATATATATATATATATATACAGGGATCCCTCACTTTCTGCAGTTAATTGGGATCAAGTGTGAAGACTGAATTCCGCAAAATAGATCACCAACCCCCCTGACTGCCGTATATGCACATATGTGTATAGGAGAGATTTCCTTTCAGCTTTTTCCCTTTCTCAGGGGTCGCCACAGCGAATGACTTGCATGCTTGATTTCGCATAGGTTTTCATGTCAGATGCCCTTCCTGACTCAACCCTTTAGCAAGGGATAGAAACACGGTAATGGCTTTGCAGCTACTCTTTACGAAAGTCAGCAATGGTTCTTTTACATGAACCTCTCACCATAGACAGTGAGAGACATGGCCCGCCTTTGATGACCCAGTTAGCTGCACTGGGGGGACAGTGACAACCTTGTGGAGAGTGGGACTCGAACCCTCAACCTTATGATCAGCAATCCAGCGCCCTATACCACTAGACCATCACTGCCCACATATAATATCAGTAAATACATATTCAATGCTATATATACTTATAATAACAATTATACATTCAAAAATAATGTATAAGATGTAAATAAAATATAAATACACACACATACAGACACTTACGTGCACAGATGCGCAACTCACAAAAATGTAAGTAGTTTTGATGGCGGGTTTTTGGAGGTTTTTTGTTTTGTTTGTTTAATGTTTTTTTTTTTTTTTTGCATAACTGGCCTTGTTTTCACAGAATTTTCCTTAACCTTTCCCCCTATCCTTCTTTAATTTCCTTATTTTTTAATTCAATGAATATTTAATAATAAAAAAAAAAAAAAAAAAAAACGCGATGCACTGAAGCCGCATGAATTGAAGCGCGAAGTAGCGAGGAATCCCTGTGTATATATATATATATATATATATATATATATATATATATATATATATATATAAATATATGTATATATATATATATATATGTATATATATATATATATATATATATATATATATATATATATACACACACACATATCTATCTATCTATCTCTCTATCTATCTATATCTATCTATCTATCTATCTATCTATATATATATATATATATATATATGTGTATATATATATATATATATATATATATATATCTATATATAAAGTGAGAGAGAACATGTAGGAGATGCTGTGAGGTGAATGATTGTGAATGATAATAGAAAGTATCACTTTTAATAATCTTTTCCAAATCTCACCTGGGTATTTCACTTTGTTGAGATCTGATGACAATGAGATCATAGTATGTTTGTTACATCATTTTTATCCTCATCAATGAACTGCCTCAGCCTGTGGGTGGAGGCGGGGCCATCATGGAAGGGACTCTGCTCAGTAAGATAGAAATCTATCGCTATTGGATAACACTGATTTGAAGCACTGGATCGATATGCAGTGGATTTTTGCTCCAAAAGGGGTAGAGTAAAAAACATTTAAATTAATTAACAATTAACAGAATCCCATAAAAGAAATAGTGCTATGATGCTAAAGTTTCTAACTGTGTGAAGATTTATTATAGTTTGTATTTTTGTTTTGCTTATTTTCTGTTCAATGCGAACTAATACGTTTGTACTCGGATGAACCCTGTCACTGGTTTAGTTCATGTGTTACAGATTATTTGCTTTTTAGGTCTCATCTATTTGGTAATTTTCTCATGCAATTCCTTCCATAGTGCTCAAGGCTAAGCTGTTTTCTTTCAGTTAGCATGAAAAAAGCCCATCACGATAATCTTTGTCCTTTTGGCCTTTCGTATATCTTCTCATACATCAAAAAAAAAATAAAAAAATCCATCCAATACAAAGACCTCCATTGTTTGTAAGCTTGGTTTATAAAAGCAGGTATATATTTAAGTCCCATAATGTAATTTGTTATTGCTCATTTCCACCTTTTTATGCCTTGAAGGTCTCCTCAGTGGCTGGAGAATGTGTTTACGTAGTGGACTCTTGTGTCTGTTTGTTGAAAGTCTCGTCGTTGAAGTATTCACGATACATGCCTTGATGAATGTTGGATATTTTTTGTCCGTCTCTTCAGAAGCTTGTTGACTTTGGAGACTGAATTTATACTCAATAGCCCGACAAATGATTCCCTTATAGTTCTCATCCTGTGATTTTCTTACACATACCCATGATGATATGATTGATTTGCGTCTGACCTGAGACATCTCGGGATTGTCCGTCTCTCGTTGTTGTATATGGAGTAGCACAGAATACAAAGCATACTTGGTTAATGTTCAGTAGCTCATACTTAAAGCCAGGCTGTAGTGAAGCACACTTTATTCAATGAACTTTTTTAATGATTCCTTCCACACAGCACGTCTTTGATGATCGTAATCTCAACAAACTTCGAAGCAATGCGACTTTCCCACTTTTATAAATAGACTGTAATTCAGTTTAACAATGTTCCTGACCTCACACTCTCTGACTGAATATCTTAGAAATACAGGGATCCCTCACTTTCCATGGTTAATTGGGATCGAGATCCCCCTACAACCACCAAATTCCGCAAAGTAGGACCCCACCCCGACTGACGTATACGTACATATATTTATATAATATCAATAAATACATATTCAACACTATAAGTGCTTATAATAACAATTAAATATTCAAAAATAATGCATAAGGCGTAAATAAAAGATAAACACACACATGCAGATGCGCGTGCACGCACACAGATGCACACCTCACAAAAATGTAACTCGTTTTGATGTGAGGTTTTGGGTTGATTTTTGTTTGTTTAGGTTTTTTTTTTGCATAATTGGTCTTGTTTTTGTGGCATTTTCCTTAACTTTTTCCTCTATTCTTCCTTAAGTTCCTTATTTTTTAAATCGATGAATATTAAAAAAAAAAAAAAAAAAAAAAAAAAAAGCGATGCACTGAAGCCGCATGAATTGAAGCACGGAGTAGCGAGGGATCCCTGAAGTCGCATATCTGATGTCACACCCATCAACCCTTATCAGATGATTTTACTTCAATCAGTGATTTTGCTTCATATCCTGTTTTTATTTTTATTTTGTTTTGTTTAATAACGCACATAATTAAATTAACTAAATGGCACATAAAGTGTTCTTTGGGGTTTTGTTGGGCTGCAAACACATTCATTAAAAAGTATTTTATTCATTGCTTATGGGGAAATGGCATCACGGTGGCATAGCGGTTTGCACATGCGCCTTAAAACAAAAAGGTCCTGGGTTTACATCCTCCACTCAGGCGTTTCTTGAGGAACTTGCATGTTCATCCCATGCTTGCATGGGTTTTCTCTCCTCCAGCAGTTTAACACATGCATGTTCAAGACTCTATGGTTGTTCAAATTAGCCCTATGTGTGTGTGTGTGTGTGTGTGTGTGTGTGTGTGTGTGTGTGTGTGTGTGTGTGTGTGTGTGTGTGTGTGTGTGTGTGTGTGTTGGCTTTGCAATGGTCTGGCAGGCTGTTTAGGTATATTCCACCTTCCCCTAGAGTCGGTTGAGATGGGTGGCACCCTCCCATTGACTCGATTAATAGTAGACGGTAAATGCATGTTGACGACCTCTGGGGAGAAAATGCTAAAATTATCCCAGCACAGAAAACACAGAGCAATAAATAAATCCTTTACAACATTTTCAGAGTTTATTTTCTCTGAGTGTATTCCCTCCAGTGCTACGCAAAAGCACAGAAGTTGTGATAACGTTATTTGTAAGACTCTCAGTAATGTTGTTAAAATGTTAAAGGTACCATTTTCAATAAATATCTCAAAAACGTAGTCAGAAGATGTTACAGTATCAATAATTTGCGAGAACTGTATGCGTGTGTAGTGTGTAGTTTTCTTTTCAGTGCCTGCATGATTCACTCAAAAGGGAAACCCAGTACGGTTGTGCACAGTCCTTTTCCCACGCTAGATGGCTCTGTACTGGGCCCGTTGGCATTTGGGAACACCAGTACAACATTGTAGATAAAAGTCACATATTCTCAATAAACATTACAGTTTATCATAGTCACAATATTCAGATAACGTTTTGTGCATCCAGTCAAATGATTTCCTGCATACAACAACTAGCCCAGTGAGCTGTGTGTAAATGTACGACTTCATGTTTCCTTTTGGTGGCAGCCATGTCGCAAGCTTCACCTTATTTAAGACTCCAAATCCATGATGTTGACTTTGCACATTTAGTTGAAGTACAGTTTGTGTGTCTGAGAG